>JAUPFV010000001.1:311833371-313033371 GCA_036936605.1 Limnanthes douglasii subsp. nivea
CCTCTATCATGTTAAGGTTACCAACTTCAGCAGCTGCCATCATCAGATATTGATCTTCCAACTCAGTCCATGGGCACATATTTTGGAATAGATATATTTGCTATAATTGTTACTGCCTATAAAACGTCTTTTTGAACCTTGTATAAATTATAAACACTTGTAAGATAAGGATAGGGTAATCCATGTTGACGAATGATTGTGCGACACCTAACATTTAAAAAAGTACACAAATGCAGCAGTTGAGTAATAGGGGTCTCGTTATAGCGTAACTTCCATTATTAGACGTCTCGCTATAACGAGACACGTGAAAATATTGCCGCCAAAAACACCCGCGTTTAATGCACTTCCCGCCCAAACTTTCACGAGCTTATAAGTGGATGCTTATCACTCCTCAAACATAAACAGTGCAAGCATGGAGTTTACCCCTCATGAAGACTACCATTTGCTTCAGGCAGTGAAACTTGCCCTGCGTGAGTTGGGTGAAGATAGTAGCGATGCGTTTTTCGAGCTAGTCTTGTGTAACATGTACTACAACTACGGCCGCTTAGGAACGGAAGGTTTTGTTGTGCGTAACCGTGAACAAATCAAACAGAGGTACATTTATTGGAAACCAATGGATCGTTTGCTGTTCCAACCATTTAAAATTAAGGAAGAAGCAGCCGCCGTATGGAACATGACTGTGGTAGATTACATCACTAGGGACATGGTTCTGTATCTTGAGAATAGGATTACTGAAAGGGAAGAGGGGACTGACTCTGACGATAACTTGGGATATGACTTCGACTAATCGGTATTACTTATGTTTTTAATTGTTTGCTTCTTGGAGTTTCTGTACTGTTTGTTTAAGTTAATGTTTGAATTTTTTGTATTTTACATTTACCATGTATCCAATGTATCCAATGTATCCAATGTATCATTCTTAAAACAACCCAAGGTTTACATTAAAAAAATTACACAAATGCAGCAGTGCAGTAATAGGGGTCTCATTATAGCGCAACTTCCATTATTAGACGTCTCACTATAACGAGACATGTGAAAATATTGCCGCCAAAAACACCAGCGTTTAATGCACTTCCCGCCCTTGCTTTCCCGCTAGTTAATTAACGCGGGAACAAAAACCTCGCTTCCCGCTAATTTTTTTAGAACTGGCACACCGACTTCGAGTCTATAAATACTATAGTATGACTATGAAACAAAATATCTTAAGTTACAACAATGGGTGATTCAGAGTGGAACGTGCACGAAGATGCAAGCCTCCTCGTCGCATTTGACTTCGTCAGATGTACGATGCAAGAGGATATTCCTGGTTTCATCGATGCGGTTTTGTGCAGGATGTTCTTCAACCACGGTAGGGAGGCATCGTGTCCAGGATGCTTAATGTCCCGACCACGCGGACGCGAAGAAGTGTTCGAGAGGCTGGCTTATCTTAAGCCAAGGACTGTACAGATTGAGTCATTAGATTACGAGACACGTTTACATGTCCAAGACGTATTCAACATGGGCTCCCACGGTCCAGTTACGCCGGAGATGGTGTCACATGCGACCGTAACCGCGTATGGTACTATCAATTAAGGATAGCTTTCTTGTAAGCTCATCTTCGGTACCAACGTTTTCCCTAGGCTTGATCGCTAAAGTACTCCAATAAACATCACATTCACTTGTTTGAATCGACCGACCTTCTTTCGCGATCACATCACACTCACACGCACAAGGCAAATTGTGTGTTGTCCTAATTACACAACCACACTTTGCGGGAATGAACCACAAATCCCCGACCTTTCTAATAGTTTCTTCTAATATTTGAATGGCAGTACATGAAAGTTTACCTTTGATGTCGCGAAAGATAGCTCCCCTAGATGCTTGTCTAGGACGAAACAAACTCCGTTCGAACGTTTCAAAGATGGTAGAGTGTTGAATGCGAAGCAACGCATGAACTTTATCCCAAAATTGCTCAAAAGTGCATAGGCTTGTGCCGATTGCCCGTTTTAGACTAGAGTGAGCACTCTCCGCCCTAAACCATAAACTTAGATTAGTTACAAGTCTAACAACTAGTTAAACATAGTAATGTATAAATATGATAATATAACTCACCGGTTGCTAGTGTGGTTGCCCAAATGTTTAATCTTGTTAGTGTAGACATTAAGGAATTTGTGTCCGTAAGGGTCTATCCATTGTTTCATCAAGTACTCGAGAACCTTAGGACAATATGCGTAGGCTTTGTGAAGGTCGGTGAGGTTTTTCTTATACTCTTCGATTGTCGCCGAATGTTGAACCGCGACATACAACTCTAAGAACTCCTCACCCATGTCCGCTTTGGGCAACACTTTCTTAGAGTATGAGCTAATGTTCCTGTTTATATGCCAAGTGCATAACATATGAGTTGCATCCGGGAATACCTCATCGATAGCGTTCATTAAAGCCAACTCCCTATCCGTGACGATAATATTTGGTAATGCGCACATGTCGTTCACCATCACTCTCCTTAGAACGCTCATTGCCCACGTGTAGTTCTCTTCTTTCTCCGAGCTCATAAAAACAAAAGCTATACAAAAGGTCTTTTTCGTCGAAATTTGGCCAACTATTTCTAGCAAAGGAAGTTTATACCTTGTAGTCTTGTACGTGCTATCCATTATAAGCACTTGAGGAAAAGTGCGCAACAAATCGATGCTCGTGGGATGTGCGAAAAATAATTCTAGGATTTTGTCGGTTTCTTTGTTTGTGCGCTCCCAAACATAGTACTCGTGCTCCTTTAACTTACCAAACAAGTATTGCATTTGGGATTTCCCCGCTTTATCAACCAATTGGTGCTTGTGCCGCATGTTGTAGATGGTACGCATACTAGATATATTTTCCGGATCTCTTAACTTCAATCCACGGTATATATCTCTTGACCGAGAACCGATTGTTGTGAGTTTACGAACATACTCCTCCTCTTCCGCCTTTAACCTCGCGGCCCGTGAATGACCATCCAAATGCAAGAAGGGTTGGTGGTTGTGTTTTCCAATTATAACTACCAATTTCCAATAGCCGGGTGCTTCTAACACCGGATTGCCCCTAAGCATGAACGGACATCCGCATTTTTTGGATGAACAATCTCTTCGTTTCTTCACAATCCCCGGTTTAGGCCTCGGCTTGTAAACACCGTGTCTCTCGCACTTAAAATATAACCGCGGTGTTTTACCGTTTTTACTACCATCGTCATCTTTATCTACCACGACAATAAATCCTATACTCTTGCTCTCTTTGTCAACCCATTCGATCAATTCCGCCTTGGTTAAGAATTTATCCGTCGCAAATATTTGACTATAATCCGCCATGTGACATGGTGCTTCGGCCGCTTCCTACAAAAACACAAAAATGTATTTACAAGTTAAATAATAAAGACAAACCCCATATTCAACAAAAAAAGGCATGTAAAACCAAGACAAACCCAATATTCAACCAAAAAAACATGTAAAACCAAGAAAAACCAAAAATTAAACCAAAAAGGCATGTAAAACCATGGTTGCCAAATATTCGCATTTAAATGCAAAGATTTGGCCACATCTTCGCATGATTGTGCGAAGATTTGACAAAATCTTCGCATGTTCATGCAAAGATTTGTCATCTTCCACGCATGTTCTTGCGTGGAAGTGTACAGTTAAAGGCACGAAAATGCAATTTTTTGTTCTATGCTTAAAAAAACTTGATTTTTACCTCAGCAAGGCTCTCCATGTGATCAGTAAGCGGCTCCTCCTCCTCCGAAAGGAAATCATCAGCGTTGCAGCTCCAATTGTCATTTAAGTCGCTTAAATCCATGCTCGGAGTAATTGGGTTTAACTTTAGATAATTAATGTGTATTAAATGTTGTGTGGGAGTTTGCAGAATTCAAACTTTGTGGGTGTTTTTTTGAATTTTGGAGAGAGTTTTGGTAGGAAAGAGAGGAGGAAAAGAAAGAGAAGTGAGTTGGTGGAAAAATTATTGTTTTTATATGTGGGGGCAATTTGGTAAATTCACAATTGCAGAAAAGTTTTGAAAATGGGGTCTCACTATAAAGATTTTGGATCTCATTTTAGCCTAGCCCCAAGAAATATCATCATATAATCCCATCTAAAAGACTGAGAAGGAAGTAAACACATTATAAAATAACATATCCAATCCAAAACTCGTAACAACTGGATGAGACCAAGTCCAAGCTCAAACATCTATAAACTTTGCATTCAAAGTGTTTAATTTATCTAGAATAAAAAAATATTATATAAAATTTTAAAATATATATGATTTTATGGTGTTAAATTTTAAAACCGTTACACATTGTTAATAATAATTTTGTTTACACTAAAAACAAGTACAACCATAACGAACTATTATATATACAATATATATTTTAGAAATATTTTTTTATTCAATGTTTTTTAACATGAATAACAAAAATAAATAAATTATAAATCTTCATTTATGTCCAAATCGAAGGTAAACAAACATTTATTAGACACTTGATTATATTTATTTAGTGTTTTTTACTTGAATCAAACTTGTCGTATATTTAACTAAGTGTGTTTGAGTAATTTTTACAATTTTTTTTAAAAACTACACTTCATGCAATTTAATGGTTTAAACTAGTTATAAATATTAAAAGATTATTAGTTAAGCATATTTGTTGCGTTTATAAAATTGTTTCATTGAATTTGGTGTCGAACATGAGATTGGCCATTGTTGATTCAATGTTTTAGGTTAATTTTTCTTCAATTTGTTTGTTTTAGACTTACACCAATGCCAACCTAGTGCGTCAACTTTCATGCCTAATTTTAACGCATCAAATCGACATTGGTGTAAATGTGAAATAATAAAAAATATATTATTGGTTTGTGTATTAACTTGTTTATTTAGCTTGGTTATTTGGTTTAGTTCGCTGAATATGTATGTTTACAAAACTCGTTTTGATATTATAGAAATTCTTATGGAGATAAGCAATTTACCAGACTCGACGCTCATACCCATTTTAACGTTATTGCCTACCATTATAGACAATGTTATAACAAAGCCATTATGGATAATATTTTTGGTGTATTCACAAACAAAATTCCACAATTGAGGCTTCCTGGTTTTTGTTGTGCAATCTCTCTTTGTGTTTTGACTTTATATGGCTTTTAAAGTAGAGGTATTTTTGTCGTGCAGAATGTCAACTGTTAATAAGAGTCGAGACTAGTTAAAAGGTTAGATGCAAGGCAAATAAAAAATATGAATCATGCACGGTTTTGAATATTTACTAATGATTTAGCAGTTTTTTGTGTAGTCTGTGGTGTATTTATTGTGAGGCAAGATTATGTTATAGTTTGTTTCTATTTCAATTAATCACCAATGCCAAATGGTTCATTGTATTTTTCTTTATGTTGCATACTAGAATGAACACATAATACACGTGTTGTGACATAGTGAGGAATACTTCGTCAGTGATTTTTATGAGATCTCCCTTCATGGCAAGTATTGTCCCATTAAGACAAAGAATTACAAGTAGTTTTTTTTCCAAAAACTGATACATAAATTTAGTTATAATTACCGCTGCATAAGCATAAAGTTGTATCGTGTTGAATTTATAACTGTAAATACCATGAAAACGTTTGGATGATACTTTTCAATTGTTTTTTTTAACCGTATTATGAATCAAATTGTTGATAATCTACCAAATGAAAAGTGGGGGACATGTAGTTACACATGAGAGATTGATAAAACTGAACATGCAATTTTACGCCAAAATAAACATCATGTGATTCTAATCTAATTAAACATGGATATTTACGATTATACTGCTACTGAACATGTTATTCTAGTGTTGTTGAGCATGTGTTTCTACTATAACCAAACACCATGAGTTTTTAGTTCTACTTACAATGCGATTCTAATAATACTAACCATGCAATTCTACTATAACCAAACATACGAGTCTACTTTAATTAAATATGTGTTTCTACCATAAAGTCCACTTTTATAATGCAACACTTGTATATTCCAAGTCGCATTCATTAGGTAGCGGGATGTATCCTAGAAGCCCAAACAAAAAGCTTTTTAATTTAATTTTATTTTATTGAAATATCTTATATTATTCAAATCAAATCTAATTGTTTGGACTTCCAGGCTACATCATAACACCATTATATCACTTACACAAACATTTACTCTATAGGAAAATTGTGATAATGACAAATACCATACTTCCGGATCTTCCTGTTTTTCCGTCATTTGTATCTTACAAACTTTGTGGTATTCTCATATGTCAATTTTTTGATTGGTTACTGTATTTATTTCTCAATCAGGAAAAGTCACATCTTCCTCTTGTATCTCATTATGTGTTTGTTCAAGTAATGCCCAATCAGGCCAATCATTGTCCAGTTACAGTATATGACAGTATATATTCATAGTTGAATCTTAATATACTTAAAAATTGACTTAAATCTTCACAAACTTATACCCATAATATTGTCTATGTTTTCTTTACAACATTGTTAGTAGTAGCATATATGAAATAATTAGCCTTCATTTCATCCACTATAGCATTACAAATTTGTTCCACGACAACATCAATCTCAAGCTAATAAATCTCATCATAATAGGACTATGTCAAATAATGATCATCATCTTCTACTTTTATACATGATCTTTTTTCAGACGTATTAACTGATGATGATGTTTCTTTTTTTTCTTTTGTGGTGTTAGTTATTTTTTTGTATGTGTTGGAATTCTGTTGTCTATAGGCCGACTGTGCTGGTTCTGGTTGGTTGAGTCCAGCTTCTTCTGACTTTAGACAGGTGGGTTCTTGTTGTTGTTGTCTGTCTTAGGGTTGGAGTTGATGGCGTTGGTCTTATTATGTTTTGGGTTCAAGGATTTGCGTTTCTCTTTATTCGCGTTGATTCAGTTGTTCTTCTTCAAATTTGGATGATGAAACATGCGGTTCTGGTACTGTATTTATCATGCAAGACTTCTGAACATATTTGGATATACCATTTATAAAATAATGATGCTAGAATTTTACATAATACTTACTAGTGGGTTTTGGTTGGTTTAGTTGGTCTAGTTGGTTAAGTTGTTTCACGGTCGGGCTCAAGTGCTGTCCATGCAACACATCACATATCATTAGTAATAAACATGCGGTCCCACGTATAATAAACATGTGATTCCATGTATATTAAACAAGCTATTCTATGTATTAAACAATTCAATTCCAGATATATTAAACGTGGGATTTCAGGTTTATTAAACCATGCAATTTTAAGTATATTAAACGAGTGATTCGATGTTTATTGTTTACGCGATTCCATGTATATTTAAACATGTGATTCCAGGTATATTAAATGTGCGATTTCTAATATAATAAACCATCAAATCCAAGTATAATAAATAATCACATCCAAGTATAATAACATGAAATATATTCTTTTACAACCTACAATATATGACTTTAGAAACCTACGGTATATATATATAATGTAGATAAATTGTTATGTCAAGGTTTAGTTATTACCGATGTAACTCAACTATCACCCTCGCTTGCTTTTCAAGTTGTCACAATAATGGCAGAAATATTGGTATGAGATGTGTTAGACTGCAACAAATTGAACATATATAACAAGTGGGGTTATAACAAATAGTCTTAATGATTTTATCTATTTTTTCCTATAAAACACAACATAGTTAGACAAATAAGGGACATGCAATTAAACATGGGACATTAATGCTACTGAACATTCGACTTTACTGCAAAATGAATACCATGCACAATTCTAGTGCTACAGACTATGCGATTCCAGTCATATTGGCCACTCGTTTCTACTGTAAACAAACACAATCTAATTCTAATGTTACTGACCATGCGATTCTAGTGCTACTGAGCATGCGTCTCTACTGTAACCAAACATAAAATCCAATGATAAAAACATAATTTTATCAAATTATTTGATATTTTTTTGTTTTGTTTTTGCCAACGTTTATGGAGCTTTCGTCTAAAAGTATGTTCTCATGATCCTCGACTCTAATTCCTGACCATCAGTGTAGCGAAGTTTGAATCATCCGATGGAGTTTATAGGTATTTTCTCGCTGCTATGTTTTAAGCAAAAAATAGTCTTCACGTTATTGGTCATTAGTTGGACCAGTTTGGACCAAATTCTGAAAGAGTCTTCTTCTACCAAGTATCTTTTTATGATCTTGGTTATAATATGATAATTATTTTTTATTAATCCTTTCTCATTGTGGATCTCATAAGAGGCCTTCAATATTATATATAAAATCATTTCAAAGACAGCTTATATATGTTCATTTGTAATTATTTGACTCTTCTCTTTTATCAGATTCAATATGCTAGCTAATCCCCATATATAAAAGGAGTCTTTAAGATAAATTTTTCCCTGTAATAACACCATGCAACACGGGTTAATAAAACAAGAAACAACCATGCGATTACTACCAACTATGCGATTCTGGTGTTACTAACCATGAGATTATAGTACTACTAACAATGTGATTTTGATGATACTAACCATTCAATTTTATTGATATTGTCTATGCGATTCTAGTGATACAAACCATGCAATTCTAGTGATAATAACCATGCAATTCTAAATTTTAGGTATTTATGGTTAGTTCACCAGACATATTGGATTTTTGTAACATACGAGACATTTGACAAATACACATGAAATGTACAACCATAAGTTCAACTACGCAATCCATATATGTGAGAGATAAAGAAAATGTGATTTTTGTGTACGCCATATAACAAATATGCGAGAATTGGTTCGTATCTCACATTAATATTGAAATAAACCGAAAATTGAGTCTCAAAACATTAAAGTAGGATATCAGATAATACATTAGAACCTAATTACTAAAATGTAACACATCATATGGAAATACTGCGACCTTTTATACTCTGAAACCCTATGTTTATAGTAAAATAAAGTAAAAAGTGGGTTTTGATCTACGATACCATGCGTTTACCTTGAGTTTAACTAAGAACCTATTACATATTAATTCAACACTTCCAGACTTAGTTAGCTAAACTAAAACCATCCAAATACAAAAAATGTTTAATTGTTGCCTAGTTCTTACCTGTGATTTCAATACTCTAATATCCTTTACATCTATGAGGAAACACAAGATCAACATATTTCCAAATAACACTATAGAGCGGGTTTTGTAAATCACATTATCTTTTGTTATAAAGAATGATTTCTTCCTTTGTGTTTTAGAGTCTTTATGTAACCTACTTATTAATGAAAGAAATGTTAATTTTATGTGGATGTAGGATTATTTCCCAATATGAACCACGTTAAGTTTATCTTGTGTGTTTGGTTTTATTCATTCTTTCTTTTATTTGTTGCTCATCTTGAACATAGTTATTATTTTTCCGAAGGTTCGTTAATCGATATATCGGTTCTTACATCGGTTGAACGGTGATTTTATTCCAAGAAGTGGTGTTGTGAGTGTGGAGAAACAATGGAAAAAGTATTTAGATTACCGATTTGATTAGTGGAAAAAAATCTCACTTAAAACCCAAAATCCACGAAAGATGAGTTCCATGAAGCTTACCCTAGAAAAATTCGACGAATCTAATGATTTCAAACTCTATAGAAGTAAAATTAAGATTACCAAGTACAAAAAAACGTGGCTGCTGTTATCGATGATAAATCTACACATGTTAATATTATGATATTGTCTAAAGCTCATAGTGCCCTCATATTTAGTTCATGAGATGAAGTGATGTGAGAGTTATCTGAAGAGCTTACGATGCTCAGAATATGGAATCATTTGGACGTAATTTACATGAAACAATCACTGGCAAACAAATTATATTAAAAGAAATAACTTTACACGTTGTCTATAGATGGTAGCATATGATAAGGTAAAAATTGGTTCGGGGCTTATTTAGGTAATTGTGTGAGTGGTGTAATAAGCTGAAGGTAAAAGGTAGAGAGATAATTGAGCTACTATATTAAATGTTTAGAGATATAAAGTTCAACCACATTCTTCAATGTTGTTTATCGGAGCATTTATAGGATGATTTTGGGTTAATAGGCTACACAGGTCGGGTCATGCATATGGTTCAAGCGCAAAGACCAAGAAAGCCCGATAAATATTATTTATTTATACATTTTGCCAAAGATAATAAGTAAAAAATTAGCAAACACACAGCTGAGTCAAAAGGTAAAAATACAGTGTAAGTACAACATTTATCTTAGGTCAAAATTTCCCCCATCAAAGAAATCCGACCTTAGCAGTGTTTACCACACTCAAAGATTTATGACCCCATCATTAGCCCCCTTATCCCTCTCAAAGACATTTTGGAAGGGTTAACTGATATGTATCTGAATAGTACTGGTTCACTCCTTCAAATATGAATTTCCAATATTTCTTAACTTGGTAGTGAATTTATTCGAACTACATCCGCTGATGTAGTTCGAAGACGGATAGTATCCAAAAGTTATAATTTTTAACCGATTATTTTTCATAACACGTGTCACTTCGTGATTGGAGACACACATTTGTTTTACCTTAGGTAAGGCTAACCAATTAATATGAGATGTTCCTATTTCTCTAGAATTCGATAGACGTCACTAGCACTTCTATTTCCCTAGTAGGGTACTCAAGATTTTTTATAGCTTCTATATATAATTTCATTCTTTTATTTCCCACTTTTAAAATTTTTAGAGAGAGAAAAACTACACTCCAGATAGATATGAAAAGGATTAATGTATACATTGATATCGATCCAAACTGTCAAGTTCTGCATATGATAGCAAAAGACCATATTATCATGTATTACTAAATTATATAAGAAAAGGAACACAATAAACCTAGATGTTCGGCATTAGGGCCAACCCTCGACCTTTAAGTAGTCGCGACACCGCACGAAGACGCAGTTATTATTATGGTTGAGATCTTGGATATTGAGGTTCGTAAATTTATGGTTGAAAGTAGTAGTTTGGCAAATGGTTTATAAAAAATACATATGGGAAGACGTGTGACCTGTTAGTAGTAACACCGTTGAATTAAATGTTGATTGCGTTTACCCAGATAAAAACTCTAGTCAAATGTGAGTTAAAGCTGGAGGTCGTTCTTGAGTAATTTAGTAAATGAAACAAGTATAATGCATATTCATAGTAATAAAGAGCATAAATTTGGAAGGATAGAAAGTCACGGGCATCGACAGAGATATGCCTAGTATTCATAAAACTGGTGTAAAAAACAATTATCTATAAGCAAGGATATCATCGCTTGGGATACTCCAAATTTCATTTTCATATATGCCAAAATGGTTTGCCACAATGTTTCTATAATAATTAGTTTTTATCCAATAAAGATAATATTTTTCTCCCAAGAGAATGCTGAATCAAAGTAGTTGAGGTGGATCAAATTAACCAAGTAGGTCATATGCAAGAAGATTTATATCTAGTCTAAACTATCAATCTAGTCACGGTCACTAATAAAAACAAAAACTGAAGAATGTGTGTGGACTTTATGAACCTCCACATGATGTGTCCAAATAATTATTTCATTTTCTTGAAATTGATCAACTAGTGGACGCCACTTTCGAAAACCATATGATGTACATCATGGATGCATACTCATGTTACAACGTGATCATGATGCACGTAGAAGACCATGAGCATACTAATTTCATCTTGGAGCTAGGGATATATTGCAATAAGATTATTCCATTTGGGCTCAAGAACATTCGGTTCACCTGGGAGCGACTGATTAACAATACATTCTCAATTCAACTTGGGGAAAACCTTAAAAGCTTATATATATGATATTATTCACAAAAAATCAGGATGCAAACAATCTTGAAGACCTCATCGAGATTTTTGCAAATATCTGAAAGGTTAATTTGAAGCTAAATTATGAGAAATGTACCTTCAGAGTTTGATCAAGGATTATTCTTGGAGGTACCTTGTGAGTAAGAATATAATAGAGGCATAACCTACACTGTTATCCATTTTATATGTCATGAAACCTCTACATAGTTCTAGTTAATGAAAATGGAATATCTCGAGAGCTATATAATACGTTAGTAAGTCCTTGTTTGTTACTAAGACACATTATTTACAGTTAGAAAAACTAGTCTTAGCTTTGCTAGTAAGGTTCATGAAAATGATGTACTACTTTAAATCCCACTTTAAAATAATTTTAACATAATTTAAAAAAATTGAGTGTAAAGGCCCAAAATATATGGTAGACTGACCAGATGGTCGATAAATTTAGGGGATTTCAACATTAGAATTGAACCAAACACTCCATCAAGTCTTAAGTGATGATGGAGTTCCTAATTTAATTCCAATGAGAGAGGTCATTAACTTTGGTATAACATTTCAAACCAATATAAAAGGTTTGGATAGATGTAGGACCTAACAAATTAGGCTATGGTGTAATGGGACAATTGACTTCCTATTCGAGGAATTCCCTAACTCGAAGAGATCAAGTTTGACATTTTTACCTATGACATCAAGGCTAAGTATTAATCTTTATTGTTGGACTGATGCTTTCCAACATTTATAGGTCCTAAACATATTCTCATATTATGGTCAATGAGGCCCTAGACCAAGAATAATCAAAGAAAGATAACATGATCGAAAAGATAAGAGAGCTTCATATCCAAATAATCTTCTTTGAATAAATCATATGCAAACAAGTACTAGAGCCACATAATGTAACGGGAGAATGAAATTTTAACTTCAATATGTGCAGATTTGATACCACATGTGATCTTAAAAGAGAAGTTGTCAACTTTTTTATATAGCAAACTCGAGTCACTGGTCAAATATCCAAAGTAATGCTCATTAAAGAATGAGATGAATGGATATCTGGTATTTTAGCATACCTAGCAAATATTATTATGCCATAAGATATATCTATTTTCATATAATACAAAGCCAAAACTAGATTTACCAAGATTCGAGCAACCAAATATGTATGGCTGGTGGATACTTTATATAAGTAAGATCTCACTGGAATCTCATTTTTTGTATCAAAGTGGACTAATCAGATTTCATTTTAAAGAGCTACCAAAGAGGAGGAAATCCTACTAAGACTACAAACCGTTATAAAGGGGGCTTCTCGTGGCATGATACTACTAGCCCACCATTTTGGCAAATGTAAAATATTTCGTCAAGTTGAGACAATATCAGAAGACATACCATTCTATTCCTCATAGTAAAATACAAGTGCTTCGTTAAAGCTATCCGAATCTCTTTTGTCCCTCTTGAGGCAATCTCAAAAGTTATAACGTTTTACAAGTGAGGGCTTAAGATTATAGGACCTTTGTCGAATTTCTCAAAAGGTTGGCAACATCTTTTGGTGGAAGTGGATTACTTCTCCAAGTGGGTGCTTAAAAAAGATATTTGTGACGAATTTTAACGTTCTAGTGATATAAAATTAGAGAGATCTAAGGCTAGATGATTTTTCTGCCAATTTTTTTAAACAATTTGGTCATGGATGTGGTCCAATTATGTATTAACTCATCTACAGACAATCCTAATCCTCTATCATTATTTTCAATGGACATACATCTAGAAAGACATTAACATGAGGTATAAGATTACATTTTTATAGAATAAATAGGCATATGGCTAGATA
The DNA here is from genome assembly GCA_036936605.1 of Limnanthes douglasii subsp. nivea. Lineage (NCBI taxonomy): Eukaryota > Viridiplantae > Streptophyta > Magnoliopsida > Brassicales > Limnanthaceae > Limnanthes > Limnanthes douglasii. Next base: position 311,846,980 of record JAUPFV010000001.1, read on the forward strand.
ATGTACCTCATTACAATGTTCTGAATATAAAAACTAAAACTTATGACCAGGAACTGTACATTGAGCACTAAAGTAATATATTTATCGTTTCTTTCATCATATATAGGTCGATGTGTATTTGAAGTGGGACACGTCATGAAGGGCGTAAAATATAGAGCAAATGGTAGTAAAATGGACAATCAAGTCTAAATTTATTTGATGACATAATGTTCTACTGATGCAATATCTCATGTGGCCACTTGTACAATATATATTTATAAATTACATTTGTATGTATTGATAGATTCTAGATCTATATGTTCTGTTTATCTTATACAATATTAGTAGATAGATTATTTAACCTGTAAAACATTGAGTGATGAGGTACATGTATCAACGATGTTGGCGATATGATTGTCATCAACCATGTATATATAAATTTTCATATTTTACTAGAAGAGAAAACATTAGTAGTTGACTTACTATTCAGTATCATTTATTTTGATATTATTTTGGTATGGATTTGTTATCAACATATCATGTATCGATAAACTTTTGTAGTTAAGAAGTAACTTTTGAAATATCCATATATGCATAATTTAATATCGATTATCAAATCTATAAAGAGTCTAAAAAAGAAAAACTGAAGCAAATATAACCTACCTTATACCATTGATTAGTCTGAAAGAACATTACTTAACTACAAGATAGTCAAGTAGGTTGATATTTTATTGATGTATATTTAAGAAATTACCTAAACAATTACCTGAAAGAGTAATTGAGTCTAGTTTTTATACAACACCAATTTTAATTCTACCACATCATACAACACCGACAACGTGAAGGTTGAAAATATAATTAGATGATTTATTGTAATGTAGTTTTATACAACTAAATAATTTTTTTTCTATGTGATGTATTAATACTATTTCTAAAAAAATGATGGCATTCCATAGTTGTACAACAATTACTGATGACTAAATAAAGTAAATATTTTAATAAAATATCCATTACTCACAATTGGTTATTTATTTGATCCATCAAGATTTGTACAAATATTAGTAAAAGTTAATGTGAAAATATATAATCAAATAAAAGTTAGAAAAAGTGATATTAAAAAATGACATTTTATATTAAACACATACACTTTGAGTTTTTGGTAATAATATTTAGTGTAATGACATTAGTATTCATGAAATTAATGAATATAGTGTTTAGGTTGTTTCTTGATTTAATTGTTATCTTGTTTATTGATTATAGTTTAAAAGAGCTAAACTAATATTTAATCATTAATTTCAGAGATTAATTTTATTTGATAAAACTTGTCAAGGTGGGGACCAAAGTCTCACATCTCACATCATTTAAACATGTGAAGGATCAATGATATATAAGTAAGAACATATCCAACTAGTATAAGGCATTTTGAAAGTGGACCAAAAGCAAAGTCGTGCGGGCCTTCGGGCCCAAACCAGAGAATATCATACTAGTGTGGAGATCGGTTGTTTTTACTCATATACAGAGACCGAATATACGGTACCCATATCCCCAAAAAATGATTTCAGAGCACCAGGCCCAGACATAATGCGATGGTGGTGAAATTCTCGGAGGTTAAACATGAAGAACCAACAATCATGGTCAAGGTGAATGATCTACTCTATGCAGCCTAGTTCAGAGTGCCCCTGAATCCTTGGACCAAAACAAGGCAGACTTGAATAGAGTGCCGCTAAGGAACATGCAGTGTGATCAATGGTAAGACTTAGTTTTGAATGCCTATGAAGTGGAGCTAAGGAACATGCAGGGTGGTCGAGTGAGCAGATAGATCCGCTGTAAAAGCTATAGAAGTCAAGTAGCCCAAACTTGATTAGAGTGGGTGGATGGAAGTCAACTGAGAGGAAGCTAGGGTGGTACTTTGTTCGAAAGGAGGCTAGAGTGGTACTTTGTTTGAGTTAACGTGTTTGTCCATCAAGGTTGACGCAGTCGGTCAACATTGAGTGACATGTTCGAATATGGAAAAATTTATGTTTGTCATGTCGATTGGTTCGTCAATATTAAGTAATATGTTCTAATTTGTGTCACCGAATGTATCGAAATTAGTTGACACAAATTTTCAAAAATGTCAACATAATGTGTCGATATTTATTTGAAATTCGTACTTTATAGTCTAGTTTATTATTTAAATTATCTTTTTGTTCGTAACTTTTATATGTAATCCAAACCAAAATATAATTAAAACTTTATGAAGTTGTATTGCACGTATTCATGAATTTTTCACATTACACTAAACTTGAAGAATGGATAGAGCATATGGGTAGAAGTATGAGATACGTAAGAACATTTATGATTTAAATTGTTTAATACATTCATAACAAAAATTTATTTTATAATATTGTTCGTATTCGAGTAACATGTTATGATCCATCTGAATGCACCACTACCTATCGTTCATATTTGTTGAAAATAATTTGTAAAATAATGTACAATTGGTTGGATAAATTCATTATTCGATAGGATTGACAAATATATGAAAATCTATGGATAAATTAACCCATACCATAAAGTGATGGACCTTTTCGAGGACTAAAAATGTCTACTTTCAAACTCTAATTTGTTGTAATTTTAGTTATTCGTAACTTTATGTAGTTGTTTGTTATTAATTCTAAACTATGTTTTGTTTATTATTGTTAGTTTTATTAATAATATTCTTTAAGTTTCAAATATTTAACTTATAAAATGATTTTCTTTAAGTTTCAAACATTTTACTTGAATAATAAAATAACCTTAACAAACAAACACGCTAGACTTTAAGTATAATGAAAACTAAAATAAATTACAATAAAATACGATAGTATAATAACATAAAATAAAAAAAACCAAAATATAAGATAGAATTAACATAACACTTTAAGAAGAGTTATATCTTTTTATGTCTTCTTCTAAGAGGTAAACACCATTTTTTATTTGTTCCAGTCTCTTTACACCGATGTTCATGTCCACTTCTTCCAACATGTATTTTTAACGGAATATGTGATACAAAAAGAGAAGAATCCTATACGCCGTTTTTTGCATGCCATTGTACGGTAGGTCGTAAACTCGAAAAATTAGAACTGTACTCCAATATTCTAACCTAGTAGATACTTCTTCACATTCTCATGTATACGACATCTGACATGCACAATGCATGCCATACATATAGTATATTTTTCATGTTACTTTATCAAAAGATGTTGTAGTTTTATATTCCAATATTTGTTTCATAATGTTAGCAAATTTTAGCAATACGTTATCTTTCTCCATAGTCCATTCCATTTTATAAATCTCATAAATCTTCTTTGTTATAAAGTATGTATATGGATATAATTAGATTAAAGCATTATAAGATATATAAGATTGAACAATCTAACCAATAATCTAGTGTCACGTGGATAAGTGATATATGACAACTAATATCAACGGATTGCGTTGACATAAATTTTTATATACATAAACATTTACACCTAATGTTTGACCGAATATGTCGTCATTGGGTGCATTACACAAGCAATTAGTGGAATATTTAATCAATTTATTAAATTGTATAAAATTATTGGTTATAAATTTACCAGATTTCATAAAAATATGGCTGGAAACATTTAGGCTATCATGTTCAGTACACGTCTATAAATTAAGGTTGGTGTAAGTCTACAATTATGATAAAATATACTCTAAAATAGTTAAATGATAAATAAAACATGTGATATATAACTACCTACCCTACAATAATTATATAGTATCACTTGATATGAAAAACACGACATATCTAGACTGATGTAATCCCTAAAGACATCATTTCAAGTGGTATTTGCCTTATCCCAAAGAACAGCAATCCTACAACATGGAATCAGTACAGACCAATCAATTTATGTATATTTACAAACATAATTATATCAAAAATCATAAACAATACACTATCCTTTTAACTTCCTAAAATCATCTCTCAAGTTCAAGGGGCTTACGTGGCAGATAAGTCAATTCACGAAAACATTCTTATTACAAAAGAAATATTTTTTATCTTAATAGAAAGGTAAAAATTGGGAACATTCTTACCAAAGTGGATATGGATAAAGTCTTTGATAGAATGTCCTACAAGTTCATTATCAAAGTTTTATTCCTGTTTGGTTTTGATTCTAAGTTTTTATGCCTTATTGAAAGTATGATAAGAAACATTCATGTAACTATCATGATTAATGGTGAAGTTTCAAGTTACTTCAAAACAAAAAAAGGATTGAGATAAGGGGATCCCTTATCCCTTAGTCTATTCATAATAGCAGATGAGGTACTACTCAAAGGGCTCATCAATTTTTATGCACAAAACAAGTCATTAAAATACTTCACGATGAGCTCTATTACTATCCCATCTTTGCATTTGCAGATGATATACTAATATTCACTAACAGTTTACCATCTTTTATTTTTATTCTAAGTAGATTCTTGCAGTAATATCAAGACCTTTTTGGGCAAACTATCAACAAAACCAATACAAATATTATTTTCTCAAAGAATGACCCTCTTGTCAGATTTTCAAACATCTCTAATCTCACTAGTTTTAGCTCAAAAACTCTACCTATCTCATACTTGGGCATCGCTATTAGCAGCAATAGCAAGGCTTCCAACTATGAACCTATATTAAGCAAAATCAGACAACATATATCTAAATGGGAAGGGAAAAAACTATCTTATGGGGGGCAAACAACATATATTAAGCAAAATCAGACAGCATATATCTAATTGGGAAGGGGAAAAACTATCTTATGGGGGTAGTATATCCCTAATATATTTTATTTTAATGGAAATCCCTAATTATTGGCTTTAGTGTTACACTATCCCTAAAGGCATAATGAACAAAATTGAGATTATTCTCAATACGTTCCTTTGGGGATATAATCAAGATCATCCAAAATCTACTGGTCTAAGTGGTCCAAAGTTTGCAAGCCTTTCATTAAGGTTGGTCTTAATGTCAAAAACCTTCAAGATATTCATGGCATTTACTCTTGCAAACTTTAGATGAACTTTAGAAAAAATAAATCATTGTGGGTTAAGTTTATTAATAACATATGTTGTAAAAATATGCATCATTAACAAGCTAATTATTCTGTTAAAATAGGATCCTGCACATGGAGAAGATTGTCTGCCATCAAAACTATAGCAGGACGATATGTTAAATGGACTGTATGATATGGAAATATAGATCTCTGGCTCGAAAATTGGTTTAGAAAATCACCACTTATCATCTTTGACCATACATGGAATAACAGATGGTACACAAGCGACAAAATCTCTAACTACTGGGAGAACAACACAAGGAATTACAACAAGATGTTTAACTTTATATCTGCTAATGACCTAGAAGAAATTTCAAGGATCATGTTAGATTCTCAAAGGCCTGACTCTATGAGGTGGACCGTTTCTACATATGGGAAATTCAATCCTAAAGACACTTGGAATATGATAAGGAAATATCACAGCAAATCTAATCTCTATGGAAAATTATGAACTCTATCACACAAAGGAAATGTTTCTTTTTAACCTAAATAATAATCAATAGGTACCTCCATATCGACACTATCCTACAGAAGAGACACATACCAATGGCATCTAAACGTCAATTATGTTCCAGCATTGAAACTACCAGTCATCTATTTGTGGAATGCACTTTTTCATGGTCTATCTGGTCCTATTAGGCCTACATATTCAAAACTTACATTGCAAGACACATGACAATTATTCACATATTGAGAAATTAGTTTTGGAAATCTGGAAATACCACTCATATCTACTCTATACTACCCTCAATCGCCCGTGGGACCATTTGGAAAAAAAGGAACAGATCAAAGATCAAAGGCATGAATGCTACACCTATAACCTCCATAAGCTATATAAAACATATCTTGCAGGCTTTAAACAATGCATCCATCCACAATAAAAAGAACTGGTACAACACCTCCAATGCTTCTATTGAGATGGGATGTTTCAAACACACAAAATACAACATGAAGCCTACATATCATACCTGGATACCTCCTTCAAATTTAGAGTGAATCTAAACATTAATGGATCCTCTTTGGAGAATGGTGAGGCTTATATAGACATAATCATCAGAGATTCAGAGAGCTCCTTTATCTATGGCTTTGGAAACAGATATGAAAAACTCTCTCCATTACAGGCTGAAGTTTATACCTTGCTCGATGAATTAACAATCTGCAAGAAAAAAGGTTTTGTAAATGTCGACATCGAGACTGATTCACAAACTCTAGTAAATCTTCTCTCTAAAGATGAAAATCCTACACTTCTATATCCTATTTTAACTAGCTGCGGAAAGCTTATTTGCTCTACAATGGTAATTCATCATATAAGTCGATTCTAGAATAAGGCAGTAGATTGGCTTTCCAAATGGACTTCCAAATGCAAAATGAAGCTAGGAATTAGATGTTCTTAACTACTTAAAAGCCATTATCTTGCTCGAACGAAATGGAATTGGCTACATTGGAAACAATAATCAAATGTGCTCTTAGTCGTCAACTAACCTACTCTTCAATCTCTGGGTATCTGCATAATTTCTGACAAAACAAGACCCATAAACCTTTTCAATTGCTCTACATGTAGGTCACCCATAATCACTCTCAACTCCTTCAATCATCCTGGAAAGCATCAAATTGAATGTATTTGAATGCATCAAGTTTAACTCGCTCCACCTAATCCTTAGATGGATTTCTCGTCTCCCCCCCCCCCAATTTGAATCTCCAGTTGAAAAAACTGATCTTAATCAATTCTCAGTCCCCTGGATTTGACCTTTCTCTTCTGAATTTTTTGGGATTCCCTGATTTACTGGGATTCGCTCTATCGATCTTTAACTTCATAGAGCCTGCTGATTCAATCTGGATGATAACTCTTATTTCATGCTCAATTTCACCTTCATCTCCTTTACTCAAGTGGATGTTCAATAAAATCCTCTCGCATGAAGAATATTTAATTGAAGCTGGCATTCTGTTTGACTGAATAAACACATTAATTTGAAGGAAATTTTTGGCCTTTCATCTTCTTATGGAGCGACCATGAATCAATACACAAGTTCAAAAGCCAGTCTTTGATAAATCCTCTTGTATCTGTGAAATTTCTATAAGTTGGCGCTTGTTCAAATTCTTGACGGGTAGCAATCCTTAGAAGGATAATATAACTCACTGACCTCACTTTAGTTGCTCATCCAAATTTGGATCTTCTTGTAATTTTAAGCCATTTGATTTTACCGTTTTAATAAAAAATCTCCTTAATTTAAAAAAAAAACATTTTGAAAAATTGATTAAACTTTCAAATTTTCAACAAATTAATTTTTTTGAAACTCTTTCGTCTTTGGAAAAATAGGTTTTATTTATTTTAAAATAACATTAAATAAGATTAGAAGTACTTTTGTTAATCATATTTAAAGAATATATTTAATATCTTTAAAACAAAATAGCTTTTAAAATATAAATTCGGTAAACATCATATAATAGTTTTAAATTACTTTAATAAAAATAGCAATATAATATTAATACTATTATATATATATATATATATAATAAGATTTAACTAACATAATTTTAACACTATAAAACTGAATATAAAATGAAAGGGCAAACATGTCGGTAAAAGTTTTAGTTGTCTATTATTATTATTATTATTATTATTATTATTATTATTATTATTATTATTATTATTATTATTATTATTATTATTATTATTATTATTATTATTATTATTATTATTATTATTATTATTATTATGGTATAAAAGCAACCTAGCTATTAGTGACACTGTGCCCTCTATTTAATTCTGAATCAAGGTTCGTTCGACTAGCTCAAGCTTCTGTACCAACATTTTGCACAAAGCATATACAATTTTATAGTTACAGCAAAGTGGAGTAATGTGACAAAAGCGGTTATTCCTACATAATAAGATCACAACTCAATAACCATTATACAAGAAAACAAATGGGTAAATTATATTGTTATAAATTTAAAAGAAAACAGTAAATTTATATTTTTGCCATTACTAATCAACCCATTGATGAGTTTATTGTAGTGATCCATCTAAGTTAATCAATATAAAAAATTAAGAAAATAGTTCTACTAGATTGAAAATATTAATGGAAATTATGAATTCGTTTAAACTTAGTAGTAAAATCCTAGTCCAAGGGATGGAAAATCTATAAGTATTTACAGGAAGATCCTTTAAATGATCCACATCTTCCTGTCATATATTATAAATTTCTTATTATTACTAACCTTGTAACGCCTGCATGAATCAATAGCGTTGTTTATGCTGCTTTTGTCAAAACTAGGGTCTGTGAAAACATTAAGCAATTTAATAAATATAAACTTTATAAATTCTTGAAGATAATAGTTTTGTAGCTCATAGAAACCATTCATAGTTACAAACATTTATATTTTAAATCTGCGATCTATATAATACGACAAGTTCAAACTCTTACACAAATCATATAATATGCAGTTCTGGTAGCATGATTCAAAACCTAAACTAGTTTCAAACCGAAGGTGGCGATCCTCCACGTAAAAATGCAGCAAAAAAAGCAAGGGATTCACTTGGTTTATAACTCGGCACTTTATGACCAGCTCCTCTAAACGTCGCAAACATTAATCCCACGTATTCTTGAAACCAGCCGCTCACCTCAGTGTTATGATACCAGGGCTTCCACGCTGCCTTGATGGGTAAATGTAGAGAAGCCAAGCAGTATTGAGTACCTAACAACGGCACTCTTCCATCAGCATCACCGCTATATACCCATATCCTAAATCCAGCTCCCATGAGCTTCTTATAAACAGGAAGAACAGACGGTTTCGAACTAGACCAATTATCAAAAATTGTATCATTGCATATCACCCAGTTTCTGAGTTTCTGACCTTCGCTAGCATGTAAAGCCTTTTGCACATCTGCTCTATTGTAGTATGATGCTGCGTAATGATCCTCGCATGGGTCATAACCGCCTATCATTCCCGGTATCATATTCCCTTTTCGCTTGATTTCAACAGTTGTCTTCGTCGTCGTCGAACCCGTAAAATTCTTATTAGTTTATTTTTTTGATCTTAGATGAAAATTGGTAAAAGATTTAAGCAAAGACCAAATGGTTTGTACCCTTCGTCACTTCAAATGATTTTAGTTTTTCATTTAAATCATATTAATAAAATAAACCAACACGGAATTAGCAACAAATAACAACCGAGAAAATAAAATAATTTTGACTAATTATTGGTTTGGTAAAGTAATAAATAAACTAATAAATCTCATCAAGTCAGACACAAATCTTGAAGAATAATTGTTATAAACTGAACTTACAAGGCTTTGATTCGTTGAAAAGAATAATTGTTATAAACTGAACTTACAAGGCTTTGATTCGTTGAAATCATAAAACAAAGAGAAAATAAGAACAAATGTTTTTTAAAAGCTTCTCAACTTGGCGTTGACTATTTAAGTTACATATTACAAGATTTTTTTACTTTTAGGCTATTTAACTAACTGAACGAACTATTTTAAAGACTTAGATGATCTATTTAAATTTTTGTATTCATAAATATTAATATAAATATCTATAGTTATTTAATATGAGAAAATAATATTTTTGAATAGATGGTGCCAAATTGACGAGGGATAAAAACTCATCGAGTAAATGTTGTAGATGTTATGCGACATAAATATCACGAATAGAAAGATACAGGTTTTAGAGAAATAATATTATAGAGATAATTATTTTTGCTATATATAGTTTGGAGTAGTTACAAGTGTAAATAACTAATATACTATCATTTATAGGTATTTCAGCTCCTAATATGACATAAATGCCTTTATATGAATAAATACATAAATGTTTCTATTTTTTTATGATTATATGAATATTACGACCTCATAGTTCCTTAAGCTATGAGTCCCTAAACCCAATTTCCTTTGTGAATCGCCTAACATTGTCCATGCATGTGCGATAACAGATTTTCCAATCAGTTCCAGAGAATGAGGAAATAAAATGCATTCATTTTAATTTATACAAACACAATTGAATCGTCTATCTTAACAACCATGACCTTAATATATTTTATCTCAATACTTTGTGAGCATCTGAAGTAGTCCGAATATATGAAATATTTTGTCAAGCGCATAGATATCTAAAAACAAAATGAATATGAATCCATCTCTATAACCTGAAAAAAAATACAAGAGCAAGCAAGACATCGCCTCTTACATCCTAAAATCCAAGTGCCAACGATAATATGTAATCACGTCTAATCCTAAAAGTCGTACATTCGTCACCACTAGAGACTTCTCAGTACGTACATAAGTGGGGTTATATAACTATAAACCCATTAACATATAGAACTACACACAAACATTGCATAAGAACTAAAATATTCATCTTAAATGTATATGTTCTAAACCTGTTATACAAATAAATTGAGAAGCATATTGTACTATCAAAATACATGATTGTATTGAACATGATAAACATAAGCATACATATAATATCAATGATCGTTAATGTATGAATTGGTTTGTCGATATAAAGGAAGGGGTTTAAAGCAGCCAACCACAACAAGGCAGACAAAAAAAAATCAACTATTGGTTAGGGTTCACCATGATCATATCAATGGTGATCGCAGTGAAGTTACCATTTTCCAAAACTTCACTTACGTGAAGTATAGTTTGTCCCAAAAACCATCATGTTTTAGATATTTCGTCGGGTTGATCTAACTCTTACTCATTATGAATCCTGAGGATTTCGAAAACTCACAAAGCACAAATTATTATGAATTAAGGTTTTATGGTGAATGTTTCGAAATCAAACCTGAAAATTCAACATACAACACATATAATAAATTACATGCTCGTGATTGTACCATCAAATCCTAAACATGTGGCTATATGTTCTCTACCACCTAACATATTTTAGGTCTCAAATTTAGAAAATAAAAAAAAAAAGAATTTTCTTCTACATTGAATCAATCGTAAGATCGTGGTTCAAGAAGACTCAATCAAAGGTATATATATCTTCAAACTTGACCGATTCTTGTTTATAAAGTGCATGGGTTCTAACCCATGACATTCTAAAAATCTAATACTTTTATTCTAAAGATGTATACGAAGAATAGATAACTATCATTATTATGCACATTCTTCTCCAGCTATTGAGGAGTTTGGAATACAAGCTTAAATTAATAGAGAGAATCTGAGAGCTTATAGGAGATATATTTCCCACGTATATGTTATGTGCTGAAAATTTTATTTCTGAAGGATAAAAATTAAAGTCTCTTGATGGGATAACAATGGAGAACATGTAGAGATTAGAAGAAAAGACAGTGCATAAAACAATCATAAATTAGGGCTAATTAGATCATATTTATATTTAGTGAATATAATTCACTAAATTACATAACGATCTCTATATTTAGTTAATTTAATCGATTATGTCTTAATATTATTTATCTTCACTTAATTAATCTTTGATTTTAACAAATTGCTATAATCCAAATGTATAAGATCATAACCTTTATTGGGCTATTATAACCTAATACTAAAATGGTTACTAACAGTTCCACCCTCAAGTTACATATTAACTCAACTAGTATCTTCATTTTAGATACTTCCATTATAATCTTTAATAATATATTTATAACTATTGTTATCTATAAGTCTAGTATTCTAAATACCAAATATTTTATAAATTAGACTTATAACATCTCTAAATAGTATGTATTTACATATGACAAAATATTCCAAGTCGAGGATTTTCTTACACATAAGAATCGAATCCATCATCAAATTTTAGCTTATAAGTTTATGCCTTAGCTTATTCATATTTTATAAGAACTAATCTACTAATTTTGTTATTTTAATTAGTATGTGTAAAATGGATTTTGAAATAAAAAAATGAGTTTATAAGCTAAAAATGATAACAAGAGCAATCATAATAATCGGGTTTGTTGATAGTCCTTATATAGATTGGTTGATTTGGATTTCCTGATTAAACCAGATTATAGAACAAGATCTAATGACTAACAAATTGAAATTTATTTAGAAACAATTTTTTTTTTATTTCATTTGAATTTGTTTCAGTATTATAAATAGAAAATTACCAATAAATACCCACTCAACCATCTCATTATTACCTAGTACCCAAAATTGGATAGTACCAATAAGTATGTAAACACAAAAAATGGACAAAAATACCCTCAGTACTATATATAGGAGGTTTTAGGCTTAAACCTTTTTTTCCCTCTAAGACCCATTAAACCCATTTAATTAGTAAACCCCAAAAAGAAACCACCTTTCACTTAGACTTAGACTTATCGAGGACCTTCAATATACCCACAAACATACAGATGTCAACTTATCATCATCGATTCCCATACTCCATCGAAGCTAAATTCTTCATGGAGACCGTCGTCGATACCTTCAGACGATTAACCAAAAGGAAATATAGTTGTGAATAGCCACCATTTACGAAAACCCAGTGAGTATACACCGGTGAAGAGACCAATGAACGCGACATACAAGTACTGCAATTCTCTTAAAGCTTAAGCATTTATGTGTTTTTACTAAGTTTAAAGTGCATGTAGGTGGTTTATTATAATTAGCGTTTCTTAGTTATACTGAAATTAGGTATTACTATCGTGTATGATATTAGTAGGTTATGGGTAGGTTCTGGGTATTTTGCGGTCGACATTAGGTTTTCCAGGTGCATGTATTGTGTTTATTTTTTATGTGTTATGTTGTCTATTAGATCTAGTTTATTCAGTTGTTTTTTGGTTTAGTGGTTGTGTTCTTATTTCCCAGTTTCTGTCAACGTGCATGTGAAATTTACAAACAATTCACATCTTCATCGTATAGACATTCAAACAACTCTTATTTTTACTATATAGACATTTGAACAACTCGTATTTTCATTTTATAGACATTCGAACAAATCGCATCCTCTAAGGTTGTTGGGTAGAAGAACTCGCTTGTTTCTGATGGACCATGGAAAAAAATGTTGTAGTATAAAAAAACTTGCACGAATTTTAGTTGTGCATTTAGGTTTGTTCTAAACTCTCGTGATTAGTTTTTCAAACAACTCACTTTGTTTATGTTTTTAACAACTCACTATTTTAGTTTTTCAAACAACTCTCTGTGTCAATGTTTCAAACAACTTTTTGTTTTAATGTTTAAACACAACTCACTTGTTATATTAACAAATTAATCGCGTAATTAAATGTCCACACAACTTGCATACACTTAGTGTAATTAAGTAAGCTAGTTGTGTTATCTTTAACATATGCGAGTTCTTTAATCAACCCTTGTTGGTTGATGTTTTAGTAGGAAATATGATTGCAAAATGAAGCTTCCATAGATCAGGATTACTGAGCATCATGAATTTGATAAAAACAATCTTGATTAGATATGTCCGCATCGAAGCTACGAAAGACACACCATTCTACATAATTTTGAAGGCATCATTTGACCTTTACGGGCAGAAGTTTGTGATAAAAAAGTTTTATATGTTGATTCAGCAAATTATAAAGACGTACTCAATTGAGGAGGATGTGTTCTGAATATGGTCAAAACTGGTCAAGCTAATGAACGACGATAAAGAGGTTCTTTTCAGCCTTAAGCATGACACAGATGATATGCCTTAAACATAAGCCGGAGGATCCGTAGGTCAATAAATAGATGGGGCCTAAAGTGATTCAAGGATAATGCAAACATACTTCATAGGTGAAAGTTCAGGAAACATGGGACCGAAAATTACGAAAACTGTATCAAACAATATTATAAAGGTACTTCTAAATCTAAGTTTTTTATAAACAGGGTGTTCAGTTTCACTAATATATCATGTTGTGCCGTGTTTTACAGGTTGGTATAGCCAAATCCATCAGGAAAAGGGGGGAGCATGTTATGGAGGATGTTTCTTGACTATTGATATTGTTTTTTTGCTCAACCTTATTATACTCAGTCTCAGGAGATGTAATGGGTTGGAATGTGGTATATTATATTGAATATTGCAATAAAATAAATTATTATGATTGGTGTGGAGCATTATTTTAAAAGCTTCTCCACTCGATTTAAACATGTGTTGCTGCCAGAAAACCCGTTGAAGTTATCGGCTTCTTTGCGCTCCTATTCGTAAGAATATTTTCTCTTAATTAAATATAAGTTAAACGAAGATCTCTTGATGATACTAATTTTCGTGATGCGAGCCTTTATCATGGAACACACAACAATTGGGCAAGACCTCGCGAAGCCAAACATGATACCAAGGTTATTCAAATGGTGGGGATTATAGTGCAAACCATCAACCATGTAGATGATTCAAAAGGTAAACATGTTATGACATGATGAGGTGTAAAATATATCTTCTCATAATATTCAGCTATTTTGGAAAGAACTCACTTAGTTTTATTATAAAAGAACACGCATAATTTAATTATAAAACAACTCTCAACATTGTGGTAACATGTAACACCCATAGTTACAACATAAAACAACTCGCACAATTGGATTTTAAAATAACTTTCAAAGTTGAAGTATAACAAATCTCGCATCGTTGTAGTAACATTGAACACGTAAAGTTGTATTATAACAGAACACCCATGTTGTTGGTAATATAGAAAACGCACGTTTGTGAACATAAAAAACTCGCGTGATCTGTTTATGGTATTAAATAACTCGCGTATATGTAATAAATAAGTTGTTTATCATTGGATAGGTTGTAGAGGCTGCACTAGTGTTGACATAGGCTGAAAAAGGAGCATTCAGAGGATTTGAAGTAAGTGGAAATCCTAATATTGCACCGATTTTACCAGATGAAAGGCCTATGAAAAGGAAACAAAACCACTGCCCAAAAAACAAGCAAAATGGCACCATATCTGACGCAACAACCTAACCTCAAACCAAATAACCAACCCCAAACAAAGCGGACCTCAACCATTCCATCAACCATAAGCCATACATTCCAATCTGAGAGTGAGGACATACAAGATGATGATTTCTATGTATTCCTCTCTGGTATTTTGCTTCAACACAGACCGACTACAATAAAAAAGACTGGATCAAAGAGAGATGCAACAACATCCAAACAAAGAAAAATAATAATTTTAAGAACCATTCTTATTATGTTAATCTCCAGAGGTTTGAAGAAAAAATAAATAGGGTCAGGACCTATACTGATAAGAATCTTCTGGAGCATTTGGTTGGCAGACAAGCGAGAAAAGTAAGTATATGTTTTAGCTTGTAATATATGTCTAATTTTTTTAATCCTCACAAACAAATAATAATGTGATTGGTATTCTTGTGGTAGCTGAGTCAAATGTAAAACTTGAAGAACAACAACTTGAAAACACATGTTCCTTGCCTTTTTTCTCTATTCGAAGCCCTGCCACAGAAAAGGAAGATATGCGACCGGTACTGCCAACAGAATTGGTATAAACTGAAGCTATTATATATGATTTAGGTGTAAACTGGAGAAAGGCTGTACTAGCTGAAAAAACAACAGTTGTACTATCTAAAATGCAGGCATAAGCTACACCACTAGATCAATAAATACAGGAGGCACAAAGTGTTAATGAAGTATTACTGAAGCAGGAGGCAGATGATACAAATCAGATTCCTGGAGTGGTACCATCTGAAGTAGTTTGGAGCAAGAGTTAGATGATACAAATCAGTCTCATGTAGTGATAATGCCTGAAAACGCGGTAGACGTGCCATCGGTAGACATACATTAAGAGGTAGTGCAGACATATCAGTCTCTTTTAAGGAAGATAAAGACAAATAAGTGTTCTACAAAGGAGACAAAGACACATCATTCTCCTCCAGAGGAAAGACAGACAGACTTGTCTCCTCCAGAGGAAAGACAGACAGACTTGTCTCCTCCAAAGGAGACATAGACCTATCAGTCTCCTCCAAAAGAGACAGATACAACTGAGTCTCATCGAAAGAAAACGTAGACAAATGAGTCACCACTTGTACCATAAATGTAAGAATAATAATATCGTGAAGAATATGGAGAACATGAGGTAGAAGGTCGTGAAAAGAAAGTGGCGACGAAAGAATTTGGACTTATGGAGGTAGAAGGCCGTGAAGATGTAAGTGGATCCGAAGTACATTAAGATTCAAATATCTAAATATATTTTATGATATGCTATTTTTAAATTCATATTGTGTAGGGGTAGGAAAATATTGTTTTGTTAAACTTTGATACGTTGTTTTCAAAAAACTAGCAGGGTTAGTATTTTAAAAGAACTTGCATGATTAATATTTCAAATAACTCTCATTACGTTCGTTCCAATGAACTCACATGATATGTTTTTTATACTTGCATATATGATGCATGTAAAAAATCACAACAGTGGTGTTTCAAAGAACGTGCATGATTATTGTTTCTAAGAACTCAAAATATTTTATTTCAAATAACTCACATGGTACGTTTTACAAAAAACTTGCATGATTAATGTTCAAAGAACTCTCATAATTATCGTTCAAACAACTCTCATTGTATATTTTGTTATACTTGGGTATTTAATGCATGAAAAAACTCGCATGGTTATTGATCCAAAAGAACTAGCATGATCAATGTTCAAAGAAATCTTATTATTCTCGTTCAAAAAACTCACATGGTATACTTATTAAACAACTCTCATGTTTAAGAATTAGACAAGCCGTTTGTTTAAAAATTAAGCATTACAAAGAACTCTTATGTTTGATATTGCAAATAACTTGCATGTTAATTATTGCAAAGACTTCTCATGCTTGATATATAATGGCATGACAATTAACAAAAACAACAACATCAAAGAGGACAACAACAACCAGGCTTGGCAAATTGTGAAAAGCTAACACTAACTAAAGCAGCACCACCACTACCACATTAAGGTGAAAACAAAGCCCAACCCTGCACAAAGACATAACTACTAAGCCAGCCAGAAGCAGCGGTAGAAGTCCCTCAGCCAGCTAGAGAGGTTGCTAAAAAACCAACAACCAGACTACACAAAGTCAAAACAACCAAGGCAAGCAGAAGTGGTAGCAGCAGTACTACATCGAGCGAAAAATCGAGAAGGACAAGTTTCGACATCAGCTAATACGACTAATAAAACCGTATGTTTAGAAAAAATAATTTTTTGATGATTATTATATGCAATATACACAATTATTTGTTGACGAAGTTGATAAGGTTGAGCTCGATCATGTGCTACAGCGGACTTTGGATTCTATGTCGGATGATATGCTTGCTCGACTTTGTGAAAATGGTGCTGCTTAAAAGGTTGTAGAGAAGATAACAACATTAGTCATCGCTGCGGATATGGTAAGTGGATTTTTAGATTATTAAACATCAAACATGTATAGTTAGGATATTATAATATAACAGCTTCTTTTCTATATTCTAGACGAGGAAATAAATAGTGAATTAATCAGTCTGACATAGGAGGCAGAAGTATAGGTAAATTTCCCTGACTGGGAAAAGAGTACATCAACAACGCAAATGATCGATGTCAGTGAATACCACAAAGTTCTTAAAATTAAAAAGACCGAAGGACAAGAAGATCCAAAAGTATGGTAGTTACCACTTTCAAAGTTCTCCAACAAATTTAACGTGAGTGTGAGTGAAGTGATGGCGCTACCTTACGAACATGACCTGGATTACAAGGTAAAATATAAAATTCTTGCATTGTCATTTGATGGCGTATGTTTATTAATCTCTCATGTTCGGTTATACGCCTCCCATTTTTCATTTGGAAGATTATCGACACTTGGATTTATAAGATGCTCAAAAAATCCAACTAGCAAGTATCATTCAAAGGTTTCAAAGGTTCTTCCACTTCCAAATAAGGTGCGATACAAATTTATGGCCACGTTGCGGTAAGTTTAGCTAAAATTAACATTATGTAAAAAACTCGCATTTTAACTTATAAAAGAACTCGCATAAAGATTGACAAAAGAACATAAGCACAACTTGTATTCATAACCATCTTCCATTGACGTATTGTACATAACTCGCGTTCTTAAATTGCAAAGAACACACATATTCGTAATAGTTTTTCTTAAATGCAGAAAACACTAGCCGACAAAGAAGATCTGTCAAAACTGGTTGACAAATTATTTTAAAATATGAGGCACAACATGAATATTACGTGCCTTCCATCCTGCGATATAAAGAAAGATACAATGAACCACTAGACATTGGTGGTTATTGATATAGACGGAAGAACGATAATAAACTATTAACTGCTCTTATTGGTCAGTAAATATACACCAGATTACACAACAAATATTGTTGACCCACTCGTAAGTTATTTCAAACCAAACGTGTGTGTATTGTTCAAACACATCGAATTTCTCGTTTGTTAAATAAATCACTTGATCACATCCAAAATAACTCGCAGTGATAGATTTTCAATGACCTGTGTGATTATGTTTTCAAATAACTTGCAGCCTTATATTTCCAAAAAACTCGCACGTTTCTTTATTCAAACAACTCACATTTTCATATATTATTTGATGTCTTATCTAAACTCTTCTTAACAGTTGGCATATTTTATGAGAAAAGATAATTACCTAGTACAAAAAGAGATATAAAGTGAAAAATGCAAAAGAGATTCCACAAAAACTATCAGGCACCCTCGAATACGGTATTTGTTTTTTGTGAATACACCAAAGATATTATTATAAAAGGCTTCGTGTCAGGCACTTACCGAAAAGATACGTATCGAACTATTAAAGCTCAAATGTTTTATCATTTCCTATGTAATATTAAAACTAACACTTACTGGTAGATATATTGGTAAGTAGATATCTTTTTAATGTGGAAAAATTTGTACATATCTTTTTTATATCAACACTAATATGGTAGATATATTGGTAGGCATCTTTTTTGTATGAACAAATTTTTAATATATAACATTTTGGAATTAATCTGACAGAATTGTGAGTAATTGAAAACAACACGGACGTCTGGAATATATAAAACTCTCAAAGGTATGTATTTTATGTTCAAACGACTAACGTTGGTGAAATCTAAAATAAGTTGCAAAAGTTATATGGACAATACAACACACAGGTTTGTTATATACAACAACTCGCAAAAAAGGTAAGTGTGTTACGTTAAAAAAAGATGCATGTTTAATTATAAAACAACTCGCAGACCGTGCGTAATTGAAAACAACACGCACATATATTATAAAACAACAATTCGCTATATGCATGTTTGTGTTGTTAAAAAAACTTGATTGGTTAAATATAAAACAAATCGCTTGTCTGCCTTGCGACGTATAAAGCTCTCTAATCATGTCAACATTTAAGATAATTTATTGATAAATTGACAAAGGTAGATATTTAATCATGACTAAAGCCAAAACTACAAACACAAAGGACTCTAGCTTATAAATAATATTACACATATGGTAATAAACATAAACTATTAAAACCAAAAGACTCATACTATCTTCAACTTCAAATACCATGGCCACTTCTGGTTTCTTTTCCTCTACCGACTAATTTTCTTCCATATCGACCTATATACACACCACCAACATATGGGTATCCCCCCTCCTCATGAGACAGGTTTATATTCTCGTTTTCCCGTGATCACTTCTCTGCAGACTCTAGGTCACTATCCGGAGATGACTCTGACCCCAACGAGTCATGAGTAAAAAAGAAGAGGGAAGAGATAGAGGAAGATGATGAAGATGATTGGACGTCAGAGGAGGCAGATGAGGAGGAGGAAGATGATGAAGACCTCAAGACTTAAGAGGAGGAAGATGATGACGATGGAGATGGAGAAGAGTCTAAAGAAGAAGACTCATCTATTGATGATTGATTGATTGTTTTACTTTTGTTTGTTTTTGTTTTGCTGCTAAATGACCAACCCTAAAATATGGTCGTACTTTTTACTAGGGTTGAGTGGATGAAGGTTGTTATGGCCTTATAATCTCTTTATGTAATCCATTTTTATTAGTATAAAAATTTTATGAAGTACTAAGAGTGGTTTAATATCCAAACAACTCGCACACTATGATTACAAAGAACATGCATGTTTAATCTCCAAAGAACTCACACAATAGTATTACAAAGAATACTCATGGGTAATAAATATAACGAACTCTCACGTTCTCAATGTAACGTACAAAACTTGCATTGTTAAAGTCTACAAAGAACTTGCTCGTTACAATCAAACCGTAGAATACACATGTTTATTAGTACAATAATGTACGAAACTCTCAAGTTCGAGTTTAATGTACAGAATTCCCATTGTTCTAATTTTTTCAAAGAACTCACGGTCTAGGATTATAAAAAAGAACACGCATGTTTGTATTTAAATAACTCACATGGATAACAATCTAAAGAAGTCTCATTTTTAAAACTGAATAAAACTCTTATGTTCTCAAATTAATATAACAAACAAATCACTCTATAAATTAGATACCTCACAGGTCCTCCTGTTATGGCCTACTTTCGAACAACGGCCACACCTTAAATGCTTGGTTGTTACTTCTCCTGTAGACGAAATTTTTCTTTTTCTTAGGCCTTCTAGCGTGTTTTTTCATGTTGGAAGGCATAATTTCCAGCTCAGACAAATCGTTAGAGCTTGATTTTTTGCCAAAATTGATTATAGCCGGTATACTAAAATAGTAAGTTTACCCGTAATTGTTAACCGTGAAAATGAATATATCAACATGAAAGGATCTTACTGAGTCAATTTTATTGTCGATAAAGTGTGAGAACATGGAAAACAAACTTGTTTCCATGCACCGCAATAACATTTGAAATATAGCATATTAACAACCATTACAGGGTCTGGAAAAACTTTAAATAGGGTTGTAGAAAACTTACAAACTAGCTAGGTAAGACCTTTTTTAACATTCTGCTTCAGCTTTTTTTCATACTCGGGGCATAAATTAGTACTCTAGCTTAGCCCCTCCGAATATCGTCGTAAATTTTGAGTCATAAGAAAGACTTTAATTTTGTTAACCAATTCAACAATAGGTAGGCTACACAGTTTTTTTATCTATACGTTAAACGATTCGATCGTAGTAGAAGCCATAACACAATATCGTTTCCCTTTAGCAAATGCATGTGTATACTTCTCTAGAGGTAAATTTTCAATATTTTTTTATCTTATTACCACCTTCAGATAGAAATTCTAAAATCATATCATTAAAAAGATCTACAGTGGGAGCATAAACACATCGATGAAACAAACATAATATCCTAACTTTAAACTCTTTATTAGTATGATCTAGAGCACTCTTCCAATTCTGAACAAGATGGAAATAATAGTACACATGAGAGCACTTTGGATAGAAGATAAGAATCACATTAATGATACCTAAATGACGGTTTGAAATAAATGTGATTGACGCTCAAAGAAATGAGGTTTCAAACTCTTTAAAAACCACAACCAATTGTCAGAATCCTCACTACCCACGATACCAAATGCAACATGGAATAAACTTGGAAAACAAGACAAGTAAATTGGTTTTGCATGTTAAGCAATGGTCAAATATGCATAGAACTCACGTTGTCCGTTATATAACAAGTCGCAATGTCATATAAATGTACATAAAACAACTCGCAAGGTTAATCATGTACACAACTCGCATGGTTAATCATGTAAATATGAATATAAGAACTCGCATGGATATATACACAAATAACTCACAACATTATTGTAATAAACAACTAGCACGTTTATCTTATAATGAATAACTCGCGCATTTGGATTACAAAGAACACACAATATAATTTCTAATTTTAACTAAACTCGTAGTCCATCGAATTATAAGAAAATCATAAAACTAACTTTTGTTACCGTCCTTTCCTACGACAGACAACAATACGCCCATATACTTGCCAGTTAAAAAGGTACCATCGACATACAACATCAGACGACATGAATAGGAACCTTGAAAACATGAACCGAGTGTTATAAAACAACTCTTGAATATATTTACAACTAATATATTAGTTTCGCAAATAACGTTTCGCATCTATCAAGAATGTGTTTTTTTGCATCTACCATTCTCAAACGATTACACGTTTCACAAATATCAGTAGATACAGATCCAAACGTTTTGCATCTATCACAAAATATGTTTTGCATCTACTAGTGAAGAAACATACAGGTTTCGTATCTCTTTCTCTAAAAAACCAGAAACTGTTACGCGACTCCGAATCCCAAAAACACAAAATAAAACACTAAAATCAAGGAAACACTAATACAATGCTACAAATAAACTACATTACCATAATTCGAACTCAAAACTAACAAGAAATTCGACTCGAAACACTACAAAAACGAACGAAAACAGATCTGAAAAACAGTGATTTCGAGCTCAAATTCGAGTTTCAAACACACAAAACATTGAGTATCTTCGAATAATCATGTAAAAAAACCAATCAAAATCATATGAAAACAAAAGAACAATGAAAGAATCGAGTAAAAAATGAAAGAATCGCATTCACGAAGAGAGAGAGAAAAAAAATTGGGGAAAAGGTGAAGAATGGGTTTAAAAGCCTTTTATATTATAGAGTAGGGGTATATCTAGGGTATTAGTGGGTCTTTAATAGTAAATATTTCACAAAAAACGGGTCTTTCTTGGAGATATATGAAAATATGAGTCTTAAGTGGATAATACTTTGGGTATTGGGTCTTAAATGATACTTTACCCTTTAAAAAAAGACAAAAGATCATCCAAAAAATCCTTAAATTTAAGTGAAATTTTATAAAATAATTGTATTAAATTTAAAATAATAATTAATATAAATTTGACTAATATATTTATTTTATATATTATAAATTAAATTAATATCCATTCTATCTATTTTTAATGAAATTAATTTACATATTTTTTAATTGATAATATATTATAAATTATTTTATAAATTAAAAAATTAAAAACTTAATTTATTAGTTAAAAATATTAACAAAAGGTTTATGATATATTTAATTGATTATCAAATAGAACCAAAATTTTATCGAGGTCTCCGATCTATACAAAATTCATCCATCGAGTTTTAGAAAAGAGTGAATGAACAAATAATCATAAAGAATAAAGATGATATTACAAGAGTACGCATTGGTACATGGTAAAACAATTAACCAGAGAGCTGCGCTAAGTAAGTCAGAGCAATTGAAGGTTTTTAAGTTTTGTAAACGCCGAAAGTTTAAGACCACTGAGATTGGATAGATATCTGATGTATAAGGATTGGAGCCCGATTTGGGCGGAAGAGAAGGTTCGTGAGGAAGAAGAAGCGTTAATGTTTAACTAAAATATGGTAACAATGAGTTCTTTTACTGCCACACGCACAAAGCTTTGCCGCCTAAGAGTCTTCGTTACTCACCAGCATTAGTCACTTGTTTCAAAACTGTCACTCAAGTTATATTTATATTAAATTTCCATTTTTATTGATTTTCTATACATTTATGGTTATTGGTGGTAACTAAAATTGACAAAAAAATCAACATTAATGACCACTAGTGAAACAAAGTGATTATTGTGATACAAAAATTAACTAAGTGGCTGTTTTGAAACAAGTGACTAACTCAGGTGACTAACTATATTTTTTAGCCAGACTTCTCTTATATAAGTATGAAACTTGTAAAGATTATATTTTAAGCAATAAATATTTTTGAGGATTTTTGTTTTAAAAAATAATAAAACACTAAAAGCTTAGATTGGAGTGAGAATAATGTCTTGATAGGATTTTGTGTTTAATACTAGTGGACTACAATTTCACATTTTTATTTCATCGGTTTATACATTCGATGACACATTTATGACCTAAGAATCATGTCTAGTCACCAGCGTTAGTCACTTGTTTTAAAACTGCCACTCAAGTTATCACTTGTTTCAAAATTATCATTTTTGTTAGTTTTCTTTGCATTTATGGTCACTAGCGGTCACCAAAAATGTAAAAAAAGACCAACAATAGTGAGCGCTGGTGCAACAAAATTGAATGTTTTGATACAAAAATTTGATAGGTGGTTGTTTTGAAACAAGTGACCAACTCCGGTGACTAACCGTGATTTTAACCCAAATTTATATTTAAGTTGATTTACACACATGAGCAAACCCAATATGTATGTGTTATTTTTCTTTTCTCTTCAAACAAAAGGAAAAATTGACCTAACAAAAGAGGTGGGAAGGGTGGCTTTTATGTTTTACGCTATAAAACAAATATAATGCTTTATATACAGTATTTTTATGTAGTAAAATATTATTATTACAAACACATTGCAAATATATATAAGCTTACATATACAAAGAGCGTTGGAGCCCATTGAACATTAAAAACTTAGTAATATGATTACAAATTAGGAAAGTAAACCTATTACAAACACATTACGAAAAGGTAGGTACAAAGTTACAAAAGATACGAGGTAGCGCATGGGCTACTATGTCCATGGTATTTTAATTACATAAAAGCGACAGCGGAGGTCAGAGAGGACAAGATTTGTTATGGCTGAATTTAAATAGCTGGAGTCTTTGAAAATCCTAGCATTTATCTCGTTCTATATGTAGTAGATAGCGGAGCAGAAGACCAAGGACTTAAGGTGGTGTGAGAATCTAAAAATAACATCTCAAAAGGGTTTAAAGTAACTGCATTCTATGAGAATCTAATCCACGGTCTCGGGGCAGTATTTTCACAAGACACAATCGGGAGAGAAATCCAGACCCCAAGAGATGTGTTTGTCTCTAGTAGAAAGCTTATTTAGGATAGAAAGCCTGGTGATAAAAGAATGTCTGAGGATGGTGTACTTATCCCAACCTAAGGGGCGATGACATCTTAGGGCCCATGGGACTAAGGAAGCTGTAAGTGCCGGTAATAAAGAATGGTTAAGGATTTAGAGAAAAAAGTCATAAACGGAGGTAGGGGGTGGAAGGCCATCTAAACCGTTCTGAATCTCCAATAGGTGGGACTGCTGAAATCGTCGACCAGCTAGACAGATGATGGAGGAACTGTAACGATCAACCAGAAAAGTGGGAAAACCTAAGGGTCGAACCAAATAGATGTCAACGACACAACTGGGAAGTTTGAGGATTTTCTGCCATCCCCAGCTTAAAGAAAAGCCTAATGGAAGGGTCCATAAACATTTGTCATTTATATTTTTAGATAGGATCCATCTAGTCCATAATAAATCTTATTTTTTAGTCAGTATGGACCAAAAAATCTTAAGGACGGCCGCCAGATTCCAAACCTTTAGGTTAAAAATACCAAGGAAGCCCTCATCTGAGGGCAAAAAGAGCTTGTCCCATGCTATTTTAGCGCCAATAATCTTTATATCAGGGCCCGAACAGAGGAATATTCAGAACATTTGCAAAAGTTTATCAGACCAAGAGGATAAAAACCGATGACCAGTAAACATGAGTAACAAAGATGACAAATTTTAGGAGCTGGAGTCTTATGGCATAAAAGAGATGATTAGAAGTCCGTGAGTTTATACGATTAGTGATTTCGAGAAAGAGCGGTCTGCAGTCGTTGTAGGATAACCTTGAGGTTATAAGAGAGACGCCCAAATAACTTACCGGGAGGAAGTCAAATCCGAATCCCAAAGTTTTCTAGAAATATGGTGGCGAACAACGCCGGAGACTCCAGAGAGATAGATTTGAATTTTGCTTGGGTAGTTGGAGAGTCCAGATAAAAAGGAAAACTCATTCAGCCCATCTTTGATGAGGACAACAGAGGAGAGGTTCGCACAACAAAAGATCATAAGTTCGTCCGCGAAACAGTGGTTGATGATCTTAAGGTTATGACACTTTGAGTGAAACTCGAACGAAGGAGGCTAACTTTTTTTCGCAAAAAATACAAGAATGGACCTGCATAACAATAACAAACATATACGGGGAGAGAGGGTCTCCTTGGCGGAGACCATTTTTCCCCTTGAAAAACCCAGAGATACCATCATTAATGCAGACAACATAAGATGGGGTGGAGATACAATAGAGGATCCAACCAATCATCGTGGTGGAGAACTCCATAACATAAAGAACGTCCAGAAGAAGTCGTCAACGATATTTCATTTATTTTCCATTTTATATGAATTTAAAATATTTTTTTACAAATATTAAAATATACGATAATTATATTTTATAAAAAAAACATACGACCAATAGAAAATAATAAATAATATTAAGTTTTGTATTCATATACTAAACAACATTTGAAATATAAACAATATTTTTTAAATCACATAAAGAATACGATGAAAGAAGTATATTCGAGTTCACTGTTTATCTATCTAATGTCACCAAATATTTTTTTTATACATGTGTTTTTAATCGTGACTAATTACACACGAGTTAAAGCACTACCAAAGACACCTTGTTGCCGCGGACAAAACATTCCCAAAGCTAAGTGAATGGTTTAAGAATGAGTGGTCAAACGAATTTCACCAGTGCTTTAATCCACTCAACTTTCTCCTAAGCTATTTATGGAAAATGTCACCGAAGTTTGTCATTGTAGTTGACAAACTAATGGAACCTTATGCTCGAGTTGATATGATGAAAATATTAACTTCCCTGGGTGCCCGAGTTATTCGTATTGCTATGAATAGAGCTCATAGTCACAAAGCAGATAAAAAATCTGATGGTGAACCATCGAAAAGCAAAAAGAAAAAATCAAAGCCTAATCCAAAGAAGAAGTCCAAAAGAAAGACTGATGAAATGATCACCCATGATATTGAAAATCTTGTTGCGGAAGATCCCAAAACAAAGAAAATAGTTGCTTAATTTCGTAGAAGCTGTTAATAAGAAAGCTATTGATAAATTATCCCCTAATCCAACACCAGACTCCGATGGAAACAAGAAGGAAAATCAAAAAAATTAATCTTTTTTATTATGAACCACAATTTAAAGAAAATGATTACCAAGCTGATAAACCTACTGATCAGACTGCTGACAATCCTACTCTGAATCATAGTCTTTATCAAGAAAATAAATCACCAGGTTGTACGGTGAATCATTCTCAACTATCTGCATCAAAAGAATCATTCATGTTGTATCACACTGATGAACTCTCAGTTATTTTGCATAATATGGTCCGACTTGTGGCAACTCTCAAATGAAATGCAAAACAATTTAAGATTGATGTCAAGAAGTTCACCGTTGAGGCACAAACTGTTCAAGAGGAATATGAAGCAGTTGTTAAGTAACTTATGCAACTTCGAAAAGAATTTGTTGCTTACAATATATGGGATGAAATTGTTCAAAGAATTATTGTAGAGCAATTCCACGTCTTTCAAGAAGATAAATCAGATTTTCACAAAGTTGTAATGAAGATAAGAAATAATTTAACTGAGAAAAATCAAGAGACACTTCAAGAAAAACAATCCAACTATGAGAAGCTCAACACTTTATATTAAGAAGGTGAAGATGCAAAGAATAAGGCCCTCAAATATTTGAAGAGGTTAAAAGTGGAGGCTAAAAAAGTTAAAAGTATGCTATCAACGCTTATGTGAAGAAGTGTGCTGAGGATAACGTCAATACTCTAATATCTTTGGAAAAAAAATTATTTTTTTATGATTCTTGAGTTCCATCAAAACTTTTTGAAGCTAAATATGGCATATTATTGGTACATTGTTCCTGAAAACCAACGTCTTAAAGCATTTTTCAAAACTTTTGTAAGTGACTCAGATGATTTTGGATTTGAATAAGATGAAAATAACAGGTCTATTTCTTTGGGAAGCCAAAATTTGGAGAATGAAGGTAACTCATTGGATATTAGCTCTGGTAATCCTTCGAAAGATAACGAAGGAAACTATGAAGTATTTGTATTTTTTATTGATGAATTAGGTATTTAATTAACTCCTTGTATGTTTTGGTGAGTGACTATCACATGTCACTGTTCGTATTTTGGAACCAAATGTTATGTTTGTTACTTTGTCAATCTCACAACTTGTCTTAATATTATAAAAATCTTGCATCTTTGAAAAATTACATGTCATCCCTTGCCATTTCAACAAATATCGTTTCACAAATTGACACTTTGACAAATATTGCTTTACAAATTGGCACTTTTAAGAATATCACGTCACAAATTGGTATTTTGAAATATATCACTTCACAAATTGTCACTGCAAATAATATCACTTCCCAAATTAGCACTTTAAAAAATATCACTTCACAAATTGACACTTCCGAAAATAATGGTTTGAAAAATGTTACTTCGTAAATTGTTACAAGGGTGATTATTACTTATTTAATTTAAAAAATGTCCCCATCCTTAATTTTGAAACAAAAGTTTTGAATTTAGTGTTGATTTTAAAATTTCATAATCATCAAATTTTATAAATCATAATGAAAAAAACATCACACACTTGATGTATTGGCAAAACAGCTATTATATTCACAATTCCTGCTATATAAGCACCTCGTTAAAAAGTTCTCGCGCCACCAAGATAGGAACGAGTTTGCCACCAATCCATATACACATAAGACCCTCCTTATTTTCCAGATGATATGTCTCAGATTTGACATTTTCAATCACTTAATACGGTCCTTCCCCGTTCGGACCCAGATTACCCAGCCTATTTTCCTTGGTAGACAAAATGATATTCCTCAACATTTTATCTCATACCTTAAAATCTTTTGATCTTACCTTAGAAGCATAACTATTTATCCCTGATGTTTGGTAATTAAGTTAATTTAAATGTGCAATTATCTCTATTTTAGCCTTTTCATTATCATCATCATAATAATCGAGTACTATATAAGATGGAAGAGTATATTGCGATGGGCAAACTGAATCCATTATATATGCTAGTGTAAAAGGAGTCTATTGAGTTGCAATCCGAGGGGTTGGTCTATAAGCCCATAACACTTCTTGAAGATAATTAGGGCAGTTTCTAGTTACACCTTCCAAATATTTCTTAAAACCACCCAAGAGAGTCATATTAGTAGCTTATACATGACTTTAATCTTGTGGATGAAAAGGTGTTGAAATTTTTTTCTTGATTCCATTCGAAGAATAAAAGAACTTTTATCTTTTTGTTGTTGAATTGAGGTTCATTATCTGTGGTAATTATCCGAGGCACCCCAAATGTACAAAAAATATTGGATATAATAAACATGATGACATAATTAGCTATTATTCCCAATAAAGGTTATGCTTTTGCCCATTTCAAAAAATAATCTACTTCCACAATAATAGTTTGATGCCCTCCATAGGCCATTAGTAGCGGTCCCACCAAATTTATCCTTTATCTATCAAAGGGGAGTGCCTCAGAAATTGAATTTAGTCTCATACATGAATGGTATTTGCGAATCTCTGACAAGTATCACAATTTCAAACTAGATTCTTGGCATCAATCATTATGATGGGCCAATAATACGCTGCCAACAATACTCTTCTTGTTAAAAAATGGAAATTAAAAACTCCCTCTACATTCCTTCGCTATCCTTAAAGTTATTATCTGTTAGTCAAGTGACAAAAAAACTCAACTGTGTGGTTCTTATGTATCCATTTTTTTGCATTTTATAGGACATTCGTACGAAGGATATCATTGGGCGTGGTACTGAACAAGGAGGTCTCTATTATGTTCATGAGGTAGTTCATAAGGGACATGCCATGCTTGCTCACGAAACAACCGAAAGGAAACTTTGGTTATAGCACCGACGACTTGGTCATCCTTCTTTTAGCTATCTTAAGAGTTTGTTTCCTAGTCTTTTTCTGAATAATTCCATTCATAAGAAATGTGAAACCTGTATTCTTGCAAAAAGTTGTAGGGTCTCATTTAATCAAAGTAATACTAGAGTTGATTATATTTCGCTAATCCATTCTGATGTTTGGGGTCCAACACCAAATTCCACTAACAATCAATCAGATACTTTGTTTTATTTGTGGATGATTTCTCAAGAATGACTTGGATATACTTCATGAAACATAAGTCGGAAGTACCAGAAATATTTGTTTGTTTTTACAAAATGATTTTGACTCAATTTGAAAAAAAAATACAGATTATCTGTTCTGATAATGGAACATAGTTTGTCAACCAAACAATGCATAATTTTTTCAAAACAAATGGTCTTATCCATCAAACCACTTCTCTAAACACGCCTCAACAAAACGGTACTTCAGAACGAAAAAATCGTACTTTACTTGAAAAACTCGTGCTATTATGATTGAATTTAGAGTTCCTCATTCTCTTTGGCCAGAAGCTCTTGCTACAGCTACGTATCTTGCGAATCGTCTACCAACCCGATGTCTAGGAAATAAAACTCCATTACAAGTGCTTGCCACCCAAGTTACAATTCCATCTGTTATGACCTTACCACCTCGTGTCTTTGGTTGTTCGGTGTTTGTTCATATTCCTAAAACTAGTCGAAACAAATTTAATCCTTGTGCTGAAAAGTGTGTATTCGTTGGATACGGTGTTCATCAAATGGGATATCGGTGTTACAATCCGGTTACTCGTCGAATCCATGTCACCATGGATTGTGACTTCTTAGAATCCGATTATTTTTTTGACCACCAATCTCGTGCTCAGGGGGAGAAAGTAAGTAAATCACTCGACTGGTTGCTATATGAAAGTTACTTTGAGGATGTGCCGACAGAGTCGGTAGATAGCGCCACCGAACACGCATCTTCCAACATAAAGGAGACTGATGAGGCAGTTCTTACCACCAATGATTCTCCCGAAGATAATGTCCAACAAAAAATAAATGCCATGGATACTACCAACGAATCAGCCGAAGAAAATATCCATCAAGAGGTAAACAATTTACAATGTCATAATTCACAAAATGTTATTGACCATGACATTTCAGGAAGTTCATTTGTTGAAACTCAAACTCCGGTTCTTCCCCTAAGAAAAAATAGAGGGGTTCCTCCTGACCGGTATTCACCGGAACACGTTCCTCGTGCTTCTACATATCCGGTAAAAACGGACAGGAAAGGAATGATGAAGACTGCAAAGGCGTTTTCAGCTACTATTCTCTCTGAACAAATCCCTAAAATAGCTCAAGAAGCTAAGAAGATGACTGAATGGCATGAGGCAATGAATACCGAAATGGAAGCTCTAAAAAGGAATGGTACATGGGAGAATTGTGTGTTACCACAAGGGAAGAAAGCAGTCAGGTGTAGATGGGTGCAAAATTTAAGATATAAATCCGATGGCACCATTGAGCGACACAAGGCAAGATTGGTTGCCAAAGGATATACACAAACATATGGTATAGACTACTCTGAAACATTCTCTCTGGTTGCAAAGATTGACACTATTAGAGTTTTACTTTCAATAGTCGCGAATAAAGATTGGCTTGTTCATCAATTTGATGTAAATAATGCTTTCTTACATGGAGACTTGGAAGAAGAGGTATATATGGAACCCCCACCAGGGTTCTCTAATGGGTTTTAAGAAAATGAGGTATGTAAACTGAAAAAGGCATTATATGGGCTCAAACAGTCTCCTCGTGCTTGGTTTGGGAGATTTACAATGACAATGAAGCAGTATAGTTACAAACATAGTAATGGGGATCATACCTTGTTTTACAAAAATAGAGGAGAATTAGTCACTTGTCTTTTAATATATATGTCGACGATATGATTATAACGGGGAATGGCGAAGAAGAATTTAGCTCTCTTAGGAAAAACCTCTTCAATGAGTTTGAAATGAAAGACCTGGGGGGGATTGAAGTATGTCCTAGGAATCGAGGTTCTTAGGTCAAGATGAGCGATTTATATCTTCCAACGGAAATATATATTGGATTTATTAGCTGAAGTTGGCATGGTGGATTGCAAGCCAAATGACACTCCTACGGTTGTGAATCACAAACTAAAGATAATTGAAGGGGCCAGACCAGCGAGTAAAGAAAGGTACCAAAGGTTTGTGGGAAAATTGATTTACCTGGCTCACACTCGACCCGACATTGCATACGCTGTGGGAGTAGTTAGCCAGTTCATGCACCATCCTTAGGAACACCATATGGAGGAAGTAATGAGGATTATTCGATATCTCAAAGGCACACCAGGAAGAGGCATAATTTTCAAGAAAAATGGACACCTTGATGTTGAAGTATTCACAGATGGTGATTGGGGAGGGAATCCTAACGACAAGCGATTAACTGCTGGCTACTTTACTCTTCTTGGAGGTAACTTGGTGACTTGGAGGAGTAAGAAACATAAAGCAGTATCACTGCCAAGTGCTGAATCAGAATTTAGAGGAATCGTTAAGGGGATTACCGAGATACTTTGGTTAAAGAAGATAATGAAAGAAATTGGATCCCCTCTGAAGTGTCCAACTCAGTTAATGTGCGATAATAAAGTTGCGATTAAAATTTCAGAGATCCCGGTACAACACGATAGAACAAAGCACGCTGAAATAGATAGACACTTCATAAAAGAAAAGATTGAAGATGGGACAGTCGAACTTCCGTTTGTTAGATCCGAAGACCAACTAGTAGACATCCTAAAAAAGCGGTTGATGTAAGAACATTCGAATCAGTTTTATCCAAGTTGGGTATTGGTGATCCCACTACACAACTTGAGGGGGAGTGTTAGAATATATAGCTGATGAAGCAACTAGGAGACACACTTTTGCAAAGAGAAAAAACACTTAGTGTTAGAATATTCAGTATATTAAGTTTCCTTGTATATGCCTTTAAGTTCTCTATATATTGAGAGCCTTACTTGGGTTTGCATGATAACAATAAAAAGGAGTTCTCTAATAAACACAAAACCCTAGCCGCTTCCTGGCGGCTTCTCTCTTTGTTTTTAACAAAGACAACAACTGAGATGCTACGTAGAACATGTGCATGTTAACAGCAATGCTACCAAAAGTGCCAACCGGAGTTACCAAACTCGCGGCGGATGTTATCATTTTTGGAGTTTCGGCACTATGTGAGAATCGAACAAGTCTTGTTCGGCATATTCGTGATATGGTGGATCTATTTTCGTAGAATAATCTCGATAGAGATTGCTACATTTACCCCGACCACGGCCGCATCCACAGCCACGACCACCGGCACATCCGAGAGTTCTACCACAGGTTTTAACCTTTTCAAGGGGTTCGCAAAGGAGTATCATCGACAAATCTAGAAAAATATGATTTTTTTTAACAAATGACTTCGTTCATAAACATAAAACTCTTCAAGTTTAGCATTTAGATTTTCAAAATTAAATTTCACCTCTTCTTTGTCGGTTAGTTTAACTCGAGGAACGATGTCTAGTCTCTTCCAATGCTCGTCTATAATCTGAGTAGGTACATTATCATCTGCTCTTCGGATTGATTCAAGTTCATGGATACACGGTAAACCATGGATCGTACGATCGGTACAAACGCATGAAGATTTATCACCGCCTATTTTATCAAAAAGTTATCGTATAATATTGCCAATGCAATAGGTGATACATACCCCCGTAAAAATTTGAACGGTTTGAAATCTTGAAATTTATGAATTAGACGACACTTGTTAAGCTCCATCGATTCTTTTATGGTTGAATGTTGCATCGCTAACAAACCATGTAATTTATCCCCAAATCCATCGAAATTCAATCGGCTTGACGCGGTATATTTTTTCAATGTAGTATGGGAGCTTTCCGCCCTATTAGAGGTGTGATTATTGAAATGCATTATTTTGTTAGTATAGGCGTGAATGAACCTCTCTTTATCAAGAGTAAATTACGAGTCTATGACTTAATCGACCGCCTTATCTTGCTCTTTGAACATCGACCGCATCTTAGCTAACCTCTCGTTCATTACGTCAACCGTACTAGATGAAACGATCTCATTCTAAGCCGCCAAAAAATTGTTAAACACCTTGCCGTCATCAAACAATTTTTTTGTTTTCCCGCTAACATTCTTGTTGATATGCCACTCGCATAACATGCGACTAGCGATAGAAAATATTTTATCGACGCTATTCATCAAGGAAAGTTCGCGGTCCGTAATTATAACACAAGGCAATTCGCAATCATTCTCCTCCATTACCATTTTCAAGCATCCCAATGACCATTTGTAGTTGTCTTGTTTTTCATTCACCATAAACGTGAAACAAATGAAAAACGTCTTGTTGGTCGATGTTACCCCGACTAATTCAAACAAAGGAATCCCGTAGCGAATAAATTTGTATGTGTTATCCATGATTAGCAAGCGTGGAAAAGTCTGTAGTAAATCAACATTAAGTGGGTTGGCAAAAAACAAATCGGTTATAACGTTAGAGCCATCGTTGGTCGTCTGTTCCTAGTACTTGTACTTGTGCAATTTTACTTTTCCTACAAGCATAGTATTTGGGATCAACCACCGTTTGCAAGCATCTTCATTCTTTGACGGTGATTGTAAACGTGAAGGATATATGAAGCATTTTCCGGATCGGTCTTTTTCAAATCACCAAATATTTGGCGTGGAGAATTTCCGTTCACCGTTAAAACATCGACGAGCTCTTTTTCCTTCTGTTTTAACTTGGACCATTGCAAATGTCATAGGGAATACTTAATTGGTTCATGGTTGTGCTTGCCGGAAATGACACTTAGAGCCCACTTATCGTCGTCTTTTAATGGATTGCCTACCAAAAGAAAATGGCAATTTATTTTTTTGATAGCGGTAGCGTTACGCTTACGGTTGCACTCATTAACGACCGACATAAAAATACTGGATCGCTCGCATCGATAATCCATTCTCGGTATTCTCCCTCTTTTCCCAATCTCCTTAGATGCTATGTTAATCGACAAACCTAACTTCTTCCTCGTACTTTTTACTCACTCGGTCATCGAGTCTAAGCTATACTCGTCGTGAATGGTAAAATGGTGAGCGTAAACAAGCAAAATTTGGCATTTGTTAACCTCATGCAATATGTAAGAAGTAGAAAATTCAAGTAAACTAGGATTCTGGTCTGTCTAACCTGTTTCGCCACGTGTATGACGTATTAATACATTCCCACGCCATTTTTTGGCGTACCCATCCACCCTCGCATCGCATGTGTGGCGTGTGCAAGGGTCAGTATACCACCGCGTGGCGTGGGGCTTAGTCTCTACGCCACACCAGTTTGCAAAGAACACTAGTTTGACGCCAACGTGTGGCGAAAAACACAAAATACATGAATTTAAAAAAAACGATTTTTTCGCAAAAAGTAAGATGGGAAAAACAATGCACCTCCTAAAGCAACCATGCTGCTCTGTAGGGAAACTGGATTCGACTATATTTTAGTCTTTTTTTAAGGTTTTGAAGTTTTTAAAAAATGGATAAATGAGTTTAGAGATTTAATGTTGTTAGTAGTTTGGAAAAGATGGATTATGGTTTGGTAGTTGAAATTGTATTTGTAACTATATGGAGTTGTTTCGAGTCTTTAAAGACATAAATTGCAATTTATTATGGTTTGAAAGATATTCAAAAAAATTTACCTAATAACAATTTTGTAAATATTAAAAAAAAACTATTTCACGGAAAATTTTTAAATTTCTTTTAACAATTCTCAAAACAATTAAATGATTCGTACGGAAAAAGACATTAGAGGGATCGGTGAAAAATGACATGGACTTCAACTTTTGTTTTGTCACGAATACGTCATTAACGTGATTCTTGAATGCATCTTAATTCTTAGGTACAATTTTATGAATTAAACCTTTAATTTTCCATAAAGAAAAATGACTTCTATCACGTGCGAATTTAAGTCCTCGAGACACATATTCGCCGGTCCCTGAAGTTAGCTCAAAACTCAACAAATTCAATAGTCGTATGTAACGCGATTGTTTTTTCGTCAACACCTAATAAAACCATTTAATCCAAGTTGTATAACTTCTTCTTTCTCCAGATATATCATCATACTTTTATTATAAATTGATATATTATATTTATACTATATTCATTTTTTTCTATATTTACTTTAAAATTTAAATGGTAATATTTTTTTAATAAACAAAATTTGAAACAAAAAAAATATACCATAAATTTTCAATCAAAATTGAATAGAAATTTATAGGGATAACATGAATATTTAAATCGGAAAACATTAATAGTATAAATAAATCAACCTCACAAATATTAATTTTATTAGCATCCAAATTCTGTTACTTTCACCCTCCATATATTAAAATCAGTAAATTTATAATAAAAATAAAACCAAACATTGTTTGCGAAATACTTCTAAGACTATATGAGTCAATAATTTGCGCATATCAATGTTTTTATAAAGCTTGTTGTGTTTGAAGTCTAGGATGAAGTCCAGATTGTGAACTAGAGAAGACATTGTAAATAAAGTCAGAAAAAGGTAGTTGAATGAGATTCAACTGTGCTTTCCTTTGGAGGGAGGCTAACTCTTATAAAATATGTGCTTTTAGCATACCCTATTTAGAAATCAACGATTCCTAAAACAGTGGTTCAGAGAATTGAGTCCATTTATAACAAGTTTCTATGGGACTACAAGGAGAACAAGACTGCGATTATTTGGCCCAAATGGTCCATGGTTTGTAAACCCTATGAAGAAGAAGCGCTTAATGTAAGAAGGATTAAAGAGCTTGAGGAAGTGTTTTCTCATAAACCGTGGCTTAAATTCAGAACACAGGATTCTCTTTGGGCAATATTAATCTATACTACCTACTGCAGAAATTATCATCCAATTACTACTCCTAAGACTTCTAAATATTCTAAAGCTTGGCTCAAGCTTTAGAAAATAAGGGAATTTGCTGGGAAATTTGTAAGGTGGCATCTTAAAGCTGGGAACATGGTTCTTTATTGATAAATGATGTACTCCTCAACCATTTGTCACTTTAACAAATGATGAAGAAAGGTCTGGATTTAATGGGTGTAAAGTAAAAGACTTCTGGGAAAATGATACTTGTAATCTAATTAAACTTGAGAGTGTTCTGAATCCTACTGTTATTCAAAGCATTCTCAAAGTTTCTCTTATTGAAAATGCGGAAGGTTCTATAATCTAGACAACCAGTACTGATGACATTTATGATACAAAGAGCACATGGAATGCAATAAGAAGAAAAAGAAATCAATCTAAACTCTATAAGAAATCCTTGAACTCTGCAACTCTTAGAAAATGCTACTTTCTCATGTGGAAGGTTTTGCATAGTTAGGTTCATGTTGATACGATCCTGTAAAAAGAAACGTATGTTATTAGCATCAAGATGTCAATGTTGTGAGTTGTTAGAAATCATGGGAGATATGGTCTTTCTTCGCAATTTTATTCAACATTTATATAACAAATAACATGAACTTTACTCATCTAGTAAGCTCATGGTAATGGTCTGCTAATAAAAAAGTCCATCTAAGATCGATTATTCCACCTATTATTATGTGGGTTATATGGTATGCAAGAAATTAAAAAAAAATCATGAAAACATAAGCCTAACTGCTCACGAGATGATTCAGTACTGGTGAGGTTTATTTTCGTCTGAGGGTAAGTTTGTAATTTTTGTTTAGAATTGTGTGGAAGTTTGAAAGTATTTAATGTTTAAGTAGAGAGTGGATGGAGAATTAAGCAGCGTGGTAGTATTTAATTTTCATTACCCTCATTTAATGTTGGTGGTTGGGTATTTATACCCTTACATCTGGGCCTTATGGGCTTTCGGGTCATGTTTAATGGACCCGGGTCAAGTTCAAGGACCCATGAGCTCTTAGTAGGAGAGCAGGTAGCTTAGTCAAGAAGTGATTAGGTTTTAAGTACTTTAGTTCTTGTTCGAACAGTTCAATGGATGAGGTGTTCGAACTGACCTGTCCGGTTAGGTAGTCTTTGCCCGAACTGATCATGTCCGAAGTGGTTACAGGATCCGGACTCATCAAGTACATTATTCAATCCCTAACTAGTTTGGACAGAGCAAGATTACTCAAAACGAATCACTGGGGGGCTGATGGTAAGTTTGGTCCTGAGATTGGGTGTATCAATCATCTTAATAAGCCCTTGATACCTATATCCCTAAAATGGGCGAGCCCAAAGCTTGGTAGGTTTAAATTAAACACTGACGGAGCTTGCAACCTATCCGGAGAGTCTAGTGACAGAGGCGTGGTCAGGGACAGTGAGGGCAATATAGTTTTTGGTTATGGGATTCTTTAGAGTAAAGGAATCGCAATTGTGGCAGAATGCAGGGCGTTATTGGATAGGTTACATCTTTGCTTTTCTAAAGGAATTTCTCAGTTGGATATTAAATCTAATTCACTTATCCTAATTGAGATCTTCCTTCATGGAAAAAACCCTTGGTTTCTTAAATCTGTTATCCAATGTTGTAGAAATCTGGTTTCATCTAGTATGAAACTGAATCATGTTTTTAGAGAGCAGAATGAAGCTGCAAATTGGATGACAAAAATGGCTCTTAAATCTAACAAATGCATGGATTTCGGTAAGAATCAGGCTGCAAGACAACTCAGAGCCTTTTCTTTTAAAGGTTTAGGTGTTGGATATCTAAGAACAGATACTAACTCGTAGAATTGTGGATTAAAATCTCGAAATTACAAGTTGAATGCCCTTAATCCTTGCTGCATGTTCTCGCATGTAGACCTTTTCCCAAAATTTTGTGAATCTTCAATCTGATGCCTCGTTCAAAAAATCGGTAATTGAGAACAAATGTTGCCGAATCGAAGTGAAAAGCGAGTTGAAAAGAGTGATTCTCCTAATCTAGAGAGATTTTGATCTGGTTGAGTGAATCTGTTGGTTAAAGGAAATGAGCAAGCAAAGAAACATATGTTATTAGCATCAAAATGTGAATGTTGTTAGTTGTCAGAAATCGTGGGAGGTATGGTCTTTCTTTGCAGTTTTATTCAACATTTATATAACCAATAACATGAGCTTTACTCATCTAGTAAGCTCATGGTACTGGTCTGTTAATAAAAAAGTCCATCTAAGATCGATTATTTCACCTATTATTATGTGCGTTATATGGTATGCAAGAAACAAAAAAAAAGAACATAAGCCTAATTGCTCACGAGATGATTCACTACGTTATTCAATCCCTAACTAGTTTGGACAGAGAAAGATTATTCAAAACGAATCACTGGGGCTCTAA
Organism: Limnanthes douglasii subsp. nivea; assembly: GCA_036936605.1. Lineage (NCBI taxonomy): Eukaryota > Viridiplantae > Streptophyta > Magnoliopsida > Brassicales > Limnanthaceae > Limnanthes > Limnanthes douglasii. The sequence goes on from JAUPFV010000001.1 coordinate 311,885,947, forward strand.
CAGTAAGGTTGGTCCTAATATTGGGTGTAATAATCATCTTAATAAGCCCTTGATACCTATATCCCTAAAATGGGCAAGATCAAAGCTTGGTAGGTTTAAATTAAACACTGACGGAGCTTGCAGCCTCTCCGGAGAGTCTAGTGGTGGAGGTGTGGTCAGGGACAGTGAGGGCAATATAGTTTTTGGCTATGGGATTCTTTATGGTAAAAGAATCATCGTTGTGGCAGACTGCGGGGCGTTATTGGATGGGTTATATCTTTGTTTTTCTAAAGGAATTTCTCAGTTGGATATTAAATCTGATTCACTTATCCTAACTGAGATCTTCCTTCATGGAAAAAAAACCTTGGTTTCTTAAATCTATTATCCAATGTTGCAGAAATCTGGTTTCATCTAGTATGAAATTAAATCATGTTTTTAGAGACCCGAATGAAGCTACAAATTGGATGAAAAAATGGCTCTTAAATCTAACCAATGCATGGATTTTGATAAGAATCAAGCTGCAAGACAGCATAGAGCCATCATTTTTCTTGAAGGTTTAGCTGTTCGGTATCTGAGAACAAATACTAACTCGTAAAATTCTGGAATAAAATCTTGAAATTACAAGCTGAAGGACCTTAATCCTTGCTGCATGTTCTCGCATGTAGACCTTTCCCCAAAATTTTGTGAATCTTCAATCTGATGCCTTTGAAATCGTTTCAAAATTTGGTAATTTAGAAGAAATGTTGCCGAATCGAAGTGAAAAGCGAGTTGAAAATAGTGATTCTCCTAATCTAGAGAGTTTTTTATCCGGTTGAGTGAATCTGTTGATTGAAGGAAATGAGCAAGCAAATAAACATATGTTATTAGCATCAAGATGTCAATGTTGTGAGTTTTCAGAAATTAAGGGAGGTATGGTCTTTCTTCACAGTTTTATTCAACATTTATATAACCAATAACATGAGCTTTACTAATCTAGTAAGCTCATGGTACTGGTCTGTTAATAAAAAAGTCCATCTAAGATTGATTATTCCACCTATTATTATGTGGGTTATATGGTATGCAAGAAACAAAAAAAAAACATTAGAACATAAGCCTAACTGCTCACGAGATGATTCACTACATTATTGAATCCCTAACTAGTTTGGACAGAGCAAGATTACTCAAAACGAATCATTGAGGCTCACTACATTATTGAATCCCTAAATAGTTTGGACAGAGCAAGATTACTCAAAACGAATCATTGGGTGTCTGATGGTAAGGTTGGTCCTGAGATTGGGTCTATTAATCATCTTAATAAGCCCTTGATACCTATATCCCTAAAATGGGCGAGCCCAAAGCTTGGTAGGTTTAAATTAAACACTGACAGAGCTTGCAACCTGTCCCAAGAGTCTAGTGGCGGAAGTGTGGTCAGAGACAGTGAGGGAAATATAGTTTTTGGCTATGGGATTTTGTATGGTAAAGGAATCGCTGTTGTGGCATAATGCAGGGCGTTATTGGATGGGTTACATCTTTGTTTTTCTAAAGGAATTTCTCAGTTGGATATTAAATCTGATTCACTTATCCTAACTGAGATGTTCCTTCATGGAAAAAACCTTTGGTTTCATAAATTTGTTATCCAATATTGCAGAAATCCGGTTTCATCTAGTATGAAATTGAATCATGTTTTTAGAGAGCGGAATGAAGCTGCAAATTTGATGACAAAAATGGCTCTTAAATCGAATCAATGCATGAATTTCGATAAGAATCAGGATACAAGACAACTCAGAGTCATCGTTTTTCTCAAAGGTTTAGGTGTTGGGTATCTGAGAACGGATACTAACTCGTAAAATTCTGGAATAAAATCTTGAAATTACAAGCTGAAGGACCTTAATCCTTGCTGCATGTTCTCGCATGTAAACCTTTCCCTAAAATTTTGTGATTCTTCAATCTGATGCCTTTGAAATCGTTTCAAAATTTGGTAATTAAGAAAAAATATTGTCGAATCAAAGTGAAAAGCGAGTTGAAAAGAGTGATTCTCCTAATCTAGAGAGATTTTGATATGGTTGAATGAATCTATTGGTTAAAGGAAATGAGCAAGCAAAGAAGGCTGTTTCTAGGGTTTGTAAAAAAGTTTCGGTTGGAATCTGTTTATAGAAATATTTTGTTATATTATAAGATCTTGTATAAGTCGTTATGGTTAGGACCTCAATGGACCTAATCCGGATTTTGTACATTTAATTGGTTAAGAAATAAAACACGTCGATTTAAAAATAAAAATATTGATATTATAATAAATTTAACGTCTATTATTAATCGATGGAGTAAACATCGGCTTAAAGATATAATACAATAACAATTGATTTGTTATTCATAGAGTATGAGTGATTTTATTTTTATAATCGCAATATAGGTTATGGAAATTGAATAGATGACATAAATGTATTTAGTGTGATCATTAACTCGTTTGAATTATATTTTTCATATGGGTTGTTACACGTATATTGTTTCTCTTACGTAGTCTCCAAATCACACCCCAATAAACGTATTCATTTAGCAAGCCTCGTAATTTATTAATTAAACAACTTTAGTCATTATCAACAACCCGTGGGTGTCTGTCTGACTGCAGAACGAGGTTATCTTCATTCATGTTATCTCTTAATTTTTTTTATCTCTATTATTGATTAATAAAACGAATCAAGCCATTGATTTTAAATAAGTTCTAGGATTATAATCAAAGCATTATATATATGCTCTTTCTTTTTCCGGTTTTAAACTCTTCATTATTGGTACTCTCTTTTTGAAGTTTCTTTTTATTTCGTAAATCACGAAAATTTAAGGGTTTACTTTTAGTGTTTGGTTCATTCGTTAATAAACTATTTCGGTTATTCCGATTTTAATTTTGTTGTTACTAAAAATAAAAGAAAGAGAAATCTGAAATATTTGATTCACCATGTATGGGGGTGACTTTGATAGTCAAAAACCATGCTTGAGCGCTAATGCTTCTAGAAATTTACGGGTCCTAAGTTACTACCAGATAACGTTGGAAAATTATCTAAAACGAGAAACACGAGATGTAAAGAGAGAAAATGCAAAAAACTAGGTATTGTATATTAATTGTTAACCTCCTAAAAAGAGAATCTTGCTTTTTAGAGTAATGAGCTCAAAACCCACATGGACGACCTGTTTGGGCCCGAATAATTTACACCCTTATCAGTAGCCCCTTAGTCCTTGTAAGAAATTCGAGCAAGGACTATGTTGTTTCCCTTGGAGTCGGGTTACCACGACTTTAATGATCATTTTTTGGATCGGTATTTTAACCACTATTTGAGGTGCTGTAGATATTGTTTGGCACCTATGGTTATTGGACCTAACCACCCTATATGAGTAGACCAAGTCCACTAGCCCTGCAGAGATGAAGATCATATCGCGACATAATATGTGTCCATTGGCCATTTGGTGCGTGTCACTCGTATTTTCAAAAATTGTCTCTTCAACTTCCCGAGGCCTGATCGATTTCCTTCCCTATGAATATAGCCGTTGAAAGGGTAGCTCATCTATACATACTTCTTATTGTGTCGTAAATCACTCTCAAATAATTTGTAGAGAGAGAGAGAGGAACTCAATGCTCAGTTTTTTCTAGAGAGATAAAGTGTGCCATTGTGTTGGTTTATGAAAAACCAAAACGCGATAAAAAAGATCAATCTTTGGTATTTACGACTATTTTAACACTTTTGATAGAGCTGCTGAATACCGAGCGGCAGGGGTGATTGATAATTCTCCGAGGCAATCCTTTCATACTACCTCATACGAGACCTTCAACCATGATCATAATCGTTCACTTGAAACCCAAAATCCTTCATTGCAACTGCCCTTTATTGCTTCCATCCCAACTCGAAGGTCTGATCCAAATCTTCGGACCGGTCAAAGTCGACCCTCTAGTCTTGGCCAAACTTCCAATTCGAAGAAAGGAAATTCGCTAATAAACTTCCACAGTTCTTATTTATGGAAATGGGGGACTCAAACTCTGGATCATCGCCCGACGCGAGTGAATATGCCAACATAAGTTCGAACATCAACGATGTTCAAACCAGTCATAAAATTGATGCCACTGCTAAAGTTACAGTGCAACGCGGGTCGCTTTTAGAAACAGAAATGACACACAAAGATGTCGTTACCACTGCGTCTGCCAATTCCTCAAAACCTAAAAACTGAGCAATTCATTTGGTCAACCGACCCAAAATAGGAACCAATCGTACGGCCCCCAACACCACCCCTAAGAAATTGACTGTATCCAAATGGACCTTACTTTCAAAAACTAAATAAAAGGTAGCACCCAATGCTATTAAGAACCAAGCTACCAAAAGGCCCGACGCCGCTCCCATACCCGATACTGCTAACATGCTTGATGTAATTTCGGATGCTGTCAGTTATAGAGAGGGTAAACAACCAGTTTCATAAAATATGGACACTACTAAAAATGCGAAAGAAGAGAAGCCATTGCCTCTAAAAATAGTCAAGCACTGACTGACCATCATAATAGGCTTGATAAAGCCGCACATAACCATACTTCACAACCACAAATAGCTTTATTATAGCCTTGGTGAAATATTAGAGCTGAAGACTAGCTGGGGAATTTCGGAGTGCTTCAATATTCATTTCCCGATCCCAGGATAAACGCCATTATCATCTAGGAAGAGAGCTAGCGTTATTCTCGGATATACTGAATTAGGGGATCCGGTTTCTACTGGACCTATTACGTTGATGTCATGTATAACGACATCGCGCTTGTCGGGGATAAATATTCCAATGGAAGAGTTTGTTGCAATTACGGGCATATCAAAAGTATTGAAGTTGTCATTCTTTTATATCTCTCTTGCCAATTATATAAAAATAATGAACAACCTACTTGAAGCTGATAAAGCTTAGAAACACCACTTTGTATTCATCAGCGGAGCATGGGAGATTAGCCGACCTCACTCCAAGATTAATCTGAGGCGCCTCACCTTTAAGAGGGTTCGTGATGTTATGTGTTTTTTTTTTACCAATTTTTTCTTAACAGCTCCTAAAGCTAAGCTGCAAGCCCTAGAAAAGGAACATCTGTCTCGGCAAAGTAGACATTTTCCCGTTTGGGTGACTGCACTCGAAGGAATTGAGGAAAATAGTTTTACCGATGCTTATTCCCAGTAAATCTAATCAATAGCCACCTTTGGTGTTGTTCGGAAGGCTACTAGACCGTGGAGGAAATGATGATAGTTTCTAATCCTACTAACTTAGTTACGAGGTTGTAGGCCATCGATGCTAAGGTCATGATTCTCAAACGCAAAAGGCGCCTAATCACCGACCCATTAAAGAAAACTCACTAGACCTTAAAGTAACCGAGGTGGATGTCGGACCTGCTGATCCAGAAAAAACGGTTGTGGTTACCGATGTTGCTAAAAATGTGGGTGTCAACGCGGTTGAAGATAATAAAAGGATGAGCCTCGAAGGGGAGAAAAAAACCCGCAATGGTAAAAAATATATTGTGCAAAAAAAGACACGAGTCGCTGGAAAGAAAAAAGAAACATTTGTATCATTTACGACCAGTCGGCTCTTCAGCGGACGAAAAAACTGTTATCAGATTCGGGGTTTGAAAAAAACAAGTCAGATGATTCCTCTATCAGCCTTATGAAGTCCATACTGAACCCAAAAAGTTTCAGAATACAGAGCAAAAACGTATGGTCCAACCTATCAAAGGCCTTGGCCATATCCAGCTTCAGGATAGTGTTACCCCCTTTTGTTTTTAGATTTAAATCAAAAGCCAATTCCTTAGCGAGAAGAACATTTTCATGTATATCCCTGCCAATAACAAAAGATCCTTGAGCCTCAGAGATTAGATTAGGAAGAACCACAGAAAGTCTTCTGTTAATGACTTTAGAGACAATTCTGCTGAGCATATTAGTGAGACTAATAGGACGAAAATATTTCCAAGATTTAGGGTTGGAGGCTTTAGGAATAGGGCAGATTGTTGTAGCATAAACACCTTTAGGTACCACAATATCCTTAATGAAGCCCTAATAGCATCCAAAAGATCATCAGAAATAATATCCCATCAAACTTGGTAGAATCTACCATTAAATCCACCAGGCCCATGAGAAGAATTAGGGTTTAAAGATTTAATGACTGAATAGATTTCAGTTTTGGTAGGGCAGACCATAAGCATCTCATTTTCAGAGTCTTTAACTAGCTTAGGGATGAAATCCTGAAGAAGATTAGGATGCCAAGGATTAGGAAGATCAAATAGCAGTTCCTTAGAATAAGAAACAGCAGACTCCCCAATAAGAGTAGGATTATTAATCTAACATGAGCCATCGCAGATCCTGTGGATCTTATTAGCTTTATGCCTCTTCTTGACAAGCCTATGATAGAAATAAGTGTTCCTATAACTGTATTTAAGCCATTGAGAGTGAGTTTTTTTCTCCCAAAACATCTCCTCTTTGATAAGTAAGTTTAGGTGAGTTGTTTTTGCAGCATCCAGAAGGTCTTTATCTTTTTTAGAGTTGGTAGATTGGTAGATAGATTCTTTTAGGTTAATAACTTCTTCAATTTCTTTGATGGAATCAAAAATATTACCAAACACCTCCTTATTCCGCAGCTTAAGATCAACCTTTAGCCTTCTGAGCTTGTTACAGAATTTCAGAATAGGGTTACCATAGGAATTTTCAGCCCAACTAGTAGTACCCTGTTAAGGAAGTCATCATGAAGAGCCCACATATTCATGAACTTAAAAGAAGACTTAACCTTGAAAGAATCAGAAGAAATAGTGACACTTAGGGGTGCATGATCAGAGCATGTCTTAAGGAGATGAATAAAATTTGTAGTTTCAAAAAAAATGAGCCAAGTATTATTAAAGATAACCCGGTCCAGCCTCCTCCATTGTCTCCCATTAGTCCAGGTATATTTGTTACCTGAAAACCCTGCATCAATTAAATTACAGTCTAACAAGAAGTTATTAAAATATTTAATACTAGATAGACTATTAAAAGTGCAATTTATCTGTTTATTAGACTTTGTAATAGTGTTAAAATCTCCTAAGAGAAGCTATTCAGTAGAGCCATCCTCAATTACCATGAGACTATCCCACAAATGAGCTCTCTCTTGCCTTGAACATTTAACATAGATAACAAACACCCTTAAGCTCTTGTTAGTAAACTTATGCTTCATAATGAGGTGAAAGAATTTATCCTCATTGTCAAGAATATTAACCAAGAAACTGTATTTCCAAAAAACCAGGACTTCATTAGAAATATTGCTACAAAATTCCTGAAAACCCAACTTCTTTGAGACAGAAGAAATATGAGAGCTACTGATTAATGGCTCTTGAATAACCAAAAAATAAAGTTTTTCGGACCTTTTTGGAGCTTTTAATCTGGCCATTGTGTCCTTATTTCCAAAACCCCGAAGGTTCCAACTCAATACTTTGATTGTCATTTAAAGATTGAGGTTTTGGCAGTACCTTTAAACTGCATACGTTTGGAAGTTCTGATCTTATTGGTTGGCTTAATTTTCTTGTTTATCTTTGTCTCAGATCTTCTATCATCTCTTACAGTGGTTTCTTTAATTGATACATGAGAACAAGGGAGGCTCCCAATAGTGTGTTTTAAAGGTGATGATGAATCTGCAAGAGACAAGTTTGAAGAAAGGCTGTTCTGATTACAGATACCCAGATCTAACATATGAAGGGCTTCAATTACTTCATGATCACCAACCCCTTCAGGTACATTACTCAAATTGTCATTAGGATTTACAATTGTAGGAATAACCAACTGATATGTAGTGTTATAAGAGAGCTTCTGAACTATTATAGAATTGATCTTTGGAGTAGTGGTAAATGGAATAGACTCATTCATCTGAATTGTGTCAGGTTGCAGGTGGGAATCATTAGGGATTCTAGGATTACTAGAAGAGCCAAGAGCAGCAGCAACTTTTGTGGGCAGTACATCTTCAGAAGTCCCAGGATTACTAAAAAAGCCAAGAGTAGCAGCAACTTTTGTGGGTAGTACATCTTCAGAAGTCCCAGTTGGAATTGACTTGGCAAGATTCATTTTCTTGCAATTTTTATTTGAATGCCCCAAATGGTAACACGAATTGCAATACTCAGGATAAGATTCATAGACCAGGTCTTGCCAGAACTCCTTCTTTCCAAAGGAAACCCAAACCGTTTTAGGAATAGACTTGGAAACATTAAATTCTACCCAAATTCTACAGTAGTTTACCCTAGCCCGGTTCTTAGTTGGAACCCAGACATTCAGAGGAGACCCAAGGCCTTTGGCATACTAAGGACAGTTTTTTTCATTATACATGTATTCCGGCAAGTTAGGAAGATTGATGTAGACAGGTGTGACCGGATTTTCGTAGTTCACTTTGAAGAAAGGACACCATTTAAGGAGACACATTATTTTATTTCCTATTGGCCAGACATTTATGCGCCCTAACTTTTTGAGATCCTCCAGCAACCCAAATTCTATAAACACATGTCTAGCACCCACATTGGTGATACTGAAATCACCTTTAAAATTAAAGCTTCCCAAGAAACTCTCTAATACCTCAGCATTAGGCTTGTCAGTAGAAAACTTACCTACTAAAGTGTGTTTTGAACATGACTTTAGGATTTCTTTATCGGTAGCAAAGAAATTCACACTAGGATATCCCTTTTCATACCATAATCAACCTTCTCATGAATTCCTTTGTCAGAGTTTGATGAGAACAACCCAGCATAAGTCTTTCGCGGTACAAGCCAAGGGGCCGAAAGGATCACTAATGAAATCCCATATCTATAGGGCTATTTACTCTGCAATTTAGAGAAAAATGGAATTGTGACGCTGGGCTCTTGGGTTGAGACAATAGATTCCCTGCTGTTGGATGATTCATAATTAGGGTTATCTCTAATATTTGAAATTGTTGTTTGTTGGTGTAGGGTAGGAAAATGAGCATTAAGATCAGCAGATCAACGAATAGAAGAGTAATTGTAATGACCTTCCACTAATACACGAAGATCAAAGATGATCTACAACAAAAAAACAAAAAAAATTCGAAATGATCTTAATAATCCAGGATCAGTATCAGTTATGACCGATTCTTGAAGACTTGACTCTCCATCCTTTAAATGGTCATCTTCAACTAACCATTGATTCATGAAAAAACAAAAGAAATCGGAGCCCATTAGGAAGCAGATCACTGTCACTTATCTAACATTCAAGAAACCGAAAAGCAACCTGTTAGCCCATTAGGACAATACTTAAACAACAAATCACTTTCACTATTGTTAGCCCATTACAGAAACTGATATTAACTTCCCATTAAGATGGGGTAATTAAATGGGGCATATCAGATTCTTGAATGTGATTTACCGTCCAGGACACGTGACCTACCGTGATTGTTAGATTTCAATCTATCGAGGGTGGTTTAGTTTTATATTAATTTTGTATTTTATTGGCCGAATAATTCTAATAAACAATAGACAAACAATGAAAATACAACTTAATATTTTTTTAATATTTAAAATAAATAGTCATATCAATAATCTAGAATTGTAAATTAATTTAAAATAACATTAAATAAATGTAAATAATCCAGAATTGTAAATTAATCTTAAATAACACTAAAAAAACATAAATCAATGATTTGGTTGATATAAAAAAAGAGAGTTATGGTGGACCTAAATTAAATTTTAGCTACTATAGAAACTAGCGTAATATGTGACAAATACTACTAACGTCGAAGTTTTAAATCTATCTATAAAAACGAACATGAGTTCTTTTGAAATTTGAAAAATCGCAAATCAAGTTAATCAACAATCATTCTAATAGCTTGGCGAAAGAATGGCTTAGTTGCCGCGATGGATTTGAATGACTTATCAGAAGATTGCGTAGCCAAATTACATCGGTTTTTAAGCTTTTCAAATCCGCTGCGGATTCCAGTCCGGTTTAGAATATGTTTTTGTCTATTCTTATTCTCTTTTCATCTCGTGATATATCTAAAAAATAATTGTATCTCAATCTCTATGATAGACCCATCTTGATCAAAGTTGACAAGAAAAGTTTTTTCTAATGGTTTGCGGTCCTAAAAAATCAGTTTCGTAGTTAAACCGCCAGTTCATAAAGAGATTGTCAGCTTTGAACCGGTTCCAGAACTATTTGCCACCCCTAGTTGTGATTGCTGATTTCGGTCTTGCAAAAATAAATATAGTTTTGATGAATTGACTTTGATATCTAAAAGAAATTGAGGTCGACCTAAACTTATAATATTAGAAGTTGTAATAATATTAATCTTTTAATTGTATTAAACCTCCTAAACGTTTTATTTTAATAGTATTAAAACTGTTAAACAATTTATTTCACTATTTATTTAATTGTTTTATAAAATTCAACACAATAGTGATTTTGCTTTATTTATTTTTTCTGGAAACACATGTGTCATTAAACGTTACATGTCGTGTCTCCCAATTAAGTTCTGATTTTTTACAAAAGTGTAAATACTCAACAAACTACCATAACGCATGTACTCATAGACCAACAAACTCTAATCCTCACTTGTGACAGTATTCCTGGCTCATTTGTTTCCCTAGCAATTGAAATATATGTGTTTTTCCACAAATTATTAGACATTGACACATTATACACATTTTCAGATATTCCACTTTTTATTAGATTCTTTTTTTATTTAATCATTTATCTTATCTTCTTGTAAAGCTTAGCACGTGAAACGAATTGACGTCCCAAGATTCATTCTTTAAAGAACACTTTTACTTATTTTATTTTTTGTTAAGTACAAGTAACAACCGACCAAAACAAATAAAACCATTGTGTGGAATGAGAAACATATTATCAGCCCTCTTATATCTCTAGAAATGTTCGAGCAAGAGTCTAAAAGGGCTGACACTTGTGCCGCAAAGACCTTGTTTCCAGCAAAACTCTATTATAAGTTTCATTAGACAAAAACCCATGATAACTTATTATTAGACAAATAAAAAAGACGAAGTCTTAGCAAAGACAAAATATGCGGAATTTGGCCAAGAAATTTATTGTCAGATAAGTTCAAGGTTGGTAACTATCCTAAATAACTCGAATTTTACCACCGAGTGAGTTCTTAGTCATGCTTAAATCACTAAGTTTGACATATGAGCCTACTCCTTATGGTTTTGAACCATAACATATTGCTTTGCAACTAATAAGTACTTAACTTTTTCAATTCACGAAGGAAACCTGAAATGTTTCCGGAGAAATTGTTATCGTTCGGTCTGATAGCAACTAACGAATCTGTTTTAATAATCTCCCTAGGCAATCCATCCGGAGATTGATTATATCCGGTAAATAACTACGTAAGCTTTTATGCATTCTTAAAATCCGAAGCAATAGATCCAAATAATTGGTTAAGAGATAAATCGATTATACTTGATCCTAGTAATCTCCGTCCCCCCGCCAAAATTTTAGCGAAGATAGAGTTTTTGCTAACTCTGATTCGGGGAACGATAAACAATTGGCATATAAGGCCGGAGCTGAACCTGATAATTGATTTTGAAACACTACGAGCTTTTTCATTTTTCTTTTCATGCTCATATCAAGCGAAATAAGATCTGATAAAAAAAATCAAAAACCTTCCATAAAATTAAATATAGCCTATGAACTCAGGTTCTTTTTTTTCTTTAAGTAATAAAGACTTTTATAACTAAATTGAGAATTTACAAAATTTAAAGGAGTCCAACGAGAACTTCATAAAGATTAAAGGGCTAAAAAAACTAGCCCGAAACCAGACAAAAACAAAAAGACGCTGGGAGTTTCTCTTTCCTCCGAGACTCCAGGTTCAAACAGATCAAATGAACTCGGTTCTTGAGAAACATTTGTTAAGATTTTAGGGTATAGAGACAAATTAACAACACTTTTAAATTGGTCAAACTGGACCGCCAAGTAAAGTTATGATATAATGATGAAATTTGAATAGCTATTGTTTTTTTTTTTATTAAAAAAATTGTTGGTGATTTAATAAAAATACATATATGGTTGGAGGTTTATATATTAATTTATGGCCGTGCACTAAACTAAACTATGATAAATATAAAGATAAGTGTAACTCTTTTTTAATCATATCACTTATATAAAATAGCTTAAAAAACTTAACTAACAACTTAAGCAGATATATTAATTATAAAAAAAATGGTAGACATACCTTATTTCCAGTTGCAAATGCAATATATAAATATTCAAACCCTTGTTATTGTTTTCAGCAATTCGATAAGGGCACGTACCAAACAGACTGCGAGGAAATCAACAGGAGAGGAGAGGCGAGGCACCAGTGCAAGCAGCTAGCAACCAAGGCGGGAAAAAGAAAAAAACTTGGTTAAGTTTAAAAATTTATTTATAAAATTTAAAATTTCATTTAACAACAAGAACAGAAGAGTACATCATAGTTAAACAATGTAACCGACTGCAACAAGACATAAAATTTTTAGGAGGCGTGGCGCATTCGTATCATTCAGTGGAGGCGGATTAAAGAGATTAATTAAGAGAGCATGAAGCGTTGGGCTCGATGCTCAGGCTGTTCTCGTCAGGGTGACAATGTGGCGGCTGCTTTACCGGTGGAAGAGAATGCCATGAGACGGTGATAGATGGTAGGCCTGGTGGGTTTTGGTGATCCTGAAAATCAGCATATCCAAGACAATCTTCCGACACAGCCGCTTAAGACCATCTCGTATTTGAATTGTAGGCTTAAGGCAGTGTTGTCAACCAAATGCTCGACTTAAGGAACCTTTGAATCTGAATGCCTTTGGACATTGTTTGGCACCATTCAAGACAACACATGGACTGGTCGGTTTAAGGAAATATTCCGATATCTTCAGCTGAAATTGAAGCAGATTCATGCTTCGTTGGATACAGTCTTCCTCAAAACTTGGTCTTGCTTGCCACATCTCTGTTAAACTGTGATGCATTTTGTGGATGCGAGTGAGACCTTTGCGATTCGTGATGCCAGGGACGTGAAACTATGGGGCTTTGCTTGGGGGACCTAGGTTTGCCAACTCTACGTTCCGATTTCTAACTTGAACTCTGCCTTTCGGAAGCGACAAAGAATTGAAGAAGCAAGAGACAGTGACAAAAAGCTCTCTTAATGTGCAAAAATTGAAGAAGCAAGATGAAGAAAAAGAAAAGGTGTTTTTATTGAAACTCACAGATTTCACTAAAGAGACAGTGACAAAAGCTAAAGTAGCAATGCTAAAACTTGTCTGCCATTGCCAATAAAGAAACAATAGTTCTTGTACGTCTGCCATGCTCATTTATGCCATTACCAATGCTTTGTTTAAATATTGTAAACATTCATGTGAAATGTTATGCAATAGTAAGCATAGCATAACCTACCATTTTAATATGTTAGTGTTAAATGTATTCCTTATAAAATTTTAGAAAAAGGTAATAAGTAAATACTGAAAGTTTAGAAAAAGATAAAAGTCAAACCTAAAATTTAACTGAAATTTTATAAGATAATTGTATTAACTTAAAAATAATAATTAATATAAATTTGACTAATATATTTATTTATATATTATAAATTAAATTAATATCCATTCTATACATTTTTAATGAAATTAATTTACATATTGTTTTAAATTAATAATTTATTATAATTTATTTTATAAATTTTTAAAAAAATAGAAAATTAATTTATTAGTTAAAAATATTAATAAAAAGATTTATGATATATTTAATTGATTATCAAATATAAACAAAATTTTACCGCCGTCTCCGATCTATACAAAATTTTCAATACCGAGACACATTCTAATCCTGGTTAAGTGAATTCGATGTCATCCATCCAGTTTTAGAGATGATTAAATGGACAAATAATCGTAGAGAATAAAGATGAAAAATGGTATTACAAGAGTACGTATTGGTACCTGGTAAAACAATTATCTAGAGAGCTGCTTCTAAGTAAGCTAGAGCAGTGGAAGGTTTTTGAATTTTGTAAACGCCGAAAGTTTAAGACGACTAAGTTTGGATAGATACCTGATTTATAAGGATTGGAGCCCGATTTGGGCGAAGGAAAAGGTGCGTGAGGAAGAAGAAGAAGCGTTGATGTTTAACTAAAAAACAGTAACAATAAGTTCTTTTATTATTACATGCACAAGGCTTTGTCGGCTAAGAGTCTTCGTTAGTCACCAAAGTTAGTCACTTGTTTTAAAACTACCACTCAAGTTATATTGATATTCAAATTTCACTTTTATTGATTCTCTATACATTTATGGTTACTAACTGCGACTAAAATTGCAAAAAAAAAAAACTCAACAATAATGATCACTAGTGAAACAAAGTGATTGTTTTGAAACAAATGACTATCTCAGGTGACTAATTATGTCGACTTCTCTTATATACGTATGAAACTTCTAAATATTATATTTTAAGAAATAAAGTTTTTTAGGATTTTTTTAAAAAAAGTAATAAAACACCAAAAGCTTAGATTGGAGTAAAAAAAAAGGTCCATGTGTTAAATACTAGTGGACTACAATTTCACCTTTTTTATTTCGTCAGTTTATACATTCGATGACGCATTTATGGCCTAAGAATCATATCTAGTCACCCGCGTTAGTCACTTGTTTCAAAACTACCACTCAAGTTATCACTTGTTTCAAAATTATCATTTTTGTTAGTTTTCTTTGCATTTATGGTCACTAGCAGTCACCAAAAAATGTAAAAAAAGACCAACAATAGTGAGCACGGGTGCAACAAATTGAATGTTTTGATACAAAAATTAGATAGGTGGTTGTTTTGAAACAAGTGACCAACTCCGGTGACTAACCGTGATTTTTAACCCAAATTTATATTTAAGTTGATTTACACACATGAGCAAACTCAATATGTATGTGTTGTTTTTTCTTTTCTCTTCAAACAAAAGGAAAAATGGACCTAACAAAAGAGGTGAGGAAGGTGGCTTTTATTTTTCACGCTATAAAGCAAATATAATGCTTTATATATATTAATAGTTGCGCAAGAATTTTTCTCATATTTATTTTTATATAAAACACTAATTTTATGTAGTAAAATACTGTTATTACAAACACATTACAAATATATATATATATATATATATATATATATATATATATATATATATATATATATATATATATAAGTTTACATATACAAAGAGTGTTGGATCCCATTGAACATTAAAAACCTAGTAATATGATTACAAATAAAAGTAAATCTATTACAAACACATTACAAAAAAGTAGCTCAGGAGTCGGCCAGAGGAATATTTGGAACATTTGCGAAAGTTCGTTTAAGACTCAGACGAGGAGGATAAACACCAATGATCAGTAAACATGAGTAGCAGAGAGGACACATTTTTAGCAGCTGCAGTCTTTTGGCATAAGATAAATGATTAGAAATCCATGAGTTTATGCGATTAATGACTTTGAGTAAGAGCGGTCTGCAGTCATTTTAGGACAACCTTAAAGTTATAAGCGAGATGCCAAAATATCTTACCGGGAGGGAGCCAACCCCGAATCCTAAACCTTCTGAAATATGGTGACGAACAATGTCGGAGACTCGAGAGAGATAGATATGGCTTTTGCTTGGGTAGATGGGGGGAGTCCATATATAAAGGAAAACTCATTCAGCCCATCTTTGATGAGGACGACAGAGGAGAAGTTCGCACAACAAAAGATCATAAGTTCGTACGCGAAACAGTGGTTGATGCTCTTCAGGTTATGACACTTTCAGTGAAACCCGAACGAAGGGGCCTAATTTTTTTTCGCGAAAAAATACAAGAAAGGACCTGCATAACATTAACAAACATATACAGGGAGAGAGGGTCTCCTTGGTGGAGACCCTTTTTCCCCTTGAAAAACCCATAGATACCATCATTAATGCAGACAACCTAAGATGGGGTGGAGATACAATAGAGGATCCAACCAACCATCGTGGCGGAGAACTCCATAACATAAAAAACGTCCAGAAGAAGCCGTCAACGACATTTCATTTATTTTCCATTTTATATGAATTTTAAATATTTTTTACAAATATTAAAATATACGATAATTATATTTTATAAAAAAACATACGACGAATAGAAAATAATAAATAATATTAAGTTTTGTATTCATATACTAAACAACATTTGAAATATAAAAAAATATTTTTTAAATCACATAAAGAATACGATGAAAGAAGTATATTCGAGTTCACTATTTATCTATCTAATGTCACCAAAAAATTTTTATACATCTGTTTTAATCGTGACTAAATACACATAAGTTAAAAAATAAAACAATTAATTTATTGTTAATTATCAATTAAGCTTACAATATGAAAATAATTATTCATCAATTTGAACAATGCATCTAAATGTGAAAAAGAAAAGACGTTTTTATTGAGAAGAAATTGGACTATAATAGAAGGATATAAAAAGACTAATGGCATAAACTTATTTTCTAAATCTTGGTGAGAGAGGGACGGTTGAAGACACCGATTTCCGACTTTGATTCACTAAAAAGACAACCAACAAAAGCTAAAGAGACGCTGACAAAAGCTAAAGTAACAACGCGAAAGCTTGTTTGCCAAATTGCCATTGCCAACAAAGAAACAATAATTGTAATCAACATCACATAAAGAACACGTTGTACATATGTTCATTTAATTAACTATAAAAAAAATCGGAACATGGTAGTAAATATTTTATATTTTATTTATGGCCTTGTTTTGATCTTGAGTCTGATATTTAAATATTGTAAATATTAATGTGAAATGTTATGCAATAGTAAACATCAAATAACCTACCATTTTAATAGGTTAGAGCTAAATGTATTTCTTTTAAAATTTTATTAATTATTAAATTTTAGAAAAATAATAATTAAATATTGAAAGTTTAAAAAAAAAACTTACCAATAAAAATCCATTTAACAAACATATTAGGAATAAAGATTTAAAAAATTTAAGGGATTCTATACCTTAAATACACTTCTATATAAGATGCAGTAACCGACTTCTCTTTCTTTGTTTTTTTTAATTTCTAAAGGTCCGTATTTTTAAAACCGTAACTCAGAAAAATAGTCTGAAAATACCATTGGTTTTGTTTTTTTAAGACGAACAAAACTAGTACCATTTATGATATGTTTTGAATTTTTTAAAAAATGATATTTTACACACGTTTCTCAGTTATATGGTTTCGCATCTAGTGACCGGTTTCGCATCTATCAAAATAAAGAAGGTTTCGCATCTATCAAAACAAAGAATTTTCTCATCTAGCAAAATAAAGAAGGTTTCGCATCTATCAAAATAAAAAAAGTTTTGCATCTATCAAAATAAAGAAGGTTTAGCATCTATCAAAATAAAAAAGGTTTCGTATCTAGCACAACAGAAAATGTTTCGCATCTATCATAACGAAGGAGGTTTTGCATCTTCTTCGCGAAACCCATTTTTTTTTAAAACTTTAAAAGTCTGTATATTTTAAACCGTAACTCGAAAAAAAAATCTGAAAATACCATTGGTTTTGTTTTTTAAGACGAACAAACTAGTACCACTCATGATATGTTATGAATTAAAAAAATGTTTTTTTAGAACAAATAACGTTTCGCATCTATTAAGAACGTGTTTTTTTGCATCTACCATTCCAGAAGGATTACACGTTTCGCAAATATCAGTAGATATAGATCCAAACGTTTCGCATCTATCACAAAATATGTTTTGCATCTACCAGTGAAGAAACATACAGGTTTCGCATCTTCTTCACTGAAAAACCAGAAACTGTTACGCGACTGAAAATCCCAAAAACACAAAATAAAACACTAAAATCAACGAAACACTAGTAAAATGCTACAAATAAACTACATTACCATAATTCGAACTCAAAACTAACAAGAAATTCGACTCGAAACACTACAAAAATGAACGAAAACATATCGTAAAAAATAGTGATTTCGAGCTCAAATTCGAGTTTCAAACACACAAAACATTGAGTATCTTCGCATAATCAAGTAAAAACACAAATCAAAATCATATGAAAACAAAAGAAAAACAAAAAATCGAGTAAATGTTTTTGAAAGAATGGCATTCACGAAGAGAGAGAAAAAAAATTGGAGAAAAAGATGAAGAATGAGTTTAAAAGCCTTTTATATTATAGAGTAGGGGTATTTAGGGTATTAGTGGGTCTTTAATAGTAAATATTTCACTAGAACGGGTCTTTCTTGGAGATATATAAAAATATGGGTCTTACGTGAATAATACTTTGGGTATTGGATCTAAAATGATACTTTACCCTTAAAAAAAGACAAAAGGTCATCCAAAAAAACCTTAAATTTAAGTGAAATTTTATAAAATAATTGTATTAAATTTAAAATAATAATTAATATAAATTTGACTAATATATATATTTTATATATTATAAATTAAATTAATATCCATTCTATCCATCTTTAATGAAATTAATTTGCATATTTTTTAATTAATAATATATTACAATTTATTTTATAAATTAAAAAAAATTAAAAAAAATTAATTTATTAGTAAAAAATATTAATAAAAAGGTTTATGATATATTTAATTTATTATCAAATAGAACCAAAATTTTATCGAGGTCTCCGATCTATACAAAATTCATCCATCCAGTTTTAGAGAAGACTGAATGAACAAATAATCGTTAGGAATAAAGATGATATTTCAAGAGTACGCATTGGTGCATGGTAAAACAATTAACCAAAGAGCCGCGCTAAGTAAGTCAGAGCAATTGAAGGTATTTGAGTTTTGTAAACGCCGAAAGTTAAGACCACTGAGATTAGATAGATATCTGATGTATAAGGATTGGAGCCCGATTTGGGCGGAGAAAAAGGTTCGTGAGGAAGAAGAAACGTTAATGTTGAACTAAAATACGGTAACAATGAGTTTTTTTACTGTTATACGCACAAAGCTTTGCCGGCTAAGAGTCTTTGTTACTCACCAAAGTT
Organism: Limnanthes douglasii subsp. nivea; assembly: GCA_036936605.1. Lineage (NCBI taxonomy): Eukaryota > Viridiplantae > Streptophyta > Magnoliopsida > Brassicales > Limnanthaceae > Limnanthes > Limnanthes douglasii. The sequence goes on from JAUPFV010000001.1 coordinate 311,904,869, forward strand.
AGTCACTTGTTTCAAAACTGTCACTCAAGTTATATTTATATTAAAATTTCCACTTCTATTGATTCTATATACATTTATGGTTATTGGCGGTAACTAAATTTGACAAAAAAATCAACATTAATGGCCACTAGTAAAAAAAATTGATTGTTGTGATACAAAAATTAACTAAGTGGTTGTTTTGAAACAAGTGACTAACTCAGGTGACTAACTATGTTTTTTAACCAGACTTCTCTTATATAAGTATGGAACTCGTAAAGATTATATTTTAAGAAATAAATGTTTTTAAGGATTTTTGTAAAAAAAATTAGTAAAACACCAAAAGCTTAGATTGGAGTGAGAAAAATATTTTAATAGGATTTTGTGTTTAATACTAGTGGACTGCAATTTCACATTTTTATTTTATCGGTTTATACATTCGATGACACATTTATGACCTAAGAATCATGTCTAGTCACCAGCGTTAGTCACTTGTTTCAAAATTGCCACTCAAGTTATCACTTGTTTCAAAATTATCATTTTTGTTAGTTTTCTTTGCATTTATGGTCACTAGCGGTCACCAAAAATGTAAAAAAAGACCAACAATAGTGGGCACTGGTGCAACAAATTTAATGCTTTGATACAAAAATTAGATAGGTGGTTGTTTTGAAACAAGTGACCAACTCCAGTAACTAACCGTGATTTTTAACCCAAATTTATATTTAAGTTGATTTACACACATGAGCAAACCCAATATGTATGTGTTGTTTTTCTTTTCTCTTCAAACAAAAAGAAAAATAGACCTAACAAAAGAGGTGGGGATGGTGGCTTTTATGTTTCACGCTATAAAACAAATATAATGCTTTATATATATTAATAGTTGCGTAAGAATTTTTCATATTTATTTTTATATCAAACATTATTACAAACACATTGCAAATATATAAGCTTACATATAAAAAGAGCATTGGAGCCCATTGAACATTAAAAACTTAGTAATATGATTACAAATGAGGAAAGTAAACCTATTACAAACACATTATGAAAAGGTAGCTACAGAGTTATAAAAGATACGAGGTAGCGCATGGGCTACTATGTCCATGGTATTTTAATTCCATAAAAGCGATAGCGGAGGTCAGAGAGAACATGATTGGTTATGGCTGAATTTAAATAGCCGGAGTCTTTGAAAATCCTAGCATTTCTCTCGTTCCATATGTAGTAGATAGCGGAGCAGAAGGCCGAGCACCAGAGGTGGTGTTAGCTTCCAGTAGAAAAGGACCATGAGCTACCGACATTAAGCCATGCAGGCCAGTTGGTGAACAAAGGGGGCATACCAAGATTTCTAAAAATAGCCTCCCAAAAGGGTTTATGAGAATCTAATCCACGGTCTCGGGGTAGTATTTGCACAAGACACAATCGAGAGAGAAATTCAGACCCCAAGATATGTGTTTGTCTCTAGTAGAATGTTTATGTAGGATAGAAAGCGTGGTGATAAACGAATGTCTGACGATGTTGTACTTATTCCAAACTAAGAGGCGATGACACCTTAGGGTCCGTGGGACTAAGGAAACTGTAAGTGCTGCTAATAAAGAAGCTATAGCGAGAACGGTTAAGGATTTAGAGAAAAGAGTCATAAACGGAGGTAGGGGGTGGGAGGCCATCTAAACCATTCTGAATCCCCAATAGGTGGGACTGGTGAAATTAACGACCAACTAGACAGATGATGGAGGAACTGTAACGATCAGCTAGAAAAGTGGGAAAAGCCAAGGGTCGAACCAAATAGATGCCAACGACACAACTGGGAAGTTTGAGGATTTTCTGCCATCCTCAGCTAGAAGAAAAGCCTAATGGAAGGGTCCATGAACATTTTCCCTTTATATTTTTAGATAGGATCTATCTAGTCCACAATGAATCTTGATTTTTAGTCAGTATGAACCAAAAAATCTTAAGGATGGCCGCCAGATTCTAAACCTTTAGGTTAAAAATACCAAGGAAGCCCTCATCTGAGGGCAAAAAGAGTTTATCCCATGCTATTTTAGCACCAATAATCTTCATATCAGGGCCCGACCAGAGGAATATTCATAACATTTGTGAAAGTTTATCAGACCAGGAGGATAAAAACCGATGACCAGTAAACATGAGTAGCAAAGATGATAAATTTTAGCAGCTGGACTCTTATGGCATAAGAGAGATGATTAGAAGTCCATGAGTTTATGCGATTAGTGACTTTCAGAAATAGTGGTCTGCAGTCATTGTAGGATAACCTTGAGGTTATAAGAGAGACGCCCAAATAACTTACCGGGAGGAAGTCAACCCCGAATCCCAAAGCTCTTGAAATATGGTGGCGAACAACGTCGGAGACTCCAAAGAGATAGATATGGATTTTGCTTGGGTAGTTGGAGAGTCCAGATAAAAAGGAAAACTCATTCAGCACATCTTTGATGAGGACAGCAGAGGAGAGGTTCGCACAACAAAAGATCATAAGTTCGTCCGTAAAACAGTGGTTAATGATCTTAAGGTTATGACACTTTCAGTGAAACCCGAACGAAGGGGCCTAACTTTTTTTCGTGAAAAATACAAGAAAGGATCTGCATAACAATAACAAACATATACGGGGAGAGAGGGTCTCCTTGGTGGAGACCATTTTTCCCCTTGAATTAATGCAGACAACCTAAGATGGGGTGGAGATACAATAGAGGATCCAACCAACCATCGTGGCGGAGAACTCCATAACATAAAAAACGTCCAGAAGAAGCCGTCAACGACATTTCATTTATTTTCCATTTTATATGAATTTTAAATATTTTTTACAAATATTAAAATATACGATAATTATATTTTATAAAAAAACATACGACGAATAGAAAATAATAAATAATATTAAGTTTTGTATTCATATACTAAACAACATTTGAAATATAAAAAAATATTTTTTAAATCACATAAAGAATACGATGAAAGAAGTATATTCGAGTTCACTATTTATCTATCTAATGTCACCAAATTTTTTTTATACATCTGTTTTAATCGTGACTAAATACACATAAGTTAAAAAATAAAACAATTAATTTATTGTTAATTATCAATTAAGCTTACAATATGAAAATAATTATTCATCAATTTGAACAATGCATCTAAATGTGAAAAAGAAAAAACGTTTTTATTGAGAAGAAATTGGACTATAATAGAATGATATAAAAAGACTAATGGCATAAACTTATTTTCTAAATCTTGGTGAGAGAGGGACGGTTGAAGACACCGATTTCCGACTTTGATTCACTAAAAAGACAACCAACAAAAGCTAAAGAGACGCTGACAAAAGCTAAAATAACAACGCGAAAGTTTGTTTGCCAAATTGTCATTGCCAACAAAGAAACAATAATTGTAATCAACATCACATAAAGAACACGTTGTACATATCTTCATTTAATTAACTATAAAAAAAATCGGAACATGGTAGTAAATATTTTATATTTTATTTATGGCCTTGTTTTGATATTGAGTCTGATATTTAAATATTGTAAATATTAATGTGAAATGTTATGCAATAGTAAACATCAAATAACCTACCATTTTAATAGGTTAGAGCTAAATGTATTTCTTTTAAAATTTTATTAATTATTAAATTTTAGAAAAATAATAATTAAATATTGAAAGTTTTAAAAAAAAGACTTACCAATAAAAATCCATTTAACAAACATATTAGGAATAAAGATTTAAAAAATTTAAGGGATTCTATACCTTAAATACACTTCTATATAAGTTGCAGTAACCGACTTCTCTTTCTTTGTTTTTTTTTAATTTCTAAAGGTCCGTATTTTTAAAACCGTAACTCAGAAAAATAGTCTGAAAATACCATTGGTTTTGTTTTTTTAAGACGAACAAAACTAGTACCATTTATGATATGTTTTGAATTTTTAAAAAAATGATATTTTACACACGTTTCTCAGTTATATGGTTTCGCATCTAGTGACCGGTTTCGCATCTATCAAAATAAAGAAGGTTTCGCATCTATCAAAACAAAGAATTTTCTCATCTAGCAAAATAAAGAAGGTTTCGCATCTATCAAAATAAAAAAAGTTTTGCATCTATCAAAATAAAGAAGGTTTAGCATCTATCAAAATAAAAAAGGTTTCGTATCTAGCACAACAGAAAATGTTTCGCATCTATCATAACGAAGGAGGTTTTGCATCTTCTTCGCGAAACCCATTTTTTTTAAAACTTTAAAAGTCTGTATATTTTAAACCGTAACTCGAAAAAAAAATCTGAAAATACCATTGGTTTTGTTTTTTAAGACGAACAAACTAGTACCACTCATGATATGTTATGAATTAAAAAAATGTTTTTTTAGAACAAATAACGTTTCGCATCTATTAAGAACGTGTTTTTTTGCATCTACCATTCCAGAAGGATTACACGTTTCGCAAATATCAGTAGATATAGATCCAAACGTTTCGCATCTATCACAAAATATGTTTTGCATCTACCAGTGAAGAAACATACAGGTTTCGCATCTTCTTCACTGAAAAACCAGAAACTGTTACGCGACTGAAAATCCCAAAAACACAAAATAAAACACTAAAATCAACGAAACACTAATAAAATGCTACAAATAAACTACATTACCATAATTCGAACTCAAAACTAACAAGAAATTCGACTCGAAACACTACAAAAATGAACGAAAACATATCGTAAAAAATAGTGATTTCGAGCTCAAATTCGAGTTTCAAACACACAAAACATTGAGTATCTTCGCATAATCAAGTAAAAACACAAATCAAAATCATATGAAAACAAAAGAAAAACAAAAAATCGAGTAAATGTTTTTGAAAGAATGGCATTCACGAAGAGAGAGAAAAAAAATTGGAGAAAAAGATGAAGAATGAGTTTAAAAGCGTTTTATATTATAGAGTAGGGGTATTTAGGGTATTAGTGGGTCTTTAATAGTAAATATTTCACTAGAACGGGTCTTTCTTGGAGATATATAAAAATATGGGTCTTACGTGAATAATACTTTGGGTATTGGATCTAAAATGATACTTTACCCTTAAAAAAAGACAAAATGTCATCCAAAAAAACCTTAAATTTAAGTGAAATTTTATAAAATAATTGTATTAAATTTAAATAATAATTAATATAAATTTGACTAATATATATATTTTATATATTATAAATTAAATTAATATCCATTCTATCCATCTTTAATGAAATTAATTTGCATATTTTTTATTTAATAATATATTACAATTTATTTTATAAATTAAAAAAAATTAAAAAAAATTAATTTATTAGTAAAAAATATTAATAAAAAGGTTTATGATATATTTAATTTATTATCAAATAGAACCAAAATTTTATCGAGGTCTCCGATCTATACAAAATTCATCCATCCAGTTTTAGAGAAGACTGAATGAACAAATAATCGTTAGGAATAAAGATGATATTTCAAGAGTACGCATTGGTGCATGGTAAAACAATTAACCAAAGAGCCGCGCTAAGTAAGTCAGAGCAATTGAAGGTATTTGAGTTTTGTAAACGCCGAAAGTTAAGACCACTGAGATTAGATAGATATCTGATGTATAAGGATTGGAGCCCGATTTGGGCGGAGAAAAAGGTTCGTGAGGAAGAAGAAACGTTAATGTTGAACTAAAATACGGTAACAATGAGTTCTTTTACTGTTATACGCACAAAGCTTTGCCGGCTAAGAGTCTTTGTTACTCACCAAAGTTAGTCACTTGTTTCAAAACTGTCACTCAAGTTATATTTATATTAAAATTTCCACTTTTATTGATTCTATATACATTTATGGTTATTGGCGGTAACTAAAATTGACAAAAAAATCAACATTAATGGCCACTAGTAAAAAAAATTGATTGTTGTGATACAAAAATTAACTAAGTGGTTGTTTTGAAACAAGTGACTAACTCAGGTGACTAACTATGTTTTTTAACCAGACTTCTCTTATATAAGTATGGAACTCGTAAAGATTATATTTTAAGAAATAAATGTTTTTAAGGATTTTTGTAAAAAAAATTAGTAAAACACCAAAAGCTTAGATTGGAGTGAGAAAAATATTTTAATAGGATTTTGTGTTTAATACTAGTGGACTGCAATTTCACATTTTTATTTTATCGGTTTATACATTCGATGACACATTTATGACCTAAGAATCATGTCTAGTCACCAGCGTTAGTCACTTGTTTCAAAATTGCCACTCAAGTTATCACTTGTTTCAAAATTATCATTTTTGTTAGTTTTCTTTGCATTTATGGTCACTAGCGGTCACCAAAAATGTAAAAAAAGACCAACAATAGTGGGCACTGGTGCAACAAATTTAATGCTTTGATACAAAAATTAGATAGGTGGTTGTTTTGAAACAAGTGACCAACTCCAGTAACTAACCGTGATTTTTAACCCAAATTTATATATAAGTTGATTTACACACATGAGCAAACCCAATATGTATGTGTTGTTTTTCTTTTCTCTTCAAACAAAAAGAAAAATAGACCTAACAAAAGAGGTGGGGAGGGTGGCTTTTATGTTTCACGCTATAAAAAAAATATAATGCTTTATATATATTAATAGTTGCGTAAGAATTTTTCATATTTATTTTTATATCAAACATTATTACAAACACATTGCAAATATATATAAGCTTACATATACAAAGAGCGTTGGAGCCCATTGAACATTAAAAACTTAGTAATATGATTACAAATGAGGAAAGTAAACCTATTACAAACACATTATGAAAAGGTAGCTACAGAGTTATAAAAGATACGAGGTAGCGCATGGGCTACTATGTCCATGGTATTTTAATTCCATAAAAGCGATAGCGGAGGTCAGAGAGAACATGATTGGTTATGGCTGAATTTAAATAGCCGGAGTCTTTGAAAATCCTAGCATTTCTCTCGTTCCATATGTAGTAGATAGCGGAGCAGAAGGCCGAGCACCAGAGGTGGTGTTAGCTTCCACTAGAAAAGGACCATGAGCTACCGACATTAAGCCATGCAGGCCAGTTGGTGAACAAAGGGGGCATACCAAGATTTCTAAAAATAGCCTCCTAAAAGGGTTTATGAGAATCTAATCCACGGTCTCGGGGTAGTATTTGCACAAGACACAATCGAGAGAGAAATTCAGACCCCAAGATATGTGTTTGTCTCTAGTAGAATGTTTATGTAGGATAGAAAGCGTGGTGATAAACGAATGTCTGACGATGTTGTACTTATTCCAAACTAAGAGGCGATGACACCTTAGGGTCCGTGGGACTAAGGAAGCTGTAAGTGCTGCTAATAAAGAAGCTATAGCGAGAACGGTTAAGGATTTAGAGAAAAGAGTCATAAACGGAGGTAGGGGGTGGGAGGCCATCTAAACCATTCTGAATCCCCAATAGGTGGGACTGGTGAAATTAACGACCAACTAGACAGATGATGGAGGAACTGTAACGATCAGCTAGAAAAGTGGGAAAAGCCAAGGGTCGAACCAAATAGATGCCAACGACACAACTGGGAAGTTTGAGGATTTTCTGCCATCCTCAGCTAGAAGAAAAGCCTAATGGAAGGGTCCATGAACATTTTCCCTTTATATTTTTAGATAGGATCTATCTAGTCCACAATGAATCTTGATTTTTAGTCAGTATGGACCAAAAAATCTTAAGGATGGCCGCCAGATTCTAAACCTTTAGGTTAAAAATACCAAAGAAGCCCTCATCTGAGGGCAAAAAGAGTTTATCCCATGCTATTTTAGCGCCAATAATCTTCATATCAGGGCCCGACCAGAGGAATATTCATAACATTTGTGAAAGTTTATCAGACCAGGAGGATAAAAACCGATGACCAGTAAACATGAGTAGCAAAGATGATAAATTTTAGCAGCTGGACTCTTATGGCATAAGAGAGATGATTAGAAGTCCATGAGTTTATGCGATTAGTGACTTTCAGAAATAGTGGTCTGCAGTCATTGTAGGATAACCTTGAGGTTATAAGAGAGACGCCCAAATAACTTACCGGGAGGAAGTCAACCCCGAATCCCAAAGCTCTTGAAATATGGTGGCGAACAACGTCGGAGACTCCAAAGAGATAGATATGGATTTTGCTTGGGTAGTTGGAGAGTCCAGATAAAAAGGAAAACTCATTCAGCCCATCTTTAATGAGGACAGCAGAGGAGAGGTTCGCACAACAAAAGATCATAAGTTCGTCCGTAAAACAGTGGTTAATGATCTTAAGGTTATGACACTTTCAGTGAAACCCGAACGAAGGGGCCTAACTTTTTTTTCTTGAAAAATACAAGAAAGGATCTGCATAACAATAACAAACATATACAGGGAGAGAGGGTCTCCTTGGTGGAGACCCTTTTTCCCCTTGAAAAACCCATAGATACCATCATTAATGCAGACAACCTAAGATGGGGTGGAGATACAATAGAGGATCCAACCAACCATCGTGGCGGAGAACTCCATAACATAAAAAACGTCCAGAAGAAGCCGTCAACGACATTTCATTTATTTTCCATTTTATATGAATTTTAAATATTTTTTACAAATATTAAAATATACGATAATTATATTTTATAAAAAAACATACGACGAATAGAAAATAATAAATAATATTAAGTTTTGTATTCATATACTAAACAACATTTGAAATATAAAAAAATATTTTTTAAATCACATAAAGAATACGATGAAAGAAGTATATTCGAGTTCACTATTTATCTATCTAATATCACCAATTTTATTTTATGCATGTGTTTTAATCGTGACTAAATACACACGAGTTAAAAAATGAAACAATTAATTTATTGTTAATTACCAATTAAGCATACACTATGAAAATAATTTTTCATCAATTAAAATAATGCATCTAATTGTGAAAAAGAAGTCGAAGGTGAAGCGGAAGAACATTAAAAAACCTGTTACATTGTCCGTAGAGATGGTTTCCAATCTTAGCGAAAATTTTATAGATGTGCTCTTCGAGTATATTATTGCATTTAGCCAAGTACCGTATGAATATTTTAATCAATCAGAAGCACCTGCGCTTCTTAAACAATGGTAGATTCCTAAAAGTATTTCCCTTAGCCTACCCTCTACATGAGAATTCCCCCTATTATGTGGTGTAAATGAGTTAGTTTTTTACCCAAATATTTTGAATTGGGGTTTTCTGTTCCCCTTATATTCGATCATTGTTGAGTATTTTGAATTCATTATTCTCTGTTCGATCGAGGTGAATCCTAACATAAGGTTTACACTCCTCTTTTACATTATGGCTTTAAAACATTCAAGAACCAAACTCAAATAGAGAAATTTATAGCAAAGACATGAGTGTCAAAGAATCCAATCCTTCTATTTTCCTATATTATTCTTGGAAACACCTCGAATATAGTCGACGATCTCCTCAAAGAAGATAAGACATGGAAGAAAAAAAATTGTTTTCATAAGTGGTTGTTGGGAAAATGAGAAAGAAGTCTCTACTAAAAAATTTCAGAGGCTATCGTTGAAGTGGAAAACCACAAGTAAGATTTACTCTTCTTCATATCTATTCGTCTTATAATTTTTACTAACTTGGTTAACACTGTCTACAAATAAAAAAAAAACACTACCAAAGACACCTTGCTGCCACAGACAGAACATTCCCAAAGTTAAGCGAATGGTTTAAGAATGAATGGTCAAGCAAATTTCACCAGTGTTTTAATCCACTCAACTTTCTCCTAAGCTATTTATGGAAAATGTCACCGAAGTTTTTCATTTTAGTTGATAAACTAATTGAACCTTATGCTCGAGTTGATGTGATGAAAATATTAACTTCCCTAGGTTCCCGAGTTATTTGTATTGCTATTAATAGAGCTCATAGTCACAAAACATCTGATGGTGAACCATCAAAAAGAAAAAATAATAAATCAAAGCCTAATCCAAAGAAAAAGTCCAAAAAAAAGACCGATGAAATTATCACCCATGATATTGAAAATCTTGTTCAAGAAGATCCCAAAAGAGAAAAAACTGTTTCTTAAAAAAAAGAAATAATGTTCCTCAAAGAATTCTGTAGAAGCTGTTAATAAGAAAGCTATTGATAAATTATCCCCTAATCCAACACCAGACTCCGATGGAAACAAGAAGGAAAATCAAAACAATTAATTTTTTATTATGAACCACAATTTAAAGAAAATGATTACTAAGCTGATAAACCTACTGATAAGACTGTTGACAATCCTACTCTGAATCATAGTATTTATCAAGAAAATAAATCACCAGGTTGTACGGTGAATCATTCTCAACTATCTGCATCAAAAAATTCATTCATGTTATATCATACTGATGAACTCTCAGTTACTTTGCATAATATGGTCCGACTTATGGCAACTCTAAAATGAAATGCAAAACAATTTAAGATTGATGTCAAGAAGTTCACCGTTGAGGCACAAACTGTTCGAGAGGAATATGAATCAGTTGTTAAGTAACTTATGCAACTTCAAAAAGAATTTGGGATGAAATTGTTCAAAGAAATCTTGTAGAGCAATTCCACGTCTTTCAAGAAGACAAATCAGATTTTCACAAAGTTGTAATGAAGATAAGAAATGATTTAACTGAGAAGAATCAAGAGACACTTCAAGAAGAACAGTCCAACTATGAGAAGCTCAAAACTTTATATGAAGAAGGTGAAGATGCGAAGAATAAGACCCTCAAATATTTGAAGAGGTTAAAAGTGGAGGCTAAACAAAGTTAAAAGTATGCTATCAACGCTTATGTGAAGAAGTGTGCTGAGGATAGCCTAAGTACTCTAATATCTTTGGAAAAAAAATTAATTTTTTTGATGATTCTTGAGTTCCATCAAAACTTTCTGAAGCTAAATATGGCAGATTATTGGTACATTGTTCCTGAAAACCAACGTCTTAAAGCCTTTTTCAAAACTTTTGTAAGTGACTCAGATGATTTTTTATTCGAATAAGATAAAAATAGCAGGTCTATTTTTTTGGGAAGCCAAAATTTGGAGAATGAAGGTAACTCTTTGGATATTAGCTCTGGTAATCCTTCGAAAGATAACGAAGGAAACTATGAAGTATTTATATTTTTTATTGATGAATTAGGTCTTTAATTAACTCCTCGTATGTTTTGGTGAATGACTATCACATGTCACTGTTTGTATTTTGGAACCAAATGTTATGTTTGTTACTTTGTCAATCTCACAACTTGTCTTCATATTATAAAAATCTTGCATCTTTGAAAAATTACACGTCATCACTTGCCATTTCAACAAATATCGTTTCATAAATTGACACTTTGAGAAATATCGCTTCACAAATTGGCACTTTTAAGAATATCACGTCACAAATCGGTATTTTAAAACATATCACTTCAAAAATTGGCACTTCAAAAAACATCACTTCCCAAATTGGCACTTCAAAAAATATCACTTCACAAATTGACACTTTCGTAAATAATGGTTTGAAAAATGTTACTTCGTAAATTGTTACAAGGGTGATTAATACTTATTTAATTTACAAAATGTCCCCATCCTTAATTTTGAAACAATTTTTTTGAATTTAGTGTTGATTTTAAAATTTCATAATCATCAAATTTAATAAATCATAATGAAAAAAGCATCACACACTTGATGTATTGGCAAAACCACTATTATATTCACAATTCCGGCTATATAAACACCTCGTTAAAACCTTATCGCGCCACCAGGATAGGAACGAGTTTGCCACTAGTCCATATACACATAAGACCCTCCTTATTTTCTAGACGATATGTCTCAGATTTGACCTTTTCAACCACTTAATACGGTCCTTCCCCGTTCGGACCCAGATTACCCAATCTATTTTCCTTGGTAGAAAAAATGAGATTCCTCAACATTTTATCTCATACCTTAAAATACTTTGATCTCACCTTAGAAGCATAACTATTTATCACTGATCTTTGGTAATGAAGTTAATTTAAATGTGTCATCATCGCTTTTTCTTCTATAAAATCAAGTTATACTATTTTAGCCTCTTCATTATCATCATCATAATAATCGAGTACTATATAAGATGGAAGAGTATATTGCGATGGGAAAACTGCATCCATTATATATGCCAGGGTAAAAAGAGTCTATTGAGTTGCAATCCAAGGGGTTGGTCTATAAGCCCATAACACTTCTTGAAGATAATTAGGGCAGTTTCCAGTTGCACCTTCCAAATGTTTCTTAAAACCATCCAAGAGATTTATATTAGTAGCTTAAACATGACTTTTATTTGTTGTGGATGAAAAGGTGTTGAAATTTGTTTCTTGATTCCATTTAAAGAATAAAAGAACTTTTATTTTTCTGTTATTGAATTGAGGTTCATTATCTCTGGTAATTATCCGAGGCACCCCAAATGTACAAAAAATATTGGATATAATAAACATGATGACATATTTAGCTATTGTTCCCGATAAAGGTTCTGCTTTTGCCCATTTCAAAAAATAATATACTTCCACAATAATAGTTTGATGCCCTCCATAGGCCATTAGTAGCGGTCCCACCAAATCTATCATTTATCTATCAAAGGGGAGCACCTCGGAAATTTAATTTAGTGTCGTACATGAATGATATTTGCGAATCTTTGACAAGTATCACAATTTCGAACTAGATTATTGGAATCAATCATTATGATGGGCCAATAATACCATGCCAATAATACTCTTCTTGTTAAAATCTCTAAACCACAATAAGAAGAACCTTCCCCATCATAAAACTCCGATAAGATTATTTGAGATTATTTTTTTCCCAAACATCTCAACAATGGTCGAGTAAAATATTTCTAAAGCAGTATTCCCCCAAGGACTACTAATATGTGTGCCTTAAACCTTAGCCTTTGAGCTAATCTCTTGTCAACTGGTAACGTCCCTTTGAGTAAAAAATCTTTTAAATTGAACCGCTAATCTCGTTCTTCTTCCTCGGTAGCCATAAAGACCTCTTTGAAATATAGACATTTATCAGATTTTATCATTATATATGGATTTTCTTGTACTAAAATCGAAGGATAACCCTCAAAATAAGCAACGGTTGGTAGAGAATCTGGAATAATATTTTGTCCCTAGTTGATATGTTTAATCATCAGATCATCTAACACCACGGTCAATCCACTCAATTCTCACAAATATTTTGTGAGTTAATCTTTCTTAGCCTCAGAGATTCTTGACATATGATTCACCAAAAGTTGTGAATTAGTCTCCAAGCATACTTTCTTAGCTTCACAAATATTTGTAAGTCTCAATCCAGAAGGCTCTGTCTCATATTATGCTTTATTACCACTTTCCTTATCTCTCAATTGAAGCTTCTTAGTGGTAAGAGGAACAACATCCAGAATTAATTTTTGCTTCTTATTCATGGCTTTACTAAAGATGTAGAATCTTTGTCCTCTTCTTCATCTCCTCGTTCAGGCCGCACTCGATTACCATTAGCAGCTCCTTGCCCTTCAGGAACACTAACTTCACCTTGATTCACATTATCGACCCCTTGGATACCCAGCTTCCCCCCTTGCCTATCTTGCTGACAAGGAACTGATGATGACCCCTTAACATTTTTACCTTTGCGGGTCTGGGCACTGATAGCCAAATGCCAGTGCTATTTTTCTCTCGGTACCTCTTTTCCATCAAGGCTCGGATACGGTTAATCGTGTCTTCTACACCATCTAACATTATAACCCTTCCGTCATTTGTAATTTTCAACTCTGGTACTGGCCACAAAACTGATTTAAGGTTGTTAAACTGTGTGAATATCAACTTAGGCTCTTGTAACCAAGTGGAGTTAGCTAGATTACCGACCTGAACCAAGAAATTTACGTAGTCTTTTGTCACTCATTCCTTCCACCACTATTGGTTGGCTGCTTCACCTGCATAAACTGATACAAATAGGTTAATATCTAATATTTAATTACAGGACAATTCAGTATACAGATTACACTACTGATGCTTACACTTCACTCTTCATTTCCTCTCTAATTTGAGGTTTATAATCGATTTTTCATGTTCCCAATTGCCAGACACAAACACGAAGGAGTTATTCCAGTTCTAATCTGACGAGGGGAGTTTAAAAATATTTTTCATTCTCTTTAGTTGAGTATAAAAGAAAGAACATTTGGCAAATTTAGTCACGTCAGTAGCTAATAATAAGTCAGTCAGACATATCTTAATACCTAACAAGCGTGAGCTAAGAACTAAACTAAGTAGCATCCTCCACCCGTTAGCAGATAACTGGACAAATGAATATCATGTAAAAAAATCATGAATCCACATGGGCAAGAAAAGCCGTAATCCCCAATCAAATATAGTTGTAAACAAGCAAGTCTCCATTTCACGGGCATGGTATGGATGCTCGCCGACCAGGGGAACTCTCATTGTAACATCTTCTGGAATTGCGTACCCAGCCCTAAATCTAAGCAATCTAGCATCATCTAGATACCCATATTTGTGGGTTATTTGTGAGAAGTAGTTTTCTAAGAATACATGGTCTCTAAATTCATATACTGGAGTTTTCTTTAAGTTCCTCCTTGTCGCCCTTTTTGGTGTCATGGTTTCTACTTGGACTGCAATGAGTTAATGTCACGAATAAGTATGATTATAGCAGGCAAGGGGTGATTGGTTCAACATCCTCTGTATATAAGTTTCTTTTTGTCTTCATAATTATAGACTCCCTATTCTAGAATCTAGGGTTCCAAACTATTATCAAACACTACATATATGCACATGTTAAGCAAAAATGGTGTACCTGGTTTGCAGTTTGAAAATCAATAATAAACCTTTCGACATCAGACAACGACGATAGACTTAACAAACGCACAAGACAAGTAAGAGTTTCTAAGGAGACTATGGTTTAAAATTAAGGTAATTTGATATTTTGCAAAATAAATCATGTGATACATTGGGTAAACGTTAACAACAACTTGCACGCCTCTTCAAAACCCAAGCACCATGCGCTGTTTCCAAAATACGGCTGTGTCAGAACCGTCACAATTACACTCTATCCACGTGTCGACTAAACAGAAATCAATGAAGCAAATAAAACGCCATTAGTCACTTTGCTTTACATTCACCTGCAACACAAATATATTTCTCTTTAAAGGTATTTTTAATTTTTAGATTTATCATTTTAATTAAATAAAAAATCTATAAACTAGGGGGTGCTCTTATAAGAAGGTATTCCCCAGTCGAGCTGAACACAAAAGATCGAGCAGATGCGGGGACGAGAAAAGAAAGGACGAACCTGAGCTAGAAAGATAAGCAAAGATGTAGTAAGAAGTCAAATAAGCGATGGAAAGAACAAAGTTAATAGCAACATAAAGGGATGGTAACGATCAACTCTTTATTTTTTCATTTAATGGATAGTAATTGTCTCATCTAAGCTTTACATTTGTTTCTATTCGTTCTTTTTTATTTGAATTTTTATTCGTTTAAGTTTGTTTTAGATTTAATATTTTATATTCAGTCAATGAACATTTATATATTTAGTTATATATATAATTTTTATTTTCACGTTGGTTCTTGCCATATACATTTTTTATATTAAAAAGTTGAATGTGATCTGACTCATTTATATATCATAATTCTAATATTTATATCTAATTCATTATATATTCCGATGAATATTAGATCTAATCAAATCAAATTGAGCCATTTTGGTCCCTAAAGTAATAAATATATATATATATATATATATATATATATATATATATATATATATATATATATATATATATATATATTATTGTAATATTCGTATCTTATTAACCTAAGATTATAATTGTAATTAGATTTATAAAACTAATAAAACTTAGTTTCAATACATTGATTATTAATTTATTTCAGAGACAAGTTTTGATTATAATATCAAATAAGTAAAGCATAAGGTTTTTACAGAATGACCAGCAAATTACACGACTTTACGATAATATTTTTTTTCTTAATATCCGGTGGTCAAAAGATAATTTTGAATATTGTTAATCTTAGATATATTAAGTCATTTTGTTCTATCAGCTTTGCAGGTTGTTGATATCATTACGAATGTTTAGTCGGTATTTCGTTTTCGGTTTTTGTGTGACAAACTCTCAATACTTATTACTGTTGCATTGTGATTTTGAGGAAAAAGTGTTTGTGTTAGAATATATTCATTAGCTCATATGGTCTATTAATAAATAATGGCTTAAACTTTTAAATAATAAAAATCTTAATTGTTTTCTTTGTTTCCCTCTTTAAATAAATACTACTATTACGCTTCTAACGTATAACTGTTTAAAATATGTATATATACTGTTTAAACATATAAAAATTTAAAATAAATTATATAAAAAAACAAAAATCTCATATATCACGGTGAAATAAACAGTAGGTATAAATTTTAAAATTTTAGGACATTTTTCCGTATAGATTTTACTAACTTTAGTATTTTCCTCTTTTGTCTTATGAAGACTATTGTTAATAGAAGGGAATCGACATACACTCATACGTTGTAATTTGAACAACATAATTTTTTTTTGTACAAACGAAGGGGTATAAGTTTGAAAATAAATTGTGTAAAAAATATAATACTGAATCTATTCATTCATTGATTTTTTATCCAAAAAATCATGACACTTCGAAGAAAACAACTAATACTATAAACGTTAGTGTAGATGATTTTAAAATAATATATTTTTCTTATATATATATATATATCAGGTTTAACAATTATTTCTATATAGTAATGTGCATTTAGAGTTATGAAACAAAAACCCGAAAATGATAAAAACACGAGGAACATTTATGATATAATTACACGTATTGTTATGAGTTATTAAGAAGCGTTA
This sequence comes from Limnanthes douglasii subsp. nivea, assembly GCA_036936605.1. Classification (NCBI taxonomy): domain Eukaryota; kingdom Viridiplantae; phylum Streptophyta; class Magnoliopsida; order Brassicales; family Limnanthaceae; genus Limnanthes; species Limnanthes douglasii. The sequence continues at coordinate 311,921,651 of JAUPFV010000001.1, forward strand.
ATTCATATTTATTACTTCAGATATGTAACATAGAGAGAGTAATATATAAAGAGATAGTCTTATTTTACTTTTATATATAAGAGTAAATTTCTGGGTGTAAAAGGCGAACAATTTTGATACAGAAAAAATCACTATAGTCAATAATATTCTACTCGCAATTATCTTTCATTATTTTGGTTTTATTCTTTATCCGATTAGACTTTGAGCATATTCAAATCGGCAAAGTGATTAGACGATAAGTCAAACTTGAAGGGGCCAGTGGTTTATGCTTCAGTTGTTCATCATTCTACCAAAATCAGCACTGGAAGCAGTTTTTAATTTTTGAGTCAGCCGAATATCTTATATGATTACAAGAATTCTCAATTTCTACTCTGATTATTGATTTTTTTGTTTGATTATTTGATTTATAATTCAAGAAGATCGGTTAAAAAATTCTTGATATTAAATTTATTTCCCTTTGGTATCAAATTAGTTTAAACAAAAAGTAAAACTCTTGATACTAAATTGATTTCTCAATGTTATTAATTCGCCAAGATGATGTAAGAATTATGTGATATTCATGACTCATTTTGATTTTATCTTTGATTCGTTTTCAATGTTATTTACATGTTGTGTATACTAGTTTTGGTTGGATGATCAAGTTCCTAATAATAAATTGAGAAATATTTTGACAACTAATTCGTTATTAATTATCAGTTCCCGATATGTTATTGTTACGGAAAATAACAAAACTTTGCCAAAGTATAAATACTTGAATAGTCAGAAAAGAGAAGATATCTTATTCATCTTGGAGAATTATCCTACTTATAATTCATCCCGTTAGTGGGCGGTTACATCCATATTTTATCCCATTTAATGTATCCACTATTACACCATATCTCCTATCATTTCAGACCAACTAATTAAGTGGTTTGACCCAAAACTGATAATATTATTAAATGGCGAATCATGGACCATTTTCCTTTTTAAACGGTTACTTTGACCTGAAGCATATGTAAATCCAAGCTGGACTAAACGATGGCCTCCTTGTTCGTCTCCGTTATTTGGTTTAAGGCACGGTATAATCCGAGCAGGTCTTCAATCATCAGACATGCTCGGTCGTCTTCATTTGAGGTCGCTCAATCATATATGGGCTTGTTCATCTTTTAGTTCCTATGTGTCTAGTTAGGTTGGTCAACTCATCTATCAGAACTTATTTGACCCTGTTTTTCACTGTTTTTTTGCCTCTTTACCACTTCTTTAATTATTTTCTTACTCCGAGCTTGTCCTTTGTCTTTATCATTTCCTGCACCTATTCGGTCATTTTGCATTCTGTTCGGTTGGGGAGTACCCCCTCATCAGGGCACCCCTTAGTTTATAGGCTTAGAAATTTGATAAAATTGATAAACCTATAAATTAAAAAGTATCGTTTGGAGAGAAATAGATTTGTAGTGTAGGCGCATGCTTAACCAAGTGATTGTTGGCTTTACTTTTCATCATGATACTCCATTTGAAAGACACGTGACTGTATTGTAACTGTGACGGTTCTGACACAACCATATTTTTGTAAAGAACGCCTGACACTTGGGTTTTAAAAGATTTTTCAAGTTGTTGATGACGTTTACCCAGCGTCTTCAAGATTTACTTTACGAAATATAAAAATTATCTTCTACTAAAATCACACTTACTCTAAACACTTTGTCTTACATTTGCTATGGAAATGATAGCTACAGAGAAGAACGAAGTTGTGGCTGAGAAATATCTAGACAGTTGATTCACGGTGAGGTCGCGTAGACCCTATTGTATAGTCTACTACAGACTTGGTTTGTAAACAGTTCACTAATATACGCAGTACAAGGTATGAGGCACAACACGGCCTTTACGTAGCCCGTAGGCGTGGCCGATTAACCCATTTGTGTTTATAAACACTTAGTCTGGACTCATTATGGTCCATTTCGTTGCCATTTGTGGCGTGGTCAGTGACCCGTTTGCTAATTGTGAAAATTAAAAATTGTAATAAACACATGGTGGCGAAAACATAAATTATATTAGGAAGAAAGTTGATGTTTGAGATGCCTTGTTCAAAAACCTCCTCGCACCATCAGGGAGGAAAAAGAGCGCATCAGTACATTCTAAATAAATTGGTGATACAGTTTGAGATGATTCACATTCCAAGGGTTCTTAAGTGCTCGACCGTCTTGATCCGCTAGTCTATATGCCCCACGATGTCCTGTAGAAATGATTGTATATGGACCGTCCCAATTAGGTCATAGCTTGACATATGCTCCACTATTGGATCCTTGGAATGTCTTCTTCAATACTAGATCACCCACCTTAAAACTACGAGGCTTGATTCGAGCATTGAATCGCCCTCTCATCGGGGTTCTATAATGCTCCGCCTGAACTCGTGCTTGCCTCCTGTCGCTCGCCTTGAAGGTCCAAGCTCGTTGCTCTGGCCACCAAATTTTATTTTTCCTCATAGTATTCTATTTGGTGACTTGGCACAATGATTTCTGCTGGTATGACTGCTTCGTTCCCATAAACCATAGCAAAAGGTGTATCCCCCGTTGTCGACTGTGGAGTAGTTCTATATGCCCACAAGACCTTGGCCAATTTATCAGGCCATTTTCCCTTCGCTCCTTCAAGCTTCTTCTTAATTCCCTCAAGAAATGTTCTGTTCGTTACTTCCACTTGGCCATTAGCATGGGGGTAATATGTCGTGGAGAAATACTGGAGGATTACATATTGTTTACAAGAATTGGTGAGTACCAAATTTTGGAATTGTGGGCCATTATCTGTTATTAGAACGCGTAGTATGCCATATATGGTCAGAATCTGATTATAAATGAAATCACAATCCTCCTATGCTCTTCTCCGGAATAAAGCTTTAGCCTCAACCCATTTGGAGAACTAATCCACTGTAACGATCAGAAATTGCCTCTTCCTAGTGGCCACTCGTAAGGGTCCAACCTGATCTATCCCCCATTTATCGAAGGGGGTAGGGAACTGGAATGGTTTGCATCGGCTCGCTAGGCATATATTGTGTATTAGCATAATCCTGACATTGATAACACTACTTCACTATATTTGACGCGTCAGCCGCTAATTCTGGCCAATAGTATCTTGCCAACAGGGATCGTCGAATTAGAGTTCGGTTCCGACAATGAGCGTAGGTATCTCTTGAATGTAAATCGGTCAGGATTGAATTTGCCTTTATAAACTCGATGCATCGGAGTAGAGGTAGATTGGCACTTTTCCTGTTAAGAATATTATCGAGCATACAATATTTGGCTACCTTAATTTGTAGGGCTCGACCTTCACTTTTATTGGTTGGTAATTGTTCGGATGTCAAATATTGCAGATCGGGTTATCTCCAATCAGTGACATGATCAATTGAATGAATGGCCTCTTCTTTGGGCACGAGCTCTATCGTCGGAAGCTGCTCAAGGAGTATCATAAGGTTTTCTTCCAAGGCCACCGTCTTAGTTAACACGTCTGCAGCAAAATTTGCCCAGCGTGGGATCTGTTTGTTTGAGACACGAACAAATTTGGATTCATATGCCTAGTATAACGAGGTAATCTCATATTCGTTCTTGTTTAGCGTCGTAGGTGCCTACTGCATGGTTAACCAATAACTAAGAGTCTGACTTGATTCTGATACTCTGCACTCCACAAATCAAAGATAATTTCATACCATACAGAGCGGCTTCATATTCTGCTACATTATTTGTGATTGGGAAGTTAAATAAGATCATCTGCTTAATTTGTTCTCCCTTTGGTAACCGCAACACGACTCTAGCTCCTCCGCCATATGCACAAGATGCACCATCTACTTTAATTATCCACTTGTCCGGCTTTTTTGCTTGAGGTTCCCCCATTTTGGTGTGTTCTTGCCTGGAAGATGAGAATTCGTCAGGAAATCAGTAATCACTTGGCCCTTAATAGTTGTTTGTGGATCAAAACGAATATCATACTCGCCGATCTCAATACTCAAATTAGTTAGGCGTCCCTAGATATCAGGTTTATAGAGTACTGCTCGCAAGGGAAAATTGGTTTCTACGTTGATGACATGTCCTTGGAAATATAGGCGCATCCGCCATGAAGCGACAACCAAGCTCAAAGCTAGCTTCTTAACGTTAAATTACCTTGTTTCTGCATCCATTAATGTTTTTCTAGTACAGTATACTGGACACGGTACTCCGTTGTGTTCGTGAATCAGAACTGAACTAACAGAGAACAGGGATGCTGATATATACAGGAATAAGGGCTCATTGGCCACCGACGCAGATAAGATCTCTAGAGAACTAAGATATAGCTTGAGCTTGGTGAAAGATTTATCGTAATCCTCTGTCCAGGTGAACTTCTTAGCCTCCTTTAGAGTCTCAAAGAAGTGGTGACTCTTGTCCGACGCCCGAGAGATAAACCTGGATAGCACCGCTAGGCGTCCCGTGAGGCATTGCACATCCTTGATATTCTTTAGAGGTTCGCGTTCAGCTGGATATGATTAGCCTCGATTCCTCGCTGACTTACTACATAGCCTATGAACTTTCCCCTAGAGACCCCGAAAGAGAACTTAACTAGGTTGAGCTTGAGATTGAATTGTGGTAGTAAACCAAAAACTATTAGTAATGTCGCTAGATGATGTTCTTCAGTATGTGTTTTGATAATCATATAATCGATATATGCTTCTCACTGTTTTTCTAAATGGTCTTGAAAAATGTGGTTTATAAATCGTTGGTATGTAGATTCTGCATTCTTTAGCCTGAGGCATGACTGTGTAACAGTATAAGACGCTCTCGGTTTGGAAAGTAGTGTGCTATTGAGCGGATGGATGAAGTCGAATCTGATTGTACCCGGAGTAAGCATCCACAAGCCGATGGTGTTTGTAACCAGAAGCTCAATATATTAGTTGATTGATACGTGGCAGGGGGGACGCATTTTTAGGACATGTTTGCTTTAAGTCGGTGAAGTTCACACACATTCGCCATTGACCGCTATTCTTCTTTACTAATATGAGATTGGCTATCTAGACCGGGTATTGTGCTTTTTGGATGTGCCTCAGACGAGTTAATTTGGCTACTTCTTTTAGTATGGCCTCTTATCTCTCCATCGAAAATGATCTACGCTTCTGGGTACCGGCTGGACATATGGGTTAATAGCCAGTTCATGACATATGATAGAAGGATTGACCCCCAAAAAATCACCTATTTTACATGCAAATACAACCAAATTATTTGCCAATAAAGCAATTAAAATTGTCTTAATGTCTGGAGATAACTTACCCCCCACCCGGAGTATGTGACCTTCAGCTATGGGTTCCTCCATCACTTCTGAAATCGTATTCATAGAGTGATCGAGTTCACGAGGATCATCGACCGGGTCCGGCGAGGATGGGCCCAATGCCTCCATTTCAGGGATCCCATCGCAGTTTAATTGCTATAATTGTGGTTTGGATGGGTTCACCGCCACTGTTTAACAAGTGCGTGCGGTTTTTTGGCTTCCTCAAATTATACCCACTGAGTTCCCACTGGATATTTTACGCACTGCCGGAATGTACATGGTGTAGCCTCCATCCTATGCAACCACATATTCCGAATGATGATATGGTATGGGCTCGGTGTATAAGCAATTATGAAAATCGTTTTTATATCTTTTTTCGTGGATCCGTGGCCAACCTTTACTAGCAGTTCTACTTCCTCAACGCACTGTGAAGTTTTTCCCTTATAGCCGACCAACGTACACTAGGTAGGATGATATGGGGTTACATTTACCATGATATCGAAACTGTCTTTAAAGATTATATTAGTAGAGCTACCTCCACCGACCAGAACGTGGGTTACCACAACCCATCCAATGTCTATATGAATAGTTAACCCATCCTCATGAGGTTGAATGACACCTCTGAGATCGTATCATTGAAGGTGAGGTTGGCCACCGGATCCGTGTAACTACGGTGAGAATTGACATCGATTTCGTACACATCGAGCTCGTTTTTTTCTCGCTTGTTTGAAGCGGTTCCCTGGAGTGTTGTAGAGTTACCCTCTGATATCGTGTATAGGGATAGATCTGCATTGTGCTGTGTTATTCTATTGCAATGTTGTGGGGTATCTGTTGAGGCCGAAATTTCCAAACTGCCTCCCGAGATCGTGAGGAGCCACTGCTGTTTATTAGCAGCCTCTCCTCCTTCATCATTTCTAGGTTTTTCGGCGATGGGCGATCGGACCTCTTCGTGGCAATCTTGGTTTGAACATTTGATGAACTACACTAATTCACCGTTGTCGATGAGTCATTTGATTTCCTTCTTGAGTTGCTAGAACTCGTCCGTTGAGTGTCCATGGTCATTATGATAAGCACATAAATATTGGTTGGATCGTTTAAACCTGGTAGCGCTCATCACACGAGGTGTATGGTACTTTGCTCTTCTTCTCGTTCGATCATAAATTACAGAAATGGCTTTGGTTAAGGGGGTGAAACACCTAGTTGGTTGTTCGAATTGATGAGGACGTCGGTTGGTCTCTCTCTGGGCTTCTCTTCAATTAGCTTCTTCTCCAATCCACCTTCTTTAGAATCTGATCCATGTCGCTCAGGCGAACCACCCCTTCTGGCATCATCAACACTTGATAAAGGTATCAGCTCTGGCAAGCATATCTCCAATATTTTCTGTTAGAAATTTGATGAGATCCACATAGAGCTCTCATTTCTGATCGAGTCCTCGATTTAGCGATGCCACCACCATGTTTTTTGCTAAATCCGGCAAGTTATTTGTAGCATGAATAAAACGCCTAACATAATTTTTGAAGGACTCACCTCTTTGCAGATAAAGATCCATGGTCGAATCTCGTTCCAACTTAAGCTATTTGTTTCTAATGAACCTCTCCCTAAATGCTTTCTATAGACCAGTGAAGTGGTAAATAGATCATTTCGGTAAGATACTGAACCAATTCATCGCGTTGCCCTTGATGGTCATAGACAGCATTCAACACAACATTGGACCGTCCGGTTTGAACGCGTCATCATGTTACGGAACTCCTCCAGATGTCTTTCAGGGTCTCCTATCCCATCATAGGCCTCCATTCGAAAAGAGTCAAACTTCCTTGGGAGCTGGGCCTCAAGAAGTTTTTTGGAGAACGGGGATTCCTTTAGTATGTAAGTTGACAGCCTCAAACGAACTTGGTCTTACCCCACTATTTGACTATCTACAGACAAGTTCTTGGGGTATATCATTTATCCCGTCTATATCTTATGTTTTCTTTACTTTGGTCCTTAACCATTAAATACATAGACCTTGGTATTATTTGTGGGATAAATTACATATTAATCACCGATATTTTCCTTCCCTTATCACTAGCCCCCCAGTCAATGTGTAGTTCTCTAGATGTGGACTTCAATTGCTAATTTACCCTGGTCGGATCAGAGCCTTTGCTATCCTGGTCGGATATTTTGCTTCTTGATAAAAATATGATAAGATCGGATCGGATGTTATTATCATCATGGTTGGATATTTTGCTTCTTGATGAAACTCTAATAGGATCGGATCAGATGTTTTGTGTTGCTGACCTCACCTCTGGTCACGTTGATCTCACTTAAGTAATCATTTACATCAGGCGCGCGTGCCTCCTTTTGCTGTTATCGAGTCAAATATTTTTTAGGCGGCGCAGTTACCATGGACACGTGTCACACTCTCGCCCATCTTACCGGTGCGTCTTTCAAAGCGATTCGACACAGGCTAGCGTGTCAAAGTACCGTTACCCTTTAACTGTTCATCTTCTAGTCCTCTTTACTATAAATACATCTCTTTTTATGAGTAAATGTTTCCTTTTCTCTTAGTTTCTACTTGTCTTTTCAAAAAAACTCGTTCTAAGGAGAGAGATCATATCTAAAACAACTTCTTATCCTACACTTACATGCCTGACGAGTTTATCAACCTCGAAAGGTACAAACTTTGGAGGTGGTTAAACATTTCTACCTTTCGTGACAACTGGTCTCCCATCCGTGAGCACTCCCTCAATATTTCCATATCCTCCCCCGGTCAAGCGCACCTTTCAAGTGGTGGGGTTGATCCTTCTGCTCCTTCAACATCTTCTGAGTTTCCTTCTCGACCTTCTCCCTTCATCATAATGGGTGACGAGAGGGGAAGACCAACTGTAAAAGAAAACAAAAATAGAGTTAAAAGAAAAAGGTCACCCGACCCGACAACCAAATCGGTTAGGATGAGGATTTCCTTTTCGGCCTCGACTCCTCAAATAACCCAGTAAGGTACCCGCAAACGACTCCAGAGGTTAGCCCTAGGAAACCTTTGCCAAGGGGGACTCGACCCGAACCGTCTCTCGCGTCTATTCCAGAAGTTCAGGAAAGAAATCTGACCGATGACCGTGATAACGATAAGGAGAATCCTGACATGATGGTGGTTGAAGCGAAACCTCTTCGAGTTGTTCCTGCTAATGTTTCTTCCTAGGATAATGATACTTTGGCACCTCTCTTGGAACCTGCCGCTAGTCGCCTCCCCCCCCCCCCAACGCGGTGAGACTTTTTCGGTGAAGGGTAAAAAGAAGAAGAAACGTACCACAGGTTTTCCTTTGAATATAGAAGACATCTTAGGCGACAACCTTCGCAGTATTAAATCTAAACACCTCTTGGCTCCGTATAGAGTGAAGTATAAATACTTTCATCCGACTGAGGAGGTCAAGCTAAGGGATCGCTAGGGTATTCCGACTAACATTATTATCCGATATCCTACTGTTGGTGAGACACCTCTGTCTGTTCGGAATAATGAGCTGGTTCTCTATACTGAACTTATGAACTGGGTCTCAGACTGCCCTTCGATCCTCTCCTGACTGACTACTTCCACCTGATCGGACTTTGTCCTTCCCAGGACAGAGCCAACATGTGGTACACCCTCATGGCCTGTATTATGGCCTCGAGACTCTTCGAGACCGCATTTACTATGGAACATCTTATTTTTGTGTCGGGTGTGGCTAAGAGTACCCAATACCCCTTCTACTCGCTTGGTTTTGCTAGGGAACTTAAAGTGATCAAGGATTTTTTAGAAGCCGACAAGAAGTGGAAGCAACATTTCCTGTCCATTTCTGGGTTGTGGGAGACTGGCTTCGAAGACTCCAAAGACCTTCCCCATCGGTTAACACTGAAGTGGACCAGACATGGTAAGTATTCCAACCTAAGTTTTTTCCAAGTCCTCAGGTTTGGTAGATTCTAACTTTGTTCCCTTTTTCAGCCATGAAAGGGATTGCTAAGTCCTTTAAGCGTCACGCTAAAGCCGGCAAGGATATCTTTAAGAAGCTAAGCGCTTGCGCAGGTGAAGATTGGGATCACAAGTTTCACAAAATCTTTCTTCCCATGAAATTTGCCAAGAGTAATCTTTGGTGATGCAATCTTAGTGAGAAATAGTCTACCTCGGAGCTTATAGTGCCTCCTCCAGTGATGACGTTCTTAAACGTTTAGAACGTTTGGACAATGCGGTCTACCTTCCCACTCGGGCCCGGGCTCCGAGTAATCAAGATACGGAAAAACCCAAGGAAGAAGAAGAGGAGGAGACCGAGGAAGACGCCGAATCGGAAGGTGATGCTCCCGAGGAAAGATGAGTCAGTGCTCAAGAGGGTTCTCAACATGAGACTCAGGGCGGTCCCCAAGAAGGAGTGCAAGGCAGTCTTCCAACAGAGGCTATGAGTGATCAACAAAATGAAGTTCAAGTGGGCATGCCACAAGATGTGAGGTTATCATAGACTCAACAGGAAGCCCCCTCTGGCCCTAAGGTTGTCTCCCCGACCTCTCATCCAAAAAAAAAATCAAGTGAGGCTGATCATACAGTTGAAGTTAGACCTCACGGTCGGGCTAGTGCAACGAGGTCGCAAAGGGTTACTGTTGAGAAGAAAAAGAAGAGAGTCGTTGAAAGTGGACGGAAACTCAAGAAGGGAAACTACAGAAGTTTGTAGTTGTCGACTCGGACTCTGGTGGTGAATTTGTACTCCAACGAAGGGAAACTCAAGAAGATGATTCCGACAAAGGAAGGTATCCCTCCTTTGCCTCAGCTTACTTCGATGTGTACGAAAATGATTATGTTGTGAATGAGTTGAATAAGAAACTTCGCGCTGCTTCCCTACTGGAATGCAAAGCTAACCGCAATGACCGCTACAAGGGTGAGGTTATTGAGAGAAGGGTTGAGGTGAAAGCCTTAACTTCTGAGGTAGCTGAATTGAAGGTTAAAGTGAAAGACTTAACCGACGAGCTCACCGAACAGACCGAGATATCTTCTAGGGTCGAAGTCTTAGTCTTTGAGTCCAATAAATTGAAAAATAAAGTACAGGAATTAAAGGGTGAGCTAGCCAAGACATCAGATGTGACTGCCAAGGTAGAGACTCTATCTTCCGAGTCCAAGGAGTTGAAGAAGAAAGTTAAAGAGATGACTGATGAACTTGCTAAAGAGAAGAAAACCTTAGAGGACCGCTTGGCCACCATTACTTCTCTTGGGACTTAACTATCCGAAGAGAAAATTAAAATTTGACGATGAGCGGGAGAAGTTTATCATTAAGGATGCCGAGCGCGACACAGCTGTAGATGGTCTTGTTGAGGGTTATTGCAAGATAAATGTATACTTTGAGAAAGCAGTTGCAGATATTGAGAAATTAGCAGCTGAAAATGAAAGTTTAAAGAAAAAATTTAAAGCTGAGCAAAATAAAAGCCTTGATGAGTATACTGCTAAGATCGTTCCTCCTCTTGAAGAAAGAGATGCCAAGTTGAGGTATGCAATGGTGATAGAAATCCATGAAAGGTTCCCGGACCTACACCTTGGTAGTCTTTAGACTTCGGTTATTGAACATCATCGCACCCTCGGAGTGTCCATAAAGGACCTATAATCTAGTGAGGATTTGGAGAACTTGTCGTCAGATTCAGATTCCCCGCAGACAGCAAAGAGAATTTTGTTTCCGAGTAGTATAAGATATAAAAAAATAAGGGCTTGTCACGATCCCGAACCAGCACTTCCGGAGGAATTAGATCCTACTTCATACCATAATGATCGTAACTTTTGTTTCCCGATAGCTGGGGAAAATGTCGCTTTCTTCGCTCCGCGAATGAGAGAGAAACCTAGAGGAATTTAATCTTTTTGTTGACTTTTTGTTCCTTGAACCTGTTAAATTTGTTTTGTATGATTTTCTCTCCATTCTGGGAGCTTATGATGGGATACTTTTTAGTGTGATGCTTCATTAAATCATTTCTTCCTTATATTTTTTACTTATGATTCAATATTGAATTATTTATTGTCAAAACTTCTTGGAGTATGTTTTGAGTTAAAAAAGATGAACTTTCTGTCCAAACTTTTTTGGAACACATTTGAGTTAAAAAATATATACTTCCTGTCCAACCTTCTTTGGAGTGCGTTTTGGGTTAAAAAAGATGAACTTTTGTGAGTCGTTTAAGCGGGCAATGAAATTCAATATATAAACCGGCTATTTAGGCACCTCATTAAAACCTTCATGCGCCACCACGGTAGGAAATAGTGTTCCACCAGAACTTACACGAACTGATAAGAAAAATATTTGTATGTCACACATTCACTCTAAGTAAACCTTTTGGTGCTTAATGTTCCACGGATGGGGAAGATCTCTCTCATATTTGCCTTTTAATATGTACGTCCCTGATTTTATCTTCTTTGTTACTGAGTACGGGCCTTCCCACTTTGGGGCGCGTTTTCCGAGTCTCTTTTCTTTCGTGTGCAAGAAGACTTTTCTTAAGACCTTGTCACCCATCTCGAATTCTCTTCTTTTGACCTTTGACACATTCCGGCTTCTCAGTAGAGTCTGATAATGCAAGGAATTTAATTGTGCCCTTCTTCTTTTTTTCTTCAATCAAATCCATCTTGGTACGCTTTCCTTTGTCATTTCCCTCCTCGGAATACTCACTCAGTCGGTAAGATGGGAACATAGTTCCTGAAGGCACTACTGCATCCATTCCATATACAAGTGCGAAAGGTGATTTATGCGTTGCGGTCCGGGGAGTAGTCCGGTAAGCCCATAGCACTTCTTGTAGGTAATTTGCCCACTTCCCAGCTTTAACTTCTAGATTCTTCCTTAATCCATCCAAAATTTTCTGATTGGTTACTTCGACTGATCGTTCGCTTGAGGATGGAAAGGTGCTGAGAAACATTGTTGTATTCCTTTGGACGCGCAAGATGCTATCATTTCGCTATTGTGGAACTGTGGGCCGTTGTCCATCGTAATCTTCCTAGGTATTCCAAAACGACGGCAGATATTGGAGATGATGAATTTAATCACATCTTTAGCTCTTGTTCCTACTAACGGTTTGGTTTCTACCCATTTGGAAAAATAATCCATAGCGACGATGATTGTTTGGCGCCCTCCTAAATCCATAAAAGTGGTCTGACCAAGTCGATTCCCCAACGGTCGAAAGTAAAAGATTCTGATATTGACTCTAGGGGAAATTCGGGCATATAAATCGAATTGGAAAACCGGTGGCAGGTATCATGCTTCTATACTAACTCCTTGGCGTCCGCTGAGATAGTCGGCCAATAATATCCAGCAAGCAAAAATCTTCGTATTAGTATTTTGTACCCATAGTGCGTGGATCCTTCCCCATCATGAAGCTCCGAGAGTATTAGTTGTGACTCGTCCTTCCCTAAACAGAAAGTAGAGGCCGACTAAAATATCTTTTATATGGAACATCTCCGAGTACCACATATCTGTATGCTTTGAACCGTATTCTCTTGGCCTTTACTTTGTCAACATGCAATGTGTCACGGACCAAGAAATCTTGTATCTCAATTCTCAAATCTTTCACTAGAGTTGTGGATATTTGGAAAGCTTCGATACTCCCTTCAGCTGGTACAGATCTCTTAACTATCGACGGATTTTTTTGGGTGACTATCCAAGGATGCTCCTCTGAGTAAGACACTTTGGACAATGAATCAGCCAATGGATTCCCTGCCATGTGAACGTGTTCGAATCGGACGTCCTCGAACTCCAAAGTCAAAGCCTTCAAGACCCCCAGATACTTCACTAAATGATCTTTCCTTGTTTTTGAGGGCCCCAGAGCATGGTTCACCAACAGCTGGGAGTCACTAATTAACTTAACTCGTTTAGCCCCGCAAATTTTTGCAAGTCTTAATCCGGCCATAGCCGCTTCATACTCGGCCTCGTTGTTTGAATCCTGGAATCTAAGTCGGATCGCTTGGTACATTGCAATACCTTCTAGGGAGGTTAGTTGTACTCCTGCCCCACAGCCAGATGAACTGGATCCCCCATCGGTTCAGACTATCCATTCAGAATCAGACTTCTCTTCCTCCCTGGTCATATCATCCCTGTCAGAATGAAACTCTACCAGAAAATCAGCTAGTGCATGTGCTTTGATTGCAGTTCGCGGTTCAAACTCAATATCAATATCTCTGAGTTCTACTCACCACTTTGTCATCCTGACAGATACATCGGGAAACATATTTTTCAAAGGAAAAGATGTCCGCACTACAACCGTATGGGATTGAAAGTAGGGCTTCATCTTTCGAGCTGATGTTACTATTGCAAGTGCCAACTTTTCCACCTTGAGATACCGCTTTTCTGCATCCAAAATACTTTTGCTTACGTAGTAGACTGTTCTGGGAACGTTTGATTCTTCTCGAACTAAAACCGCACTGACTGTAAAATCGAACACTACTAGGTAGATAAAAAGCTTCTCACTCGGATGTGGCTTTGTCAGAATTTCCGGGGATGAAAGATGATGTTTGATGTGATTAAAAGCGTCCGAGCATTCTTGTGTCCAATTAAAGTGATTTGATTTCCTCAATACTTGGAAGAAAGGGGCGCAATCATCCGATGATCTAGAGATGAACCTGTTTAAAGTAGCCACGCTTCCTGTTAAAATTTGCACCTCTTTGATTGTCCTTGGTGGATCCATGGTATACAGAGCGTTTAACTGCACCGGATCCGCTTGGATACCTTGCTCGCTGACTATGTAGCCTAAGAATTTTCCGGATCTTACACTGAACGTGTACTTCTTCGGGTTTAATTTTAAGTTTATTTTGGCCAAATTAGCAAAGGTTTCTTCCAAGTCAGCTAAATGATCCTCATATATGGGGCTTTTAACTAACATGTACCGATCTGACTCTCGAAAGCTTTGTTCACTAAACGTTGGTATGTTGCCAAGCATTCTTTAGTCCGAACGGCATAACCCTGTAGCAGTGTAGACCCTTTCCAGTGATGAAAGTTGTGCTCTCCTGATCCCTCGGGTCCATTTGGATTTGATTGTATCCAGCGTATGCATCCATAAAGAACAATAAACGATTTACAGACGTCGAGTCCACCAGTTGATCTATTCTTGGGACCAGAAAAGGATCCTTAGAGCAAGCCCTATTCAGATCAGTGAGGTCTACACATATCCGCCATTTGCCATTTTTATTCTTTACTAAGACCGGATTGGCCATCCACAATGGATATTGTGATTCGCGTATGTGGCCTACTTTTGTTAAACGGTTTACTTCCGTCATTATTGTTTCAGTTTTCTCTTGGGAAAAATATCTTCTCTTTATAATAATCTGTCGAACACTGTTCCGTATAGCCAACCTGTGGCAGATGATATCTTCTGGGACCCCTGTGACATCTTCTGTGCACCAAGCAAACAAATGTAATTTGGTTGAAATAAATCAGAGTAAGCTTTTTTTTACCTCTTGTGATAGCCTTTTTCCTATCTTGAGACTTTTGTCGGGGCTGAAAGCATGATCCTCGAAGCCTTCATCGGGGACCATGAATCTAGGGGTCTCCCTCGGATCATCAACAGGATTGGAATCCAAAGAAGTCCCCTCTGATAACTATTTTTTTTAGATCCGACCTCCTTCAACTGCTTGGGGGGCAGCGCCGCTTTGTAGCATTCTCTAGCTATTTTCTGACTTTACCTTACTATTCCAACATTGCTGCCCACCACATACTTCAAACATTGGTGAACCGTGGATGGCACAACGTGCATTTTAGACAACCATGACCTTCAGAAGATGACGTTGTACGATGTGGGGGCGTCTACCACGACAAATAGTGCCGTTACTATATTCTTGAACGACCCTCTACCCAGTACTACCATTCCCTCGAATTCTCCGACGAGGAAGACTTTTCCAATAGAGCTCCAAATGTCATAGCATGTGTCTCTGCAACATTGTGCTTCATTAGCCCTGGAAGGAGACCTATTCAAAAAGTGGCTAGTGCTACCATGTCTTCGCAGAATTTCATGTCTGTCTTGACCTGGATCAAACGCTTCGTGTATTCTTTCAAACTTTCTCCAATCTTCTATCGAAAATAAATGATGGT
Organism: Limnanthes douglasii subsp. nivea; assembly: GCA_036936605.1. NCBI lineage: Eukaryota > Viridiplantae > Streptophyta > Magnoliopsida > Brassicales > Limnanthaceae > Limnanthes > Limnanthes douglasii. The sequence continues at coordinate 311,936,950 of JAUPFV010000001.1, forward strand.
ATCTCTATTGGCACGAAACGTTTTGCTTCTGAAAAAGTGTTGTCGGAACATGCTCTAGAACATACTGAAATTCTTTATACACCCAGTGGCAAACGGTTATACCACCTGGAAGCAACATTCTTGAACGTCTGAGAGAAAGATCTACACAAAAACTTGTCGTCGTCATCGTAGTCGATCATAAAATTCTTAAACTGCTCGATATGGTTGTCTGGATCCTGAGTTCCATCAAAATTCTCTAGCTTGGAAATATCGAACCACTTGGGGAGATGCATAGAGAGGATCTCCGGGGAAAGGGGGGATGATCTCCAGTTGTGTCCAAATTTGTAAGTGCTTCCCCCGGACCATCATTGGTGGCTGGGTATAACCTTTTTTCGGTCAAAGAAGTGAAATGATTACTGACTCGGTAATCTTGGTGATAGCTATCGGACTGAGGTTGCCTCTGAGTAGTGACATGCTCGCCTCGTATATTTCCGGTTTTGTCCTGCTCCTCGGAGTATATTTTTTGCTTACCAGGGTTAGATTTCTTTCTTGAATCCTTCACTCTCCGACTAGTCCGATGAACATGCTTGCGTGTCCTCGAATCTCTGTGCCTTTGGTCCACCTTGTACCTTGCATCCATCTCCGACGAGGAAGACTTATCAGAACTTAAAGAGGTATATTCGCTAGACTCGGACGGTTCGTATCTTTGCTCCGATCTAGCACACCTTTTAGAATGTTGACAGAATTTCTTGCGTCGGTTTTTTTCAGGTTGAACAACGTCTTAGATATGATCAACCTCGATCCTTTCTTGTCGGACTTCAGATCTGACCTTCTTGGAACTCACCATCATGGCTTCCCTTTCCACATTCAACCTTTTGATGTCTTCTAGTAACTCTTTTCGCTTGACGATCAAGACTGATTCCTCTAAAATCTCTTCTGCGTATCGATTCGGGGCATTGCCTTCGTTTGTGATATGTTCTTCCATTAAATGGTCACCAGACTCATCGTCGACCAAATATCTTGTCGGGTTAGTCTCGATCTCTCCACGAGCTTCAGTATCCATATTTTTTAGAGTGTAATTTTCAAAGTTTTAGAAAATTGATTCTGGGTACCAAACGGTTCCCACAAACGGCGCCACTGATGAGCTCAGAAAATCTTTAGTGAGATTCAGAAGCGAGATGTTCATAGGAGAGGGTCGAACAAGGGAATCTTCGTATAAAGTGATATCATATAGTGAAATCAATGATTACTAAAAATAGAAAGAGGCAAAAGGAATAAATGTAGCAATAATTGACTAATCATTGGCCTTTTTTCCCAAAATGGAATGTCCTTTATATAGTAAATGAGGTGGATAGTAAAATTAAATAATTACCACCATTCAAGTGGATTTCTTACCCCACTATTAAACTATTTACAGACAAGTTCTTGGGGTATATCATTTGACCCCTCTATGTCTTATGTTTGCTTTACTTTGGTCCTTAACCATTAAATACATAGACCTTGGTCTTATTTGTGGGATAAATTACATATTAATCACCGATATTTTCCTTCCCTTATCAAATATATATATATATATATATATATATATATATATGTAAAATAAAAATAAAAGTATGATGGCATATACGATATAGTAATATGGAATATGGAATGAAGAGAAATATTGTAAAGTATATAGTTGTGTGATGTGGAAAGTTGAAAAACTTATATTCGGTGAAGTGAGTGTTTTTTTAATTTTGCGATTAAAAATTAAGCTGATGTTATATCTTTAATTTCATTTTAATATCAACTAAGTAAAGAGTCTAGCATTCAATATTAAAATTTTGAGTTTTTAGAAATCGAAAAAAAAATTAATTTATAATTTCATTTTAATCAAATAATATAATATAATGTATATTATTTATTATTTTGTTAAAAATAATTATATTAATAATTATATTATATATTAATATATTTGTATATATATATATAAATGATGGCGTATATGATAGAGTAATATAGAATGGAGAGAAATATGGTAGACTATATAAAAGAGGGAACCCACAGCCGCTACTCAGAGTGCAATGAGTGCGAACAAGGTAAACCCTCAGTCTGACGCAATAGCCTGCAAACCAACGCCAGAAGGTAACCCCACAAGGTGATAGACTCAGCCGAGACAGCCAAGAAAACATATGTAGAGGAACTCAAACTCATAACCTTTAGTCACAAGTAGGTCTTACTCAACCAACTCGGCTACCCCTTGGGGGCAATATGGTAGCCTATGTAGTTGAGTGATGTGGAAAAATGAAAAACTCATAATTGTGAAGTGTTTTTTTTTAATTTTATGATTAAAACTTAAGCTCATGTGATATCTTTAATATCAAAGACACCCTCATTTATACTCAGTAATAAGGATTAATAGTTTATCACAAACAAATAAAACTGATATCGGGTCAACTTTCTTTAAAAAAATCTTGATGTTGTCTTCAATCCTTAAATGATCTTCAGAAGATCTTATTCAAACGGATTTTAAATTTTATTAAACGCCATATTATTCATATATTTCAACTGACTTCTTCTTCAAATATTCTTCTACCTTGTCATGTCCTTCAACCAAAGATCTAACCCAATAACCCAATATGAAATCTCAAATCTTCAACCAAATCTTTAAACCTAATATTAAATATCATATCTTCAATTTTCAATTGCTAACTTCCAATTACTGAATCAAAATTTGTATTCAAATCCAAAACCAAAACCAAAAAAAATAATCGAAACCAAATACAAATTAAAATCAAAACTAAAACTTCTACACCAAATCTAAATTGCAAATAATACTACCGAATACCAAACCAAATCCAATTTCAATCTCAAAACTAAAATTTCTAATTCCGAATCTCATAACTTAATATTAGATATCAAATCATTAATCTACAATTCCTAAATTTTAGATCTAAAAAAACTAAAACCAAAACAAAAAAACAAACAAAAACAAATTCAAATCCAAATTCAAATCTAAAACAAAAACCAAAACGAAACCAAAAAGCAAAATTCGTATCCAAAACAAAATCCAAATCCAGAAAATAATCTCTAAAACCAAATTTAAATACCAATCTTAATATAAATCCAAAACAAAAATCAAATATCAATCGAAATACAAAATTAAATCGAAATCCAACTCAAATCATGATCAATGTAAATCTAAACAAAAATCGACACCGAAATCAATGAATTCAAATAAAATAATAAAATACCTTTGAATACTAAATCAAAACTAAGTTAATTTATGTACCCACATAAAACTGTATTAATGTATTTGCTCTAGCAAATGCACGATACTAAAACCAACGAAATCATACTTGCTTTTTTCTTCAAATTTATGTAAAATAAAATCAAATGTTTTACCAACAAAAATACTACAATGGTCCAGTAATGATTTATTCCAAACTTTAGCACCAAATTACAATCCAACCGGTCAGATTGGTCAGATTGAATTCTGAGATACCCGAACACTTTATCCAACATTCAACAAAAACTGATTTTATTTTCCTCTCGACTAGACCTTTTAATTTTGGCTACACACAACATATCTGAAAACTAAAAACTCTCTCTCTACTTGTGATTTTTTATCTTGATTCTTGTCCAAATAGCTAGGTGGCTAAAACAGTAAAAAAATCAATCATTAACGTGTACTTAGAAGATAAATTGGGATGCGAAAGATAAACCCCAAATAATTCAATGACGGACCAACAATAGCATGACACATGGCATGCTGTTAGGCTCACTTTGGATGTAATATTTGTTTTTACTTATTTTTTTAAATCGATATTCAGTGTATTTATAACAATTTAACAGTTAAAAAAATTATAGTATTATTTCTTTTTATTCGAGAACTATAAGTAGAGGTTTGGTTTGTGTGATTTGGACACCAAATAATATTGAGGCTTTTAACCCTTTATAATTTTAATTTTAATATAAATATATATTAAGTAAGGAAGAGAAATAAATAAAATACGATATGATATATGATAGAATGATGTTGAAAAAATAAAAATATGACGGAGTACGCTGAATAGTTTAATTTTTTTTGTGATGCATAGAGTGATAATTTTTCAATTTTATATTGGAAATTATACTAATGTGGTGCAGATGTTGTACGGAGAGTATTGAAACATTAACTATACAAAACCTATCGACAAACTTTACTAGATACTTATCGGTAGTTTTGGTTTAAAATATTGATAGTTACATTACATATAATATACATATATTATCATAGACAATAACATTTGTCTATTTGATAAGTACATTAACAAAATATACTTAAGATTGTGATTATTATTATAATAATTTATTTAACTATTAATTAAATTATATACTATTAAACAAAATTGATACAATTAAATATTAACACACCAAATGATATCAATGTTTTATAAAAAATATTGATTATATTAAAATATTTTATTAATACCAAAATTTTAACATAGTATGGTTCACACACATCTATATATTACGTTAAACATCTCGAAATTTGTAATGATGTTTCATTTGTTTATAAATGTTTCTAAAATTATTTTATAAATATATAATTACCATACTCCAAATTAAGGATAACTGATACTATACTTGGCGTCAAATCATTATGTAAATTTATCTAGTATATAAAATAGCCGTGATGACATTTTTGTTTTTATTTGACTTCTTTTAAAATATGTTGTATATTTTTATAATTTTATTTGTAATATTGATCAATATGTCACAATGTATAATTTTTTTATGGTTTTGAAAGGAAAAATAATTAGGTGTTTAAAAAGAGTGTAGGAGAAAATATATTCACTAAACTCTTTTCGGGTTAAGGCAATGTTCGAATTTTCATTTTATCAACATATATTTATTGGATTTTTTTCTTATAAATTTTTTCACAACATATGATATTAAGCATTATTAAATACACAAAAATATTGGTGTTATATAAACATGTATACAATATATAATAAATATGAAATGTCTAATCACGTGTATTAAACAAAATTTTGTTGACTTTATATTTTGATTTTATTAACACGTTTAGTTATAAAGAAAATGTTTTAAGAAATTTAATGTCTAATTAGTTTTTTTATTAACAAATAAAAACGGTGTAATTTTTAGGAACCGTCTCAAATTTAAAATACTATATATACCACTAATAATAAGAGTGTAATATTCAATTGTTTAAATAATTTATTATGGAAAACCAAAGTAAACACATATTATTTGTCTCGTGCATGTTTTTTTGTTATGTCACGCTATCAATTGAAGGTAAAGTTATCACAACCTTATAATGGCGACAGATGTGTTGTCTTAATCAAATATGGCTGAATCCTTAAGTTTTAGAAATGATTTCAAACCTGCAAAATCAAGGCCTAGTCCTAGAGGTGGTCATCAAGAACCACCACCTAATATTCGAGTTGGTTATCTCGGTACTATACCATATACCTGAATCAAATATGGATAAAGCTTTTAGATTTACCGATGATTTCAAACCTACAAAATCGGGGCCTAGTCATGGTGTTGGTCATCCAACACCACCGCATAGTCTTTGAGTTGGTGATCTCGCTACTCGTACTTTGATAGTTGAGTAAAAAACCTAAACATTTATGTATTTTTATAAAAGTTTATTCTCTAAAAAATAATATATAATAATACAATATTAAATTAAGATTAAATAAAAATTTAAAAAATGTTTTACAATACCTATTTTAAGTGACTTTACATAAACATATCGCAGCACAATACTATATTACTTTTTTCATCATTTATGAAGTTCTTAATAATTTAAAATAATCAATAATGTTTAAATAACATTTGTCGATAACAATGAGGAGGTAACAATTAATGGACTATATGATAGGCAGTAATTGTCTCATCTACGCTTTACATTTCGAGATAAACCGTAAGGAGATGAAACTAATATAGGGATGAAAATGCGACCTCATACATCTATATATTTAGTTATATATATAATTTTTATTCGTTCTTTTTTATTTAATGGATAGTAATTTCTCATCTAAGATTTACATTTGTTTGCATTCGATCTTTTTTATTTGAATTTTAATTTGGCTCGGTTTGTTTTGGATTTAATAATTTAGATTCAGTCAACGGACATCTATATATTTAGTTATATATAAAAAAATTATTTTCAGGTCGGTTATGGCCATATATATTTTTTATATTAAAAATTTGAATATGATCTGATTCAATTATATATCAAATTCTAATATTCGTATCTAATTTGTTATATATTCAAATTGAATGAAATTTGATCGAATCAAATCGGATTGGACCACTTTAGTCCCCAAACTAATATATATATATATAAATCTATTTACTAAAAATAACCATTTTCAACTTACATTTTTATACTTATTAAACTAAGATTATAATTGTAATTATATTTATAAAAGTAATAAAACTCGGTTTCAATGCATTGTTTATTAGTTTATTAATTTATTTGAGAGATAAATTTTGCTTATAATATCAACTAAGTAAAGTATAACGTTTTTACATAATGACTATCAAATTACACAACATTACGATTATTTTTTTTTGATATCCAGTGGTCAAAAGCTAATTTTGAATATTTTTATTCTTAGACATATTAAGTCATTTTGTTCCATCAACTTTAAAGGTGCTGATATATTTACGAATGTTCAGTCGTATTTCGTGTTCGGTTTTTCTGTGACAAACTCTCAATACTTATTACTATTGCATAACGAGTTTGAGAAAAAAGTGTTAGTGTTAGAGATATTCTCATTAGCTCATATGTTGTATTAATAAATAGTAGCTTAAACTCTAAGTAATCTTATTTTTTAAATAATAAAAATCTTAATTTTTTTCTTTGTTTCTCTCTTTAAACAAATACTACTATTAAGCTTCTAATGTATAAGTGTTTAAAATAGGTATATATGTATTATGTATATATATAATATTTTAGCATAAAAATATAAAATAAGTTAAAGGAAAAAACAAAAATCTCATATGTCACGGTGGAATAAACAGTATGCACAAATTTTAAAATTTTATGATATTTTTTATATAGATTTTACAAACTTTAGTATTTTTTCCTTTTTAGTCTTTTTAATATTATTGTTAAATAAGAAGAGAATCTACATACACTTGTACGCTCTTAATTTCCACAACAATGTTTTTTTACAAGTTTTTGAAACTTATACGTTTAAACGAAGGGGTAAAAGTTTGAAAATAAAATGTGTAAAAAATATAATATTGGATCTATTGATTCATTGATTTTTTTATCTAAAAAATCATATAACACTTCGAAGAAAACAACTAATACTATCAACGTTAGTGTAGATGGTTTTGAAATAATATCTTTTATATATATATATATATATATATATATATATATATATATAAGGTTTAAGTATTATTATATATAGTAATGTGCATTTAGAGTTATGGAAAAAAAACCCAAAAAATGATAAAACACGAGGAACATTTACGATAGAATTACACGTAATGTTATGAGTTATTCATAAACGTTAGTGCATATTTATTACTTCAAATGTGTAACATACATAGAGTTAGGGGTGTCAAACGGGTTGAACCAGCACCAACCCGCACCGTTTAAATCAGAACCACGGGTTGCGGTCCTGGCGGGTTGCGGTCCTGCCAGGTTGCGGTCCTGCCGGGTTGCTCTCATGCGGTCCTGACGGTCTGGCGGTCTTGCCAGGTTGCAGTCCTAATGGGCCAGTTTCACAGTTAAACCGCCAGTTCAAACCACCAGACGAACCATTTAAGAACCGTTTATCAGTTCAAACCATCAGCCAAACCATTTAAGAACCGTTTATCATAATATTTTATAATGTTATTTAAAATTAATTTGTAAGTGTTAATTGAATCTAATTTCAATAATTGAGATATGTACCATATACACGAGTTAATTATTCTATTTCATGTATTTTAATTTAAATATGTTATCATTTTAATCGAAATTTTATAATCATCAATTACATTCTAAAATAATAATTGTAATTTGATTTTAATACGTTTTCTTTTCTATTTATATTTATGTATTTAAGATATTTTATTTAATATTATGTAGATATTAAATAAAATAAGTACATCTACTTGTATTTCGATTACAAATTTACAACATTTGAAGTATAAATTTAATATTTGAAGTATTCAATTTTTGAAGTATAAATTTAAAGTTTTAAAAATTGTATAAATTTGGATTATGTTCCAATTGCATAAACACATGTAATTTGGTTGTGAAATAAATTCAAAAATACCAAATGTGTTTCAATTAACTATCTGTAATTTGGTTCCTAAAAAAAATTATATTATGATGGCATAATTATATATAATTAATTAAATATATTTATTTAGGAGATTAACATCATCAACAATATAACGAATTTCGGATTTTTCAAAAAATAATAATTTGGGTCTCCCCTGTAAATAGAGGAGACCCCAACTCCAACCTCACACACTCTCTAAATCTACTATAAACTCTCTAAATCTCTCAACTTGTTCTAGATTTTGTTATTAAGCTTAACTTTTGTATTTTACATATCGTACTTCTGTTTTCGAAATAGTTAGATTTTTTTTTTCGAAAAAAAATTGTTATTAGTTTGTATTAGTTATTATTTGTGCTTATTTCCTATTTCCAATGTCGTATTGTGGCTTCAACAACAGGTTAGGACAAGCAACTCCGAAAACTGATTTTTCGGAATTTTCTTCTTTTATGATGTCTCCTCCACCCGAGAGGGATCCGATCACACGACGCATCAAATGTGCCACTGAACCTACGAATATGAGTAAGACTCTCAAACAAAATTTTAGTTTGAAAATTTCTGATAAGGAGAGGCGAAACGTCAAACTTGTTAGTACTACACGTACGACTGTTAGTAAGACCGCCAAACCAAATTTTAGTTATAAAATGGTCGACAAGGTGACACGAAGTGTCAAACACCCAACTATAATCAAGACTAAGAGTAAGACCGTTGTTCCTAAACAAAGTCTTAGTACGAAGACGAAGATGGTCGATTTGATTGCTGCTGCGTTAAGATGGTTAATCTTAAATGTATTTTAGCAATTGTAATATTAAATATTTTAATATAACTTGTAATATTTTAGCATTTGTAATATTAAATATTTTAATATGACTTGTAATATTTTAGCATTTGTAATATTAAATATTTTAATATAACTTGTAATATTTTAGCATGATAAAATATGATTTTGGTTTAAAAAATAATAAATAACGATTGTTATATTTAAAACCAAATCACAATAATAAAATTCAAAATGTAATATTAAAATTATAACAATATAACTTAAAAATAATAAATAACACTTGTTATATTTAAAACCAAATCACAATAATAAAATTTAAAATGTAATATTAAAATTATAACAATATAACTTAAAAATAATAAATAACACTTGTAATATTTAAAACTTAATCATAATAATAAAATTCAAAATTTAATATTAAAATTACAACAATATAACTTAAAAATAATAAATAACACTTGTAATATTTAAAACCAAATCACAATAATAAAATTCAAAATGTAATATTAAAATTATAACAATATAACTTAAAAATAATAAATAACACTTGTAATATTTAAAACCTAATCACAATAATAAAATTCAAAATGTAATATTAAAATTACAACAATATAACTTAAAAATAATAAATAACACTTGTAATATTTAAAACCAAATCACAATAATAAAATTCAAAATGTAATATTAAAATTATAACAATATAACTTAAAAATAATAAATAACACTTGTAATATTTAAAACCTAATCACAATAATAAAATTCAAAATGTAATATTATAATTACAACAATATAACTTAAAAATAATAAATAACACTTGTAATATTTAAAAACAAATCATAGTAATAAAATTCAAAATGTAATATTAAAATTATAACCATAAATTTTGTAATATTTTAACATGATAAGATATAGTTTTGGTTTGTAATATTAAAATCAACACTACTAATATTAAATCTAAAAACATAATAATAATATTGAAAATGTGATAATAACATAAGTAATATTTAAAATTTTGGACTATATAATAATTACAACACTTAAAATATTAATAACCAACACTTAAAATAGTTTAATCACAATATTTTTTAAATATAACATTTTGGTTATAAAATAAATAAAATCAACATAATATTTACCAATAAACCGCCGGTTTTTTACAAATAAACCGTGGTTTTGCAGTCCTGCCGGGTTGCTCCTTATGCGGTCGTGGCGGGTTGCGGTCCTGCCAGGTTGCAGTCCTAATGGACCAGTTTCGCAGGTAAACCGCCAGTTCTTAAGCAGGTTGTCAGCTTTGAACCGTGGTTCCAGAACCATTAGACACCTCTACATAGAGTAATATGAAGAGAGGTAGTCTTATTTTACTTGTATATATAAGAGTAAATTACTGGATGTAAAAGGGGAACAATTTTGATATATAAAAAATCATTATAGTCAATCATACTCTACTCTCAATTATTTTTCATCATTTTCTATTCTTTATCCGATTAGATTTTGAGCATCTTCAAATTGGCAGAGTGATTAGGCGAGAATTTAGACTAAAAAAGATCGATAGTTTATGCTTCAATTCATCATCATTCTACCAAAATCTTTATTGTAAGCAGTGTATTAAAATACGATATATACCACTAATAATAAGAGTGTAACTTTCAATTTTTGAAATAATTTATTATGGAAAATCAAAGTAAACGTCATATTATTTATCTTACGTTTTTTTTGTTAGGTAACATTATCAACTGAAGGTAGAGTTATTATAACGTCTAATATGGGGGTGTTATGTGTTGTTCAAATCAAATATGGATGAAGCTTTAAGATTTACCGATCATTTCAAATCTTCAAGATCGGTTCGTAGTCCCGGAGCTGGTCATTAAGGACCACCGCCTAATCTTCGAGTTGGTGATCTTGGTACTCATAATATGATAGCCAAATTAACGATGTATGAAGCTTTTAAATTGACAGATGATTTCACAATTACAATATCAGCGCCTAACCCTTGAGTTGGTTATGCAACACCACCGCATAGTCTTTGAGTTGGTGATCTCTCTACTCGTACTTTGATAATTGAGTAAAAACATAAATATATATGTATTTTTGTAAAGGTTTATTCTCCAAAAAATAATGTATAATAATAAAAAATTAAATAAAATTTTTTTTTTGAATAAAAAATAAAAAAACGATTTACAATACATATCTTCAATGACTTTACATAAACATATCATGGCACAATACTATTTTACGTCTTTCGTCCTTTATGAGGTGATTTAATCATTTAAAATACAAGTCAAACCAAGACAACATTTGTAGAAGGAGTCGAACGGTCACAAGCTCATCAACTCCACCAAGTCGGCTACCCCTTTGGGGGCTGTAATTGTCTCATCTAAGCTTTATATTTAGAGATAAAATAAGGAGATGAAACTAATACAGGGATGAGAATTCTACTTCGGACCTCTATATATTTAGTTATGTATATAATTTTTATTCGTTCTTTTTTATTTAATGGATAGTAATTGTCTCATATAAGCTTTACATTTGTTTGCATTCGTTCTTTTTTATTTAAATTTTAATTTAGTTCGGTTTATTTCAAATTTAATATATTAAATTCCATCAACGGACATTTATATAATTTTTATTTTCTAGGTCTCTTCTTGCCATATTTTGTTTTATTAAAAATTTGATTATGATCCGATTCATTTATATATCATAATTCTAATATTCGTATCTAATGTTATATATTACATTCAAACTAAATTTGACTGAATTAAATCGGATTGGACCGTTTCGATCCCTAAACTAATAATTATATATATATAAAAGAAAGTTCTATTTACTAAAAATAATCATATTTGAACATATCCTTTTAAACTTATTAAACTAATATTATGATTGCAATTAGATTTATAAAAAAATCATGGAAAGTTAGTTTCTATGCATTATTTATTGGTTTATTAATATGTTTCGAGACGAGTTTTGCTTATAATATTGACTAAGTAACGCACAAGTTCTTTACAAAATGACTATCAAATTACAGAACCTTACGATAGTCTTTGCTTAATATCTGGTGGTCAAAAGCTAATCTTGAATATATTAGTCTTAGAGATATTAGGTTATTTTGTTCCATTAGCTTTGCAAGTTGCTGATATCTTTACGAAGGCTCAATTGGTATTTTGTTTTCGGTTTTTGTGTGATAAAATCTCAATACTTATTACTGTTTCATTGTCACTTTGAGGAATATTGTTAATGTTAGAGATATTCTCATTAGTTAATATGTTGTATTAATAAATAGTGGCTTAAACTCTAAGTAATCTCATTTTTTAAATAATAAAAATCTTAATTGTTTTCTCTATTTCATCTTTAAACAAATACTATTATTAACCGTCCAATGTATAAATTCTTAAAATATGTATATATAGCTTTTCAACATACAAATATAAAATAGGTTTAGGAAAAACAACAAAAATCTCATATACCATGCACTAATAAATAATAGGTATAAATTTGAAAATTTTATCATATTTTTCTCATACAGATTTTACTAACTATAACATTTTCCTATTTAGTTCTAAATATTATAGTTAATAAGAACAAAATCTACATACACTAGTACGCTCTTAATTTTCACAATAGAAAAAATGTATAAGTTTTTTAAACTTATACGTTTAAACGAAAAGGTTTAAAGTTTGAAACAAATATGTAAATAATATAATATTGGATCTATTGATTCATTAATTTTGTATCTAAAAAAACTCAAATGACACTTTGAAGAAAACAACTAATACTGATAATGTTAGTGTAGATGGTTTTGAAAGAATACTCTTTTTCATATATATGGGGTTTAAGAATTATTTAAATCTAGTTTTTGGCGGTTAGATCTGATGAGGATATAATATCTGAAAAGTAATAAAGGACTAATAAAGCACGCGAAACATTTATGATAGAATTATACGTGACATTATAAGTTACTAAGAAATGTTACTACACATTCAGTCTGATTTGTTTGAATTTGTTCTTTTTTATTTGAAATTTAATTTGATTCGGTTTGCTTTAGATTTAATATTTTAAATATATATACTTTTTATCTTAGGTCAGTTCTAGCCATAAAATTCTGTCATATTAAAATTTTGAATATAATCTGATATATTTATATATCATAATATTAATACTCGTATCTAATCAATTATATGCTTAAATTGAACAAAATTCGACCGGATTAGACCGTTACACATTAACTTGACATGACATTAGCATCCCCAAACTAATAACTACAGTTATATAAAAAAAAATCTATTTACTAAAACAACTATGATTGAACCTACATTTCTATACTTATTAAACTAATATAAATATTGTAATTAGATTTGTCATCTTAATATAAATATTGTAATTAGATTTGTAAAAGATGATGGGAACTCAGTTTTTAAGCATTGTCTATTAGTTTATTAGTTTATTTTCAGACAAGATTTGCTTATAATATCGACTAAGGGATGAAATTTATTTTTAATAATATGACCATCAATTACAGAAGCTTGCGATAGTCTTTTTTGTTTAATATCTCAAGAGCCATTATTGAATATTGTTAATGTTAGAGATATTACATCCATTTGTTCCATCATCATTGCAGGTTGCTAATATCTTTACGAAGGTTAAGTCGGTATTTCGTGTTTGGTTTTTTAATGATAAACTCTCAATGTTTATTACTGTTGCATTGTGAGTTTGAAGAAAGGTGTTAGTATTAGAGATTTTATCAATAGATCATGTGTTTTATTAATAAATAGTGTGTTAATTTGTAGTAGTTCAAACTCAAAGTAATCTCATTTTTCTAAATAATAAAAATCTTAATTGTTCTTTTTCGCTCTTTCAATGAATACTACTATTAAGCTTCGAATGTTTAATTTTTTTTAAAAAATCGATAAAAATATAAAATAATTATGTATAGCATTTTAGCATAAATATATAAATAAGTTTAGGAAAACACAAAAATATCACAAGCCACGCTGGATTAAAAAATATGTACAAAGTTTAAGCTTTCCTCATATTTTTCTCGCATAGATTTTACTAAATTTCATATTTTCTTTTTTAGTATTCTTCATATTTATAAGAAGAGAATCCAGATAAACTCGTACACTTTTAATTCCCACAATAGAAAAAACAAATTGTACGAATTTTTAAAACTTATACATTTAAACGAAGAGGTTCAAAATTTTAAAATAAAATCTGAAAAATATATAATATTATATCTATTGGTTTTTTTTATCTAAAAAAATCATATGACACTTCGAAAAAAACCACTACTACTATCAACGTTAAAGCAGATGGTTTTGAAAGAATAGCCTTTTCATAGATATGAGGATTAACTATTATTTATATTTAGTACTGTGTGGTTAGAGGTGATAAGGATATAATACTGGAAAAGTGATAAAGCACGAGAAACATACAAGTGACACTATGAGTTAATTAGAAACGTCACTATATATTTAATACTTCACATGTGTAACATATAAAGAGTAATATGAAGAGAGATAGTCTTTTATAACTCGTATATATACGAGTAAATTTGTGGGTGTAAAAGGTAAAAAATCTTGATACTAAAAAAAGTCACTATAGTCAATCATATTCTCCTCTCAATTATTTTCATTATTTTGGTTTAACTCAAATATGATTAGGTTGTTAGAATCTTCGAATTGGCCTGTGATTAGGTGAGAATCCAAACTCAAAGGATGAGGTAGTTTATGCTTCAGTTCTTCATCATTCAACCAAAATGAGCACTGTAAGCAGTTATAAATTTTCGAGTCAACCGAATGTCCGGTATCATTATGAGAATTCTTAATTTATACTTTTATTATTGATTTACTTGTTTGATTCTTTGATTTATAACTCAAGACGATCGGTTAAAACAACTCTTAATGTTAAATTTATTTAGCGTTGATATTCAATTAATTTAAATATAAATTAAAACTCATAATGTTAAATTGATTGCTCTATATCATTAATTCGCCAAGATGAGGTAAGAATTACCTATCGAATTTATCTATTGATTCATATTCGATGTGATTTACATATTTTGTAGACTAGTTCTTAGTTTGATGATTAATTGTTTATTAACGAATTGAGAAATATCTTGACATTAATTCATTGTTAATTATCAATTGATGATATGTTATTATTATTATTATTATTATTTTATATTAAAGTGTAGTATTTGATGACTGTGGTAAAAGAAAATAAATGAAACATATATCATAGTTGATAATTATCGATTAAACATATGTTATTATTATTTTATATGAAAGTCTACTATTTGGTTATCTTGTAAAAACATTTGTTATTAATTATCAATTGAGGATACCTTATTATTATATCATATTAAACTCTTATATTTGATAATGATGGTATATATTAATTTACATTGATAGTTCCAAAGATTTCTTAACGAGGTTATCTGTGATAAGGGGGGATTACCAAGATAACAAGCAAGGAGCACTGAGAGTTTGGATTATGATGAGAAGTGAAGAAGAGAACGAGTTCTATGACATAGACGAGTTCAACATCAGGTCGACGTCAATAATAGATAACATGGATGAGCTCAACAACAGGTCGAAGTTAATGATAGATAACGGGGATGAGCTCAAAGGGATACTGAGCTCGTCAGTTGATTGTAGCTCAACGACATACCCAGCTTGATAATAGAGTAAACTTAAGAGCGCGTACGGTGTTGCTGAATTCAAGATCAGGATGAGTTCGATGACGACAGAGTGGATTTGATCGAGTGAATTCAAGATCAGGATGAGCTCCATGACGTCAGAGTAGAGTTGATCGACTAAACAAGGAATGTGGTAAAAGGAAAATACCTGAGCGCGTCATCAGTAAGTTCGATCTTAGCAAAACAGAACAAACTAGGTTTCGTTCATTAACAAGCTCGAGCTCGAGCTCAGCAAATTAGATCAGCTCTGGCATTCTTAAAAGAAGAGTTCAGCTCATCATGAAGTATAGATTTCACTCAGAGCCTTTATTTGTAATATAAATAAGTTTAAACCCACAAGTTTAAAGTGTGTTACTTATTCCACATTTATACGGATAACGGTGAAAAGGTTGTTTATTCCACAGTTATAGGGATAATGGTTTAAGTGGGCTAGTGGTACTCAAAGCGTAACCTAATGTAACTACCCACTAGTCTGTATATTATAAATAGGGAAAACCTATTGATGAATAAGTGATCTATTTTCTTGACTAAAAAACTATAGGCTTACTGTGGCATAACTTGTTAGTTCCTTAACAAATTTGGCGCCGTCTGTGGGAACTCTTTAACCAATCACCATGGTGGTCACTAGGTCAGGAATTGAGAGAGATAATCAGGAAACTAGCGAAACAACAACGCATCAGAGGAGAATCGTAAGTCATCTCGATCCCACGATTCCTCAAGAGGTCAATCCTCTGATACCCCAATCAACGGTGGTGGTAGAGGGACATCTGGTTCAGCCAGTCGTTGCTCCCAGGGAAGAGATGCATCCTCATCCGACCGATAATGAGTTGGGGCTCATAGAGCTGCAGAAACTACACCGGTAAATGACTCAGTGGTTCTCCAACTGGAACAACGAATCCATAACCTGCAAGAAGAGCAACTGAAAATAGCGATTGAACGCGACGCTAGAGAGCAAGCTATGCATGCTACCATGGCAGGTATGGATGATTCTATTCATGCTCTAACTGAGAGAATCAAGGGTGCGAGTAAGACTCATCAACAATCAGGATTGGAGGCGAGCAAGGCTAACATGACTGATCACTCTTCCAAAAGAGACGACAAACAAGAAGGTAAATGCGAGAGCGGGGAAAAAACAGAAGACCACGTGATGAGGTCAAACAGACGTCTACTAAGCGAGCCCGAGATGATGATGACCCTCGTTACAATCAGGTCCACCCAAACTTATCGGCCTACATATTGAAGGAATCGCCATTTTCAGAGAAGATCCTAGAAGTCCAACTCCCAACGAAATTTGATCCGTTCAGGATGGAAGCTTATGATGGAACAGGGGATCCAGATAGGTACTTGGAACAGTTCAGAAACATAATGATGGATTTCAATCCTGAAGATGCAATGTTTTGCCGAGCACTATCTATGACCCTTAAGATGCCTTAACTGTTCTCAGAGGTGTAAGTTTACCCCATAAAGATGCCTTAACTGTTCACTTGAACATTGGAGGAGTAATGGTAACAAGAGTGTTGGTTGATGGAGGAAGTTCGACAAATATCATCGTCAAATAAAATTTTGATCGCATGCAGAATGTCCCACCATATCGACCTACTCAGCGAACATTGGTAGGATACGAAGGAAAATCTTCACAGTGTGTTGGGGAGGTGGAACTGGTGGTTAAAGTCGGTCATGGAGCTACAAAGAAGGAATTGAAGACGTTATTTTTTATCTCCGACGCGCTGAGTCCTTATCATGCGATCATTGGACGACCATGGTTGCATAGGATGGAAGCAACGCCATACACGTATCGACAATGCATTAAGTATCAAGCGGGTAGTTCGACAGGTATAATTCGAGGTAGCCAGAGGACCGCGCGAACTTGTTATGCAATCGCGTCGGATCCCTCAAAACCTATCCAATAACAATTAAATGGCGGGGGATACATTACACCAGCAACGACGGGTTTTACCTCACAAGAACTAGTGGATGATCCACGAGAAAATGAAGATTCACTCACAACGGATGTTACAATAGTGGACACGGTCATAACTGCTAATAGAGTCCTTCGACTGGGGAATGAACTGACTTCAAATTCAAAGGTACGATTTGTGGATTTATTAGCAAATAATTTAGATGTATTTGCTTGGGAGGCAACTGATGTTTCAGGAGTAAGTCCTACAATTATAAGCCATAATATGGCTATCAATCCTTGTGCTAAACCAGTACGACAGAAACGTAGAGAATTTTTGGCTGAGAAGCAGGCCGCTATATTAGTCAAGGTCAACAAGCTCACTCGGTTGGGGCACATCCGAAAATCAAGGTATCCTGTTTGGATAGCTAATCCGGTTTTTGTTAAAAAGAATAGCGGACAATAGAGAATCTTTGTGGATTTTACTGATTTGAACCAAACATGTCCTAAAGATGCTTTCCCATTGCCAAGGATGGATCAGCTCGTTGATTCAGCTTTAGGTTGTAAATTTCTCTCTTTTATGGATGCATATTGAGGATATAATAAGATTCACATGCACCCGTCTGATCAGGAGTACACAAATTTTCAAACCGAGCGGTGCCTCTACTGTTATACGGTCATGCCCTTTGGACTGAAGAATACGGGTCAACTTACCAAAGGCTAGTTAATCATATTTTTCAAGATTATTTGGGGCAGCATTTGGAAGCGTACATTGATGACATGATTATTATAACACATGAAGAGGAGCATCACCTTAGTACCTTATAAATTGTTTTTTATTTATAACGCAAGTATAATCTTAAGCTTATCCCGAAACAATGTTCTTTTGGAGTGACCAAGGGTAAATTCCTATGCTACGTGGTAAGTCAAAAGGGTATTGAGGCAGATCCAGTTCAATTAAGTGGAATGTTGCAGATGGAAGCACCAAAGAATATCAAGGGAGTCCAATGTCTTACAAGGCGATTACCACCGCTTCAAGCTTTCCTACTGTTAAAAAGTATTCATTGTTGGTTTGGACTCTATTGGAGAGTCTATTTCTCAAAAGAAGTAAACACATGACAAACCAACCAATCAAGGGAGAAAATAAGAAATTATGGGGAACATGGAAAACATTTCTCATGCCTCGACCAATTTGGATGTTTATGCGAACCATTTTGTAGTGAACGAGCTTAATAGATTGTTTCATGTTATTAATCTTCTTGATAGAAAATCCAATCGGAAAGACAGCTATAAGAAATAAGTTATGCAAAAGAAAGTTGAAGGGAAAACTTTCCCTTGAGAAGAAGACTGACACTGAACGTTTGGCTAAGATTGAAGCACTTGAAGCTCAATTGAAGAAAGAAAATGAGGAATTTGACGATGAGCAAGAGCGGTTTGTCACTAAAAATATTGAATGGAATACCCTTATTGATGGCCTCTTCGATTATTGTGCTCAAACCAAAACATGCTTTGAAAATGTTGTTAAAGAGATTGAAAAGCTCATTGCTGAGAAACAATCTCGTAGGGACGACACTAAAAAGGAAAACAATATATGTCTTGAGGAGTATGTTGTTGATTGTGTCTCCCGTTTGGAAGAGAGGGATGCAAAGATTAAATCTGCTTTGGTAGTAGAAATTTATGAACGCTTTCCCAACTCAAAGTTGGGAAGTCTTTGGGAGCGTGTCATAGAAAAACACCGCCCATAGGGGGTTTTCTTGGTAGATAAAGTGTCATCCAATGATTCTAAAGCGTCAAATAGTTCCATATCAAGTAGCAGTTCATCAAAAGACAATAACGAAGGTACCCCCTTGGAGTAAAATTGGGGTGTGTTACTTAGTTTTTATTTTCAATGTTTTTTAGTAAACCTTATGAACCAATTATGTTATATGCATGTTTTCGTCAAGTTTTTGTATTTTCAAGAGACACTTTGTACTATGAAAGTTCTTAATAGAAGTGTTTTTCGGTTATACATTCTCTACTAAGATTTTCTCATATCAAATTTTTTTATTAACTATTAACTTTCATAAGTAAAGACCTCAACACTTTTTTATATGTAAACATTATAATGACTTAATTTTTATAAAAGATCTTCCAACTTTTCATCCAAACATTTTCATATGAAACAATTATCATGCCTATTATTTTTAAAAATATCCAAAATTCATCTCCAAACTTTTTCATATGAAAAATTTGTCATGCCTTATTTTTTGTAAAAAATCTCATCGTTCCAGCAGATACAAAATTATTGATAAACATTCGTTTGTAGACCCTCCAGTCCAAAAAGATAAAAATTATAACCAACATTCGTTAGAAGACTCTTCCGGTCCAAGAAAATAAAAATTATTGACCAACATTCATTGGAAGACCCTTCCAGTTCAAAAAGATAAAAATTATTGACCAACATCCATTGGAAGACCCTTCCAGTCCAAAAAGATAAAAATTATTGACCAAAATTCATTGGAAGACCCTTCCGTTTGAAAATGATAAAAATTATATAAGTTTTTTAAGATGACACATAAATGTTATATATAAGACTGATATGAGAGCGACTCATTAAATATTTGCTGAGCCACCAGAATAGGAAAGAGTGTGCCACCGATACTTACACAAATTTTCAATAATATATACAAAACTTATACATTCATTCCAAATACAATTTGAGGTGCTCAATATTCCACGTGTGATGAAGATCTATTCCTTCTTTGTCTTTAAATCGACATGTCTCCGGTTTTAACTTCTTAGTTACCCAATACAGACCCTCCTAATTAGGCCCTAGCTTGTCAAGCCGTTTTTATTTCGTACAAATAATTACTTTCCTTTAAACTCCAGTCGTCTAACTTAGGAAGCGTACCGACTTCTTATCAAATTTTGATAGTGGAAAGAATTCAATTGTGATCTTCTTCTCTTTTGTTTTATCATATCTAACTATGTACGCTTTCCCCTATCGTTGGCTTCTTTGGAGTATTCGCTGATTCGA
The DNA here is from genome assembly GCA_036936605.1 of Limnanthes douglasii subsp. nivea. Classification (NCBI taxonomy): domain Eukaryota; kingdom Viridiplantae; phylum Streptophyta; class Magnoliopsida; order Brassicales; family Limnanthaceae; genus Limnanthes; species Limnanthes douglasii. Next base: position 311,957,596 of record JAUPFV010000001.1, read on the forward strand.
TATCAAGAGACTTCTTTATACGATCTCTCCAAGGACCATATAGTATATGCCTTAAATCGTATTATTTTGGAAATTACTTTGTCAACGGGTAACACATCATTTATTGAAAATTCTTTAATTTCACTCCTCTAATCTTTTGTTATGCTCGTAGAAATTTAAAAGGCTTCAACTCACCCTTTTACTAACTCAGATCCCTTAGTTATGGAAGGATTTTCTTGTTTGATATTCCAAGTGTACGCCTCAGAATACGATGTAATAGCCAAAGAATCAACTCCATAATTTCCAGCCTTATGAACATCTTTGTATATGATGCTTCCGAAAACTAATATTAAAGCCTTTAACACCCTCAAATACTTTACTAAACGATCTTTTTTCGCCTCAAATTAACCAAACGCATGATTTATGAGAAGGTGTGAGTCACTTATCAACCTAAAGTTTTTAGCCCCACGGACTTGAGCAAGTCTTAATCTTACCAAAATGGCTTTATACTCTGCCTCATTATTTTATGCTTTAAACCCAAAATGGATAGCTTGATACATGGGAGTTCCCTCCGGAGAAATCAATTGCACATTTGTCGCGCATCTTGATACATGTGATCCCCCATTTGTTCGGGTTGTACACTATGACACAAAAGTTTCTTCATCAACCTTCAAATTTGACCGTTCATAATGAAATTCGACTAAGAAATTGGCTAAGCTTGTTGCTTTGATTGCGGTCTTAGGTTCAAATTCAATATCAAAATTTCCCATTTTAACTGACCATATGGTCACTCTTCCATATATATCAGGCCTTTGTAACACATTTCTCAATATAAAAAATGTTCGTACAATAATATAATGAGCGTAAAAATTAGGGCTCATTTTCCAAGAAGTAGTCACCAATGCGAGACCTGATTTTTCCAACTTTAAATACCGTTTCTCATCATACAAAAGACTTTTACTGATGTAATCCACTGGTCTTGGGCAATGACCTTCCTCTCGAATAAAAAAAAACTCGCAGCATAATTCGACACCGCTATATAAACATACAATATTTCCCTTGGATTTGGCTTTGTCAAAATTTCTGGCGAAGAAATATATTCTTTAATTCGATGAAAAACTTCAAAATATTCTTGGGTCCAGTTAAAACAATTTACTTGTCTCAACACTTGCAAAAATAGAGCACACTTGTCTGAAGACCGAGATATGAATCTATTAAATGCTGCGAATCTTCATGTCAGAATTTGTACTTCTTTAATCGTTCGAGGTGGTTCCATAGTGCTCAAAGCATTTAACTGAACATGATAAACTTATATCCCATGCTCACTCATTATGTACCCAAGAAACTTTCGGGAGGGCACTCCAAATATGCATTTTTCTGGATTCAATTTCAAATTTATCTTTTTCAAGTTAGCGGAAGTTTCTTCTAGACCTGGCATTTAGTTCTCATCTCTCGTACTTTTCACTAGCATGTCATCAATGTATAATTTAAAATTTCTCTCAATCTGAGTCTCAAAAGTTTTGTTTACTAAGTGTTGATAAGTTGCCCATATTTTTCAACCCAAAATGAATAACCTTATAGTATTGTAAACCTCTTCAAGTGATGAAAGTGGTACTTTCATGATTTTTGGATCCATTTGGATTTGATTGTAGCCAGCATGTACATCCATAAATGAGAGTAATAAATTTACCAAAGTAGAATACACTAGCTGATCTATCTGTAGAACAGGGAAAAGATATTTTGGATGGGCTATATTTAGATCAGTGAAATCCATTCACATTCGTCATTTACCATTCTTCGTTTTCACTAAGACCGGATTAACAGTCCATTTAGAATACTGTGACTCCCTTATGTGTCCGACAATGGTTAAACGATCTACCTCATCCATGATAGCATCAGACTTTTCTTGAGAAAATATACTCCCTTCTGGATGATCAGATAAACACATTACTTTGAACTGCTAACTTATGAAAAATGATATAGGCGGGAACCCCCATCACATCTTCCGTACACCATGGAAACATATGTAACTTTATTGATATGAACTTAATTAAGTTCTCGCTCATCTACGGAGATAAATTTGTGCCAACTTTTAAACTTTTTCCCTCAGAAAAAACATGATCCTCAAAACTTTTGTCTGGGATCATAAGCCCGGGGAGTCTCTTTTGAATCGTATACGGGATCAGACCCCGAGAAATGCCCCGCTGATTAATATGCATTATTTGACTTGTCTCTTTTAATTTGCTTTGCGGCCAGATCCATTCGATAATATTCTCTACCTTTTTACATAATCCCCGACCTAGTTCCACTCTACCCTCAAATTCTCATACCACTTCAGCCATTATCCCGGGAAACCCTATAATCGTCTTATCTGAATGACGAATTATGGGTGGATTTTTTTATCTTGCTATAAGTATTCATGAATATAATATTGGAAAAACTGCTAGTATCAACCAATACTCTTCGTATCTCATCCCCAAAAATTCCTACTACAAAAACCATCACATATTCATGAGGATCAGCTACATCCCTCATATCATCATCTTCAAAACAAAGTATTGAAGATGGAGTTTTGTACAATCATGGTGAATTTATTTCATCTAATTGAGTTGTTAAGCTAACAATGTGTCACTTTCGACAATAATTCGATGTACCTGCAATGGCATCCCTCTCAAAATTATTAATGATTCATGTTGCTTCCATTCTCTCTCAATTTTTTTTATTAGAAATGGTTTATGGAAATGTACATGTGGACGTGTTCTTTCAAAAATTGTTGCTACACACTCTGTCAGCTCGGAGAAATGTGGTGGTTGGATCCATTTGTTGGATATAGGACGGTTATTTTTTCTGTGTATTGACTACTTTCCATGTCAGTTTTAGGCTTGATAAAACGATTTGTATAATCCTTAAGACTATCTCCCACTTTCTATATGCAGTAGATAATCGTATCACCATTTGCAACTAATTTTTTGCTTTCTACGAAATGCTGTCAGAACATATTCTACAACATATCAAAGAAATTGATGCAACCCCCAGGCAAACAATTGTACCACTTTGAAGTTGTGTTCTTAAATTTTTGGGATTAGGCTCTGCATAAAAATTCGTCATCATCATCGTAGTTGATCATAAAATTCTTGAATTTTTTTATATGGTTGTTCGGATCTTGTGTTCCATTAAACCTTTCCAACTTAGAAATATCAAACCATTTAGGCAGATGCCTTGAAATAATATCCGGGGAGAGGGGAAATGATCTCCAATTATGATCCACTTTATACGCACTGCCCAATGGGCCCTCATTCAATGTAGTGTATAAACTTTCTTCGGATGTATATGTGAATTGATTGCTCACACAATATTCAAAATTACGGATTCCAAAAGAGATATGCATATGTGGAGTTGCTTGTTCCCGTTTGACTATATTTACAACCCTATCTTGCTTCTTAGAGCCAATCCTTTTTTCCCTTGCTCAACCTTTACCCTCTTCTAACCTTTGGCTCTACGAGATATTTGAGGACCACCTCGCTACCTCTTCAAATATTTTCTCTTGTAAATTTTTGGACTTGGATTACCCCATTCCGAAGAAAGAGATTCATCTAAACTATATGATGAATATTCACAAGATTATATTGACTCATAACGATGTCCATGTTTCACTCTTCTATTTGAAGAATAATAGTCTTTTCTTTTACGCCTCTTATTGGTCCAAAGACATCTTCCTCGTGTTCTTTATCAATTATATATTCTCTTCAGATCTTTGATTTAAGTCTTCTTGAGCTCAGTATCGCTTCCTTTTCAGCATCCAATCTTTCAATATCTTCCAAAAGTTTTTTTTTGTCGAGCTACTATAACAGATTTTTCTAGCAACCCCTCAAGCAGAAGATCTCTAGATAAGTCTCCAATCACACAGTTCTTTGTACCAGACTCTAAATCTCTTTACATATATGTATCCATCACTCTTACAATACTTATGAATAATAGTATGGTTTTCGAAAAACAATTCCGAGTACCAATCGCATTTCCCACAGAAGGCGCCAATAATAGTTCCAAAGATTTCATAGTGGGGTTATTTTTCAGAGTTATGTTCGTATGCAGTTATCAGTTACAACAATGTTCATGTGAGAGTATTTTTGAAAGAGAAACGAGATAAGTATGATAAGTATCAAGAGAGAGAGAGACCAATACAATAATGAGGTAATGATTGATTAATGATTTGACCTTTTTTTTTCCAAAAAATGGTGGCTTTTTATATAGTACAAGTAGTAAGTCCTTAATTTATATATTTACCCCTTCTAATGTGAGTCTTTACACCCCATCGCTTTACTAATTCTAACCATAAATATGAGTTATTACACAAACCACCCTTAACATTACATACTTGTCGAATATACATCAAATAATTTATTACACTAAGTTAGCTCTTTTATTTATCTAATTTTACTTATTCTTCATAATGTTCCTCTCTTTATCATACATAACATTATAGTTGATGATGAACGAGATTTATATTCAAAAAATTGGGAAAATACTAATTTCGAACCGTCAAACAATGTTGGAGCTAGCTCATCGTTCAATATCCAAACTCAAATACATAATCAATTACAAATGCATATTCAATATCAAACTAGAGCTCAATTGTGTCATAAGACACAACATATTCAATTGAAGAATGATTTTGTCAAAACATTTGGGACAAGTTCGGAACAAACACTTGACTGGATTTCTCAAGTTAGTTAATGTTTAATGTTTTTACTTATGTGCTTGCAATAATTTATGTATGCTTTCTTTTATAAAGTGATCAATAATATTTTATATTGTTTAAGTAAAATGTATATTTTTATTCTATTATGAGTTTTTAAAAATCAGAAAAAATGACTTAATAATTTTATTTTTATGAAATAATATAAAATATTTTATTTTTTATTTTTATTAAAATTAGTTATTTGAATATTTATAAATTGAATATCAATATATATAAACAAAAAATTATAAAAAAAAATGATGGAGTATATGATAGAGTAATTTGGAATGGAGAGAAAAGAGGTTTCCATGGGGTTTCAATTTAACTTTTTTCATCTTTTTGCTTAGCATGTTCTTGAAAGCTCTATAATCTTCTATTATATCTATAGGTGATGTGAGGAGAGCATGTGAATTTGAGTTGTGGTGAGACAAAGTCTATTGTTGGTGAGTCCAAGTCCTTATTTACAGGTAGCAGAATTCCAGTTTATAATTTTTGAATAGCTTCATTGATCGCAGATAAGAGAATATCAGTCTCATAGTATACTGTGGCTGACATTTCTTGGTTTGTTATAGATATAGGAGGTGGTTGTTGACAGGTTGTTGTATCTTAGATTCAAAATGTGGACTTGTTGATTGTTGTTGAGTTCTGGTGCGATACATGTTAATTTATCTTAACCATACTTAAAATCATCATTTTTATTAATTTATGACATAGTTTAATATGGTCAAAATAAAAAAAAAAATTAACTAAATAATAGAATGATACAGTAAAAATAAGAATCACGTTATTTCTTTCCATAAATAATTGTGTCATGATATATTTATTTAAATACCATAAATGCAATGAATTATTCGTACAGAGTTTTGTAATTACATTTAAATATATTAAAACTCACAATTATATTTAAATATATTAAAACTAAATTGGATGGTTTCAATAATGATTTAATTATATTTTTCTTCTTATAAAATTTAATGTTACTCCAGAAGTCCAATATAATATCTTAAGTAAAATCACGATGTTTAGAAAAAATTTCAAAATATGGAGTTTCAAAATAAAATAAAGTTCGACAAAATAAAAAATAGAGTTCGTTGTAATGAACAAAATAAAAAATTCTCAAAAAAAAATTAGGTTTCATCAACATACATATGATTAGATTTTTTTTATGTATATACATTTTGGTGATCTTATACTTTAGCTTTATGTTCTTTTAAAGCCTTCACAATCTAGTGTAAGACTAGTCGAATGGTGTTTTATTTTCTGTGATTTTAAGGTGCCGAAAAAATTTAGATCTGACCTGCTAAAATTGTTACATATATCCTTATATCAAGCCAAATATTTTAGGGCGCCTTAAGAGACCCGACGTTAGTTCCAATTATTGTTGAATGATGGTAGTTTATAAATCTGTTGATCCATATAAACAAATAGCTTCTTCAATCTCAATTTATTAATATGTCTGTTCATATATTTTTGGATATGCAAATATTTATTTTAATTAAAAGTTTAAAAAACTATTATCGAAGTAAGATCGAATATATAAAATTTAAATGAAAACAATAATATATATATATATATAGTTTTTTATCGAAGTAAGATCGAATATATAAAATTTAAATGAAAACAATAATATATATATATATATATATATAAAAGAATTTTCCCTTTTTACTTTTATGATTTTGTATTTATTTATCAAATCCAAGGTCTACTATAAAATAAGATTAGATCAAATAATTATATTTATATCTTCATATATAAAAACAATAATGAAATCCAAGGTCTAAGTATAAAATAAGATTAGATCAAATAATTATATTTATATCTTCATATATAAAAACAATAATGAAATCCAAGGTCTAAGTATAAAATAAGATTAGATCAAATGATTATAGTCTTCGTTTATAAGAACAATAATGATATGAAGAATAATTTTTCATATATTTCACCACAACATCATTGAATATAATATCATTGAGTATAATACTACTAATAAAACAGATGCATCGTGATTACAATAAGACAAATTATATCTTAATCCAATATTACAATCTACATGTCCAATTTAGTTAATTACATAATTAACTCAGTCAATTTTGATTTGGACTTTTTTAAGACAATGACCGAATATGATCGAATATGACCGAATATGTTTATTTAGCATGTCGGTCCAAATTATTGTCGGTCCATAAATATATTATATAAATATATTTCAACAATCTGCCACTTAGTTCCCCACATGCAAAAAAATACATATTCAATTTTAATGAGATCTTTATATTCTTTGTCAATGGAAAAACGGTACAACCCTATATATGACTGATAACGATAAAGGATTAAAGACCTTTTTTTTAATGTGAACAATAAGATGCAATAGTAATCACGTTACTATTATCAATCAATTACTTGGAAAATTATGGAGTTGGGCCTAAGAGTAATAGGCTTATAATCATACATATCTACTTTTAAGTGGTTCATACCTTTGGAGTCCAATATAGTACATATATTAATAAATACATATATAACATCAGATCCTATTACTGACTCTCCCACTCAAACTAACAATCTTCTAAATCAACTACACCTATACTGATGGTGTGTCTCTGAAACAAATTAGCTGAAACCTCTTTTGTTAGATGATCTGCTATCATGGAGCTTGTGTCGATGTGCTCTTTACTTATCTGACCCATATTCATTCTTTTTTTAACATACATAAAATTTATATCTATGTCTTTTGATTTAGACGAGCTCTTCTAGATTTAGAGTACTGCAGTGCAAAATTATTATTGTAGTATAACCTCATGGGACACTCTATCCCTTCAGAATATGTAATCCATTAACATAATTCTACAGCCACAGTGCCTGGTTCGATGCCTCAAAGCACACAAAAAATTCTGTTCTCATTTTGAACGATGCAATAAGTGTTTGCTTCACACTTTTTTAGGATATTACACCTTCATCCAATAAGAATATGTTACTTGACATGCTCTTTAGTGTGTTTACACATCCACCAAAATCTGAGTCGGAATATTTTATCATCTCTAGTTTATCCGACTTTCCATATGTCAACATGTGCCCTTTTGTTCCTTGCAGGTATCAGAGTATCCTTTTAACTGCTTTCCAGTAATTCATGACTCGGTTACTAACATATATCCCCAACATATTTACGTAAAAGTAATGTTCGGCCTTGTACAAACGTGAGCATACATTAAACTCCCAACTGTTGGAGTATAATAGACCATTTTCATTTCCTCAATCTCAAGTTTTGTCTTAGGATATTGACCCAGACTAAATGTGTCACCCTTTGTTATAGGGGTACTTATGGGTTTTTAATCTACCAATCCCTAACACTGTAACAAAATTTCAATGTATGTCTTTTGTGATAATCCAAGAATACCACGAGAGCGATCTCGATGTATCTGAATTCCTAATACAAAACTAGCATCACCAAGATCCTTCATATTGAACTTGTTTGAGAGAAATATTTTTATAGTGTGTAACAATTATTTATTGTTCGAGGCAAGAAATATATCATCCACAGATAATATAAGAAATAAAAAATTACTCCCACTGAACTTGTGATACATACAATCCCCAACGAAATTGATCTCCAAGTCATAACCGGCTATCACCTCAATGAATTAGTGATATCATTGGCGAGACGCTTGTTTAAGCCCATAGATGGATTTCTTAAGCCTGCAAACTAGATCTTTTGAGTTACATTACAAAGAGTGTTCTGGTTGCACCATATAGATCATTTCCTTAGTATTACCATTGAGAAAATCGGTCTTAACATCCATCTTATGAAGCTAATGGTTAAAATGTGAAACTAATGCCACGATTGTTCTAAGATAATATTTCCCAGATGAATGGGGTGAGTTATATAGTTGATCTTCTTACCTCGTATAAGAATTGGAAGAATTCATTCGTAATTGTGTTGGGAAATTAAGAGCATGAAAATGTTGTCATCAATCTCCAGTTAGAACGACGGTGGAAAGCTAAGTGTAAGGAATTTTTTCTTGTAGTTTGTAGCCTTAATAGTCGAGTGTTAATGTTAACTTAAATGTTTAGTTGTGCAGGTGAAGGGAAGCACCAAGAGTGGTGCAAAGAAGGGTTGTTGGAAGTGGTTGTAAATCCCTTCATCAAGTTATTGAATTTATCCAGCTCCATGTGGTTCTAAGAACCATCTCGATTGTTCACACAAATAAGTTACTTGAGAGACGGGTTGTCCCTAATCCTGAATTAGTTATTGCAAATGACGAAAAAGTGACAATGACTTATAGTGGAGACATGGCTACCACATAACGGATATGAGCATTGATGGAAAGAACGTATCGTGAACGTAATAGTACGGGGGTATGGTTGATAGTTCCCCAAAGTAAGAAATCAAGGGAGACAAAAGATTCTTTATCCCTGCAAAGATAGAATAAGAAGGAAAGAGAACTGCTAACTATTCAGGATTGTGGTGAGGTGAGCCGGTAGGTAGATAGTGCTACCCCACTAGGAGATGAAATCGTTAAAGAGCATACTAGATGCTCCCGAGAAGAAGACAAATACATAAAAGATGAAGAATTCCCTCTCTCTCAACAAAAAAATTACAGTTGGTGGACGAAGAAGATGATAATGGACTTCAGGTACCAGAAAAACCAGGGTGCACAGGTATCAGTCTCTGAGGCAGAGCATAAAAATGGGAAGGCCCCTGAAGTAATAGTGTTAGACGATGCTCGAGTGGAGAGTCACCCGAATCATGCAGAGGAAAGTAGTGACCGAGAAAATTGTAGACCAATAGTATCCTACCAAAAACACTATTCTGATTAATACTTTATACCCACAATGCGCAGACCATTCTCCGTCATGCAACTCTGATAATATCATTTGCAATTGAATTTTCTCAAAGATCGAAGCAAAGGTCTACTAAAATATTTCATGTACAAGACTATTTCAAGGATTATATACCCATGAGATTTAAAACATATATTCTTAGATAATGATTTGTCGGTTGGTAACTCATCATTCTCTAAACATTTGGTGATGTTTTGCCTCTAATCTTCATTCTCACAACTGGATACTTGAAGGTCGTCATCAATAATCCCAACTATTTGCTCTGAATGTTTTATATTTGATTAATTATCCAGAGTAATGATCCATGGATATGCCTCAGAATATGAAACAGTTGCCAAAGAGTCTACCAAAGAGTTCACTTCTCTTCGAACATGCTCATAGCTGATTTTTTAGAAACTTAAGGATAAATCTTTTAGCACTTTCAAATACTTTACTAAATGATCCTTTCGAGCTCCAGAATTGTCCAGATGCATGATTAAGAATGAGCTGTGAATCCCTAACTAGCTTAACGTTTTTGGCCCTACTGATTTGTGCAAGTCTTAATCCTGCTAGAGCTGCCTCGTATTCCACTTTATTATTTTTTGTCTAAACCGAAAACGGATGGCCTGATACATTATTATTCTCTCTGGAGAAAAAAACTATATCCCAGGCCCACTTCCTGAGGTACTCGAACCCTCATCTGTTCGGATTATCCACTCTGTCTTGGAATTGTCTTTATTAAGGTTCATGTCCGACCGTTGAGAGTGAAAATCCACTAAGAGATCTACTAATCCTTGAGTTTTGATCGTATTTCTGGGTGCAAACTCAATGTCAAAATCTCATAATTTAACTATCCACTTGGTCATTCTCCTCGATATATCAGGTCTTTGAAGCATATTTTTTAATGGAATAGATATTCATACCATGATAGAGTGAGCTTGAAAATATGGCCTCATTTTTCGAGCACCAGTTACTAACGCAAGAGCCAACTTTTCTAAATTTAGATTTTTTTTTTCTGCATCCAGCAAACTTTTGCTGATATAGTACACTAGTTTTGGAATGTTATCCTCTTCTCAGACTAACACAACACTTACCGTACAATCTGAGACTGTTATATAAACAAATAATATTTTCCCCGGAAAAAGCTTTGTGAGGATTTGTGGTGAGGAAAGGTATTCTTTAATCCGATGGGAGGCCTCCGAACGTTATCTTGTCTAGTTGAAACATTTTGAATGTCTTAATACTTTGAAAAAAGGAGCGTAGTTGTTTGAAGAGTGAGATATAAACCTATTTAGTGTTGTCAACCTTCCTGTTCATATCTGAACTTCTTTTATATTCTGAGATGGAGTAATAGATGTTAAAGCTTTTAAATGCATTGGGTCGGCTTCAATCCCTTTCTCACTTACTATATACTGAACGACCTTTCTTGATCGGACCCCAAATGTGCATTTTTCTGAGTTTAATTTCAAGTTCACCATTTTCAAGTTAATAAAAGTTTCCTCCTAGTTATCAAAATGATCCTCATCCTTAAAACTTTATACCAACATATCGTTAATATATACTTCAACGTCTCGCCCAAATTGTGATTCGAAGGTTTTGTTCACTAAAGGTTGATAAGTTTCCCCTGTATTTTTAACCCAAACAACATTACTTCATAGCAATGCAAACCTCTTCCAGTGATAAACGAAGTGTTTTCTTAATCCCGTGGATCCTTGATATGATTATACCCTGCATAATCATCCATAAAAGAAAGCAACTGGTTTCCTGAAGTGGATTCTACCCGCTCATTAATCTACAAGATAAGAAGAGGATCTTTTGGACAAGCCCTATTCAAGTGTGTGAAATCTACACACATTCACCATTTTTCGTTCTTCTTTTTCAACAATACTGAGTTTGCTACGCTCTACCTCTGCCACTATCGCTTCAAATTTTTGGTGGGAGAAAGGTATTCATTAATATATTATTATCCTTACATTACTCTTGATTGACTGTTTATGACAAATGATTTCTGGGGGGAACACTAGTTACGTCCTTGGAACACCAAACAAACATATCCAACTTTGAGGATAAAAATTCAATCAACTTTTGCCTTAACTTTGGAGATAACTTTGTTCCAATCTTTAACATTTTTCTATCTGGGTACACATGATCTTCATAATTTTCATCATGAACCAACAAACTGGGGGACTCCCTTGGGTCATCAAAAGGGTTGGCTCCAAGGAAGTCCCCGCTAGTTGTTATGCTTTCCTTGATTCATTCTACCAAATTTTTTTGGAAGATAAAGCGATTCGGTAACATTATCTAGCCATTTTTTGGCTGCTTCTAATTATCCCAACATTGTTCCCCACAACATACTTCAAACACTGATGAACTGTAGAGATAACAACATGCATCTTTAACAACTAGAATCTACCAAAGATAGTGTTGTAAGTTGTAGGAGCATCCACTACGATAAATAAAATTTGAACTTCTTTTCTAAACGGTCATCGGCCTAGTTTAACCATACTTTCAAATTCTCCAACCACTTCAGCAGTCACCCCCATGAATCTCCTAATAGTTCGATCAGACCTTTGAATAACAAGAGGATAAAAAATTGTTTTATATGTCCTCATGAATAAGATATTGGTAGAACTCCATGTGTCAATTAGAAATCTTTGCACATGATCACCGGTTATCCATGCTGCAATTACTACTGCATCTTCATGTGGGCCTGCCACATTCCTCATATCACCGTCTTCGAAACAAATTATTGGAGATGGAGCTCGATGCTGATGTGTTGGGGAACCCACTTCTAATTGAGTAGTCAAACTGACTATATGCCTTTTTCGGGGACTGTTCGAATTTCATGCACCAGTATCACCCCCAACAATTGCGAAGGATTCAAAATATGCACATAAATCACTAACGTTTTTTCTTGGGATAATTTCTTCCACCATGTTAATATAGTTTCTCCCCTCTTTCAGATCTAAGTACTCTGTCACAATATCAAATGAATCAATCTCTTCGGAAGTAACCAACAAAGTTTCTTCTTCTTTTGATTTTCTTTGGCTATTGGATTTTTCTAGGAGTGCTTCTTTACAAAGGCTGTCAATTTTCCATTTTCAATTAACCCTTGTATTTATTTCTTCAATGCTATACACTCTTTTGTATCATGCCCAACATTTTCGTGATACTTTCAAAATCTGATGTTTATATTCTCCATCGGAGTTTGAATAGGGAAATGTTTACGAAATTGCACATGACCACGAGTTTTGTCAAATATCATAGCCACACACTCAGTCAAATCTGCAAAATGTTGTGGACGAACCATTTGTTGGATATTGGCCTAGTAACTTGATGTGTACTATATGCTTGCTGATTTACTCTAGGCCTCGGAGGATACTGGTTTGTCACCTTTGGTTGCACATTTATTCGAGGAGTTTGAGTAGTAGTAAGAGATCTTTAAAATTGATTATACTCCAATTTATCACTAGAACCTATTTCTGAAGCTTGAGTTTCTTCCACCAATATTTTGTTTTCAACCTGATCTAGAAGAGCCCCAAACGCCATTGCTTTACTTTCAGCCACAATGTCTTTCAATATTCAGGGAGAAGTCCTATTCGATATGTTGTTAAAGCCACATAATCTTTACAATATTCCATATCAGTTTTTGTCTTAACAAAACGATTCGTATAATTCTTCAGACTTTCCCCAACCTTTTGTCTACAGTATATTATGATATCTCTATTAGCGCGAATGTTTTTACTACCCACAAAATGATGTCGGAAAACATTTCAGAACATATCAAAGTTTTTTATACAACCTTTCGGAATTCAATTATACCACTTTAAAGCAATGCCCCTAAAAGTCTGAGAGAAAGTCCTACACAACAACCTGTCATCATCATCAAAATTAATCATATAATTTTTTAATTGCTCAATATGGTTGTCAGGGTTTTTTGTCCCATCGAATTTTTTCAACTTAGAAATGTCAAAATGTTTTGGAATATTGCCAGAAAGTATCTTTGTGGACAAAAGAGAAGACCTTTAATTATGGCCTGCTTTGTAAACATTGTCTCTTGGACCCTCATGAGCCATCGCATAAAGACCCTTCTTAGAAGAGTTGTGTATTTATTACTAACACGATATTTAAAATTTTGACTTCCTGATTGATTTTGAACATACACGACGTTATCTTTCTTTGCATGATCCTTGGAAACTTATTATCTCTATTTCAAGTCTTTAGTCTGATGATCCGCCCGATGCTCTTTACTATGTTTTTTCACATATTTATTTTTAATGTCGTTCTTTCTATGATAATCCCTTTCTGAAGAAGATTCACTTGAATCATAAAGTGAATAATCACTTGACTCAGATGATTCATACCTGTACTTTGGCTCTAACTTTTTCCTCGGAGAATAGCATCGATGCCTCCAGTATCTACCATTCATGCTGATTTGATGATGATAATCTCATTAACCTTTCTTAGTTTCATTTTCTTTTCGGACTTCACACCGAATTTCCTTGGAAGTTATTGTTTCATCTCATTCAATTTCAGTTTTTTTATTTCTTCCGACTTCATTTCTCCGAGCGACCAACATAAACTCTTCTAAAATTTCACCATCATGTTGATCATCGTGTTATTGATCGATTTCCATATTATTTTCAACAATATTTTTTTCAAAGTCTTTTTCAATTACTAAATCATTATTCATGTCCAATTCTCCTCGGATTGATGGCGTATATGATAGAGTAATATGGAGTAGAGAGAAATATGGTAGAGGATATAGTTGAGTGATGTGGAAAGTTGAAAAACTCATATATTGTCAAGTAAGTGTTTTTTTAATTTTTTGATTAAGAATTAAGCTGATGTGATATTTTTAATTTTATTTTAATATCAACTAAGTAAAAAGTGTAACATTCCATGTTAAAATTTTGAGTTTCTAGAAATAAAAAAGAATTAATTTATAATTTCACTTTAATGAAATAATATAATATTTATTATTTATTATTTTATTAAAATTAATGAGTTTAATAATTATATTTAATAGCAATGCATATTAAAAAATGATGGCGTATATGATAGAGTAATATGGAATGGAGAAAAATGTGGCAGAGTATATAGTTGAGTCATGTGTGATATGGAAGTAGGATTTTGAGGACTAAGTTGTAAATAATGTAAATTTAAGGATTTAATTATAAGTAATGTAAGTTTTGTCCTTAAATTGTAGTTGATGTAAGTTTTAGAGAGTATTTGTAACTATGTATAACTGTTAAGGACTAAATAGCAATTAGTCCTCTTTTGTAACAAATTTCAGTTTGAGACTAAGTCTTGGCTCCTCTATATAAAGAGCAGCGCTACTCTAATAAAGGGGTTGAACACTTTTTTCTTTGGAACTTATTTGTACTTGAACTTTCTCTCTCTATTAACTCATCAATGTAAGGCGAAATATAAAAACTCTCTAAACTATTTCTCTCTCTAGATTTCTCTCTTAACAATTTACTAAGACGAAATATTAACTCATCAATGTAAGGCGAAATATTAACTCATCAATGTGAAAAGTTAAGAAAATCAAAGTGATTTTTTTCTTAATTTTATGATTAAAAATTAAGTTGATTTTATATCTTTAATATCATTAAAACCCACTTTCAAACTGAGTAATAAGAATTAATAGTTTGTCACAGAAAAATAATATTTAGATATCGAGTTAACCTTCTTTAAATAATCTGCATGTTGTCTTCAATCCTTAAATGATCTTCAGACGAACTTTTTACACAGATTTTTAATTCCTTTAAACATCATATTATTTATATATTGCAAATGACTTCTTCTTCAACATCTCCATCTCCATCGAATCTTCTTCTACCTCATTATCTCCTTCAACCAAATATCTAACCAAATACTAAATCTTAAATCTTCAACCAAATCTTTAACCCTAATATCAAATATTATATCTTCAATTCCCAATTTAAAATTGCCAACTTCCGACTACTAAATCCAAATTCATATTCAAATCCAAAATCCAAAACCTAAAAAATATAATCGAAACCAAATTCCAAATCCAAATAACAATCCAAATTCCTATCAAAATCAAAATCAAAACTGTTACACCAAATCTAATTTGAAAATAATACTACCGAATACCAAAGCAAATCTCAATTTCTACACTGAATTTTTTAATTTCAAATCTTACATCTTAAATTAGATATCAAATCATCAATTTAAAATTCCCAAATTTTAAATCTAAAAAGAACTAAAACCAAAACAAAAAACTAGTTCAAATCTAAAACAAAAACCAAAATTCAATTCAAAAAAAATATCTAAATTGAGACAATAACCTCTAAAAGCAAATCCAAATATCAATCTTAATCCAATTATAAAACCAAAATCAAATAACAAACGAAATCCAAAATTAAATTGAAAACCAACTTACGATCCAAATCAATTCCAAACGAAACCAAAATCAACGAATTCAAATCAAATAATAAAATACCTTTAAAATTAAATCAAAACCAAGTTAATTTCTTTACCCACGGAAAAAACTGTATTAATGTATTTGCTCTAAAAAATGCACGGTAGTGAAACCAACGAAATCAAATCAAATGTTTTACTAACGAAATTACTACAATAGTCTAATGATGATTTCTTCCGAATCGTAGCATTAAATTACAATCCAACCGGTTATATTAAATTCTTAGATGCCCAAACACTTTGTCCAAAATGCAACAAAAACCGATATTATTTTCCTCTCGTCTGGACCTTTTGATTGTGGTTGCACACAATAGATCTGAAAACTGAAAATTCTCTCTCTTCTTGTGGTTTTTTATCTTGATTTTTGTCCAAATAGCTTGGTAGTTGAAACGGTAAAAAAACCATGACTTAAAAGATGAATTGGGATGCGAAAGATTCACTCCAAATTAGTTAATGGCGGACCAACAGCAGTATGACACATAGCATGCTCTTAGGCTTACTCTAGCCCCAATATTTTTTTAGTTATTTTTTAAATCAATATTGAGTACATTTATACCAATTTAACAAAATAAAAAAAATATACTATTATTACTTATTGTTCGAGATCTATAAGTAGTGGTTTGGTTTGTGTGATTTGGACACCAAATAATATTGAGCTTTTTAGCCTTTCATAATTGTAATTTTAATAAAAATATATATTAAGTAAGGAAGAAAAATCAGTAAAATACGGTGTATATATATGAATATATGATAGAGTGATTTTTAGAAAAAAAGAAAGAAATACCATTGAGTACGCTGAATAGTTTAAAAATCTTATGATGCATAGAGTGAATATTTTTCAATTTTATATTGGAAATTAGATTAAGTGGTGCAAATGTTGTACAAAAATTGTTGAAACATTAACTATACATAATCTAACGAAAAAACTTGACTAGATATTTATCCGGTGGTTTCAGTTTAAAATATTAATATAATCAAAATTTATTAGTTACATTACCTATAATATCAATATTTTACAAATTTAAAATCGATTATATTAAAATATTTTAGAATTATATTACCAAAATTTTGGTACACTCTGATTTGCACACATTTTTATATTACCATAAACTTTTGGAAATTTATAATGATATTTTATTTGTTTATAAATGGTTTTGAAAATATTTATATTAGTATATAATTACCATACTGGAAACTTATCGTCAAATCATTTTTCAATATTTATATTGAAAATATTTATATAAGGATAGCGTACACTATATTTATCGTCAAATCATTATGTAAATTTATCTAATATATAAAATAGTCTTTATGACATTTTTATTTTTATTTGAGGTCTATTGAAATATGTTATATATTTTAGGACTTTATTTTTAATATTGATTAATATATCATAATGTATAAAAACATCTTTCTTGGTTTTGAAAGTTATTGTTTTTTAAAATAATATGGAAAACTATATTCATTAAACTATTTTCGGGTTTAAAGCGATGTACATTTTATCAACATATTTTCATTGATTTTTGTTTTAAAAAAAATTCACGGCACTGGCACATAATATTAAGCGTTACCGAAGTCACAAACATTTTGGTGTTATATAAAAATATATACAAAACATAATAAGTATGAAATGTGAAATTTAATATTGTGTATTAAACAAAATTTTTGTTGATTTTATATTTTGATTTTATTAACACGTTTAGCTATAAAAAATGTTTAAAAACAATTAATGTTTAATCAGTTTTCTTTTCATTAACAAATAAATACGATTTAGTTTTGAGTAACCGTCTCAAATTTAAAATACTATACATACCACTAATAATAACACTAATAATAAGAGTGTAATATTCAATTCTTTAAATAATTTATTATGGAAAACCAAAGTAAATACGCTATTATTTATTTCACACTTGTTTTTTTTATTATGTCACTATATCAATTCAAGGTATATTTATTAACACCTCTAATATGGAGACTCATGTGTTGTCTGAATCAAATATGGATGAAGCCTTAAGATTTACTGATGATTTCAAACATGCAAAATCGGAGTTTAGTCATCAAAAACCACCCCCTAATCTTCAAGTTGGTGATCTTGATACTCATACTATGATAGTTGAATCAAATAAAGATAAAGCTTTAAGATTTACCGATGATTTCAAACCTACAAGATCGAGGACTAGTCCTGGTGTTGGTCATCCAATACCATCGCATAGTCTTCGAGTTGGTGATCTCGCCACTCGTAATTTGATAGTCGAGTAAAAAGCAGAAACATCTAAGTATTCTTATAAAGTTTATTCTCCAAAAAATAATATATAATAATAAAGTATCAAATTAAGATTAAATAAAAAAATATAAAGAATAAAAATTGAAAAAACGTTTTACAATACATGTTTAAAGTGACCTTACGTAAACATATCGCGACACAATACTATTCTATGTTTTTCATTCTTTAGGAATGATAATAGGGTATTCTCTAGTCGAGCAGAACACAAAAGACCAAACAGAGGATGAGAAAACAAAAGACGAGCTTGAGCTAGAAATATAAGCAGAGATGCTATGGAAGTCAAATAAGCGATGTAAAGAACAAAGTTAATAGCAACACAAAAGGATAGTAACGATCAATTCTGAAGAGCGAGTTGGTAGACCAAGCTAGTTATGCAAGATTCGAAGGCTAAACTAGCTAACAAAGGGTTGAGCGAGCTAAAACGATCGAGCCCTGTTCGGACTACACCATGTCTTCAACTAAACGATGAAGATAAGTAAAGAGTCCACTATGTCTTTCTCGGACTAGCGCGCGCCCAGAGCTGAGGCGGCGTAATTTAGAGGGGAAACGGTTTCTAAATTACTACTTAATGATATTCTAAGTTTTAGTCAAACCACTTAGTAACTTCAGCCATAATTATATGCAACGTGATGTAAGTGGAGTAGTGGGTGTACTTAGTGGGAATAAATGTCATTGTAAGTGCCCATAAATGGAAAGAACTATAATTTGGGGAATTCTCTAATACCAATGTAACTTCTCTTTTCTGACAAATTTAGTTTTTCTATGTTGGCAAAGCTTTGTTATTTCACGTAACAGAGGTTTTTTAATCATTTAAAATAATAAATAATATTTAAATAACATTTGACAATAATAGTGAGGGGATAAAAATTAATGGACTATTTAATAGGTAGTAATCGTCTCATTTAAGCTTTACATTTAGAAAAAATTGATGACAATGCTGCCTCACACATCTACGTATTTAGTTATGGATATAATTATTATTCTTTATTTTTTTAATGGATAGTAATCGTCTCATCTAAGCTTTAAATTTGTTTGCATTCGTTCTTTTTTATTTGAATTTCAATTTGGTTCGATTATTTTTAGATTTAATATTTTATCTCCAGTCAATGGAGATTTATATATTTAGTTATATATATTTTTTATTTTTAGGCCAGTTCTGGCCATATATATTTTTTATATTAAAAATTTGAATGTGGTCCGATTCATTTTTTTAAAATTGAACAAGTTTTTACAACTTATACGTTTAAATGAAGGGGTATAAGTTTGAAAATCAAATGTGTAAAAAATATAATATTGGATGTATTGTTTCATTATTTTTGTATTTAAAAAATCATATGACACTTTGAAGAAAATAACTAATAGATGGTTTTGAAATAATATCTCTTTCGTGTATATATATATATATATATATATCAGGTTTAACTATTATTTATATATAGTAATGTTCATTTAGAGTTATGAAACAAAAACCCTGAAAATGATAAAACACGAGGAACATTTATGATAGAATTACACGTAATGTTATGAGTTATTAAGAAACATTAATTCATATTTATTACTTCAGATGTGTAACATAGAGAGAGTACTATAGAGAGAGGTAGTCTTATTTTAATTTTATATATAAAAGTAAATCTTTGGGTGTAAAAGGCGAACAATTTTGATACAGAAAAAATCACTATAGTCAATAATTTTCTACTCACAATTGTCTTTCATTATTTTGGTTTTATTCTTTATCCGATTAGATTTTGAGCATCTTCAAATCGGAAAAGTGATTAGGCGAGAAGTCAAACTTGAAGACATGAGTGGTTTATGCTTCAATTCATCATCATTCTACCAAAATCAGCAGTGGAAGCAGTTATAAATTTTCGAGTCAGGCGAATATCTTATATGATTACAAGAATTCTCAATTTCAACTCTGATGATTGATTTACTTGTTTGATTATTTGATTTATAATTTAAAAAAGATTGGTTAAAAAACTCTTGGTATTAAATTTATTTCGTTTTGGTATCAAATTAGTTTAAACAAAAACTAAAAATTCTGATGCTAAATTGATTTCTCAATGTTATTAATTCGCGAAGATGATGTAAGAATTATGTGATATTCATGACTCATTTCGATTTTATCTTTGATTCGTTTTCAATGTCATTTACATGTTGTGTATACTAGTTTTGGTTGGATGATCAATTTTTTACTAATAAATTGAGAAATATTTTAACAACTAATTCGTTGTTAATTATCAGTTCCCGATATGTTATTGTTACGGGAAATAACAAAACTTTTCCAAAGTATAAATACTTGAATAGTCTGAAAAGAGAAGATATCTTATTCATCTTGGAGAATTCTCTTACTTATAATTCATCCCGTTAGTAGGTGGTTACATCCACATTTAATCCCACTTAATGTATCCACTATTACACTTACACCATTTCTCATATCATTTCGGACCAACTAATTAAGTAGTTTGGCCCAAAACTGATAATATTATTAAATGATGACTCATGAACCGTTTTCTCTTTTAAACGGTTACTTTGACTTGAAGCATCGGTTAATCCGAGCTGGATTAAACGATGACCTCCTTGTTTGTCTCCATTATTTGGCTTAAGGAACGGTATAATCCGAGCAGGGCTTCAACCATCAGGCGTGCTCAGTCATCTTCATTTGAGGTCGCTCAATTATATATGAGCTTGTTCATCTTTTAGTCCTTATGTGTTCAGCTAGGTCGGTCAACTCATCTATCAGAACTTCTTTGACCCTTCTTTCTTTACTGTTTTCTTGGCTCTTTACCACTTCTTTAATTATTTTCCAAGTCCGAGCTAGTCTTTTGTGTTTCTCGTTTCCTGCACATGTTCGGTCATTTTACGTTCTGTTCGGGGAGTACCTCCTCATCAGGCACCCCTTAGTTTATAGGTTTAGAAATTTGATAAAATTGATAAACCTATAAATTAAAAGTTAATGTTTGGAGAGAAATAGATTTGTAGTGTACGCACATGCTTAACCAAGTGACTGTTGGCTTTACTTTTTATCATTTATACTCTATTTAAAAGACACGTGGATGTATTATAACTATGACGGTTCTGACACAGCCGTATTTTTGGAAAAAACACTTGGCGCTTGGGTTTTGAAAGAGTTTTCAAGTGGTTGATGATGTTTATGCAGCCTATTCATGATTTACTTTACGAAATATCAAATTACCTTCTACTGAAATCACAATTACTCTAAACACTTTGTCTTACATTTGCTAAAGCGAACACCATCATCTGCTACCAGAAGTACATCGTTAATTTTCACACTATAACCCAGGTACGTCATTTCTTCTGAAACTGTTCATACATGTAGTATATCATAAGAATTTATAACCCTAGGTTCTAAAATAGGGGTTTGCGACTATGGAAACCATCAAATACTTGCATTTACAAGGTGTTGAATCAAGCACCTCTCACCTTTTATAATCATGCTTTTTCGTGACATTAACTCGTTACAGTCTCAGTAAAAATCATGGCACCAAAAAAGGCGACGAGGAAGAACTTAGAGAAAACTCTAGACCCTAAATTTGAAGATCTTGGTCTTTTGGAAAACTACTTTTTACAGATAGCCCCAAAATACGTATATCTAGACGATTCTGAGTTACTCAGCTTTAGGGATAGATGTGCCATTCCAAAAGATGTTACGATAAGAGCACCCCTTGTAAGCGAACATCCCTATCATGCTCGTGAAACAGAAACATGTTTATTTATAACCTTGTTTGATTGGGTTCTGTGACTTCTATTGCCCATGTTGATCCATGACTATTTTAGCGTGATAGGCATTTGTCCTACCCAGTTATCTGCTAACGGGTGGAGGTTGTTGCTCAATGTAGTTCTGAGCTCACATTTGTTAGGGATTAAAGTATGTTTAGCTGACCTGTTATTGGCGACCGATGTGACTAAACTCGCCAAAGCCCATTTCTTCTATACTCATCTAAAGGGAGTGAAGAATATTATTGAACTCCCCTCGTCAGATAAAAAACTGGAAGAACTGCTTTGTGTTTGTGTCTGGCAATTGGGAATATGAGAAACCGATTATGAACCTTCAATTAGAGAGAAAATAGAGTAAAATGTAAGCATTAGTAGCATGAGCCGTATACTGTATTATTTTATAAGTCCATATTGATAGTTAACTCATTGATATCTGCGTATGTAGGTGAAGCAGCTAATCAGGATTGGTGGAATGAGAGAAGGTCTAAAGATTACGTAAACCCCTTAATCAAGATCGGTAATCTAGCCTTCTCTACGTGGCAACAGGAACCTAAACTGTTCTTTACATGGTTTAATTATCATACGTCAGGATTATGGCCTGTATCGGAATTGACAGTCGTAAAAGACGGGAAGGTGACAATGGTAGATGGTACTGATGCTACAAGGATCGTATCAAAGATTTAATGGAAAAAAGATATCGGGAGAACAATAATACTTGTATTTGTATATTAGTGTCTCAGTTGACCCGGAAGGGTAAAGAAACTGAAGGTTCATCATCAGCCTCATGCCAACCGGATGGGCAATGAGGGAAGCTTGTGATTCAAGGGGGAGGAGGTGAATCATGTTGGAAGGAATGCTCCAGAGGGCCAAGGAATCGTTAAAGTCTGTGCGAGCTGAACGAGATGAGGATAAGGATAAAAACATTTCCTGATTGTTGAAGCTTTAGAACAAAAAACAAAGAAAAATCTTAGATGTTGTTCCGATCACCACCAAGAAGTTGCAATTAAGGGATGAAAAAAGGGGAAGTGGGAAGGCTGCACTTAGAAGCTCGATGGACCCTCAAGCTCCTACTTCAACCATGCAAGGGCATGGTGAAAAGCCTGAGACTGAAGAAGGGCTTCTTGATCTGGTTAAAGATAGTGAAGTAGAGAGGGAGAAAGCTCAGCCCAAGAAGGTGATCCCACCAGAACTAGCAGAAAAGATGAGGAACTTTGTCAAATCGTCAACTGTTCGGTCCTCTGTAGCAGCGATGGAAGGAATTCGTTTACTACCTCCAACAAGAAATGTGGGGAGGCCTATAATTGGGAATAATAGTGTTGGGACCAGTCAGCAATATGTGACCATGGACGAGTTGCTTCCTAAAAAGATTGTCATGCCTCGCCCGTCGATGTTTATTTTTGAGCAGCTCAAGCGTATTCCAGAGTTATCTTACTATAATGGGATGCCCATGAGTGATATTTTACAGCGGCAGGTGGAACTCGCCATAGAGGTAAGACTCTGAATTATAAAATAGACTGTCAGACATAGCACTAACACTAATATTTTGTGTTTTGTAGTTGCATCACAATTCGTTTGTCTTCTTGTATCGACGTATGTACCCAACGGAGCTGGAGGCGATGAAGAGATGGAAACCAGAGCCTATGCTATTCGGATCAGCCAAAAAAACTACTGCAAATGTCGTTTGTTTGAGGCAAGCCTATGGGTCTCCCAAAGCTACCAATAAAAAAAACAATGGAGGCTAATGAGAAGCTGGAAGCCAAGCTAGAGACCTTGAAGGAAGCTTTGATTTGCAGTGATGAGAAGTGCATGGCAGTGTCTGCAAGCCACATAAAATTCTTGGACCTGAACAACACTATTATCCAAAGGAACAACACTAGCATCGTAGGCGCCCACTTTCTGGTTAACCAATAACTGAGAGTCTGACTTGATTCTGACACTCTACACTCCACAAATCAAAGCCAATTTTATACCACACAGAGAGGCTTCATATTCTGCTACATTATTTGTGACCGGGAAATTAAATCGGACCGCCTGCGTAATGTTTTCTCCCTCTGCTAACTGCATCACGACTCCAACTCCTCCGCCAAATACACAAGATGCGCTATCGACTTCAATTATCCACTCGTCCTACTTTGTTGTTTCGGGTTCCCTCATTTCGATGTGTTCCTACCTGGAAGATGAGAAGTCTGCTAGGAAATTAGCGATCATCTCGCCCTTAATAGTTGTATGTGACTCAAAACGAATATCATACTCGCCGAGCTCGATACTCCATTTAGTCCGGCATCCCGAAACATCAAGGTTTCTGGAGTACTGCTCGTAATGGAAATGCGGTTCGTACGTTGATGACATGTCCTTAGAAATATGGGCGCATCCGCCTGGCAGCGACAATGTAGGCCAAGGCTAGTTTCTCAAGGTTAAGGTACCCTGTTTCTACATCCATTGATGTTTTACTGGTATAATTTATCGGATGTTGTACTCCGTTGTATTTACGAACCATAACTGAACTAACAGAGAACGGGAATACTAATAGACACAGGAGTAGGGCACATTGGCCACCGGCGTAGACAAGATCTCTGGAGTAGTAAGATATAGCTTGAGCTCGGTGAAATATTTATCGCAATCCTCTATCCAGGTGAACTACTTAGCGCGTCTTAGAATTTTGAATAAGCGGTGACTCTTTTCCGACACCCAAGAGATAAACCTGGATAGCGCCGCTTGACCTCCCATGAGACACTACACGTCCTTAACATTCTTTGGAGGTTCCTTTTCTAAGATCGCGTTAAGCTGGATATGATCATCCACGACTCCTTGCTGACTCACTACATAGCCTAGGAACTTTCCACTAGCGACCCCAAAAGAGCATTAAACTGGGTTGAGCTTGAGATTGAATTGTCGTAGTAAACCAAAAACTATATGTAACGTCTCTAGATGTTCTTTTGTAGTATGTGTTTTCATAATCATGTCATCGATATATGCTTCTAACTGTTTTCCCAAATGATCTTAAAAATGTGGTTTATCAATTGCTGGTGTGTAGACCCTGCATTCTTTAACCCGAAAGGCAGGACTGTATAACAGTCTAAGCCCATTTCGGTTTGGAAAGCGGTATACTTTTTATCAGATGGATGAAGTCGAATCTGAATGTACCCGGAGTAAACGAAAGATGTTTGCAACCAGAAGCTGAATCTACTAATTGGTCGATACGTGGCAGAGGAAACGTATTCTTGGGACATGTTTGGTTTAAGTCGGTAAAGTTCACACACATCTGCCTTTGACATCTTTTATTCTTTACTAATACGGGATTGGCCATCCCGACCGGTTATCGTGCTTTTCGGATGTGTCTTGGGCGAGTTAATTTGGCTACTTCTTCTAGTATGGCCATTTGTTTCTCCAACAAAAAGGATCTATGTTTCTAGCGTACCGGCTTGACACATGGGTTAATACCCAGTTTACGACATATGATAGAAGGGTTGACCCCCAAAGCGTCACCTGCTTCCCATGCAAATACTTCTAAATTATATGCGAACAAAGCAAATAAATTTGTCTTAAAGTCTGAAGATAACTTACCCCCCATCCGGAGTATGCGGTCTTCAGTTATGGGTTCCTCCACCACTTCTGAAATCTTTTCTATAGAGTGATCGAGCTCACGAGCAGCATCAACCGGGTCCGGCGAGGATGGGCCGAATACCTCCGTTTCAGGGACCCCCTCGTCGTTTAACTTCTATCGACGTCCCAAGCATTTACTTCCCAATGCACTATAATTTTTTTCCCTCATAGCCGACCATCGTACGCTAGGTAGGCTGATACAGGGGTACATTTAGCATGCGATCGAAATTGTCTTTAAATATTATGTTAGAAGAGCTGCCTCCATCGACCAGAACGCGGGTTGCCATAACCCCTTTATTGTCCATATGAATAGTTAAGGCATCCTCATGAGGTAGACTGGCACCTCTAGGATCGTCATCTTTGAAGGCGAGGTCAGCCACCGGATTCCTGTAACTACGGTAGGAGTTTGCATCGAGCTCGTTTTTTGCTCGCTTGTTTGAAGCGGTTTCATGGAGTTCTGTAGAGTTGCCCCATATCTTGTGTATAAGGATGAATCTGCATTGTATTGTGTTATTCTACTGTAATACTATGGCATATCTGCTGAGGCTAAAATTTCCAAACTGCCTCCCGAGATTGTGAGGAGCCACTGCTGTTTGTTAGCCTCTCCTCCTTCTTTATTTTTAGGTTTTTCGGCGATGGGCGATCAAACCTTTTCGCGGTGATCTTGGTTTGAATATTTGATAAACTGCACTAATTCACCGTTGTCGATGAGTCGTTGGATTTCCTTCCTGAGTTGCCAGCACTCGTCCGTTGAGTGCCCATGGTCGTTATGATAAGCACATAAATATCGGTTGAATTGTTTAAACCCAAGAGCGCTCATCATACGAGGTGTCTAGTACTTTGTTCTTCCCCTCGTTCGATCATAAATTACAGAAATGGCTTCGGTTAAGGGGGTGAACCACCTGGTTGGTTGTTCGAATTGATGAGGACATCAGCTGGTCTCTCTTTGAGGCTACTCTTCAACTCAGTTCCTCTACAATCCTCATTCCTTGGAATCTGATCCATGTCGCTCAGGCGAACCACCCCTTCCGGCGTCATCAAATCTGATAAAGGTATCAGCTTTGGCAAGCAGGTCTCCCATATTTCCCGTTGTAAATTTAATGAGATCTGCATATAGCTCTTCTTTCCGATCAAGTCCTCGCTTTAGCGATGTCACCACCATGATTGTTTCTAAATATGGCAAGGTATTCATAGCATGAACAAAACGTCTAACATAACTTTTAGGGGACTCACCTCGTCGCTGATACAGATCCATGATCGAATCTCATTCCCGCTTAAGCTCTTTATTTCCAACGAACTTCTCCCTAAACGCTTTCCATAGACCAGTGAAGTCGTAGATAGATCCTTTCGGTAAGTTACTAAACAAATTCATCGCGTTTTCCTTGAGGGTCATAGACAACGCTCGACACAACACTACATCGTCCGGGTTGAATTTCATCATCATGTTATGGAACTGCTCCAGATGTCTTTCAGGGTCTCCTGTCCAATCATAAGCCTCCATTCAAAAAGGATCGAACTTCCTAGGGAGCTAGGCCTCGAGAATATTTTCGGAGAACGAGGATTCCTTTAGTATGTAAGTCGACAGTCTCAGGGAAACTTTGTTGTAGCAGAGATCCTCATCATCTCTTGCTCGCTTGGAAGATGTTTGCCCCAACTCTTTTATGGGCCCTAGCTCTTTTCTTTGGTTATTTCCCTCGATTTCCCCTTCAACTTCCTGTTTGTCGTCACACATGGATAATTGTTTTATCATGTTAACCTTGCTAGCCTCTGGATCAGACTGATGATTATCTCGACTCATTCCTTTTAACTTAGCCATTATGGCTAGAATAGCATTGTTCATTTCAGCCATGGTGACGTGCATGACCTGCTCTCTCGCATCACGCTGAGTGATGTGGAAAATTGAAAAACTTATATTTTGTGAAGTGAGTATTTTTTAAATTTTGTGATTAAAAATTAAGTTGATGTGATATCTTTAATTTTATTTTAATATCAACTAAGTAAAGAGTATAACATTCAATATTATATCTTTAATTTTATTTTAATATCAACTAAGTAAAGAGTGTAACATTAAATATTAAAATTTTGAGTTTTAAGAAATAAATAAAAAATTATAATGTCATTTTAATGAAGTAATATAATATATAATATTTATTATTTTATTAAAATTAATTACTGTAATAATTATATGATAGAGTAATAAGGAATGTATAGATATATAATAGACTATGTAGTTGAGTGACGTGGAAAGTTGAAAAACTTATATATTGTGAAGTGAGTTATTTTAAATTTTATGATTAAAAATTAAGCTCATATGATATCTTTAATATCATTAACACCCTAATCTAAACTCAGTACTCAGGATAAATAGTTTATCACAAACAAATAAAACTTATCGAGTCAACTTTATTTAAACATCTTGATGTTGTATCCAATCCTTAAATGATCTTCTGAAGACTTTATTCAAACGAATTTTAAATTCCTTTAAACACCATATTATTTATATATTTTAAATGACTTCTTCTTCAAATCTTCTTCTACCTCGTCATCTCCTTCAACCAAATATCTAGCCCAATAACCGAATAGGAAATCTCAAATCTTCAACCATATCTTTAACCCTAATATCAAATATCATATCTTCAATTTTCAATTTCCAATTGCTAACTTCCAATTACAAAATCCAAATTCATATTAAAATTCAAATCCAAAACCAAAACCTAAAAAAATAATCAAAACCAAATACAAATACAAATCAAAATCAAAACTTCTACACCAAATTTAAATTGCAAATAATACTGCCGAATACCAAACCAAATCCAATCTCAAAACTGAAATTTCTAATTTCAAATCTCATATCTTAATATTAGATATCAAATCATCAATCTACAATTGTCAAATTTTAGATCTAAAAAAACTAAAACCAAAACCAAAAAACAAACCAAAACTAATTCAAATTCAAATTCAAATCTAAAACAAAAAACCAAAACAAAACCAAAATTCATATCCAAAACAAAATCTAAATCCAAAAAATAATCTCTAAAACCAAATCCAAATACAAATCTTAATCTAAATCTAAAACAAAAATCAAATATCAATCAAAATCCAAAATTAAATCGAAATCCAACTCAAATCATGATCAAAGCAAATCCAAACAAAAATCGACACCAAAATCAATGAATTCAAATAAAATAATAAAATACATTTGAATACTAAATCAAAACCAAGTTAATTTATGTACCCACAAAAAATTTGTATAAATGTATGTTCTCTAGAAGAAGCAAGATACTGAAACCAACAAAATCATACTTGTTTTTTTCTTCGAATTTTATGTAAAATCAAATCAAGTGTTTTACCAACAAAAATACTACAATGGTCCAGTAATGATATCTTCCAAAACCGTAGCAACAAATTACAATCCAACATGTCATATTGGTCAGATTGAATTCTGAGATGCCCGGACACTTTGTCCAAAATTCAACAAAAACCGATATTGTTTTCCTCTCGACTAGACCTTTTGATTTTGGCTACACACAACAGATCTGAAACTAAAAATTATCTCTCTACTTGTGATATTTTATTTCGATTCTTGTCCAAATAGCTTGGTGGCTAAAACAATAAAAAAACAACCATTAACGTGTACTTAGAAGATGAATTAGGATGCGAAAGTTGCACCCCAAATAATTCAATGACGGACCAACAGTAGCATGACACATGACATACTATTATTTTTTTCAATCAATATTCACTATATTTATAACAATTTAACAAAATATTTTTTTATAGTATTATTTCTTATTATTCGAGAACTATAAGTAGAGGTTTGGTTTGTGTGATTTGGACACCAGATAATATTGAGCCTTTTAGCCCTTTATAATTGTAATTTTAATATAAATATATATTAAGTAAGGAAGCGAAATAAATAAAATACGGTATGATATATGATAGAGTGATGTTGAAAAAAGAGAAATATTGTGGAGTACGCTGAATAGTTAGAATTTTTTATGATCAATTTTTTAATTTTATATTGGAAATTATGCTCATGTGGTTCAGATGATGTTGTACG
Source organism: Limnanthes douglasii subsp. nivea (assembly GCA_036936605.1). NCBI lineage: Eukaryota > Viridiplantae > Streptophyta > Magnoliopsida > Brassicales > Limnanthaceae > Limnanthes > Limnanthes douglasii. Next base: position 311,987,263 of record JAUPFV010000001.1, read on the forward strand.
GAGAGTGTTAAAACATTAACTATATATAATCTAATTGAGAACTTGACTAGATTTTTATTGGTAGTTTATTTATTGGTAGTTTCGGTTTATAATATTAATGTAATCAAAATTTGATGGTTACACTACATATAATATCATAGACAATAACATTTGTCTATTTGATAAGTGTCTCAACACGATATACTTAAGATTATGATTATTATTATTTTAATAATTTATATAACTATTAATTAAATTATATACTATAAAAAAAATTGATACAATGAAATATTAACCCACCAAATAATATCAATCTTTCACAAAGAAAAGATCGATTATATTAAAATATTTAGAATTATAATACCAAACTTTTAACATAGTACTGTTTGGACACATTTTTATATTACATAAAATCTCTTGAAATTTGTAATGATATTTCATTTGTATATAAATGTTTTTAAAAATTATTATATAAATATATAATTATCATGTTCGAAATTAAGGATAGCTGACACTATATTTAGCGTCAAATCATTACGTAAATTTATTTAATATATAAAATAGTGTTGGTGACATTTTTGTTTTTATTTGAACTCTCTTGAAATATGTTACATATTTTTATAACTTTATTTGTAATATTGATTAACATGTTAGGGGTATAAAATTTTATTTATGGTTTTGAACGGAACAATTAACTGTTTTTTCTAAAATAGAGTATGAAAAACTATATTCACTAAACTCTTTTTGAGTTTAAAGCAATGTGCGAATTTTGATTTTATCAATATATTTTTATTAATTTTTTTAATAAAAATTCTCAAGGCATATGATATTAAACAAAATTAAATACACAAACATTTTGGTGTTATATAAAAATATATAAAATATATAATAAGTGTGAAATGCGAAATCTAATCACATGTATTAGACAAAATTTTGTTGATTTTTTTAATTAGATTTTATTAACACGTTTAGCTATAAAGAACGTTTTATAAAATTTAATGTCTAATTAGTTTTCTTTTCATTAACAAATAAATACAGTTTAGGTTTAACCGTCTCAAATTTAAAATACTATATATACCACTAATCATAAGAGTATAATATTCAATTGTTTAAATAATTTATTATGGAAAACCAAAGTAAACACATTATTATTTGTCTTACACTTGTTTTTTGTTATGTCACGCTATCAATTGAAGGTAGAGTTATCCCAACCTCTAATATGACGACGGATATGTTGTCTGAATCAAATATGGATGAAGCTTTAAGATTTACCGATGATTTCAAACCTGCAAAATCGGGGCCTAGTCCTAGAGGCGGTCATCAAGAACCACCACCTAGTATTCGAGTTGGTTATCTCGGTACTCATACCATGATACCTGAATTAAATATGGATGAAGATTTTAGATTTACTAGATGATTTCAAACCTACAAAATCGGGGCCTAATCCTGGTGTTGGTCATGCAACAACACCGCATAGTTTTCGAGATGGTGATCTCACTACTCGTACTTTGATAGTTGAGTAAAAAACCTAAACATATATGTATTTTTATAAAAGTCTATTCTCCAAAAAGTAATATATAATAATAAAATAGTAAATTAAGATTAAATAAAAAAATGTCTATAAACATATCGCGGAACAATACTATTCTGCGTTATTCATCCTTTAGGAAGTTCTTTAATAATTTAAAATAATCAATAATGTTTAAATAACATTTGACGATAACAATGAAGAGATAACAATCAATGGAATATTTAATGAGTATCAATGGCCTCATCTAAGCTCTACATTTGGAGATAAACCGTAATGAGATGAAACTAATATAGGGATGACAATGCGACCTCGAACATCTATATATTTAGTTATATGTATAATTTTCATTCGTTCCTTTTTATTTAATGGGTAGTAATTTCACATCTAAGCTTTATATTTGTTTGCATTCATTCTTTTTTATTTGAATTTTAATTTGGTTCGATTTGTTTTAGATTCTGTCCACAGACATCTCTCTCACTATATATATATATATATCGTTCTTGCCATATATATTTTTATATTAAAAATTTGAATATGATCTCATTCAATTATATATCATAATTCTAATATTCATATCTAATTTGTTCTATATTCTTGTCGAATGAAATTTGACCGAATCAAGTCGGATTGAACCACTTTAGTCCCCAAACTAATAATTATATATATATATATATACAAAAAATAACCATTTTCAACTTACATTTTTATACTTATTAAACTAAGATTATAAATGTAATTATATTTATAAAAAGTAATAAAACTCAGTTTCAATGCATTGTTTATTAGTTTATTAATTTATTTTAGAGATAAATTTTGCTTATAAGATCAACTAAGTAAAGAATAAGGTTTTTACATAATGAATATCAAATTACAAAACTTTATGATATTATTTTTTTGCTTAATATCCAGTGGTCGAAAACTAATCTTGAATATTGTTAGTCCTACACATGTTAAGTCATCTTGTTCCATCAGCTTTGTAGGTTGCTGATATCTTTACAAATGTTCAGTTGGTATTTCGTTTTTGGTTTTTCTGTGACAAACTCTCAATAATTATTACTATTGCATTGCGAGTTTGAGGAAAACGTGTTAGTGTTGGAGATATTCTCATTAGCTCATATGTTGTAATAATAAATAGTGGCTTAAACTCTAAGTAATCTTATTTTTTTAACTAATAAAAATATTAATTATTTTCTTTTTTTCTCTCTTTAAACACATATAACTATTAAGCTTCTAATGTATAACTGTTTAAAATAGGTACATAGGTTTATATAATGTTTGAGCATAAAAATATAAAATAAGTTAAGGAAAAAAAATAAAAATCTCATATGTCTCGGTGGAATAAACAGTATGTACAAAATTTTAAAATTTTATGATATTTTTCATATAGATTTTACTAAGTTTAGTATTTTCCTCTTTAGTCTTATGAATCTCCTCTACTAAATTTTTATTTGGGGGTAGCAATGAAAGGGATTGCCAAACCGTTCGAGGACCAAGTTAAGTCAACTAGTCGGATTGTTTTCACAACTAATCTATTGGGCCAGCAGTACTTGGTCCCATCAATTTCATAGATGTTTTACTCCTTAATCTGGCCAAGAGCCATCTTGGAGATCCGATCCGACTAAAGAAAATTCCATAAAAGAGCTTATGGTGCCTCCCACAGAAAATGAAGTACTTAGGTGACTGGAATGCTTAGATAACATTGTCTTTCTCTCCACTTGGTCGAGGGATCCTAGTCACCGTGACCCAAACAATGATGAGGAATAAGAAGATGATACCTGATGCTGATGTTGGTTCGGAGACTGCAGTCAGGCAAAGACATGAAGTCAATGTTGAACATGAGGTTGTGTAAAACTGAGACCTGCTGGGAAGAATATTTTCGTGAGGCCACATAAGAGATACACTTCCAGAGATAAAAATAATAATAAGATTATTGAGGAAGAATAGGATAATAATACCACCACTTCAAGATTTCTTACTGTTAAAAAATAGTCATTGTTGATTCGGACTCTATTGGAGAGTCTATTTCTCAAAAGAGGCAAGCATATGACAAACCAACTAGTCAAGGGAGCAAAGATGAAATTATGCGAAACATCGAAACTATTTCTCATGCCTCGTCCTATTTTGATGTTTATGCAAACAACTTTGTAGCGAACGAGATTAATAGATTGTTTCATGTTGTTGCTCATCTTGATAGAAAAGCCAATAGGAAGGATTTCTATAAGAAAGAAGTTATCCAAAAGAGGGCCGGTGTGAAGAAGCTGAAGGGAAAACTTTCCCTTGAGAAGAAGACTGACACTGAATGTGTGGCTAAGATTGAAGCACTTGAAGCTCAATTGAAGAAATAAAATGAGGAATTTAACGATGAGGAAGAGTAGTTTGTCACTAAAAATATCGAATAGAATACCCTTATTGATGACCTCTTCAATTATCGTGCTCAAACCAAAACATACTTTGAGAATGTTGTCAACGAGATTGAAAACCTCACTGCGGAGAAACAATTTCGTTGAGACGACATTGAAAGGGACAACAATATACGTCTTGAGGAGTATGCTGCTAATTGTGTCTCCCGTTTGAAAGAGAGGGATGCAAACATTAAATCTGTTTTGGTAGTAGAAATTCATGAATGCTTTTCCAACTCAAAGTTGGGAAGTCTTTGGGAGCGTGTCATAGAAAAACACCGTCGAGAGGGGGTTTTCTTGGTAGATAGAGATTTAGCTAGTGATTCTAAAAAGTCAAATAGTTCCACATCAAGTATCATTTCATCAAAAGAGAATGACGAAGGTACCCCCTTGGAGTAAAATTGGGGTGTGTTACTTAGTTTTTATTTTCAACGTTTTTGTGTAAACCTTATGAACCAATTATGTTATATGCATGTTTTCGTCAAGTTTTTGTATTTTTAAGAGACACTTTGTACTATGAAAGTTCTTAATGGAAGTGTCTTTTCAATTATATATTCTCCACTAATATTTTTTCATATAAAAAATGTTATTAACTATTTACTTTCATAAGAAAAGACCTCCAAACTGTTAATACGAAAACATTATAATGCCTTGATTTTTATAAAAGATCTTCAAACTTCTCATCCAAACTTTTTCATATGAATACATTATAATGCCTTAATTTTTATAAAAATTCTCCAAACTTCACCTCCAAAAGTTTTCATATGAAAAAATAATCGCGCCTTATTGTCTATAAAAAATCTCATCGTTCCAAAAAATACAAATTGTTGACCAACATTCGTTGGAAGACCCATCCAGTCCAAACGATCAAAATTATTCACCAACATTCGTTGGAAGACCCTTCCGGTCAAACAAGATAAAAATTATTGACCAACATCCGTTGGAAGTCCCTTCCGGTCAAAAAAGATAAAAATTATTGACCAACATTCATTGGAAGACCCTTCCGGTCCAAAATGATAAAAATTATATAAGTTTTTTTTAAGATGACATATAAATATTATATATAAGTCTGCTATGAGAGCACCTCATTAAAATCTTCATGCGCCACTAGAATAAGAAAGAGTGTGCTACGGATACTTAGACAAATTTTCAAAAATACATACAACACGTATACATTCATTCCAAATACAATTTGAGGTGTTCGGAAAAAATATTGTATGTTGTATGTTGTTTTAGAAAAAAAAAATATTTTTATTTTGTTTTAGAAAAAATATATATTTGTATTCTATTAAAATTTTGACTTTTTAGAAATCGGAAAAAAATTAATTTATAATTTCATTTTAATGAAATAATATAATATATGTTATTTATTATTTTATTAAAATTAATTATTTTAATAATTATATTTAATATCAATATATATAAATATGATGACCTATATGATAGAGTGATATCTTTAATTTTATTTTAATATCAACTAAGTAAAGAGTGTAACATTCAATATTAAAATTTTGAGTTTTTAGAAATTGAAAAATAATAATTTATAATTTTATTTTATGAACTAATATAATATATATTATTTATTATTTTGTTAAAATTAATTATTTTAATAATTATATTTATTATCAATATATATATAAATGATGGCGTATATGATAGATTAATAATGAATGAATACAAATATGATAGACTATGTAGTCGAGTGACGTGAAAGTTGAAAAACTTATATATTGTGAAGTGAGTTTTTTTTTTTTTTAATTTTATGATTAAAAACTAAGCTCATATGATATCTTTAATATAATTAACACCCTAATTTAAACTCATTACTAAGGATTAATAGTTTATCACAAACAAATAAAACTAATATTTAGTCAATTTTTTTAAAAATCTTGATGTTGTCTTCAATCTTTAAATGATCTTGAGACGACCTTATTCAAACAGATTTTCAATTCCTTTAAACGCCATATTATTTATATATTTCAAATGACTTCTGCTTCAAAACTTCTTCTACCTAGTCATCTCCTTCAACCAAATATCTAGCCCAATAACCCAATGTGAAATCTCGTATCTTCAACAAAATCTTCTACCCTAATATCTAATATCAAATATCAAATCTTCAATTTCCAATTTCCAATTGCTAACTTCCAATTACTAAATCCAAATTCATATTAAAATCCAAATCCAAAACTAACACCTAAAGAAATAATCGAAACCAAATACAAATCAAAATCAAAATCAAAACTTCTACACCAAATCTAAATTGCAAATAATACTACCGAATACCAAACCAAATCCAATCTCAATCTCGAAACTGAAATTTCTAATTTCAAATCTCATATCTTAATATTAGATATCAAATCATCAATCTACAATTCTCAAATTTTAGATCTAAAAAAAACTAAAATCAAAACCAAAAAACAAACCAAAACTAATTTAAATCCATATTCAAATCTAAAACAAAAAACCAAAACAAAACCAAAAACCAAAAACCAAAATTCATATCAAAACAAAATCTAAATCCAAAAAATAATCTCTAAAACCAAATCCAAATACCAATCTTAATTTAAATCCAAAACAAAAATCAAATATCAATGGAAATCCAAAATTAAATCGAAATCCAACTCAAATCAGGATCCAAACAAAAATCGACACCAAAATCAATGAATTTAAATCAAATAATAAAATACATTTAAATAATAAATCAAAACCAAGTTAATTTATGTACCCACGAGAATTTTTATTAATGTATTCGCTCTAGAAGATGCACGATACTGAAACCAACGCAATCATACTTATTTTTTTCTTCGAATTTTATGTAAAATCAAATAAATTTTTTACTAACAAAAATACTACAATGGTCCGGTAATGATTTCTTCCAAACCGTAGCACCAAATTACAATCAAACAGGTCAGATTGATCAGATTGAATTCTGATATGCTCGAACACTTTGTCCAAAATTCAACAAAACCTGATATTGTTTTCCTCTCGACTAGACCTTTTGATTTTGGCTACACAGAATAGATCTTGAAAATAAAAAATTATCTCTCTACTTGTAATATTTTATTTCGATTCTTATCCAAATAGCTTGGTGGCCAAAACAGTAAAAAACAACAACCATTAACGTGGACTTAGAAGATGAATTAAAGTAGCATGACACATGGCATACTGTTAGGCTCACTCTAGCTCTAATATTTGTTTTTACTTATTTTTTTCAATCAATATTCAGTATGTTTATAAAAATTTAACTAAATAATTTTTTATAGTATTATTTCTTATTATTCGAGAACTATAAGTAGAGGTTTGGTTTGTGTGATTTGGACACCAAATAATATTGAGCCTTTTAGCCCTTTATAATTGTAATTTTAATATGAATATATATGAAGTAACGAAGCGAAATAAATAAAATACGGTATGATATATGATAGAGTGATGTTGAAAAAAGAGAAATATGGTGGAGTACGGTGAATACTTCAAAACATTTATGGTAATAGAGTGAGAATTTTTCAATTTTATATTGGAAACTATGTTGATGTGGTGCTGATGTTGTACGGGAGTGTTGAAACATTAACTATACATAATCTAATGGAGAACTTGACTAGATATCTATCCGCAGTTTCTGTTTAAATATTAATGTAACCAAAATTTGATAGTTACATTACATATAATATCATAGACAATAACATTTGTCTACTTGATAAGTGCATCAACGCGATATACTTAAGATTATGATTATTTTTATTTTAATAATTTATATAACTCTTAATTAAATTATATATTATTAAAAAATTGATACAACGAAATATTAACACACCAGATGATATCAATATTTTACAAAAAAAATATCGATTATATAAAAATATTTAGAATTATAATATCAAAATTTTAACATAGTACGGTTTGCACATATTTTTATATTATATCAAATCTCTGAAAATTTGTAATATATTTCATTTGTATATAAATGTTTTTAAAAATTATTATATAAATATATAATTACCATATTCGAAATGAATGATAGCTTATATTATATTTAGCGTCAAATCATTATGTAAATTTATTTGATATATAAAATAGTCTTGATGACATTTTTGTTTTTATTTGAGCACTCTTGAAATATGTTATATAATTTTATAACTTTATTTGTAATATTGATTAATATGTTAGGATGTATAAAAAAAACTTTTAATATTTTGAAAGGAAAAACAATTAGTTGTTTCTTTAAATAGAGTATGGAAAACTATATTCACTAAACTCTTTTTGAGTTTAAAGGAAGGTGAAAATTTTCATTTTATCAATATATTTTTATTATAAAAAAAATTACGGCACATAATATTAAGCATTATTAAATACACAAACATTATTAAATACATAAACATTTTGCTGTTATATAAAAATATATACAACATATAATAAGTATGAAATGTGAAATCTAATCACGTATATTAAACAAAATTTTGTCGATTTTATATTTTGATTTTATTAAAAAATCGTTTTACAAAATTTAATGTCTAATCAGTTTTCTTTTCATTAATATATAAATACAGTTTATGTTTTAGTAACCGTCTCCAATTTAAAATACTATATAAACCACTAATAATAAGAGTGTAATATTCAATTGTTTAGATAATTTATTATGGAAAACCAAAGTAAACACATTATTATTTGTCTCACACTTGTTTTTTGCTATGTCACGCTACAAATTGAAGGTAGAGTTATCACAACCTCTAATATAGCGACGGATTTGTTGTTTGAACCAAATATGGATGAAGCCTTAAGATTTACCGATGATTTCAAACCTGCAAAATCAGGGCCTAGTCCTAGAGGAGGTCATCAAGAACCACCACCTAGTATTCGAGTTGGTTCTCTTGGTACTCATACCATGATACCTGAATCAAATATGGATGAAACTTTTAGATTTACCGATGATTTCAAATCTACAAAATCGGTGCCTAGTCCTGGTGCGGGTCATCCAGTACTACCGCATAGTCTTCAAGTTGGTGATCTCGCTACTCGCAATTTGATAGTTGAGTAAAAAAACCTAAACATCTATGTATTTTCATAAAATTTTATTCTCCAAAAAATAATATATAATAATAAAATATTAAATTAAGATTAAATAAAAAATTATCTATTGAATAATTGAAAAATGTTTTACAATATATGTTTTAAGTGACCTTACATGAACATATCGCGATATACTACTATTCTACGTTATTTATCTTTTAAGAAGTTCTTTAATAATTTAAAATAATCAATAATGTTTAAATAACATTTGACTATAATAACGAGGAGATAGCAATTAATGGACTATTTAATGAGTAGAAATTATATCATCTATGCTTTACGTTTGGAGATAAACGTAAGGAGATGGAACTAATATAGGGATGGCAATGCGACCTCAGACATCTATATATTTAGTTATATGTATAATTTTCATTCGTTCCTTTTTATTTAATGGATAGTAATTTCTCATCTAAGCTTTTATTTGTTTTCCTTCGTTCTTTTTTATTTGAATTTGAATTTGGTTCGGTTTGCTTTAGATTTAATATTTTAGATTCTGTAAATGGACATCTATATATATATATATATATATATATATATATATATATATATATATATATATATATTCAGGTCGGTTATGGCGTTATACATTTTTTATATTAAAATTTTGAATATGATCTGATTCAATTATATATTATAATTCTAGTAATCGTATCTAATTTGTTATATATTCGGATCGAATGAAATTTGATCGAATCAAATCGGATTGGACCACTTTAGTCCCCAAACTAATAACTATATATATATAAATCTATTTACTAAAGATAACCATTTTTAAACTTACATTTTTACACTTATTAAACTAAGATTATAATTGTAATTATATTTATAAAAAGTAATAAAACTCGGTTTCAATGCATTGTTTATTAGTTTATTAATTTATTTTAGAGACAAATTTTGCTTATAAGATCAACTAAGTAAAGAATAAGGTTTTTACATAATGACTATCAAATTACACAAATTTACGATAGTATTTTTTGCTTAATATCCAGTGGTAAAAAACTAATCTTGAATATTGTTAGTTCTAAACATATTAAGTGATTTTGTTCCATCAGCTTTGTAGGTTGCTGATATCTTTACGAATGTTTAGTTGGTATTTCGTTTTTGGTTTTTCAGTGACAAAAACTCAATAATTATTACTATTGCATTGCGAGTTTGAGGAAAGAGTCTTAGTGTTAGAGATATTCTCATTAGCTCATATATTGTATTAATAAATAGTGGCTGAAACTCTAAGTAATCTTATTTTTTTAAATAATAAAATTCTTAATTGTTTTCTTTGTTTGTCTCTTTAAACAAATACTACTATTAAGCTTCTAATGTATAACTGTTTAAAATAGGTATATCGGTATATATAATGTTTGAGCATAAAAATGTAAAATAAGTTAAGGAGAAAAAACAAAAATCTCATATGTCACGCTGGAATAAACCAGTATGTACAAATTTTAAAATTTTATGATATTTTTTATATAGATTCTACTAACTTTAGTATTTTCCTCTTTAGTCTTATGAATATTATTGGTAATAAGAAGACAATCTACATACACTCATACGTTTACAATACGTGTTTTCAATGACTTTACATAAACTCGTGGCACGATACTATTCTACGTCCTTCATCTTTTGTGAGGTGATTTAATCATTTAAAATACAAGCTCAAACCAAGAAAGCATTTGTAGAGGGAGTCCAACGGTCACGAGCTCATGAACTCCACCAAATCGGCTACCCCTTTGGGGGCCTGTAATTATCTCATCTAAGCTTTACATTTAGAGATAAATGGTAAGGAGATTAAACAAATATAGGGATGACAATTCGAATTGGGACATCTATATATTTAGTTATATATATAATTTTTATTCATTTTTTTTTATTTAATGGATAATAATTGTCTCGTCTAAGCTTTACATTTGTTCGTACTCTTACTTTTTTTTTGGTTCGGTTTATTTTAGATTTAATATTTTAGATTCCATCAACGGACATCTATATAAATTTATTTTTAGGTCTGTTCTAGCCATTTTTTTTATTAAAAGTTCGATTATGATCTGTATATATCATAATTCTAATATTCATATATAATATTATATATTACATTCGAACTAAATTTGACCGCATTAAATCGGATTGGACTGTTTCGATCCCCAAACTAATAATAATATATATAAGAAAGTTCTATTTATTGAAAATAACCATATTTGAACGTACCATTTTATATTTATTAGACTAATATTATGACTGTAATTGTATTTATAAAAAATTGTGGAAACTCAGTTTCAATGCATTATTTATTGGTTTATTAATATATTTTGAGACGAGTTTTGCTTATAATTTTGACTAAGTAACGCACCAGATTTTTACAAAATGACTATCAAATTACGAAACCTTGCGATAGTCTTTGCTTAATTCCTGGTGGTTAAAAGCTAATCTTGAATATATTAGTCTTAGAGATATTAGGTCTTTTTGTTCCATTAGCTTTGCAGGTTGCTGATATCTTTACGAAGGCTCAGTTGGTATTTTTTTTTCGGTTTTTGTGTGATAAACTCTCAATAATTATTATTGTTTCATTATTAGTTTGAGGAGTAGTGTTAGTGTTAGATATATTCTCATTATCTCATATGTTGCATTGTAAGTTTGAAGAAAGGTGTTAGTATTAAATATATTATCAATAGATCATGTGTTTTATTAATAAATAGTATCTTAATAAATAGTATCTTAATAAATAGTAATTTAAACTCTAACTAATCTCATTTTTCTATATCATAAAAATCTTAACTATTTTTTTCTTTGTCTTTCAATGAATACTACTACTAAGCTTCGAATGTTTAATTTTTTAAAAATGGATACAAATATAAAATATTTATGTATAGTATTTCAGCATAAAAATATAAATAAGTTTAGGAAAAAACGAAAATATTATAAGCCTCGCTAGATTAAACGATATGTACAAAGTTTAAGCTTTCATCATATTTTTCTCGCATAGATTTTACTTTCATATTTTCTTTTTAGCATTATGAATCTTATTGTTTATAAAAAGAGAATCCAGATACAATCGTACACTTTTGATTCCCACAACAGAAAAAGAAATAAATTGCACAAGTTTTAAAAACTTATACGTTTAAACAAAAGGGTTTAAAATTTTAAAATAAAATATGAAAAATATATAATATTATATCTATTGGGTTTTTTAAAATCATATGACATTTCGAAAAAAACAACTACTACTATCAACGTTAAAGTATATGGTTTTGAAAGAATAGACTTTTCATATATATGAGGATTAACTATTATTTATATATAGTACTATGTGGTTAGAGTTGATGAGGATATAATACTGGAAAAGTGATAAAACACGAGAAACATACAAGTGGCATTATGAGTTAATAAGAAACGTTACTACATATTTACTACTTCAAATGTGTAACATATAGAGAGTAATATGGAGAGAGATAGTCTTTTGTAACTTGTATATATGCGAGTAAATTTGTGGGTGTAAAAGGCGAACAATTTTGATACTAAAAAAATCACTATAGTCAATCATATTCTCCTCTCAATTGTTTTCATTATTTTGGTTTAATTCAATTATAATTAGTTTGTTAGAATCTTGGACTTGGCGTGTGGTTAGGCTAGAATTCAAACTCAAAGGATTATGTAGTTTATGCTTCAATTCTTCATCATTCTACCAAAATGAGCATCGTAAGCGGTTATAAATTTTCGAGTTAGCCGAATGTATGGTATTATTATGAGAATTCTTAATTTATAGTTTGATTATTGATTTACTTGTTTGATTCCTTGCTTTATAATTCAAGACGATCCGTTAAAAAAACTCTTGATGTTAAATTTATTTCGCGTTGATATCAAATTAATTAAAATTAAAATTAAAATTCATAATGCTAAATTGATTGCTCAATGTCATTAATTTGCCAAGATGAGGTAAGAATTACCTGTTAAATTTATCTTTGATTCATATTATATGTGCTTTACATCTTCTGTAGACTAGTTCTTAGTTGGATGATTAATTTTTTACTAACGAATTGAGAAATATCTTGACAGTTAATTCGTTGTTAATTATCAATTGATGATATGTAATTTTTTTATGTTAAGGTATAGTAAACTGTGGTAAAAGAAAATAAACGAAACGTGTATCCTACTTGATAATTATCAATTAAAGATATGTTATATGAAAATATATTATTTGGTTATCGTGTAAAAAAACATTTGTTATTAATTATCAATTGAGAATATATTATTATTATTATCTCATATTAAACTCTTATATTTGATAATGATGGTATATATTAATTTACATTGATAGTTCCAAAGATTTCTTAACGGGGTTATCTGTCAGAGTGATGTTCGTATGCGAATATCAGTTACAACAATGTTCTTGTGAGAGTATTTTAAAGAGAGAAACGAGATAATTAGAGAGAGAGAAAAACCACAAGAATAATAAGATAGTGATAAAATAATGATAGGACCTTTTTCCAAAAAAAATGGTGGTACTTTTTATTGTACAAGTAGTAAGTCCTTAATTTATATATTTATATGTTCTAATGTGAGTTTTTACACCCTACCACTTTACTAATACTAACCATAAATATTAGTCATTACACAAAGCACCCTTAACATTATATACTTGTCGAATTTATATCCAATATTTTATTACACTAAATTAACTAATTTATTCATCTAATTTTACTTATTCGTCACAATCTTTACTCTCCTTATTAGTAGCCCCCAATCCTTCTGAAAATATTTGAACGATGACTAGTTCATTGAAGCATAGTTTTTCTTTCTCGTCATTCTCCTCGAACTATTCTTCCACAAGATCACCTCGGACTATTATTCCCCAGGCGCCTCATCGGATTATTCTTCCACAAATTTCTCCTCGGATTCACGACTTCACTATTGGTGATGATGACTTTATATTCATGTGTCATATGTTTTAGGATGCGTAGTGGGGCAGTTTCTGACACGTGGCGCGCATGCTACACCCTATCTATGGGTCAACAATTTTTTAGATTGTTGATGTCATTTGATCCACGTGTCGATTACTTCCTAACACAAACATACACACTGATATAGTTACACAAGCTCATGACTATATGGCCCTTTCGACAAACGGAAACGAGCTTTATTTGGGGCCCAGATATAGAAATTAGGCAATGCGACCACTCAAATCGAACGCATCGAGAAGCCCAACGATTTTCGAAATCATCACGTTGTGATGAAGCCAGGCCCTAAATCTAATCGTTTAAACCCTCGTTTTGCTGTTTTAGTAATTTTTCTGCATTTTTCTATTTTTGTTGGATTTTATTAAAATACTTAACCATCTCCAATCGCTTTGAAATTGAGCTAGGATTTATTTTATTGCATAAGGAAAAAGATGTAATTTTAGACTAGGGTTTCGAGTACTTTTATAAAAGGCTCTCAAACCCTAGTTTTGCCTCAGACTTTTTTGAATAGAATTTGATTTTCTTTAGAGTCTCTTTTACTCTCACATAGGGTTACAGTTTTTTATCATCAACTGTTCGTCCTCTTTCTCTGTATTTTCAGCCGCCTATTCCATCTCGTAGCTTGGCGCTGCCATATTGGTATCAGATTCAGAGTTCATACGGCGTGAGTAACGACGATATGCTGCCAAAGCGATCTTTTCGGGGGAAGTCCACTCTTCCGATCATCGAATCGGTCGACCGTGATGTATTCGGTCAATTCCAATTCCAGGTTAGTGAACAGATGCACTCGTTGGAAAATCAGTTGAGAGACGTACAAGAAGCACTACACAGGCTGTTGAACAACCAAACCATTGGATTTCGAGCTCCAGGTTCGAGCAACCAGCCGTTGGGATCTGAGAGAGAGATCGGCCACGAGCGGAATCCGTTTGCTCTTCGGCGAGAACAAGGTAGGGGTCAATATTCCCCACAAGACTGTCATGACCAAGTCTTTGAGCAGCCGCCAATGAGAGATTCTTATCTGAACGCCAACAACCGGTGGGAATCTGGATTCAGACTCGAAATCCCAGAGTTCCAAGGGGGTCTTGAACCAGAGGAGTTTTTAGATAGGATCGCCTCAATTGAAGAATTCATTGATTTCAAGGAGGTTCCAGATGCAAAGCGGGTACATTTGGCTGCAACTAAGTTCCAAGGCCGAGCTGCATCCTGGTGGCAACAGTTCAAGCAGACCGGATCAAGGCAAGGTAATCCAAAAATAACAACTTGGGCTAAGTTTGTGAAGCACTTGAGGGCCGCGTTTTTTCCTTACAATTATGCCTGCATCATGTATCAGTAGTTCCAAAACGTTAAATAAGGGTCAAGGACTGTTGACGAGTACATTAACGATTTTTTCAAGCTACAAAACCGTGTCGATATCGCTGATTCAGCAGATCAGCTAGTATCTCGCTATATAGGGGGGATGCGACAGCAGTTTCAGGACCAGTTGAACATGTTCGATGCTGTGAATGTGTTTGAAGCACATCAGCGCGCACTACATCTGGAGAAAGCCCTTTCACAAAGGCCTTATGGAGAAGACACTGCCAGAACCACTCCATTGGCATTCCCAAAAAGGACAATTCAAACCCCTAACCCAAGAGTACCAATTGCTTATCCTATACGTACATATGTTAATTTGCAGGTCCCTAGTTGCACAGTTACTTCCTCACAGGTCTGGTGCTACCATTGTCATGAACTAGGGCACATTGCTTTACAGTATCCAAAATTACGACAACAGCCACCACAATCGAGGGGTCTATTCGCTGATACTGGTGATTTTTTCCTGGAGGGTGACCCACGGTTTGATGAAGAACCAGAGGATGTTGATGATGAGGTTCCAGAGGACCAGGTTACATGAGGAGATATTGGTCAGACATTGGTTTTAAGGAGTATATGTCTGACGTCGAAAGCCAAAAGTGATGGGGATGATTGGCTACGCAACAATATTTTCCAATCAACTTGTACTATTGGGGGAAAGGTATGCCAATTCTTTATTGATTCAGGGAGCTGCAAAAATGTTATCTCTGAATAATCTATCTAAAAGTTGGCCTTGAAAATAGAAGACAGCCCAAACCTCTACAAGCTTGCCTGGTTAAAGAAAGGTAGTGAGGTAAATATCTCTAGAAGATGTCTGGTATCTTTCTATGTTGGTAACTATAGGGATAAAGCATGGTGCGATGTCATTGGGATGGATGCATGTCACTTGTTGCTAGGCCGACCCTGACAATATGATAGAATTGCCACATATGATGGTAGGAGGAACCGCTACAGTTTTATATGGAATAATGTCAGGTTCATATTAACACCAACTAGAGAGGTTTCCCCAAAACCTGCCCTTGCAGTATCAAAGGAGTCGGGTAAGAACTTTCTAGTTCGAAAGACGTTTATAGAACATGCTCATGAAACATGGATTGTCTATCTTTTGGTGGTTAAATAATTTAGTACTAATCCATTTACTGGTATACCTGAGCGAGTTCAGCCGCTATTAGCAGAATTTTCTGTTGTCTTTCCCGATACTTTACCTACGGGTCTTCCTCCATTGAGAGATATCCAACACTAGATTGACCTTGTACCGGGTGATAGCCTACCAAACCGACCGTATTATCAGTTGAGCCCAAAAGAACATGAAGAGCTCCGTAGACAGGTGGAAGAACTGTTGACGAAAGGCCACATCCGGAGAAAGATGTCTCAATAAGAATGTGTGTGGATAGCCGGGCTATCAACAAAATTACAGTCAGGTATTGGTTTCCTATTCCTCGCCTTGATGATTTACTGGATCAATTGAATGGTGCTACTATGTTTACGAAGCTTGATTTAAAGAGCGGATTTCACCAGATTCATATTCGTATGGAGGATGAGTATAAAACAGCCTTCAAGACCGGAGAAGGTCTGTTTGAATGGATGGTAATGCCATTCGGTCTTTCTAACGCTCCTAGCACGTTCATGCGGGTTATGAACCATGTATTTCGCCCGTTCATCGCAAATTTCTTGTTGTGTACTTTGATGACATTCTTATATATAGTACCACGGAAGAGCTGCATCTCCAGCACTTACGCGAGGTGTTGGTTATTTTCAGGTGAGAAGAGTTTTATGGAGGACTCGATAAGTGTTGTTTTATGACAGATTCGGTCGTCTTCCGGGGGTATGTCGTGTCAAAAGATGGGCTGTTAGTGGATCAGTCGAAACTGGCATCCGTGCGAGTCTGGCATATTCCTACTTCCATCACTGAAGTCCACTCTTTTCACGGATTGGTCTCGTTTTACAGACGGTTCATACATAACTTCAGCACTGTTATGACTCATATTATAGAGTGTATGAAGGGCAAGACATTCTGCTGGACCCCTGAAGCAGCTAAGACATTTGAGGAAATCAAGGTAAGACTGACCACTGCATCGATTCTAGTTTTACCTGACTTCTCTATAGGATTTGAACTGCATTGTAATGCGTCTGGATTGGGAATTGGTGTTGTACTCAGCCAACGAGGCCGCCCTGTAGCATACTTCACTGAAACGTTAAGTGGAGGTAAAGTCAACTACAACACCTATGACAAGGAGTTCTATGCAGTTGTACGAGATTTGAAGAACTGGAGTTCCTACTTGGCCTACAATGACTTTGTCCGTACACCGATCATGATGCCTTAAAGCATCTGCAGAGTTCAGAGAAACTCTTTTCACGCCATGCATGTTGGGCAACATTTACTCAACAATTTACCTTTTCTATTAAGCATACTTTGGGGACAGTTAACCGCGTAGCTGGCGCACTGAGCCGACACAGTATGATGATTCGTATGGAAGGAGAAGTTATGGGATTCGAGATGATGAAGGATATACTGGCTATCGATCCATATTTTGGTCATATTCTACAGGACGTCAGCGCAGGTTTGAGAAAAGATTTTGCAGTGAGCAACGGTTACCTCTACAAAGGTAATTTACTTTATGTTCCTGAGGGCAGTTTGAGGTTACTGATTGTACAGGAGAGACACAACGAGGGGAATGGGGGTAGAGATCAAACCCTTCACTCTGTATCCAGTCAGTTTTTCTGGCCGCATTTGAGGCGAGATGTTATCCGTTTTGTAGGTGGTTGTCGGGTTTGCCAGGTGGCAAAAGGTACATCCTCCAACGCAGGTCTATACCTACCACTCCCAATACCGGTAGGACCGTGGTGAAGCGTCAGCATGGATTTCATCTCTGGGCTGCCAAGAACACAGAGATGTAATAATTCTATTTTTGTAGTGGTTGACAGGTTTTCTAAGATGGCCCACTTCATTGTCTGCAAGAAAACCACAGATGCTGTGAATGTTGCTAATTTATACTTTCGTGAGGTCTACCGCTTATATGGTCTACCCTTGAATATCGTTTTCGATCGCGATGCTTGGTTTGTGGGGCATTTTTAGAGGAGTTTGTGGCGTCTCACAAACACGAAGCTGAGTTTTAACAGCACGTATCACCCGCAGACAGACGACCAAACCGAGGTAACTAATCGAACGTTAGGCAACATGTTACACACATAGGTCTCTGGGAACTTGAAAGCATGAGATTCCCGCCTTTATCACGTTGAGTTCACCTACAACAGGCACCACAGGTGCAATACTGGGTATAGTCCCTTCATGGTAGTCTATGGTTATAACCCACGGGGTCTTATGGACTTAGCTTTCCCAATGCTTGATAAGGTTTCAGCTAAGGTCGAGAACGCCATTGCTGATCTATGGGAGATCCATGAAAACACCCGCAAATACCTGGAGGAAATAACATAGAAGTACAAGATTGCCGCAGATTAGAAGCGTTGCCTGGTTGAGTTTGTAGTGGAGGACTTTGTATGGGCTTTTTTTTACCAGGGATTGCTATCCTGCACACGAGTACAACAAGTTGGCTGCAAGGAAGGTGGGTCCATTTGAAATTATTGAAAAGATTAATCCCAATGCATAGAGGTTGAAGCTACCCAGCCATATGAAGACCCATAACATTTTCAACGTGAAGCACTTAGTGCCATTTACCACTGCTGCTGAGGATGATGAAGCTGATGAAGAAGGAGAGGATGATATAGTTACACGAGCCCATGACTATATGGCCCTTTTGGACTAACGTAAACGGGGTTTATTTGGGTCCCATATATCAGAATTAGGCAATTCCACCACTCAAATCGAACGTGTCTAGAAGCCCAACGATTATCGAAAGCATCATCATGTGATGAAGTCTAGGCCCTAAATCTAATCGTTTATACCCTCATTTTGCTGTTTTAGTAAATTTTCTACATTTTCTTATTTTTGTTGGATTTTATTAAAATACTTAACCAGCTCCAATCGCTTTGAAATTGGGCTGGAATTTATTTTATTGCATAAGGAAAAAGCTGTAATTTTGGGCTAGGGTTTCGAGCACTTTTATAAAAGGCTCTCAAACCCTAGTTTTGCCTCAGACTTTTTTGAATAGAATTTGATTTTCTTTAAAGTCTCTTTTACTCTGACCTAGGGTTAGAGCTATCTATCTTCAATTGTTTGTTTTCTTTCTCTGTATTTTCAGCCGCCTGTTCCATCTTGTAGCTTGGCGCTACCACACACCTTTCAAAAAGATTCATGGATAAAGAAGTGTAACATAAACTTTTACACTTCTCGATATGCATGTATTTTTGAATCATAGATAGAGTAGTTATCTTCTAAAAGACTCTTCATCTTTCCTAAAAACTATTCTCTAAGAAAAACATTCTATCTTCTTGGGTCGTAACACTTGTTTGAAGCCCACACCTTCCCCTATAAATACTTAACTCTTTTCACCATTCCAATGTTACTTAATTTCCCTTACTTCTAGAGAGATCAAGTAAACCTTTGTTTAAAAAGAGAATCATATTGCTCCAATAAACGTATCCTTTGACTTTTCATACCTAAGGAATCTGACGGGATTGAGAGTTATCAAATTTAGGAGTGGTTTAATATTAGAAGAAAGGTTGAAAAAAGAAAAGGCATTGACATATAAGAGGAACCCAAGTTCTTATAAATTCTTCAAACAACGTATTACAATTAGGGGCCTCTTGTAAAAGATTCTGAGGTAGCATGAACTTCAGGTATTAACATTCCATCTGATCCTATTATTGCTTAACTCTTCTGTCATACTTGTCTAAGGTTCGAAAATGTTGATCTTCGTCTCTCTAAAAATCTAGCAAGACTTCTCTATTTTTTCCGATGGGCAATAAACGGCAAGTAACTGAGAAAGCTTAAGATGGTCGTATAAAGCGGAAGAAATCTCCAGAGCCGACAGCCAAAAGATCCTCCAAGATAAAGTTTGTGTCCTTTGTTCCTACTCCTCAAAACACACCGCAAGTTACTCCTCCAACAACTCAATAGGTCACTCTTCGAAAACATTCATCAAATATTGTTCGATTAGAAAAAACTATTGCTCTACCCCTCAAATCCATTTTACAAATGCAAAAAAGGCACCTGATTGACGAGTCAGATGATAACCAAGAAGAAAAAAATATAATTCATGTTGAGGCTTAACCTATGCGGGTTGTCCCCGCATTAATTCCTTGCGTCGGACCTTCCAGACTGACTAAAGAATCTTATCCTCTTAAAGTTGGGACAAACTCTCTTGTCCACCAAGGGAAAGTGCCCAAAAAGAAGAAAAATAAAGGTCTCATTGAACTTCTCTCAAACCTAGAATCCATCTTAGGAAATAATATTCGAAGAGTTAAAGCCAAAAACTTGTTAGCACATCACAAGATAATGAACAAATATTTGCATCCATCTGAAGAAGTTAAACTCAATGACCAATGGGCGATTTTGGACTCCATCAAAATTTGGTTTGAGGAGGTTGAGGAAACTCTTTTGTTTATTCGAGACCATGAATTGGTCGTCTACATGAAGATTTTGAACTGGGGTCTTTGACTCCCTCTAGATCATACAATAGTAAAATACTTTAATTTAATAAAGTTATGTCTGAACCAAGTCATCCTTAACACGTGGTTCACATTGATGGCCTATATTATGGATTCTCTAATTGCCCATATCGCTTTTTCAATGGAACAATTCGTTAGGCTGACATGTGTTTCTAAAAAATCTCATTTTCCCTTCTACTCGTTGACTCTTGGGAGAAAATACAAGATTATAAAGGATCTTTTAGAGGCTAATAAGAAGTAGAAGCATAGATTAATCTTCATCTTTGGATTATGGGAGGCATGCTTTAAGAATTCTGCAAAGATGCCCCATCGGATTACGTTGAAATGGACAAGTCGAGGTATGTATTTTCACTCTTTATTTATCTTTAATTACTTAATTGATATCCTCTACTAAAGTTTTCTTTGGGAGTAGTAATGGAAGGGATTGCCAAACCGTTCGAGGACCAGGTTAAGTCAACTAGTCGGGTTTTTTTCACAACTAAGCTATTGAGCTAGCAGTACTTGGTCCCATAAATTCCATAGATGTTTTACTCCTTAATCTAGCCAAGAGCCATCTTTGAAGATCTGATCCGACTAAAGAAAATTCCATAGAAGAGCTTATGGTGCCTCCCACAGAAAATGTAGCAATTAGGCGACTGGACTGCTTAGATAACCTTATCTTTCTCTCAACTAGGACTAGGGACCCTAGTCACCGTGACCCAAATAATGATGAGGAATAAGAAGATGATACTGATGGTAATGTTGGTTCGGAGACTACAGTCAGGGAAAGACATGATGTCAATGTTCAACCTGAGGCTGTGTAAAAGTGAGACCTGCTGGGAAGGATGGTGTCGTGAGGCTACATAAGAGATATACTTTCAGAGATAAAGAGAATAATAAGATTACTGAGGAAGAAGAGGATGATGATGCCACTGCTTCAAGCTTGCCTACTGTTAAAAAAGTAGTCATTTTTAATTCGGACTATATTAGAGAGTTTATTTCTCATGGAGAAAAGAAGAAATTATCATGCCTCGTCCTATTTTGATGTTTATGCGAACGACTTTGTAGCAAACGAGCTTAATAGATTATTTCATGTTGTTCCTCTTCTTGATAAAAAAAGCCAATCTGAAGGATCGTTATAAGAAAGAAGTTATCTGAAAGAGGGTCGGTGTGAAGAAGCTGAAGGGAAAACTTGCCCTTGAGAAGAAGACTGACACTAAACGTGTGGCTAAGATTGAAGCACTTGAAGCTCAATTGAAAAAATAAAATGAGGAATTTGACGATGAGGAAGAGCAGTTTGTCACTAAAAATATCGAATAGAATACCCTAATTGATAAACCGGCTTCATACTCTGCCTTATTATATCATGCTCTGCCTTATTATATCATGCTTTAAACCTGAAACGGATAGCTTGATACATGGGAGTTCCCTCCAGAGAAATCAACTACACATCTGCCGCGCATCCTGATGCACCTGATCCCCCATTTGTTTGGGATGTACACTCTAACCCAATAGTTTCTTCATCAACCTCCATATCTGACCGTTCAGAATGGAATTCGACTAGGAAATCTGCTAAGCCTTTTGCTTTGATTGCGGTTCTAGATTCAAATTCAATATCAACATTTCCAAATTTAACCGACAATATGGTCATTTTTCTATATATATCATGCCTTTTTAACACATTTCTCAATATAAAAAATGTTCCTACTGTAATAGAATGGGCGTAAAAATTAGGGCTCATTTTCCAAGAAGCAGTTACCAATGCGAGAGCCGATTATTCCAACTTTAAATACCGTTTCTCGGTATCCAAAAGACTTTTACTGATGTAATCCACTGTTCTTGGGAAATTATCTTCCTCTCGAATCAAAATAAAAATTGCAGTATAATTCGACACCGTTATATAAACATACAATATTTCTCTCGAATTTAGCTTTGTCAAAATTTCTGGCAAAGAAATATATTCTTTAATTCGATTAAACACTTCAGAATATTCTTGGGTCCAGTTAAAATAATTTTCTTGTCTCAACATTTGGAAAAAAGGAGGACACTTGTCTGATGACCGAGATATCAATCTATTCAATACTGCCAATCTTCATGTCAGGATTTGTACTTTAATCGTTTGAGGTGGTTCCATGGTGCTCAAAGCATTTAAGTTCATGGGATCGACTTATATCCCACACTCATTGATTATGTACCCAGGAGACGTTCCAGACCACACTCCAAATGTGCGGTTTTCTAGATTCAATTTCAAATTTATCTCTGTCAAGTTAGCGAAAGTTTCTTCTAGACCTGGTAATTGGTTCTCATCTCTCGTACGTTTCACTAATATGCCATTGACGTATGATTAAACGATTTACCTCATCCATGATAGCCTCAAACGTTTCTTAAGAAAAAGTATTCTCTTCAGGATGATCAGACGCACATTAATTTGAACTGCTAACTTATGACAAATGATATATGCGGGAACCCCTATCACATCTTCCATACACGATGCAAACATATGTAAGTTTATTGATAAGAACTGAATTAAGTTCTCGCTCATCTGCGGAGATAACTTTGTGCCAACTTTTAAACTTTTTCCCTAAAAAAACACGATCCTCAAAACTTTCGTTGGAGATCATAAACCCGGGGGTCTCCCTCGGACCGTCAACGGGTTCGGACCTTGAGAAAAGCCTCACTGATTGATATGCCTTCTTTGATTTGTCTCCTTTAATTTGCTTTGCGGCCAGATCCATTCGATAATATACTCTATATTTTTACATGGTCCCCGACCTAGTTCCACTCTACCCTAAAATTCTCCTACCACTTCAGCCATTACTCCAAAAAACCCTACACTCGTCCGATCTGAACAAAAAATTGTGGGCAGATTTTTTATCTTGTTATAAGTATTCATGAACATAATGTTGGAAAAACTGCTAGTATCAACCAATACTCTTCGTATCTCATCCCCAATAATTTTTACTATAATTACCATCGCATCTTCATGAGGACTAACTACATCCCTCATACCGTCATCTTCAAAACATATGATTGGAGATGAATTTATGTACAAGTCTAGTGAATATCCTTCATCTAATGGACGTTGTTCACAATCGATTATTCTATCATATGGACGTTGTTCTTATCTGGTTCCGGATCTAAGTACTCTGTAGAGATGTCAAATACAATAATAGATTCTACATCGATAGGTTCTGAAACCACCAAAGTGTTTTCTTGCTTTGGAGCGACAAGAGAATTCTTCTTCATAAATGTTGTTAGCTTTTCATTTCCTATCAAGTCTTATATCTATTTTTTCAATTCTACACAATCCTTTATGTCATGTCTAATGTCCTCACGATATTTACGGTACATGTTGCTTCTATTCTCTCTCGGATTCTGTATTAGAAATGGTTTATAGAATTATACGTGCGGACGTGTTCTTTCAAAAATTGTTGCTACACACTCTGTCAGCTCAGAGAAATGTGGTGGTCGGATCCATTTGTTGGATATAGGACGATTATTTTGTTGTGTGTTCACAACATGTGTATTCACCTTTGGATTTAGAGGTAGTTGAGGTGTTATTTAAGTTGGTGAACAAGTTCGAACGACAATTGTTGGATGTGAGTTGTTATGCGCTGCCATCAAATTGTGCCAAAGAACATTTGTGACGCTTGTGTTTCCTCCACCAAAATTTGTTTCTTTACTTGATCTAACAAAGCCCCAAATGTCCTAGTTTTCCTTTCTGCAGCGTTATCTTTCATTATTTTGGGGAGGAGTCAAATTCGGAAAGCAGCTAATGCCATTTTATCTTCACTACTTTCTATGTTAGTTTTAGGCTTGATAAAATAATTTGTATAATCGTTAAGACTATCTCCCACTTTCTACATGTAGTTGATAATCGTATCACCATTTACACACAATGTTTTCCTTCCCGCGAATCGCTGACAAAACATATTCTACAACATATCAAAATAATTAATGCAACCCTCAGGCAAATAATTGTACCACTTTGAAGTTGTGTTCTTAAATTTTTGGGATAAGGCTCTGCATAACAATTCATCATCATCGATGTAGTTGATCGTAAAATTCTTGAATTATTCTATATGGTTGTTCGGATCTTGTGTTCCATTAAACCTTTCCAACTTAGAAATATCAAACCATTTAGGCAGATGCCAAATGATCTCCAATTATGAACCAGTTTATACGCACTACCCCATGGGCCCTCATTCAATGTAGTGTATAAAATTTCTTCAGATGGATATGTGAATTGATTTCTCACACGATGTTCGAAATTACAGATTCCATAAGAGATCTGCATATATGGAGTTGCTTGTTCCCGTTTGACAATATTTACAGCCTTATCTTGCTTCTTAGAGCCAAGTCCTTTTTTTCCCTTGCTCAGTCTTTACCCTCTTCGAAGCTTTGGCTCTATGAGATGTTTGAGGACCATCTCGTTACCTCTTCAAATCTTATCTTTTGTAACTTTTTGGGCGCCGGTTATCGTTCTCTGAAGAAAGAGATTCATCCAAACTATATGATGAATATTCACAAGATTATATTGACTCATAACGATGTCTAGGTTTCACTATTCTCTTTGAAGAATAATGGATTTTTATTTGACGCCTCTTATTAGTCCAAAGAACATCTTTCATGTGTTCTTTATAAAATATATTTTTTCTTTAGATCTTTGATTAGAGTCTTCCTAAGCTTAATATCGCTTCCTTTTCAGCATTCAATCTTTCAAAGTCTTCCAAAAAAAATTGTCGAGCTACTACAACATATTTTGCTAGCAACTCCTCAACCAGAAGATCTACAGATAAGTCACCAATTATACAGTTTTTTGTACCAGACTCTAGATCTTCTTAAATTTATGTATTCATCACTTTCACAATATTTGTGAATAATAGGATGGTTTTGGAAAAACAAATTCGGGTACCAATCGCATATCCCACAGATGACGCAAATGATAGTTCTAAAGATTTCTTAGTGGGGTTATCTGTCAGAGTGATGTTCGTATGCGATTATCGGTTACAAAAATGTTTGTGTGAGCGTATTTTAGAAAGAGAAACGAGATAAGTATGATAAGTATCGAGAGAAAGAGACCAATAGAATAATGAGGTAATGATTGATTAATGATTTGACATTTTCCCCGAAAAAAAGTGGTATTTTATATAGTACGAGTCGTAAGTGCTTAATTTATATATTTACCCCTTCTAATGTGAGTCTCTACACCCCATCACTTTACTAATTCTAACCATAAATATGAGTTATTACACAAAGCACCCTTAACATTACATACTTACCAAATTTATACCCAATAATTTATTACACTAAATTAGCTCTTTTATTTATCTAATTTTACTTATTATTCACTATATTTCATCTCTTTATCATACATAACATTATAGTTGATGATGAACGAGATTCATATTGAAAAAATTGGGAAAATACTAATTTCGACCGTCGAACAATGTTGAAGCTAACTCATCATTCAATATCCAAACTCAAATGCATAATCAGTTACAAATGCATATCCAATGTCAAACTAGAGCTCAATTGTATTATAAGATACAACATATTTAATTGAAGAATGATTTTGTCAAAATATCTGGGACAAGTTTGGAACAAACACTTGACTGAATTTCTCAACTTAATTAATATTTGAAGTTTTTACTTCTTTGCTTGTAGTATTTTATGTATGCTTTCTTTTATAAAGTGATCAATAATATTTTATATCTTCGTGGTAAAATATATATTTTTTATTCTATTATGGGTTTTTAAAAATCGGAAAAAGACTTTATAATTTTATTTTAATGAAATAATATAAAATATTTTATTTTTTATTTTATTAAAATTAATTATTTTAATATTTATAAATTTAATATCAATATATATAAAATAAATATGATAAAAAAATATGATGGGGTATATGATAGAGTAATATGGAATGGAGAGAAATGAGGCTTCCATGTGGCTACAATCTTCTCTTGTATCTATAGGTGATGTGGGAAATCTGCATGTGAATTTGAGTTGTGGTGAGACTGAGTCTATTGTTGGTGAATCCAAATGCAGAATTCCATGGTAGCAAAATTCCAGTTTCCAATGTGTGAATAGCTTCATTGATAGTAGATAAGAGAATATGAGTCTCATAGTTGATTGTGGCTCACATTTCTTGGTTTGTTATAGATATATGAGGTGCTTGTTGATAGGTTTGTTGTATTTTAGATTCAATATGTAGAGCTGTAGATTATTATTGAGTTACCGTTCGATACATGTTAATTTTATTGTAATCATACTTGGATCATCATTTTTATCAATTTATGACCTAGTTTGATATGGTTAAAATTGAAAAAAAAAAATTATTTTAACTAAATAATAGAATGATAGGGTCAAAATTAGAGTCACGCTACTTCTTTCCTTAAGTAATTGACTTATGATATATTTATTTAAATATCATAAATGCAATGGACTATATTTATAGAGAGTTTTGTAATTACATCTAAATATATAAAAACTCGTAATTATATTTAAATATATTAAAACTAAATTGGATGATTTTAATGGTGATTTAATTATATTTTTCCTCTTATAAAATTTAATGTTACTCCGAAAATCGAATATAATATTTCAAATAAAATCATGAATATTTAGAGATTTTTTGAAAAAATAGAGTTTCAAAATAAAGAAAAAAGTCCGACAAAATAAAAAAAAGATTTTGTAGTAATGAATAAAATAAAAAATCCCTCAAAAAAAATTAGGGTTCATCACTATCTAATTAGAATTGTGTTTTTTTTCATCGATTTTAAGTTGCTGAAAAAACTTAGACTTAGGCATTGAACAGTAAATCATCCCTCGACTATCGCGTTTGGTGGCAGATAGTCCCTTGACTTTCAAATGTCCGTTGACAGTCCTTGGACTATCGCGTTTGGATAAAGTTAGTCCACTAGATCCTCTAATCCATGAGAGGCTGCCACTTGTCACCATAGTCCCTATATTTTTGTATCACCACTAGTCCCTTGAGTTTAGGTCAAACCCAAAATGTAGAAAATTACAGAAAACTAAACTCAAGGGACTAGTGGTGATACAAAAATCTGGGGACTATGGTGACACGTGGCAGCCTCTCATGGATCAGAGGATCTGGTGGACTAACTTTATCCAAACGCGATAGTCCAGGGACTGTCAACGGACATTTGAAAGTCAATGGACTATTTGCCACCAAACGTGATAGTCGAGGGACGATGTACTGTTCAAAGCCATTAGACTTAAGTTGCTAAAATTGTTACACAAAACTTTATATAAATCAAAATATTTTAGGAGGCTCTAAAAAGACCCGACACGGTTGTAATTGTTGTTAAATGGTGGGAGTTTATAAATTTGTTGATCTATATACGATAAAAAATGACTTTTCCAATCTCATTTATTAATATTTGTTCATATATTTTTGGATATGCAAATATCTATTTTAATTAAATGAAAACAATACTATATATAAGAATTTTCAGTTTTTATTTTTATGATTTCGTATTTATTTATCAAACCCAAGATCTAGTATAAAATATGCTTAGATCAAATGATTATAGTTATCTCTTCACTTATAAGAACAATAATGAAATGAACAATAATCTTTCTTATCTTTCACCAAAGCTATAATTGAATATAATGCTAGTAAAAAACAGATCCAACCATTATTATAATAAGTCAAATTATATCTCAATCCAATATTACAATCTACACGTCAACTTTTGAATCATTTACATTACCAACAATAACAGCAACTATCAATGTTGTATTTTGCCATTTTCATTTCTTAGCGATTCTGTTGATAAACTTAAAACAACCTGCAATGTCTAAATTCAACCATGTGATCACACTTGAGCACATAACGCATTTTCACCCATAGGTCCAATTTAGTTAATTACACAATTAACTTGGTTAATTTTGATTTGGACTTCCTTATGACAATGACCGAATATGTTTATTTAGCATGTTAGTCCAAATTATTTTGTCGGTCCATAAATATATTAAATAAATATATTCCAACAATCTCCCGCGTAGACCGTCACATGATACTCAAGAATACATATTCAACTTTAATGAGATTCTTATATTAATTGTCAATAGAAAAACGGTACAACCCTATATATGACTGATAACAATAGAGGACTAAAGACCTTTTTCGTAATGTGAACAATAAGATGCAATAGTAATCACGTTACCATTATCAGTCAATTACTTGGACCAATTATGGAGTGTGGCCTAAGAGTAATAGGTTTATAATCATACATATCTACTTCTAAATGGTTCATACCTTTGGAGATCCAATACAGTACATATATTAATAAATATTTCTAAGCATATATAACATCAGATCCTATTACAGACTCTCCCACTGAAACTAACAATTTTTTTAAATCAACTACACCTATACTTATGGTGTGTCTCTGAAATAAATTAGTTGAAACCTCTTTTGTTAGATGATCTTCTATCATAGAGCTTGTGCCGATGTGCTCTATACTTATCTGACCTATCTGTACTCTTTTTTTAATAGACATAAACGTTATATTTATGTTTTTGGATTTATACGAGCTCTTTTTTATGTTAGAGTACTGCACTACGGAATTATGATCGCAATATAACCGCATATGACCTTCTATCCGTTGTACAATGCATAATCTATTAACAAACTTTTGCAGCCACAATGCCTGGTTTGATGCCTCAAAGCACGCAACAAATTATGTTGTCATTTTGGACGATGCAATAAGTTTTTGCTTTACACTTTTTTAGGATATTACACCTCCATCCAATAAGAATATGTTTCTTGATATGCTCTTTAGTGTGTTTACACATCCACCAATATCTGAGTCAGAATACTTAATCATCTCCAGTTTATCTGACTTTTCATACATCAACATGTGCGCTTTTATTCCTTGCAGGTATCAGAGTGTCCTTTTAACTGTTTTTCAGCAATTCATGCCTTGGTTACTAACATATCTCCCCAACATATTTATGCAAAAATAATGTTCGGTCTTGTACAAACTTGAGCATACATTAAACTCCCAATTTTTGGAGTATAATAGACCATTTTCATTTCCTCAATCTCAAGTTTTGTCTTAGGATATTGACCCAGACTAAATGTGTCACCCTTTGTTATAGGGGTACTTAGGGGTTTGAAATCTACCAATCCGTAACATTGTAACAAAATTTCAATGTATATCTTTTGTAATAATACAAGAATACCACGAGAGTGATCCTGATGTATCTGAATTCCTAATACAAAACTGGCATCACCAAGATCCTTCATATCAAACTTGTTTGAGATAAATATTTTTATAGTGTGTAACAATTATTTATTGTTCGGGGCAAGCAATATATCATCCACAGATAATAAGAAATAAAAAATGACTCCTACTGAACTTGTGATACACACAATCATCAACGAAGTTGATCTCCAAGTCATAACCGACTATCACCTCAAGGAATTTGTGATATCATTGGCAAGAGGCTTCTTTAAACCCATAGATGGATTTCTTAAGCATGCAAACCAGATCGTTTGAGTTACTTTGCAAAGGGTGTTCTGGTTGCACCATATAGATAATTTTCTCAATATTACCATTGAGAAAATCGGTCTTAACATCCATCTGATGAAGCTCAAGGTTAAGATGTGAAACTAATACCACGATTTTTCTAAATGAATATTTCCTCAATATCGGAGCGAAGGTTTCTTTAAATTCAATCCTTTTACACTGAGTATAACCTTTTGCTACAAGATATGCTTTATGTCTTTCCACATTACCCAGGGAATCACGTTTGGTTTTGTAAATCTATTTACAACTAATTTCCTTTTTCCTTTCAAGTAATGTGACAAGATCTCATACCATATTTTCCTGCATTGATTTATACTTTTCCTTCATAGCGTCAATCCACTTTTGAGAGTTAGAGCTTGGCATGGCCTGTTTGTAGGATGATGGATCATCTATAGTTCTAACATATAACTCATCATGCTCATGAAGATATACTATAAATTCTGGACCTATAATACTCTTCATATCTCTCGTGAACCTTCTTAAAGAAATAATTTTCTCTTGTTGTATTTCTTTAGGAGGTAGAGTTTGATGATTGTGAATGATATCATTTTGATTCAATTGTGGATATTATATTGATGTTTTTCTTGTTCTACCTGGACCATATATGTATCTTGGTTAGAACCTTCAAGTGGAGCATCAGTGTTAATTTGAGGATTACATTGTTCTAATGGGACCGAATGATTGACATTACAGCCCAGTCTTCTGAGACCTGAGTATCCTCATTAAAACCTTCATGAATTTCTACGAAAACTTATTCAAAATCATCATTTATTCTCTTATTCTTCCTCTGAAATTCAACATCATCTGGAAACTTGTCGTTCTTGTCTCAAATATTGTACCTAAGAGAGAATCATAAAATCTATATTATCTAGAATATTCGGAATAACCTATGAAGAAATAGTAAACTGTTTTTGGGTCATGGATGTTGTTCACTTGATTTTTATTATATAGCATAGTATTTACCACCAAGATCAAATCTAACGGTCTTGATGCTTCTACCAAATTGTTTCTAAACTCCAATCGTAAAAGTATAAACTTGTCTAGGGCTTTAGAATTTTCATAAAGAAGATAGAGGTAACTAAACAAGAGTAGTCTTCAATGAATGATATAAAGTATCGCTGCCCATTCCACGATTCCTGTAGAAACGGTCCACATATATTGATATGTATCAACTCTAGGACTTTGCTCGCTCTATATGACCTAACTTTTTAACTTTATTTTGTTTCTCTTTGATAACTCGAGACATATACCGAAGTCAGAGTAATTTAGGGGACCCGTAAACCTTCGAAAACAAGCTTGTCCATCCTAAGTTTGGATATGTGACCTAACCGCTTGTGCTACAATTTAGACAATCTCCCAGAGTTAGTAATGTTGTCTTGTGTACGTTGTGTATTTATAGCAATGTTGTGATTATTAATAGTATTCAACAAATATAAAGTATCCTCTTTAATCAAATTTCCATTTCCAACAATCACATTATTAAGAGAATGTAAAACAATTGTTTCCCATCAGACAAGAGTGACCTTGCAAGTCTAAAATTGGAAAAGAAACTAAGTTCCTTCAAAAAGTGGGAACATACATTACATTCTATAATAATAATACATGTCTAATAGAAAGTTTTAGAGACAAATCACAAATAGCTTAAACATCACACGAGCTCCGGTCTGCCGTTAAAATGGATCTTTCATCCTCACCTAGCATCCTACTCTTTGACGTACCCTGCAATGAAACACAAACATGAGTTGTTACAGCCGAATCAAACCACCAAGTATTTCTTTTCACATAAATTATATAACTTTCTAAAGCAACCAAAAATATGTGGGAATACATTGGCTTAATATGTAAGCCCGTTGTTTTTCATAGTCATTCTTCAGGTGTCCTTTCTCTTTGCAGAAAAAGAATCGACCAACAGTTGATTCCTCACGCTTTTTCTTCTTAATTAGATCTTGACCTGGTTCTTTGCCATCAGTCTTCCACTTAGGCCCTGCCCCTTTTGTAGATGTAATCATATTAACCTCATGTGTTGTGCCTTTATATTTATCCTCCTTCTATGCAGCATGGGAAATCAACTCATTGATATATCACTTTACCCGCATGCAGTTATAGGTGGATTGGAAACACTTACCGGTCTAGCAGGGAATTAAATGTGAATCCCATTATGCATTTCTTAGTAGGTCTAAACTGATTTCTTTTAACTTTTGGCCATCATCTACATTCTTAGAATGTGCTCCCATATTTTTCCTTTTCTAGTCTATGTTTTTATAGCTATCTCGATAAGAATACATTATATTTCTAACTTCTTATTTTTGGTAAAGGATTTTTCAACCTCCACGAGAAAGACCGAAGCAATGGTAACAATTTTAGGGACAACCCCACACAATGCTACTGGAATCCCCTGTAACAAGAGTGCCATGTACAACTTACTTGACTTCTCCCACCTTTCATTTGCCTTAGTTTCCTCCAGTGCACTTTCCAGACTATATGAGGATAGTTTGGAAATTGACAGTGTAGGGTGATAATCATGTAGAGACAAGAACATAGCCATATCTTCCTTCAATAATTGGAAGTCCAAACAATCCAACATGTGTGGATGATTCCCCAATAGATTGTAACTAGTGGACATTATATTAAGAACAAACAATACACAAGTATATTTGGAATCTTGACATATAACTCAAAACATGTGCATGAACATGGAAATTACATATATAACATAAAATTTCTTGATAATATATACCGGAGGAAAAATCGTAGCCTTCCTAGTTCATATGAAGAACAATAAATAAGAACTAGCAATCATCGAAGTCATAGCAGATGAAGACTATTAATTACCAAATTTTAAATTGCTTCGGATTTAATCTCCCCATCTCCTCATCAAAATGGATTACCTCAACATTGTTTGTCTTTGAATAAAAACATATCCAGATTTTGCATCGAATGTAGACTATTTATTAACAACTCAAAACTGCTATGTTATACACTTTTCATCCTCGAACAGAAGTATATTTAGGTTAACTTTGAATTTGATCATATCAATATTGTACTCAAAGTCCCCTTGAATTCGCACACAACTATTTTATTTATGTTTTGAAGATTCACATACGTAATATTTCACTAGCCTTTTCACAACGGTTAGAAAATCCACTATATCTTCCACTAGGTTTGATAAAATACAGGTGACACATTACCCTATAACAAGTAAGCGTTTGGTGATTCTTCTTCCTCCAATAGTCATCATTATTTCTTCACCAACCCTGACTTCTTTCTCTTTCCTTGATTTTCTATGAATACTCTCTTATTAATTACTTTGTCTCAAATACAATTTTTAGTGAGAGAAAGGGAATCATCTAAAAACCCAATCTTTTTGCTACTTTCGCCAAAACATTCATCTTTTCCATCTAATCTATTTGCTACATTTACCGGAAAACTCATCTTTCCCATCAAATCTCTTTGCTATATTTGCCAAAAAACTCATATTTCCCAGTTAATTTTCAAAACTTGATGAACTAATTTGAAGACTCTTCTTTATCTTAGTTTATAATTAAATCATCGGCTTCCAAAAACCCATTTTTTGCATTTACGATTACTTGTGCATCAATAAAAAGGCTGCTGAATACCGGGCAACATGAGTAATAGAAGATTCTCCTAAAATTTCAACTCGAACCACCGTATACGGTAATTTTAACCCTGGATAG
Source organism: Limnanthes douglasii subsp. nivea (assembly GCA_036936605.1). Classification (NCBI taxonomy): domain Eukaryota; kingdom Viridiplantae; phylum Streptophyta; class Magnoliopsida; order Brassicales; family Limnanthaceae; genus Limnanthes; species Limnanthes douglasii. The sequence continues at coordinate 312,021,334 of JAUPFV010000001.1, forward strand.
AATTCATCTGGGTTTCAGAGTTCATTTGTCCACCTCTTGATAATAGCTTACCAAAATCTCCTCAACAAACATCTTCGCCATCACTGCTTCGAAATTTCTCACCAATACCTTCTGGAAACATATCCATTCTTCCTCAGAAATATCGTAAGGTAACATAAAGAGAGTCTTCTAAAAAAGAAACAAAGACTTCTTTCATAATCAACAGTGAACCACCTCAATATTCTTACAAAACGATACCTCGAATTCAATCCAATCCTTTCTCTTTGCAAACCCATCCTGCTAGAAAAAGTTCATTTGTAGCAATTGGAGAATTCGAGGATAAAAATATTTCACAAAATCCTACATCATCTTCTCCTCCCCCGGAGGATATTGTTGACACCCATCTAGAGTCACAACAAACTTCTTTCCCAACAACAAAATCCAGCCTCAAGCTCAAATTATCCTCAACTGCTAGACGAAGCTTCTCAATAAGAAGCTAATTTAAAGAAAATGACCGAAGAAAATTCAAATGTCGAGGCTACATAAAAAGGTGATGCTTCTGAGACCAAAGATGATTTTTCTAAAAAAAATTAGGGCAAATTAAAAGAAGAAGAAAAATAAAAAAAACCATTGAGCTTCCTCAAGACGTTGCCGCCACTCTAAGTGTAAACTTAAAACCAGTCCTCCCTGGATATATAAAGGTGTTGAAGAATGTGCCATATAACTATTACAGTCAATCCATAGTCGTTCAAATGAGGAAACAATAAGGACTGCCAAATAATGTAGTGTTTCGACTACCAAGAGAATGAGAGACTCTATTTGATTGCGGAGCAGATGAATCGGTGATCTATCCTGAGATCATCATTTGGGGACTTTGGTTCCCTCTAGACCTAATGATAGGGGAGTATTTTGAACTCCTAGATCTATGTCATACACACACAATCTCAAATTTATCATTCACTCTCCTGTTATTCGTTATGGCTTCTAGACTAAGCCAGACCCGTCTCTCTATTAAAGACTTTAGAATACAAAAATTCCTTAAAGATTATGAGGACTTTAACAAAATTTCCTCTAAGATCAAGAGGAATTTTACAATTTTACTATTCTGAAGACTTAGAAAAGTCACATTCATCAGGTTCTGAATCTTCACTATCACTCAAAGATATCCCACGTGGATAAAATTCGACCGGGACATGTTCCCAGAAGCTACCCAAGTTCAAATTAGGGTAGCGCTCATCAATTTCCATGATCAACCCAGACCTAATGGTTGCATCCCTCACAAGTGGGAAGTTTTAAATTTACCTTATACCCGCGTGAGATGTGATAATCAAGTTGTTATAGTTATTAATGCTTAAACACGCATCATCAAAACCCAAGCGCCATTTAGATAAAACGGCTGGGTGTCAGAACTGTTAAATCCCATACATGATGTTAAAATCAGACACGTGTTGATAATGGTAACTAGACCCAAGAGATCTACCAACGTTATAATTATAAGGTTAGGCATGGATATGGTAGAACCTTGATTTTTCTGTTCGTCTTGTTAAAGTTACTTCATTGATTCCATGCTATCAGTGCATAATTCATGAACTAAGGGGTGCCCTGATGATGTGGTATTCTCCGGCTGAGAGGAAAGAAGGTATCCGAGCAGACAAAGTCACTCGAAGCATGGGAATCGACCAAGCGCAGTGTAAGTCCGAGTGGTGACTAGTATTTCCAAAGGTCTTGTATTTCTATTTTTTTATCTGACGTTTAGAGATGATTTCAAAAGAATTGATGATCTTCTCGAGGCTGACAAATTTTGGAAGCAAAGGTTTGTCTTCATTTCTGGGGCATAAGATAATGGCAAGGAAATATCAGAAGAAAACCTCTAAAGACTCAACCTTGTATGGAGAAGTACCAGTAAGTTCTCTTATATTTTCTTCTGTTCTTTATAACATTTTTTATGTATTACTATTGTATGCAAAAAATTTGAAGAGGTACAAAGCTCGCAATAATAATGCAAAAGAAATCTTTGTCGAGTTGGGCAGAAAATGCATGGGAAAACGGGTTCCACTCAACTTTTAGGTGCATAAACTTCATCAACAGTCACCTATAGAGAATCTCCTCAGATACTAGTGCCCTAAAATATTTGATAAACCTCCAAATCTGAACGACGTTGTGAAGAGATTAATAGCGTTGGACGCCAAAGTTATACTGCATATTCAAAATAGGTCTCGGAATTCTTTTCCCTTGAAAAAGAAGTGTAAAAAGAAAAAAACAACTGCTACTACGAATAATGTTGGTGCTAGCTCTTCAACAGATTTGATTCCAAAGAATAGAGAGATAAAAAAACAAGATAAAGGAAAACAAAGCTAGTCTTCCAACTACTGAAGAATGAGTCGAGGTAGAACTCCATCCGAAGAGAAAAAAGATCGTTGCTGCAAAAAAGAAGAAAACCTTTTCGAAAACTCCCCCAAAAATTTCAAAGAAAACTTTTGATGGTCCTCCCTCGAGTCCAAATGCAAATATCAAAGAGATGTGGTAACAGACCACCGAGGCGATGATGAGTTCAACAATAATGAAGATATTGGTAAAGATGAAATTTAGGATCTTTATAATGATATGGACTTTGAAGTTCAACGAATCCAAGAAAAACTTAAATAAATATCTCATTATGTTTATGCCCCACTACTACCAAAAATTGTGAACTCATGTCCAACTCCAAGTTCACCATTGATCATTCATATGCCTTATTGAAATTCTCTCAGCCCTCCCACTCCTCTTATTCTACCTATGGAGGATCGCTCTGAAGAGGTATCAAATATTCTTGAACTATTCTCAAATCTTGAAGAAATAGCAAAATCTTTTAGCACATAAATTATGTTTGCTCAAAACAAACTCGAGACGATGGCTATAGACATGATTCGGTGCAAAAAAATGCTGCAACAGAGAAACAGATGAGGGAAATATTTGGTCGACAACTCTTTGATCAATTCCAAAGTTTCCAAGCTAATAGATCTAAATTCATAACAGAAGCAATCCACCTCAAGCGTCATCTAAAATTTGTTCATAATCAAGAAACAAACAAACTAAAGACTTCCCATCAGGCTGAGTTAGATGAGCTGAAGGCCAAACATGCCAGGGAAATATTCGAGGAATAGAGAAAGTACTTTTTTCTTCACTAATATCTGAACAATAATGAGGAAGAAAAGAAAAAGTTGGTTGACAAAATGACATCACTTAAGACAAAATTCGAAAGGAAGAAACAAATTATTGTGAAATCTACAAAAACTCAATGTGAACTGGACACCCTCGCTGCGGTTAAAAATGTTGAAGAGCTAAAAACAATGACTTTGCTCTGTGAATTTCATGCAGTATTTCCAAAAGCAAATCTATCAGGCTTTTAGGAATTAGTCCCCATAGAGAATTGTCCTAGTGAAGCCTTCAAACCTATACCAGCTTATTCATCTGAAGAGACAGACTCATAAGAAAATGAGGATGCCTCTGAGAAAAAAGGAAATTATTCTGAAGAGATCTAAGACCATTCTCCCACTGAAGATTAAGAAAATTTAGAAAACACGTTTTGTAGTTGTTGTTTATATTTTTATGCTGCAAAGTCATCACTTGTTGTCGATGACTCATATTTTATGAATGCTTAACCACTTAGCATTTAAAATCATCTTGTAAGATCGTAAAATGCACTTCAATGATCAAATACCTTCTTTATTTCTCAACTATTTGCCATATTTTACTTTATTATGAATACTTTATATTTTATGAATAAGTTATTAACACTTCGAATACCACTATATCTTAAAATGGTATGTTTAAAGAACGTTAGCACCTCGAATACCATTATCTCTCCAAATAGTTCTTCAAAATAACGTACAACACCTCGAATATAACCACTGTATTTAAAGAATGTTAGCACCTTGAATATGGTTGTTTTTCGAACAATGCTTTCAATAAACGTATAATACTTCGAATAAAAACAGTTACTCTTAGTCAACCACTTCAAAGATGATCAGTCTTTGACTAGTTACCAAGATAATCTAAATATTTTTATTTAAAACAACCATTGGCCAAAAAATAATTTAATTAATATCCTCGAATATACACATGACACCTCATTAAAAATTTCATGGGCCAACAGGATAGGAAAGAGTATGTCAATTATTCAAAAAAGAAAAAATCACTCTCAATATAGTTTCAAATGCTCTATATTCCAAGGATTTTGACGTAACCTGCCTTATTCATCGCGAAGGCGATATGTATCCAGCTTTATTCGTTACATTACCTCATAAGGACCCTCCCAATTTGGGGTCATCTTTCCAAGTCCCTTTGTCTTTTTTTATGGAGAAACACTCTTCTCAGAACTTTATCACGTATCTTGAAATCCCTCTACTTCACCTTTGAATTATAGCGACTCCTCATAAAAGTTTGATAGTGAGTCAAATTCAAATGTGCTATACTTTTTCATTTTCGGTCAAGTCTAGGTATGCCATCTTTTCCTCTTCATTTAGCTCTTCATAATAATGAAGTACTCTATAAGAAGGTAAAGTAGATTCTGCAGGGCTTATAAAATCCTTACCATATACCAAGGCAAAAGGAGTTTCTTTAGTAGCCTCTCTAGGAGTCGTATGATACGCCCACAATACCTCTTGCAAATATTTTGGCCATTTTCCCGCAGCAACTGTAAAAAAAAATTCAAACCCTCCAGAATATACCTATTAGTTACCTCCGCTTGCCTATTTTCTTAGGGATGAAAAGGTGTAGAAAAACATTGTATAATACCCCTTGAAGCGCAAAAATAAGTCATTTATCTATTGTTAAATTAAGTACCATTATATGTTGTAATTTTCCAATAAACTCCAAAGCGACAACAAATATTATTCACAATGAATTTAATAACATCCTTGGCTTTTGTACTGGATAATGGTTCACCTTCAGCCCATTTTGAAAAATAATCAACTGCCACAATAATCATTTGACGCCCTTCATAGGTCATAGGAAAATACACTACTAAATTTATTCGCCATCTATTAAAATGAATTGTTTTGGATATGGAAGTAAGCGGCACAGATGGTTTGTGAATAGAATTGGCAAAGCGTTGACAAGTATCACAACCTCAAACTAAAACTTTAGCATCATTCGTAATCGAAGGCCAATAATAACCTGCCAACAAAACCCTTCGTATCAAAGACTTAAACCCACAGTGAGATGAACCTTCACCATCGTGCAACTCAAATAAAATATCTTGATATTCTTGTTTACCGAAACACTGCAACAATAGTCTACTTGAAGACTTTTTGTATAAGATTCCATCTAATAAAATGTAACCCTGAGCCTTATACTGTAACCTTTTAGCCAGCTGCGTATCTTGAGGTAACATACCTCTTAGTAAAAAATTGAGGATATCAGACCTCCAAGCACTTTGAATTATATCTGGGGTAACAAATACTTCCTCACCATATTTACATTGTTCTGATCGGGTTAAAATTGAAGGGCTTTCTTGTAATAATATCCATGGATATTCATCTATGTAAGCAGTTGTTGCTAAAGAATTAGTAATTGTATTATCTCATCGGTTAATATGCTCAACTACCATTTTATCAAACAAAACAGTTAAATTTCGAAGCTTACGTGGATATAAAATTAACTAATCTTTATTAACCTCAGATAAGTCTGCCATATGATTTGCTACTAGCTATGAATATGTCTATAAACAAACTATTGTCACTCCCCAAAGACTTGCAAGCATTAAACCATCTAACACACCCTCGTATGCAGACTCATTATTCGACGCATGAAAACCAAATTGAATAACTCGGTACATAGCTTCACTTGTAGGAGAAATTAACTAAACCCCATACACTAGATCCCAATACACTAGAACCACCATTAGTTCATACCACTCATGTTAAACTTTTGGAAGTAATTCTTTACTTGCCTCTTCATCTCATCGGCTTGAATGAAATTTGGCGAGAATTGGGGCTAAAGCTTGAACTTTAATTGATATTCGAGGTGAAAAATTGATATCAAAATTTCGCAATTCTACTGACCATTTGGTCATTTTACCAGAAATATATGGTCGTTGTAACACATTATTTAGTGGAAAAGAAGTTTGAACCACAATTGTGTGAGCTTGAAAAAATGAGCGCATCTTTCTAGCAGCCACTACTAAATCCAAGCCCAATTTTTCAAGCCTCGAATATCTTTTCTCTGATGCCATCAAACTTTTGCTAACATAATAAAATGACTTCAAAAATCCCTTCTCCTTGCATATCAGAACAGCACTTACAGAAAAATCAGGCATTACTATATATAAAACAGTTACTCTCCTATTTGAGGCTTAGACAAAGTTTTGGGTTACAACAATAGTTCTTTAATCTTTGAAAAAGCTACTTCACAATCTACTGTCCACATAAACTCTTTGGGTCTTCGTAAAACTTGGAAGAAAGGAAAATATTTGTCAAAAAATCTTGAAATAAATCCATTAAGAGCAGCTAACCTTCCTGTCAAGATTTGTACCTCCTTTATAATTAGAGGTGACGTTATCGATACCATGGCCATTAATTGTTTAGGATCAGCGTTTATCCTTTTTTCTCTAATTATATACCTTAAAAGAATCATGCTCGGATTCCAAAAGTACATGTTCATGACTTAGCTTCAAACGGATAGCGCGTAAATTTAGAAAATTCTCCTCTAAATCTTTCTGGTGTTCACCATCTGTCGGGCTTTTAACCAACATATCATCAATATAAACTTCCATATTTTTATGATCTGAGAAGCAAAGGCCTTATTCCAACCTTTGATATGTCGCTCTCGCATTCTTAAAACCAAATGGCATGACTTTATGACAATGTAACCCCTGATCAATCATGAACGTAGTGTTTTCCTGATCTTTTAGGTTTATTTGAATCTGGTTGTAACCTGCAAATGCATCCTTAAAGATAGAATTTTATTCCCTGAAGTAGAGTCAACTAGTTGATCTATTCGAGGAATATGAAATGGATCTTTAGGGAATGCATGATTTAAATATGTGAAATCAACGCACATTCGGCATTTTCCATTCTTCTTTTTAACCAATACTGGATTTGCAGTCCACAAATCATATTGCACCTCTTGAACATGTCTGACCCTAGACAGACGATCCACTTCTACCATGATAGTCTCTGACTTTTCAACACAAAAAAACTCGTCTCTTCTAAATAACAGGCTTGATCTTCTGATTGATAGCCAAGATATGTTATATTACTTCAGATGGAACTCCTACTACATCCTATATTTTCCAAGAAAAATATCCCAATTAACAAACAAAACTTAACAAATGATAACGTAAAATAGATGACAACAACGTGGCTTTTCCTGGAACTATTAGTATTGCCAAAAATTGCTAAAGATTTAAAATACTCACACAAACTTTGAACTCGTCCCTGCTCCACTGGTTCATCAATAGCTAGCAAAATTAACCAATCAGGATCTGTGTTCAAATATTCTGAGGCTGCATCAAACTCATCATATTTAGAATCCAGAATCATCACTGCAATTTTTTGCTTCGAATTTGAATTTGCAATTTGTTGTGTTGATGTGCTCAGATTTTTTTATCTACTACTTTTTCCCTTTAACAAAATATGTTAATTTGTCATTTCCTATTAAAACATCTATCCCTTTCTTTAATGCTATACAATATGCGGTAGTGTGCCTAATATTATTACGATACTTGCAAATCTATTACGGCACTTGATATGGAAATAGGGTTTTAAGGATTAATTTGTAAACAATGTAAATTCATGGACTTAATTGTAATTAATGTAAGTTTAGTCTTTAATTTATGAATGATGTAAGTTTTAGGAAGCAATTGTAATTTTGTATAATTTGTAAGGACTAAATAGCAATTAGTCTATTTTTGTAACAGATTCAGTTTGAAACTAAGTCCTGACTCCTCAATATAAAGGACCAGACTACTCTAATAAATGGGTTGAACACTTTTACTTGAAACTCATCTGTACTAGTGTTTTCTCTCTCTAAAAACTCTTAAACATTTTCTCTCTCTAGAATTTTTCCTTAGCAATTCACTTTAGCAAAACAAAACCTTATCAAATTGGCGACTCCACTAAGGACTGAATAAGAAAAATCAGTAGCTTATTCTGTTCGAATGTGATATTATTCAGTGGTATTCTTTGACTCAAATTTATAAGATGAATCCTGAAAATAATAATCCTACGCTTCAATCAGCGATAGAAACGGTGAGAGATGATTTGCAAAAGAATGGGACTGATGGGAATAGAACTGATGGATCATCTCTGGTCCAAGTTCGATCTGATGTTGAGACAAGAATGAATCAACTTATAGATAAAATCAATGCTTTGAATGAAAAATATGAACGAATGGAGCAAGAGATACTTTCTGCTAGAATCAGATCTGAAGTTAGACAAGAAATGGAAAAAAACTGATGTGGAAGGTCAGTCAGATCGATCTTTTGATGACAGATATGCTAAGTTCGAGCATAAAAAATCACGCTTTGTATCTCTTAAAGAGAGATATTCGTCTCGAAGGAGAAAAAAGATATACAAAAATTCATAACCTCCAGTGATGAGGAAGTAGAAAGTTCAGCTTCGGGATTTAAAAGGTATAGAGGTTCTTCGAAAGGGGAATCAGAAAGAGATTATTCGAGGAGGTATAAAAAGGATATCAAGTCTAAGAATGCTCCTAGATCAACTTGGCATGGAGGAAATCTTTCGAATCAGTATGCTGAAACTGATAGGAATTTATATGTCACGATGGGGACCGATGACCAATTTGTTCAAGGCGTTGATTGGAGGAACTCTCCATTAACAGATGAAATTCGTTTTATGCCGCTTTCGAACCGTTTTGATATTTCAAAGGTTGAAAAGTTCGATGGGATGCAAGATCCTGATGATCCCATCGAACAATTCAAAAATTATATGATGAATTTCGAGGATGATGTCCGTCTTGTGCGTCGTATTTTTTCTCAAAATTTTAAAGGAACAACTCTCTAATGGTACAACAGTATTCCGAGGGGGTCCATATCAAATTTCAGGGATTTTTATATTGCTTTCCGAAGGAAGTTTGTGGGAAACAGGGAGATGAGAGCTAAAGGTGATATAATTATCCAGTGCAAGCAGGCACCAGGAGAAAAATTGAAAGATTATACCAAGAGATTTGTGTTAACCAAGGCTAGTTCGGACAATTGTGAAGAAAATGTGGCGATGGCAGCTTTTCGTCAGGTTTTATTGCCAAATGATCTAGCTAATGAGACGACAAAGAGAAGGTCTTTGACTTTTGGAGCGTTAATGGCTCAAGTCGAGGATCAAATTAAGGTTGAAGAGTCTAGCAGAGTCTGAGGTGCACCAGTTAATACTTCGATTATTCGGGACAGGCAGCCAATAATCAAGGGCAGCCCTCGAATGGAAATAACAATGCTAATGGGAATAATCAGCAGTCGAGGCAGAAGAACAACAATTTTCCTCCTCGGAGTGGTAGGTATTTGAACCACACTCCATCTAGCAATTACAACAGGCTTGGGCCAAGTACATTGGTTAGGCCAGAATACTATGCTGATTTGACAGAGAGTGTTTCTGTTATTTGGGATAAAACTAATAATCTGTAAACTTTAGGAAACCAGCTCATATCAGCAGACCGATGGAAGAAAGGAATAATAAATTTTGTAGATATCATGATGACATTGGGCATGATACAAATGATTGTATTGCTTTGAAAAAAGAAATCTAATATTTGATTGAGAATGGGAAGCTTTTGACTTATGTGAAGTCACATGGAAGTGCATCGAAGAATAATGGTGCATCAACTTCGAAGGCTGCACAGCCAGCTGAGAATTTGATGATTATGGATTCACAAGTTGAGTCATTCGATGTTTCTAATGAATATGTTGAAAAGGATCCGAACAAGTTGCTTCTGATGGCAGTCGAGGAGCCGGTTGAGGTTGTTTCTGTAGAAAAGGGACATGTTCGAGAATTGTGCAAGTTTTTTGAATTGTTAGCAATTTTTGGGGGCGATTCAATGACTGGAAATTCAGACAGTTCAAGGAAAAGGCATGTTGTCAACTTGACAACCCAAATTGAAGGGAGGATGTCAATGCATTTGTATGGAAAGAAAGTTATTCCCTTCATTTTGTTTGATTAAAATTATTTGAGAGGAACTGCGGGACCGCATGAGGATGTTGTGTTAATTGGAGCTGAGGTGGTAGGCGTCCAAATTCGACGTGTGCTGATTGACACTGGAAGTTCTGTTGATATTCTTTTTAAGTCCACCTATGATAGGATGACAAATCCTCCTCGGATTACTCAATCGGATCGTACAATTATTGGATTCACGGGTGTAACAGCTCGTGTTGTTGGCGAATTTGAGGGAGAAGTTAGTTTGGGGAAAGGACCATTCAAGAAGAAGGTTCAAGTACTTTTTGTGGTGGTGGACTGTCGCACGCGTTATAATGCTATTGTTAGAAGATCGTGGCTTTCAAGAATGTATGGGGTAGTTTCAACAGTCCATCAATGTTTTAAATGCGTGGTTGGAGACAGAGTTAGAGTGGTTTGGGGCATTCAAAGGTTGCCAGAGAGTGTTATACCACTGCGCTTCGGGTCCGAGGATCCAACAGTGGAGATTTGATGCGAGAATAGCAGTTAAAAGGGGTCCCCTCGGATTTGGAAGAAAGGGTTGACGATCCGATGGAAACTCCGAGGTCTTTAACAGTGAGTGAAGAAATAGAGGAGTTTACTTTTTCAGAAGGAAAAGTGCTTCGGATTGGAACTTTATTGACCCATAATATACATCAACAACTGCTTACTTTTATGTCTCGGAATTTGGATGTGTTCGGTTGTCTAAGGCCGGACACGTAAGGGAATTTCAGTATCCTTTGTGGACTGTGAATCCGGTAGTGGTTAAAAAGAAGAATGAGAAATAGAGGATGTGTATGGATTTTATAAATTTAAATAGAGCTTTCCCCAAATATCCATTTCCAGTTCCTCGAATAGACCAGTTGATTGATTCCACTTCAGACAATAAAATTTTGACTTTTATAGATGCTTTCTCAGGGTATAATCAGATCCAGATAGATTTGAAGGATCAAGAGTGTACGAATTTAATAACTGATAGAGGTCTCCATTGTTATAGGGTGATGCCCTTTGGATTGAAGAATGATGGGGCCACTTATCAGAGATTAATGAATAAAGCTTTTGTTACGCAAATCGGAAGAAATATGGAGGTATATATAGACGATATGATAGTGAAAATTTCAAGGGACGAAGTGTATTTTGATGATCTAGAAGAAGCTTTTTTTAATCTAAAAGCAAGCAGGTTGAAGCTAAATTCGGAAAAATATACCTTCGGAGTTCGATCGGGGAAGTTTTTGGGTTTTATTATTAGCGAAAAATGAATAGAAGCCGACCTAGAACAATTAAAGGCTTTGATAGAAATGAATTCACCTCGATCAGTTAAAGAAGTGTAAATATTGACAGGAAGGTTAGCAGCACTTAATCGATTTATTTCACGGTTTTTTGATAAATGCTTTCCTTTCTTTCAAGTATTGTGAGGCCCTAACAGGTTGGAATGGACATCAGAATGCTAAGCAACGTTCACAAGCATTAAAAATTTGTTGTCATCACGAGAAATATTAACAAAGTCTCGAAATTAGGAGAAATTATTCTTGTATATCGCCGTATCGGATTTTGCATTTAGCGCGGTGTTAATTAGTGAAGATTCGGGGATTCCGAAGCCGGTGTATTACGTTAGTAAAAGTTTGGTGGCAGTAGAAAAAAGGTATATAAAGTTGGATAAGCTAGCTTTAGCATTGGTGATTGCTGCTAGGAAGATGCATCCATATTTTCAAGCTCATACTATTGAAGTCCGAACTTCATTCCTCTTAAAAATGTATTGCAACGACCTGCTATTTCGGGGAGGATGACCAAATGGTCAGTGGAGTTGGGAGACTATGATATTTTATTTACACCTCAAACAGCAATCAAGGCACATGCATTGGTTGATTTTTTTGTTGAGTTCCACTCAAGTAGATCGGATGAGGAAGAAAGCACAAAAGTTTTGCCTATCGATTCGAGGTGGATTGTTCGAACAGATGGAGGGTCCAATATTTCAGGGTGCAGTGCTGGAGTTCAATTGATAGCTCTAACGGGGGAAACAATGGTCCAATCAATTAAATTCGGTTTTCATGCTTCAAATAATGAAGCTGAGTGCGAAGCTGCTTTGGCAGGTTTGAGATTGGCAAAGATTTGTTGGGCGACTTCAGTACGTCTGGAAACGGATTATCGGTTATTGACGAATCAAGTATCTGGGTTTTCCGAAGCAAGGAAGGATCGTTTGATTTTATATCTTCAGGAGCTTCGGAATTTAATCCTTCTATTTGACAATGTGGTTGTGGAATATATCGGGCGAGGAAGTAACATGTTGGTTGATTCTTTAGAAAATATTGCTTACAAGGAAGAATATCTTTGGATTTTACTACAAGAGAATCCTTCAATTGTTGCTCAATCTAGCCAATGTGAAATTATAGAATAATATTTGCTACTAATGAAAGTCGACGCGATTGGCGATCGGATATTCTTAATTTTTTTACCCAAGGATTACCTACCAGATGATTCTCAATTGGCCAAAAAGTTAAGGGGTAAAGCAGACCATTACTACGATGTCTAGGCAAGCAAGAATCACTAGAAGTATTGTCAGAGTTGCATGATGGAGAAGGGTCAGCTCATTGTGGATTTAAAGCTTTATCGCGTAGAGTTTTACTTGCAGGGTTTTACTTGTGGATTTAAAGCTTTATCACGTAAAGTTGAAGAATTGACTAGGCTTCGAGGAGGAACAGTTAACGTTCCAAAGAATTAAAGGTAGGTGTCTCATAACTAAGGACAATCTTCAAATGCCAATCAACAATCGCGTCCGAGGAATATCAATTTACCACCTCGAAGCGGTGGATATTCGAACCAAGCTCCATCTTATCAATTTAATAGGTCGATGCCGAATTAGTGGATAATGCCTCAATATTATACGGATTTGACTGAAAGAGTGACAGTATTTTTTGATAAAACTAAGAGTTACGTAAATTTTAGGAAGCCCGCTCCAATCAACAAGCCAAGGGAGGAACGGAACAACAAATTTTGTAGGCATCACAATGACATTGGTCATGCTACCAATGATTGCATTTCTTTGAAAAAGGAAGTCCGAATTTTGATTGAGAATGGAAAGCTACTCACTTATGTAAAGTCATATGGTAGTACATCAAAAAATCCAGCATGGAATTCACTGCTAGCCAACCCAAATGCGCAAGCTGAAAATTTGATGATTATAGATTTAAAGTTTGATGTTGATGTTGCCTCGAAATATTTGGATATAAATCCAGATCAATTAATTTTGATGGCGGTTGAAGAGCCAATAAAAAAATTGAATGTTCTAAGTCGGTGTGAGTATTTCGAGTCACCGTCCATTTTGGAGGGTTCTAAGGGAAATATTAAGATTATCACACCTCGAACTATTTACTTATAAATAATAATATTATCTTTTATTCATTTAAAAAATTTAAATACAACTGGAATCATATTTTAACTTGTTATATGATTTTTTTTTCTATAAAATTGTTATATGATTAGTAAATTGTAATCTATAACTAGAAGGTCTATCATGAATCATATTTTAACTTGTTATATGATGTTTTTTATATAAAATTGTTATATGATTAGTAAACTATAATCTATAAGTAGAGGGTGGGATTAAACCCATGGTTAATCATCGAAATTGATCAATTGTCTTAAAAGAGTCATTAATATCATTTTAATATCAAAACAATTATTTTTGTTGAATCTATTTGTTGAGTTTTTTTTTTTTGCATTTGCGTACATATTGGTGAAAATACATATAAAAAAACCAACAAAATAATATTTTGATATAAATATAACATCATTTTTTTTATATACACCATCAATTATGATGACTAATCATGATTTTTAATCCTAAAATATGTATCAATTAGAGCTATATTGTTGAGAGATTACGTAATTAGTGGCTATTGTTTAGGAGTGTTTAATGTAACTCCGTAATTAGTGGCTATTGTTTAGGAGTCGTTTCGTTTATTTAGGAGACGTTACCTTAATTAGATTGGTGTAAGTTATTATATAAACACAGGAAGTGAATCAATCGAGGCATCTCATTGCTTTGCAATCTAGTTCACTCCAATTTTCTTTTAGGGTTTTTCTTTGAGCCATGTCTTTTCATGGTATCAGAGCCTGACATACACACACAATAAAACAATGGCCGGCGGCGACGATGAAAAATCACCATCGTCACCAAGAAGGGAGATGAATTCACCATTTTTTCTCGGCACGGGAGACCGACCAGGCGACTTCATCACACCCGCTCGTGCTAATGCAACAAGCAGTACAATTGGAGTATCCTCTACTAAAAGCGCCACCGATCAACTCTTCACACCAGAACAATGGAAAGCTCTTGCAGGCTTAATTGGTAATGCTCCTGTTCAGGATGACAGGTTGAGTGGTAAGTTTGACACGAAGTCATGGATCATTGACACTGGGGCAACTCATCATGTTACCGGTGATTTGTCTTGGTTATTTGACACTGTGGCATTATTTGACTGTCCAGTTGGACTTCCTAATGGTGAATCTGTCGTTGCAACAAAATCTGGTTTAGTTCGATTATCAGATAAATTAACTCTTAATAATGTTCTATATGTGCCGAAACTCAATTGCAATTTACTTTCGGTTTCACAATTGAATGATGACTTACATTGTATTGTCCAATTCAATTCTTATATGTGTGCTATACAGGACCACACCAGGGAGCTGATTGGGACGGGAGTTAGGCGAGATGGACTTTACTACTTCTTTAGAGATGAAGGTGATTCAGTACAACATGTGTCTGTCAACAAAGCAGAATCGACTTTGGAGTTGTGGCACAAAAGGATGGGACACCCTTCAGCAAAAATAGTAAAGTTACTTCCTCCGGTTGGTAGTCTTAAGGGTAGTTTAAATAAAGCTTGTGAAATATGTTTCCGTGCTAAGCATCCAAGAGACAAATTTACATTAAGTGACAATAGGGCAACTAGAATTTTTGAGAAAATACATTGTGATTTGTGGGGACCTTATAAACATGTCTCTTCTTGTGGAGCTCGGTATTTTTTAACTATTGTTGATGATTTCTCAAGAGCTGTATGGATTTATTTGTTGGTTGATAAAACAGAGGTTTTTCGTATGTTCATGTCTTTTATTGCAATGGTAGATCGACAATTTTCTCAAACAGTGAAAGTCGTTCAAAGTGATAACGGTACAGAATTTAAATGCTTGCTTGACTACTTTTCTGCAACTGGTATTTTGTTCCAAACTTCCTGTGTGGGGACCCCACAACAAAATGGGAGGGTTGAACGAAAACACAAACATATTTTAAATGTCGGGAGGGCATTACGCTTTCAAGCAAATTTGCCTATTTATTTTTGGGGAGAAAGTGTTCTGGCTGCTGCTCATTTAATAAACTGCACTCCTTCTCCTCTTTTAAACAATAAAACACCTTTTGAAATTCTATTTGGTACCCCTCCTTCATATGAGGAAATACGCACCTTTGGTTGCCTTAGCTTTGCTCATAATCAAAAATCCAGTGATGACAAATTTGCAAGTAGAAGTAGAAAATGTGTTTTTTTGGGTTACCCGTTTGGAAAGAAGAGGTGGAAATTGTTTGATTTGGACAGAAAGGAATCGTTTGTTTCTCGAGATGTCAAGTTCTTTGAGGATATTTTTCCGTTTAATAACCCAGGTGCTGCAAATATTATTCCAGAAAATATTGTGCCTACGGCGCATGTTGAAGTTGATCATGATTTTGCTGATTTTGTTAATGCTGATTTGCCTAACCCACAAGTCCAAACACAACCCCACCAAGATCAAGCATCCCATTTTGATGCAGATCGGGACCCAGGTTTCAGGGAGGGTGGGCAGGTCCATACCGAGACTTCATCAGCAGCACAAACAGAGGCCCCTTCTCAGTCACAAGTTGTTTTGCCTGATAGGCCCGAGTCACCAGGACTTGATAATACACGCAATGGGCAGTCCGTTCCTATGGGAAGGGGGATGAGGAATAAAATTCCTTCAGTTCTATTACGAGACTTCGTTACTCATACTGTTATAGCTGAAAGTCCATCTTCCGCCACTCCGTCTCCACAGCATCCCTCAGGTACCCCTTATCCCATAGCACATTATATAAATTGTGACCATTATTCTGTGAATTATCAGAAGTTTCTTGCATCTATTATTTCGAGCAATGATCCCAAGTCGTTCAAAGAAGCTATGAAAGATGTAGGTTGGCAAAAGTCAATGCAGGAGGAGATTCGGGCTTTGGAGGAAAATGGTACGTGGACGCTTGAACCTCTTCCAAAGGGTAAGCGTGCTTTGGGAAGTCAGTGGGTTTACAAAACCAAGTATTCCTCAAGCGGTGATATTGAAAGGCTCAAATCCAGATTAGTAGTTTTGGGGAATCATCAAAAAACAGGTATTGATTATAATGAGACTTTTGCTCCGGTTGCCAAAATGACTACGGTACGTGCTTTCTTGGCTATTGCAGCTTCGAAAAATTGGGAACTTCATCAAATGGATGTTCACAATGCCTTTTTGCATGGAGATCTTGAGGAAGAGGTTTATATGAAACTTCCCCCTGGATTTGAGAGTTCTTATCCAAACTTGGTCTGCAGGTTACGAAAATCTCTTTATGGGTTGAGACAGTCTCCGAGATGTTGGTTTGCAAAGTTGGTCACGGCTCTTAAAGGATACGGTTTCTTGCAATCCTACTCTGATTATTCCCTTTTTACTTACACTAAGGGCAATGTTCAAATAAATGTGCTAGTGTACGTCGACGATCTTATTATTTCTGGGACTGATTCCGCTGCACTTAAGGCATTTAAAGCCTATCTCAGTGACTGTTTTAAGATGAAAGATCTTGGCAATTTGAAATATTTTCTCGGAATCGAGGTGGCAAGGAGTTCAGCTGGTTTGTTCTTGTGTCAACGCAAGTACACGCTTGACATTATTTCGGAGGCTGGATTATTGGGAGCCAAGCCATGTGGCTTCCCGATTGAGCAAAATCACAAATTGGGTCTCGCAAACGGGGTGCTTTTGTCGAACCCTGAATCCTATCGTAGATTAGTGGGTCGGCTCATTTATCTGGCAGTGACCCGTCCAGATTTGGCCTACTCGATTCATATATTATCTCAGTTTATGCAGGAGCCCAAAATTGAGCATTGGGAGGCAGCTTTGAGAGTCGTTCGTTATTTGAAAGGTACTCCGGGTAAGGGTATTTTGTTACGTGTAGATAGTAATCTATCTCTGCAGGGTTGGTGTGACTCTGATTGGGCAGCATGTCCAATAACTAGACGCTCTTTGTCCGGATGGCTTGTGTTTCTTGGACAATCTCCTATTTCTTGGAAGACCAAGAAGCAATACACAGTTTCTCGCTCGTCTGCAGAAGCGGAGTACCGAGCTATGGCAGCCATTACTTGTGAGCTCAAATGGTTGAAGGGGTTGCTTTTGAGCTTGGGCGTGCACCACCCTCAGGCAATCCAGCTTTTTTGTGATAGTCAGTCAGCCCTCCATATGGCCAAAAATCTGGTATTTCATGAACGCACCAAACACATTGAGGTTGATTGTCACTTTGTTCGGGATGCAGTAGTCGATGGTTTGATTGCTCCGTCATATGTTCCTATTGGTGCACAATTGGCGGATATTTTTACAAAGGCCCTTGGAAAGAAACAATTTGATTATCTTCTTGGCAAGCTGGGCATTTTTGAACCTCATGCTCCATCTTGAGGGAGGGTGTTGAGAGATTACGTAATTAGTGGCTATTGTTTAGGAGTGTTTAATGTAACTCCGTAATTAGTGGCTATTGTTTAGGAGTCGTTTCGTTTATTTAGGAGACGTTACCTTAATTAGATTGGTGTAAGTTATTATATAAACACAGGAAGTGAATCAATCGAGGCATCTCATTGCTTTGCAATCTAGTTCACTCCAATTTTCTTTTAGGGTTTTTCTTTGAGCCATGTCTTTTCATATATAACTCCTAATGTAGACATTCACAATAAATGATTATGTTTGAAAATATATTCAATTTAGTTTTTATTCTTTTATATTTTTATCTTTACTATTTTAATTGTTGAATATATTTAAAAATATTTAATTTCTTTGTATTACGATGGTTGTACCAAATATTTTAGATAAATCGTCATTTACAACCTATCTATTGAAAAATGCAGAAATGATTATTAATTGGTTGATCGATGCGTTTTAGGCATTTAGATAAGGTAAAAAGTGGTGTATGATCAAACTTTCCAAAACTGTTTTTAAGGTCTATTTGTGATTTTTATTGATTTTAGCTTTCATTTTTATAACAAATTAGTTCAATTTCAAAAAAACCTAACCATTCTTAAAAATTCAATGTATGATTTGTTACCTGTCAGCGGAGTCACCACGGATGGCTCCAGAGCCAAAATTTGCATGTCCTGTGGTACCTTTGATCTTTTAATCGTAAAACCACGGTCTTACCCACCAAGATCATTGTAAACCCTGGGCCTGAAATAATATACTCCACAAACTCATTGAAGAAGGTTTTGCAGACAGGCCAAAGTTATGCCTTTTGAGAAAAGCATTACCAACAATAATAAGCTTCAAATCTCAAAATTTACAAAGTTTTATCAAGATAAATTGGTCGGTGATTCGCTAGAAATTCGTCGGAGGCAATAAGAGTTTGAGACACGCATTGAATACATCTTTAAAAAAATTACTACGATATTTTCTATTGCTTAGATATTCTAAAAAATTTATTTTAGGATATAACAAGCTTTTAGATTTATATTTTAATCAACAATAATATATAAATCTAAATAACAATGTTTGAATATCAAGATAGAGTTTTAGGTTTTTAAGAATTGATAAAAAAAAAATCTAACTTGTGTTTTCTATTCTCGAATGGATTCCTTATTTATATAAATGATTAAACATTTCCAAAGGGTTATAATCTTTCAGAATTATATAGGTAAGATCACAATTTTTCAAGCACCACCTCTCCTAAGAAAATGATTTTTCCAAAAACATGGGTTTTCACATTGGGCACGGCTAATTTGAAATCCAAGTTTTTTTATAATGAGCCCCGAAATCAAGATTTGTTTACAAACTTGAAAATACTATTTTACCTCTCACATATAAAAACCATTTTTTAACCAAAAAACACAAATTTAACCATTTTTCCCCAACCAAACTACTCATAAACACTAACCTAGAACTAAAAAACCTTAAATACATGCTATATTATAGATTTAAGTGATTTGAATAACGATTTTTCTTATAATGTGGATGATTATGCATCAAATGAGGTGGAGCCTTTGACGGACCATCAAGAAACACAAGTAGAGATAGATATTTATGTTTTTTTTTTATGTTCATTACAAAAAAAATGCATCTATTGTGCGCTAGGAGGGATGAACCGCGAACCCAGAGTGCATGATAGTGCATGAATTTAGCCTAATTATTCTTGAACGAATTGTGAATACTACATGTTTGATTTTATGTAAATCGCGAACGTGTTTGCGCGATTTTGGTCAATTTTAAGCCTAATTGCGTGCACTTTGGTTAGTTAATTAGGTAGTATAAGTTCGTGTTTGCACAAATTGATTGTACTGTACGCGCGGTTTTGGTCAATTGCGTGCATTATTTTACATGATTTAAGCATATTTAGATATAGTTAATTAGAATTAATTAGAATCATGTGTTTTGTAGGAACTGGATCAAATGTCATGTTCGATGGCCAATTACACGAAAAAATAAACTATAGAAAATTATTATACGAAATCTGACTCGGTCCCATGGGTTGGTTCCGAAATTACCAAGTAGGATTTATTTTGGTTTTAAATAAAGACGACGACGGGATAAAAAATGGGAAAACTCCAAGGATGTGTTTCAGGTTCGAGAGACAAGGTATCTATAAACCTAACCCCAAATTGTGGTATGTTAAGAAGTGCTGAGAATGTTCATAAAAATGTGATTTTTTGTTCATATTAAGAAGAAACCGGTCTTAGAACTACCCATTCATTGGAAATTGATAGGGGTAAACGGGAAACACAACCACCAACCATTTTTACACTTGGATGGTCATTCACGAGCTGCTAGACTAAAAGCGGCAGAACATGCGTTTGTTTGTAGTCAAATAGCAGTCGGTTTTCGACCAAGAGAGATTTACCATGGTTTGAAGATCAGAGACCTGTAAAATATATCTAGTATGTGTATGATTTATAATATGCGTCAAAAACACAATTTGGTCGATAAAGCGAACAAGACCCAAATGCAATACTTGTTCGGGAAGTTAAAACAACACGAGTGCTTTGTTTGGGAGCAAACTAACGAAGAACAGACGTGGAAATCATAAGAAAACATGAAATCAACTTAATAAAATCACAAACTCAAACATGAAAACATAAAATCAAACAACAACTTAAAAACATGAAATTAAACAACAACTTAGAAAATCACAAACTCAAACAACAACTGAAGAAACCATAAAAACTCAAACAACAACTGAAGAAACCATAAAAACTCAAACAACAACTAAAGAAATCAAGGAAATCATAAACTAAAACAATAACTTAGTACTAAGTACGACTACATACATTTGCGATAACTCTTAGTCAACGAAGTTTATTTTTCAGGCCAGTTCTAGTTCATCAAGTTCTTTTCATCTTTTGCAATCTGGTAGTCCACCACAACATCATACATTTCCTCTTCCCAGATGATATCTATGTAGGCATGGACAGTATCATTATTCCTTCGTTAAACTAGCGGTGACTTGGTAGTTGAATAACTTAAATGCAGCATGATGTTCCTTGTTGTTGAGGTTGAAAACTAGGTGTACACGATGTTTCCTTAGATAGTTCCACCTAGCTTTTACCTCATCCAAATGTCTTGAAATATTAGGCGGCCATCCGACATCCCTGCTGTATAAGAAATACATCTGGCATATCATTGCCTCCAGTAGTGTTTATCCCATTCATTCTTATAGGTTCTACCCATTTTGATTGACGCTTTCGTCAAATAGTCATATACCAATTGACTCCAAAGAGACATTTTTAGAGTTTCTAATGTGTTTGAGTTTTTCAGGTTGTGTTATTACAAAAGGAGAGCATCTATTTATTGACCATTTTGTATTTTAAATAACATAATCCAAATAGACCAATCACTACTTGACACGTGTAAGGTGTGGATAACGTAATCTCATAACCCAATCATTTTGGGAAACCTAAAAAATACAAACAACATATATCCATATGTGCGTCATGATAAACCATGTGCGTTAGATCTGGTTGTCCAATTATAATATATGAGGATCTCATTATAGCGTAATCATAATGTTAACAATATATAGTCATAGTGAACTACGTCGTCTACGTAAAATCATATGGCACATTAGTAACATATAAAATAGTTAAATAACATAGACAAAATATAGAGTACAATAAAGTAAAATAAAAATGTGACTGATGTAATAACATAGTCGTGATGCATGCCAAAAAAATCAACTAGTCATGGAATACAAAATGGCCACTCAATCAAGCTCTCGAACCTGGCGCGCCACCGTCGTGCACTCCTACAACGACTGATGAAGCTCCTCCTAACCTACCGCATGCAACCTCGAATGTGTATCGATAATATGATTGGATAAGTCATATAACCTAGCCTGGTAACTCATCGATCTTGGGTTTTCTCCATCATATGCATCGGATGACTCACACTCGAGATCGACTAAAATGTACCGTAGATGGTCTTGGACCCATAAAGTGTATAATGAGGTCGTATTATGATGTCATATAGTATAAATATCACCATAAATCCTGCGATCAACAACGTGCGACTGCCAAGTAGCCCATATAGTCTCATCCAACAAATAGCACATGTTAACACGCATACCTCTGCCTGGCTGTAAAACAGGTCGCAGTGAAGAAGGTCTATCCTAAACATGCCCCAGCTGTCAAGCAACGCGCAACGGATAATATACCTCAACTATGTCACATGCCCTCAGTGTGTGGTCTATCCAAGCTATATCATAGAAACGGAAAGTATCGCATATATGCTCGTATGGCATGAATCAAACCTACAATTGAAACGGTAGACTAAGTAATAATAAAACAAGTGTTAGTTAACAAAGAAAAACATAAACGTTGAAACTTACGTTATGCTCCATCAATGAAGATAAAGTATGTCGCATATTGATTTGAGTCTCCTATCTGAGTGAAGAATAAGAGGTGTGTATCTACATACAGTCGGCAAAGTAATAGTGTATCCAGTGTTGACTGTATTCATAAACACGTGGAAGTGATAATAAATCCACGTCTCTAATAAAGCAACAAAATTAGTAAACCCTGAGGTCGCATGTAAGGATGATCGACCAAGTTGGTAATACAACTGAGCAATACATGTTGGCCTCATTTATACTTAACCGATGACCTATAGTTCTCAATGAACTGTAAGTAATCGAACAATATATTGTTCCTTATCTTGTTCGTTAGAACTGAACAACCAAGAATGTGGAGCAAATAACCATTTGTCACTTTCGGTACCATATCATCCCAAATAAAATCATCAAACAAGTCAGAAACAATGTCTAACTCATGCAAGAATTATATGCATACGTTTCTATTACTACCAGTCTTGTTATGCATAAGTTCCAGCCTAAGAATATCGATGGGTATACCTAGTAAACTAGAATACCAAGTAATACGCTGACCATCACTACAAAAACTCTGTAGGTCGAAACCCTTACTTGTAAGAGGAACACCAGTGATGGCATGGACATCATCTAAGGTCATTGGCATCTCACCGAATGAGAAATGAAAGCTAATGGTCTCCATATGCCACCTCTCTAGAAATGGCTACGATGTGCACGTTGGTAGCCTAAAGTGTAAAACAGTTAATGAAGGGAGAAAAATAAAACCTCATAACCTGGTCTTGGATCCTACTCTGAAGCATAAGATCACAAGCGCGATGGTAGCGTACATCGCGTAGCAACGCATAGATGGACAGGACTATATAATATTAAATTAAATTGAACAATAGATCATATATAATTTACTACACGTTAAACCAATCTTAAGTAACCTCGGTGTTGAAGATGTTATACGCCTCATGCTGCTTGTAGTCGTTCATTGCCGAATACATCCCCGGCTCATGGAGGCTACTCTTTCTAATAGTTGATCCAGAGTCCAAGTTTATGTGGAAGTACAGGAAAATGAAGGAGGGTGCATCGGCGAACCCTAGCGGACCATAAACTAGGTTCATGATAATCGATGTCAGTAGAATCGTTATCCAATCTAGAAGGAGTATGATATCTCTAACGATGAGGCATGCTGAAAATACAAAAAACATATTATTATATACCAAATCATATCCCACACAATTTCATAGTACCTTAATCTATATTTACATGGGAGACATAAGCAATGGTAAAAAATAATCAAGTCAATTAGATATTAAACAAGATTAATTTAATCATACAGTAGAAATTATTAATACTATGTGCCCAAATTACGTTAAATCGCATACAAAGTGTTCGCCGTTTCAGACAAAAACATTATGCAAAATCATAAAATGAAGGCTCTCGCACCTCCTTTCACTGATTTTGAGCGACTTACGCAACTTCTTAGGGAAAATAATGCTAAAATGAATTTTTCAGGAACAACTAATCTTTGAAGAACTCCTGCCTATATATGTGGTTCAGCAATACCTAACATGCTAATAATCACTTATGAAACATCACTCAACGAATAAAATTACCTTTTGATGATATTGGCAAGGAAGGAAAAGTCTCGGACATAGGATCTTCTAGCTAAAGCAGGAAGAGACGAAAATGTCACAGAATCAGGAGAAAAAACTGAACACTCATGTTAAGGCATAAACGAAAGAATGAGAAATATAGGAAACCTCGACCAGCTTACAACATGTAAAAGAAGGAAAGGTCATCGCTCCAGTTATACTAAACAGAGTACTAGCATCCCCAATATATTGTTGCTTTAGTATTTGTAACAACGGGAATTTTGGAAAACCTTATGCTAAAAAACAAGGATACTAGTAGTTTCCTTTATATAAACCAAGATTTTAGCAGGTCATGATGACCTAGTCGGGGATCCATTCTAAGCAGTCGCAATTCATGGCCTTTCAATCATGGATGTGGATGAACAACCTTAGAAAATAAACAGGCTTCCAGGTAAAAATAATTCACGGAAAACGTGCACATGACTCACTTACCAAATTAGAATCAGTGCAACATGCATACCTTATCAGGATTCAACACTAATCAGTCGAATTTCCCAGAACCTTTTCGATCATAACATGACCATAAATTCCAATGTTCTCAACTATATCCAAACAAGGATAACGCAAATTCATCGGCTGAAACGTGACGTTGACCATGGTACCACCAAGCATACCAATTCATGAATAATATCAATGACGATGATGATGACGTGCTATATAAGAAATTTCTATTAATTCTTGAAATTATGTATGACCTTCTGCTACTAAATTTCAACAATCATAAACTTTACAAATAGTACGGCAAATGAGATTCATATCATCATATTGAGGAGTTTAACAATGAGATGATGTAGTTTGAAGTTGAAGATAAAATAAAATGCATGGCATTCTCTACGATATTTAGAGAAAGAATCATTAAATATATAGGAATTCAAATAAAAATAAAAATACTCCTCTCAAATTCAAATAAAAATATATAGGAATTAAAGTCATAAAAAAATACATGGACTAAATTACCTACTGCAAGGATAACCCTAATGAAAGTTTCATAGAGTATACCCAAAGGTTGGTAGAGACCAAAAGTGAATTACAAGATGATGACTTGGTCTTTATAACGACATACAAACAAGGAGTTATAAAATGATCTTTTTTGAACCATATAATAAAAAAAGGTTTAACTTTGATGACCTACTAGCTCTTTACCTCAAGATAGACGATGTCACTAGATCCAAAAGAGCAAAAAAAAAATGTAACTCTAAAAATATGCGTACAAAAGCTTTCGACTATCGAGAAAGACACAATAACTCAAGTCAATTCAAAGAACAACGATGTGCAACAAATTGGGTCAAGAAAATAAATAATCAAGGTGAAATATATAAAATAAAATTTAAATGTGGGTATTAGTGAGGTTTATTTTTGGTTGAGGGTAATTTTGTCTAGAGTTTTGTGGTGTTTCAAAGGTATTTACTATCTGGATAGACTGTAGTGAGAGACTTGAGCTGTTTGGTTGTATTTAATTAGCTTATGGATTTGGTTTGACTTATGGATTCGGGTCGAGTTCAAAGACCCATTAGTTTTAAGCAGGTAGGTAATTAGCTTAGTCATGAAGTGATTAAGTTTTTAGTACATTAGTTCATTTCGGATGGTTCAGTGGGTGGATGTTGTCCGAATTTCCCCTGTCCGGTTCTCATAAAGAGTAGCAATAAATTCTGGACTCATCAATAGCCTCCTTTTTAGGTTGTGTTCGAAGGCCTTTGGCAAGACCTAAAAAATATTTCAAGTGTAATCATAACTTCGTCAGGATGGTTTGAAAAGTGTAACGATTTTATCCGGACAGACTAAAACCCTTAGAAGTTGAGCAGTTTTGCCAGAGATGGTGGGACACGTGTCCTCCTCTGATTCGCCTCACCGGCCGTTTTCCTCCTAGAAAAGCGCTTCCACTTGTTTCGAAAAAGTAACCTTTTAATTAATGTTGGTGACATGAGCGCCGTCTTTAATCATTATACATATCTTTTCGTCTTCTCCTAGGTATCAAAGCATCGTTTATCTCATTAGTATAAATCAGTTCACTTTTCACTATTTTATCATCTTCATTATCTCTACTCTTGTTAAACTTCAAAGCTTTCATCTCTCAAAAACCCTTTCTTTTGGTGTAAGTTTATGTTCACGGCAAGAAACGCTTTAGTAAAAGGTGGGTGGCTCAATTTATCGGAGTTAGAAAAAGCTCAAAAAGTCGAGAGAGAAAAGCGCATTGTTGCAGGCCTCCCTGTTTCTCCTGTTGACAAGCCTAATACACCAAGCTCAGAGCCTGATCGGGGTTCATCTTCTGCCAAGAGTTCTACACCCAGAAGGTTATTTCAGCCCATTCTTTCTCCAATCGTCTCGGGCTCATCGGTTCAAGAGTCAGAGCCTGTCGTTGAACCAGAACAGGTGGTTACAAGCCTTAGAAAACCTTCCCCATTCATCGCTATGGGGTCAGATGCTGATATTTCCTCGGAGAAACTAGTAGATAGACGAAGCGGTCGTCTGGTAAAAGGGCAGGCTGCTGGCACACAACCTAAACCATAATCCACACCTTTGAAATCTGGGGAAAAAAGTAAAACCACAGGGTCAGAAGCACCCATCAAAATTCCCAAGGACAAGATATCTGGTCCGGAGGCAACTAGCTCAAGTCTTTGAAAAGAGACCTCCGGGTCCGAGCCCCAGCCGGACTCTAGACCACAAGAGGGAAATGATGCTCAACAATCCGGAGGGCCTACTGAGCCAACTACTAGCTCTTCTCTTCCTAAAACAGCGGACAATCCCTCCATGGTAATGGAGGAAGTAATGGAGGACAGCATCAAAGAAGCCCTTTTGGAGACTGACGTCTCCGGGAAAACAAGTGAGACTGCCACTACTAGGAAGAGCAAAGGCAAGAAAAAAGTGTGTTTGAAACATCCGGACTTGCCGGAGTGCCTTGTGGGAAAGGTGGGGCCTTGTTTCCACAAAGTAAGTGTTAAATATCTGATGGCCATGCAGAAAATCAAATACGTTTTCATTCACACAGTTGAACTTAACTGGATGAGGACGAAGTGGGGAATTCCAGAGAATGTTAAAGTAAGGATTCCAATAAATCTGGAGACGCCCATAGACTGTAAGCTCAATGAGATTGTCTTCTATACTGAGCTATTCAAATGGGGACTTAGGTTTCCTTTGGACCCAGAAATAGTCAGATATTTCCATCTGATAAAGCTTTGCCCAAGCCAACTAAGCCCTAATGCATGGTTCACCCTTATGGCATGTATCATGGCTTCAAGGCTCTCCGGAATTCCTCTTCTGATGGAGAAATTTGCTGTTGTAGCAAGCCTCTACATAAATCATGTCATCCCTTTCTATCACTTCAACATGGGTGACAACTACAAGGTAGTGGATGACTTACTCAAGTCGGAGAAAGGTTGGAAGACTCAATTTCTGTTTGTCAGCGGTGCTTAGGATAATGGGAAGAAAATTAAAGTTGGTGTCAACCCAAGAATGCTTACCAGCAGATGGCGAAGTGATGGTAACAATCTCACCAGATACTTCTACTTTTACTTATAAAAACTTTTTTATCTAATTATTTTTTATTTTACTTTTTGGTAGTGCTGTCCAAGGATTTCAACGATCACTTAGAGGCTGGGCAGACTACCTGTGCCAAGCTAAATGCTTGGGCTGCTAAAACCTAGAGAAACCGCTTCCACAACTACTTTACCGGAGGCAATCTAACCAGATCTTATCTTTGGAATACCACCGACCGGAGGGATCTGTCTTGGGAGGAATTAACCACTCCACTCCCTCCGGGAGTGATTCTCCAGAAGACAGAGGGGAAAGATGGGAAATTGGCCTTGCCGGGCAGAGCTAAAGCCCCTAGCAAGATGAAAGGCAAAAAGGTTAAGGCCAAGCAAGGTGTGGTAGAGGCTAACCCTACCGAGATGGAGGAAGCTGCCCCAACAAACCCAGAGGGACAAGATCAAGGGCAGATTGATGATGCCTTATTACAAGTGGTGGAGCACGAGAGCACCAAGGAAGCAGTTGGGTCTCCAAAATCTCAAAAGGTCTCCAAAAAGGTCAGAAAACGGGGAGCAGAAGATGGAGACCAGGATGCCAAGAAAAAGAAAACCTCCATGGGAGACGAGGTTTCTCTCCGGGCTCCGGAGCCACTACCTCCTGTTGACCCTACTGACCCCACTCAAGAAGAAGAGATCCCTGGTGACTTTCAAACCGGAGGGGGTACAGGAGGGGATATCAGCATCGATGATGTTGATATCAACGGGCTTGAGGGGATTGGTCTTTACTTCGAAAACCTCCCCAAAGATGATTTTGCTGGGCCCTACCTCCCCCAAGTTCTTAAAACCTTGTCACATTCAATGTAGGTCTTTTTATGTCTCAAGTGAGAGAGACGTCATTGCTCACTCTTTATTGAGCAATGTCCAGCCAGTGCTTATCTTGGAGAAGTAAGTGCGCAATCAGATAGCCATCATCAATACCCTCAATTCTGACAAGAAGAAATTGTCTAGCGATCTTCTTAGCGCCAACCAAAATACTGAGGCATTGAGGAAAGAGAATGAGGAGTTGAAGAAACGTCAGGAGGACTTAGCCAACAGGTTAGCCACTTCGGAAGGAGTCGTCAAAGAACTCCAATTAAAGAAATTCGTCCTAGAAAGAGACCTCCTTTCATCAAAATAGGAAGTAAACCAAAGATAGCACCATTCAGGCCTTAACTAATGACAAGATCTCTCTTGAGAATAGTGTGTCCAAGGTTGAGCAAGAAAAGACTGACTTGTTAAGGGAGCAGGAGAAAACAATCTAGGCTAGGATGGATGCTTATACCAATGAGGTGATAGATTCTCAGGAGGCAAGGTATGCTGAGTTCAGGTCAGATATGGTTCTGCTTTTTCATGAAAAATTTCCGAAGAAGACCTTGGGAGATTTATGGCGATTCGTGGAGTACGAAGACATTCCTCATCATACCATGTCTGTTGGTGATAAGTACAACTACTCCAGTGATGACACCACTGATGAAGAAGAAGAAACTGGGGAGAGTCCGGATGATGACCCAAAGAAGAAAATGCCAAGTGAGGCTGAGCCATCTACAAAAGCTCAGTCTTTGAGTATCAATGAGCTTTTTTAATTTTCTCGTGATTGAACCAAGGTCCTTGGATGGCCAAGGCATTTTTTTGTAACCATGTCCGGTCCTTGTCCGGATAAACCTTTCTTGTTTTGACAATTCAAAGTTCTTGGATGGCCAAGGCATTTCGTATGTTTTAATGGGTAGTTTCATTTTGCACAACTCTCGCATTCTTTCATAATTTTTCAACTTTGGTGGCTAATGTTTAAACAGCCCTTAGTTATTTCACAAGTATTTTAAAGTGAGAATGTTTAAATTTTCCGATGACAAATGTTTAAGTAGTCATCATTCCTCCAATTTAATCCGGTCTGTTTAATAAAAAAAATCAACAAAAACTACTAACTGAAAATACTCCAAATATTTTAAAAAAGCATCATATTTTATAAAAAAGACTGGACACCTCATTAAAACCTCCCCGAGCCACCAGGGAGGAAAGAGTATGCCCCCAAATATTTACATGAATTTTCAAACAAGTAAATATTTACATAGTTTTTACTCCAAGTACAAACGGAGGTGCTCAATGTTCCAGGGGTGATTCAAAATCCTTCCATCTTTGTATTGGAGCCGGTATGTCCCAGGCTTAAGCTTTCCAATGACCACATATGGTCCTTCCTAAGTTGGAGCCAACTTACCAAACTGCTTCTCTTTAGTATATAGGAAAACGTTTCTCAATACCTTATCCCCTGGTTGAAAATCCCTTCTCTTAACTTTAGAAGCAAACCTGCTTCTCATCAAACCTTGATAGTGTGCAGCTCTAAGGTGAGCCTTAACTCTTCTTTCTTCTATTAAGTCAAGCTGGCCTCTGACTGCCACTTTGTTAGCGTGTTCGGAAAAATTATGAACTCGAAATGAAGGGAGAGTAGCTTCTATGGGAGCTATGGCATCCATCCCATATACTAAGGAAAAGGGAGACTCTTGTGTTGCAGCCCCGGGAGTGGTCCGGTAAGCCCACAAAACTTCTTGCAAGTAACTTGGCCATTTTCCAGTAGCCCCTTCTAAATTCTTCTTCAGACCGGACAATATTGTCCTAATGGCCACTTTGACCTGACCATTTTCTTGTGGGTGTAAAGGAGAAGAGAAGCAATGTTGTATGCCTCTAGAGGCACAAAAATTCTCCATTTCTTTATTGTCAAACTGTGGCCCATTGTCTGTGGTTATTTTTTGTGGAATTCTAAATCTGCAACAGATATTGGATAAGATGAATTTTATAACAGCTTTTGATGTTGTACCTGCCAATAGAGATGCTTCTATCCACTTGGTGAAGTAATCAATAGCAATGATTATAGTTCTACACCCTCCGGATGCCATAGGTAGAGGTCCAACCAAATCCAACCCCAACGAGCAAAAGGTATTGGTTCAGAAATTGATTATAAAGGGATAGTTGGGGTATGAGTCATTGCTATATCTTTGGCATGGGTCACACTTTTTTACCAACTCCTTAGCATCTTGCATTATGGAGGGCCAGTAGTACTCAACTAACAAAATGCTTCTCGTTAGGGCCCTGAATCCGCAGTGAGCTGATCCCTCACCATCATATAACTCGGAGAGCACTATTTGAGACTCATAGACCCTCGAACATCGTAAGAGGGGTTTACTATAATAATTCTTATAAAGAATATCTCTTAGGATGACAAAAAACCACGAGCCTTGTACTTTACTTTTCTTACTATTGCTTTTTCCGGAGGCAAGATGTCATCTGAGAGATATTGAAGGAGAGGAAATCTCCAATCTTGAGGGTGCTTTATCTGTATATTCAAACTTTCTTCTTCCTTATCCGGATTGATTTGAATTGATGGGCATTCTTGCACATGTATCCAAGGGTAGGACTTAGAGTAGGCTATGGTTGCCAAGGAGTCTGCCAGTGCATTTTCTGTTCGAGGTATGTGCTCATAAGTGACGCTTTTGAAATTGAGTGCCACTTCTTTAAGGATGAATAAATATTTAATCAGCTGTTATTTATTAGCTTCGGACTGACCTTGTGCATGATGGATAAGAAGTTGGGAGTCTCTCATTAACCTGACTCTTTTGGCTCCACAAATGAGAGCCAACTTTAAACCATCTATAGCAGCCTCATATTCGGACTCATTATTGGAAGCCCTGAATGCAAAGCATATAGCCTGGTACATTCTGTCACCATACAGAGAGGTTAAACATATCCCAACACCACAACCCATGGTGTTTGATCCACCTTCAGTCCGGATAATCCATACTTTTTTATCTTCTACTCTGGTTGCTTTTTAGTATCTCTATCTGAGTGAAATTCAACTAAGAAATCTGCCACCGCTTGGGCTTTGACTGCTGTCCGAGGGGCAAAATCAATATCGTATTCTCCCAATTCCACTGACCACTTGGTCATTCTACTTGAAATGTCGACCTTTTGGAGAAAGTTTTTCAAGGGAAAAGACGTCCGGACAATAATAGGATGAGCCTGAAAATAAGGTCTCATCTTTCTCGCAGCAATCACCAGGGCTAGTACTAATTTTTCAAGTTTCAAATAGTGTTTTTCATGCATCAATCAAACTCTTGCTGATGTAATACACCAGGCGGGGATAATTATCTACCTCCCTTACCAACACTACACTTATGGCACAACTAGAGACTGCCAAGTATACGAAAAGAGTTTCTCCATCAATAGGTTTAAACAAAGTCTTGGGGGAGGACAAATGCTTCTTACTTTCATCGAAGGCCTCATCACACTGTGAGGACCAATCAAAGTCCTTTGCACCTTTCAAATTCTGACAAAATGGGGCACACCTGTCTGAAGACCTTGAAATGAAACGGTTTAGTGCAGCCAGCCTCCCAGTCAATCGTTGTACTTCTTTAATCTTCCGAGGAGGATCCATTTGTAGTAAAGCATTAAGCTGGTCTGGATCAGGCTGTATCCCTTGCTCACTTATCACATACCCCAAGAATTTCCCGGACTGCACTCCAAAAACACACTATTCATGGTTTAATTTTAAATTTACTTTTACTAAGTTAGTAAAAGTTTCTTGGAGATCTGCCAAGTGTAACTCTTCGTCCATAATTTTCACAATCATGTCGTCGATGTAAACCTCCATGTTTCTTCCAATTTGGTCAGCAAAAGACTTGTTTACCAACCTCTGATAAGTAGCCCCAACATTTTTTAACCCAAATGGCATCACCTTGTAACAATGAAGGCCCCTATCAGTAAAAAATATAGTATGTTCTTGATCCTTCGGATCCACTTGAATCTGATTATACCCGGAGAAGGCATCCATAAAGGATAGCAGCTTGTTTTCACATGTGGAGTCCACCAACTGATCAATTCGGGGGACCAGGTATAAATCCTTTGGGCAAGCTCTGTTGAGATCTGTGAAATCGATGCACATACACCATATGCCATTTTTCTTTTTTACCAATACCGGGTTGGCTGTCCATAAAGGGTACTGAGATTTTTTTATGTGCCCCATTTTAGTAAGCCGGTCGACCTCTTGAACTATGACATCAGCCTTTTCTTTAGAAAAGGCTCTTCTCTTTTGTACCACAGGTGATATGTCTCATCGGATGGGCAATTGGTGTGATATAATATCTGCTGGTAATCCGGTAACATCAGCATTGCACCAAAAACATGTTGATGGCCTTTCAAGAATTTTAACATTTTACCTTTTAATTCCTATGTCATCTTGGATCCTATCTTGACACTTTTTCCTTCAACCAGAGAGTGAGTTTCAACTTCTTTAATTGGTATTAAAACACAGGGGTACTGGGGTCATCTATTTCACCCTCTCCCCCAGAGGGCCCCTCAAACTGATATTCCTCATTGATCTGAACTGCCCCCAACGTCCGAGGAGCCAGTGCAGTTGCATAACATTCTCTTGCTACCTTTTGGCTGCTCCGAACAACTCCCACTTGTCCTTGCACAGCATACTTCAAGCACTGGTGGACTGTTGAGGCCACTGCATGCATCCTAGAAAGCTAAGATCTCCCCAGAATAGCGTTATAACAAGTGGGACAATCCACCACAACGAATAGTATTCTAACCATCTTTTTAAAAGGGCCTTTGCCCAACAACACCTCCTCCTCGAACTCCCCAATCACATCTGCTGAGCTTCCAGTGAAACCCACAATTGATCTATTCGAACGCTGAATCACTGCTGGATTCTTCATTTTTTTGTAGGAAGTTAAAAAGAGAATATTGGCTGAACTTCCGGTATCCACCAAAATTCGCCTTATATCATTGCCTCCAATGGATGCTCCTATGACCACAACATCTTCATGTGGACCGGAAATATCCCTCAGATCATCCTCGTCAAAAACAATAAAAGGAAAAGGAATTTGCGATTGATAGGAGGTCATGCCTCCTTCAAGCTGGGTAGCTAAAGTATGAATATGCCTCTTTCTTGAAGAAGCAGTTGGTGCAGTCATGGTGTCCCCTCCGAATATTGTAAGTGATTCAAAAAAGTTAATAAGTTCGGACACCGTCTTGCAACGTTTCACGATAACACCCACTTTATTCTGGCGGATAAGGGTCCAAGTATTCTGACTCTACATCGAACCTCTCGATTATCACCATAGCCCCATCCGGAGCCGATGTGCATGCATTATTTGGACCAGCCCGATGAGCTTTATCAGGCCTATTTCAACCTCTTCTTTTAACATATGCCCCCAACTTGCGTCTTTCAATCAAGTTCTGCACTTCTTGTTTTAACGCAATACAATCTTCAGTGGTATGACCAGTATCATGGTGATACTGGCAAAAATAATTATTACGGCTCTCCCTTGGAGACTGTAATGCAGCCGACCTTCTGTAGTGTACTTCGTCTTTTGTTTTGTCATAAATGGTGGCTACATTTTCTTTCAACTCAGCAAACCACTCCGGTTGAACCCAAGGCCCTTGTTTATTTCTATATTGTTGACTCTGGGCTGGTGCAGCTGGCTGAGACTGAGCTTTGGCTCTGTTATGACCTTGCCCGGCTTCCCTAGCCTTGTTCCCGGACTGGTTTTGGTTTGGATTTGGTGCAGCCGGAGCAGACCTCACCTGCCTGTGCACCCTAGTTTTCTTTGTTTCATCTACATTAATCTGCTTTCCGACCTGATTCAGCAGACCTCCCCATGTCATGCCTTTTTTCTGGTTACTGAATCAGCCAAGTTTCCACGGTTTAAGCCCTGCCTCAGAGAAGCTATTGCTACTTGCTCGAAGCAATCAGCCAATCCATTTTTGGTATTCACAAAACGACTTTTGTATTCTTTTAAGGATTCATTTGGTTCTTGGGCACAATGGATAATCGTGTCTCCATTGCCCTTCACTTCCTTACTTCCAACAAACTACCTCCGAAAGGCTACCCAAAAAGTGTCAAATTCCTGATACAGCCCCGGGGTAAGCTATTATACCATTTCAGAGCACTCCCCGTAAAAGATTGGAAGAATTCCCTACAAAGTAATTTGTCGTCATCGTCAAAATTCATCATAAGATTTTTGAATTGTTCTAAGTGGTTATCCGGGTCTTTGCTACCATCATATTTTTCCATTTTCGTACTGTCGAACCTCTTAGGAAGATTTTCGGACAGTATTTTGGAGGAAAATGGAGATTGTCTCCAATTTCGGCCACGACTGAAAACCGTATCTTCGTTAGGAGTTGCAAAGATACCTGGTTCATCATGAAAGGCAAAAGGATCCATCACCATCCGATCTACGTGTCTCCGACTATGAGACGATCATTTGCCTATATGCCTCTTTAACCTTCCATGTCTATCCCTTTTTCTTGAGTACTTTTGACTAACTTTTGTTTCTTTTTAGAACGGCCTTCATCACTGCTGGTTGACAAGGATTCTTCGACTCCATCTTCACCTGAGGAGCTACTGGAAGATTCAGAGTCTGAATCAGAGCTCTCCACCGGTTTAGACCAAAGAGACTTTTTTGAGCTAGCATGAGTCTTTTTCGTACTCACATGGGTTTTTGAGGGCTCGTGTTCTCTTGGGTTGTCAGTATGATGAGCAACTGACGCCTTTGATTTCTCTTTTATGCTCATATCTGCCCTCTTGGCAGCCCTCAGAGATTCTATTTCAACTTTTAATATATCTCGCTCCTCGACTGTACATTCATTATTTTCACCCACCACTTCTGCCAAAGCTGGTGGTATTTCTTGCACATCCGGATTCATCCGAACTGGGTTTTCCTGATGTTTTGAATGCTAGATTCGGGCACCTTCTTCTCCCAATGTGGTCGTCAATTTGGTGAGGTTTATTTTTGGTTGAGGGTAATTTTATCTAGAGTTTTGTGGTGTTTCAAAGGTAGTTACTGTTTGGATAGAGTGTAGTGAGAGACTTGAGCTGCCTGGTTGTATTTAATTTTCATTACCCTCATTAATTTAAAAGTGGTTGGGTATTTATACCCTTAATTGTGGGCCACATGGGCTTTCGGGTTGACTTATGGATTCGAGTCGATTTCAAAGACCCGTTAGTTTTAAGCAGGTAGGTAATTAGCTTAGCCATGAAGTGATTAAGTTTTTAGTACATTAGTTTAGTTCGGATGGTTCAGGGGTGGATGTTGTCCAAATTGCCCATGTCCGGTTCTCATAAAGAGTAGCAATAAATTCCGGACTCATCAGGTATCACACATGAAATTTGCATGGAGCACGAGAACACGGAGATATAAATAAATATTATAAGCCTCAGCGTGTTGTTGGTCATTTTACGAGAGAGTCTTGGGAGTTTTTAGGATCAAATCAAAATTTTAATTAATGAAGGCTAATTTAGTGAGTTTATTAAGAAGAAAAAAAATATTAACCTCAACAAGGTTTAAAAAAAGCCAATCAAGCTTCAGCACCAGCCAAAGAGCAGACAACACTAGATACCAATGTTATCATGTTTGTTGAAGAGGATGAATACCTAGATCTCGACCCAAACTGGAAAAAAGTAGGAGTAACTGCTGGAAGAGCCTCATATTCTGAAATCTAAAAAAAATGATGTACGCACAAAAGAAATTTGATTTGTTGTTGTTCGGAAATCACTCACAATCACAATCATATGGAAAGTGGTGAAAATTATATGATAGATCGAGCTTCCCCGCAAAGTAGGTGATAAAGCTTTTCATAAGTAGAACTAAAATCGCTTCTTACAAGAATAGTTTAGAGATAGATTTATCTCGAGCAAATATTTAGAGTAGAAACGTTTTTTTATATTTTCTTATTTTATTCAATGGAAATGATACAAAGACTTAATGACTCTATTTATATCTATACGAAGAAAGACCAATAATAAAAATAAAATAATTTTCTTCGGCTTTCTTAAAATAGAATTAAATGAGTTTAAAGACTTAAAAATTAAATCTTGGATAATAAATACAAAATAATTATGTATGACTCTCTAAAATGTAATTAAATGAGAGTAGCTCTTGGATAATAAATACGAAATAACTCTTTTTTACTTTTTGAGTTTGCCACTTTGATGTTTTCTAGAAGATTTTATCATCTCGACTTTGACGAAATGTGTTGATATTCCTAAAATTACTTAGAGTAGATTCGGGGTCTTTAGCAGTTAACAATGTAATCTTGAATTGTTGTTGTTGTGAACTAAAACAAATTTCTCACATTATTTGCTTCAATTAAAAGAATTTATTATGTAGTAGCTAAACTATAAGTTGGCTCATACTCCATTTGGGTTATAAGGTTCTCCACGGTCTTGTTGAACTCTCCACCAAGTTATCTTGGTTTTGAGCGTGTTATAAGACCAATTCTGATAGTTGATACTTTGACGATCTCATATTAGACTTCAACCGAATTTATGTTAGAAAATATTATTACTCTAAAATTTATTACATCGTTGATATTATTCTAATGCTAGGATCTCAATTTACTGAATAAACTATCGTGGCAACTTATAATTTTGTCTCTCGTATTAGACACGGATGTCCAATTTTATGTTCAAATATGATATACGTGACGATAAAACTTGTAATATGATTAAATTAAAATTAAAATTAAAAAAACGACGTCCCGTTATCATCCATAACAAATAATGCATCAATATAAATGCATGACAAATACAAATCAATTTTTTTTTTCAGTTATGAGTATTTACATGTCCAACCTAGTAAGAAATGGGCCGAATCCACATTCGAGATTTAGCCATTAATTTTGTTAAATATAAAGTGGTCTTTAATGTAGTCTACTTTTAAAAAAACTATAGTTATACTATCTTTCTATGATATATAATTTGAACCAAAATGATAAAATCTAGGTTTAAGCCAGGGAATCTCTGAACTATTACCTCTGAATTATTACGTTTTTTTATTTAGTCCTTTGATTTTAAAATTACCGAATTATTACGTTTTTTTATTTAGTCCTTCAATTTTAAAATTACCGGTTTCTCTAGATTTTACAAAATCTATAAATTTAAGAAATACGGTTATAACAAATTATTATAAATTAGTTAAGAGTCATGTTTTATTTTATTTTTTTGCATAAATTTTAAGTGCATAAATTTAATAAACATACTTGTACTTTCTCTAAATATAAAAAGTTTGAT
This sequence comes from Limnanthes douglasii subsp. nivea, assembly GCA_036936605.1. Classification (NCBI taxonomy): domain Eukaryota; kingdom Viridiplantae; phylum Streptophyta; class Magnoliopsida; order Brassicales; family Limnanthaceae; genus Limnanthes; species Limnanthes douglasii. Next base: position 312,058,755 of record JAUPFV010000001.1, read on the forward strand.
GGAAGATAATATCGAATTAGTAAGGATAAAACTTAAAATGTTTAATTTTTTAAAGTTTTGCTAAAAATATTGAAAAAAATAAAGTGTTCGCAATTTTCAAGTTTGGATTTTCTTTTAATTATTCGGTGCGTTTGGCTCTTCGAAGTTTCCAACGGGTCATTTTCTGTTCTTTATGAGTTTTAGCGGATCTGTTTTGATGCTACTATTTATCATATCTGGAGTAAAAGAAACAACAAAATCAGTGGCTCTCCTCCGAACCTAGTTTTTGTTGTTTCGTATCGTATGCTAACTAATATTCGTTTCTAAAATTTTGGAACGAAGATTGTTTGGCTTATCCAATTCCAAATTATCTAATGGCCAAAGCTATTTCCTCCATGGAAATTTTTATTTCCTCCATCTTTTGAAAAATCCCCCATGTTGTTATTTCCTCCATAAAGGAAAATACATATTTGTCCTTTTACCTATTTTTTTTACCTTCACCTATTATTCTACTTACTTTCACCCATTATCCCTATTCATTCACCAATTAAAAGAAAAAAACCCTAACTAAACTATCCCTTCATTTTCCAGCAACTTATCTCTTCTTTCTACCCATTTTTTTCACCACCTACTTTCCCTTCTTTCTAGCAAACTATCCCTTCTTTCCAGCAACATCCAAGAGAGAGAAGCTTTTGGAGAAGGTAAACTTTCTCTAGTTTCTTTGTTAGATTCGGTTTAGATTCGATTTCTTTGTTAGATTTCTTTGTTAGAATTGATTATGGTTTTGTTTTTGTTTGATTTCTATGATAGATTCGGTTAGGGTTTGGGTTGTTGTTAGATTTCTATGTTAGGGTTTCCATTGGGGTTTAATTTGTTTGTTAGATTCGGTTTAGATTCGTTTGGGTTGTTCTTGTTAGATTTCTATGTTAGGGTTTCTAATACCATCGTTAATTGTGCTCGATTTTTTTTCAGCCCCGAGCAGCTGATTCCGAGTGGCCCACTCGGAATCAGCTGCTCGGGGCTGAAAAAAAACAGCAGTTGATTCCGAGTGGCCAACTCGGAATCAACTGCTGTTTTTTTTTAATCGGAACAGCTGATTCCGAGAGAGCCACTCGGAATCAGCTGCTCCGGGCAGAATTTTTTTCCTTGTGTTGTGATTTTTTACCTAATCGGAACAGCTGTTTTTTTTTCTTGTTTTATGTTTGTAGTATGGGACCAAGAAAACTATTCAAGAGATTAATCCGTGGCTCTTCATCATCCGCTCCGAATGCCGGAGACGATTCGGATATTGTTGCGACGCCGCAACCTCTTCAAATTGTTGCCCCCGATCCTTCGTCCCGTTCGATGAGACGTAATAGGCGTGATACAAGGAGGGAACCATCTTCTGTACCTCAATCAGAATCGGAGGATGAAGAAACTGGTCAACCCAATGACGAATCAACGTTATCAGCCGAGAAAGAATCATTCTTAGCACGCTTTCCGCACATACGCTTCTACAAAGGTTTTACAAACCATACGGCGTATCATGTTTACCATGGCAGAGTAGGTAATCTTGAATATAATGAGTTAATTTTGTTTTTCTATAATAACATTTCACTTTAATGTATTAGGAAAGAGGCGGACGTCCTTTGCGGTTTTTCGCCGCCGGAAATGCGGTCAATCGTTGGAAGCTGATCAACCAAACCAGTGTGCGTGAGGTTGTCGAGCTAACCCCTTTTGGACCATTGTTGGTTGCCCTCCAGCATTGGAGTACCGAGGTACCTTTGGTAGCCGCTTTCGTAGAACGGTGGCATCATGAGACGACATCATTTCACTTCTCTTTTGGTGAGATGAGTGTCACTTTAGATGATGTGGCTATCATCACCGGGTTACCGATATGCGGGAGATTGTTGGAGGTGCGTAGAAGCGACAGTGTAGAGGAACGTGCCAAGCTGATAAAAAATGTTCTCGGTGTGCCATACGGGGAAGCTTTAGCGGAGCTCGAACAGTGTAAAGGTGCCGGTCTACGGTTAACTTGGCTACGGGAACGCTTCTCCGACGAGCATTTTCAAGACGTAGGTCGATTAAGGAGGATCGATGTTCTCCGTTGTGCGAAAGCCTACTTGCTTTATCTCTTCGGGTCTTGTCTATTTGTAGACAAAAGCGGATACTACGTGAAAGCGGATTGGTTACACGTGCTCGATGACATTGATTCGTTGGGATCATATGCATGGGGGATGCATATCCTTGCGGAGCTTTATAATGGGTTACGTATGGCTTCAAAACATTCTACGAAGACGATGAGTGGATTCGTCCAACTACTCGAATGCTGGATTTTCGACCATTTCACTCGCTTTCGGCCACCTCATTCGGAGGGATTCTATCCCTATATGCCGCACATTCGTACGTGGGCAACACCCAAACGATCCCACCCGATAGAAGAGTTTGGAGATCATCTTCAATCATATAGATTGACACTTGACCGATTAGACATATATACGGTATGTTTACATCCTAACTTAATTTATCAGATTATATTTTTGAAGTATGGCTTGATATTTGTTTTGTCTTCGGTTGTTGTCTATTTCAGGTTATTTTTCAGCCGTATGAGTATTTTCGGATGTTAAAACCCCTCCACGAGCTTGCGTGGTTCACCGGTGGGTTGAAATTTATGGACAAAACGGAGCCGTACCAACCACTTAGAGTTGTCCGTCAGTTTGGATACATCCAAGAATTTGGCGGTCTATTTGCAAAGCTTGCTCCTAGGCGCGGTCGGTTGTCGAATACGATGATCGACTTTAAAAATGATGTTTGGGAAAATCGGTACGAACACACAATACCACCGGACAAAAGAGGAACTCTTATCGTAGAAGGTAATGGAATAAGTACTACCGTACCGAATTACGATGATTGGGTTCGTCAAACTCTATGGTACGTAGTTCCTAATGCACCTCGAGATGAAGATTTTCCTATAGGGGAAGAACCACAACATTCAACCCACCAAGATAACATCACCGGAGGTTATGCGAAAATTATCGACACATACGAAGATCATGTGGAAGATATGACCGGCGAAGAGTGTCGTGCGGCCTTAAGGCATTGCATTCAAGTATGCAAGACGTATACAACTTGACCTTGTCGGATGTATTTTGTTGTTTATCGAATGTTGTTTTTCGTTTATCGGATGATGATGATGTTTGTCGGATGTATTATGTTTTTTGTCGAATGTTCGATGTTGTTTATGGGATGATAATGATGTTTATCGGATGTTTTTTGTTTATCGGATGATATTTTTTGTTTATCGATGTTGTTTAGCCTTGTTTAAATGTTTAGAGGTTAAGAAACAATCAAAGTTTAATATGGACTGCTGTTTTGCACTTGATTCCGAGAGGGCCACTCGGAATCAAGTGCAATGTCCCAGTGACCAAATTATGGAGTTAGCAACCGGGACAGAGGCTTTGCAACTGATTCCGAGTGGTCCTCTCGGAATCAGTTGCATATTTTTTTTTAAACATGGCAACTGATTCCGAGAGGCCTACTCGGAATCAGTTGCCATATTTTTTTTTAACATGGCAACTGATTCCGAGAGGCCTACTCGGAATCAGTTGCCATATTTTTTTAAAACATTCCAGCTGATTCCGAGAGGTCCACTCGGAATCAGTTGCAAACCCACTGTCCCCACTACTTAAATGTATATTTTGTACCAACTTGGTCATAACTTGAACAAAAATTACACAATAATAGAGTACAAACATTAACGTAACATTTGAATGATATTGAAGTTGAGTACATTACAAACATTAACATAACATTTTCGTCCCTAGAGTCAATCAATCGTTAAATCCACCACTTGTGGTTCTTGCGTAGTAGGAGGTTTTGGAGGTTGGATACCAACAAAGGATGCAATCCTTCTTTGCAAGGGAGGAAACCACGCTCTAGCTTCTTCGGAAACGTGTCTCATATACGTTGGAGACACGTTTCCGCCATGTTTGAGTGTAATCTAGGGCTTCGGGGTATGTTTGAGCCATGTTTGAGTGTAATCTAGGGCTTCGGAAACATGGTTTGAGCCATGTTTGAGTGTAATCTAGGGCTTCGGAAACATGGTTTGAGACACGTTTCCGCCATGTTTGAGTGTAATCTAGGGCTTCGGAAACATGGTTTGAGCCATGTTTGAGTGTAATCTAGGGCTTCGGGGTATGCCTTGTACTCTTCTTTCATACACTCGATGTTTGAGTTCAACTTGCTTACGGTGTCCGAGTAAACAATTGTATTCCAAGATGCTTGAAATTCGTTGAACACATTTTCTTCCGTAAAATATTTTTTAGTATTCGTTGCGATGTTTTTTTCAATATGCCATCTACATAGCATGTGTGACGCCGTCGGAAAAATAATGTCAATAGCTTTCATTAATGCCAATTCCCTATCCGTCACCATAATATTAGGTAAAGCACAATGGTTTTCCGACATGAGCAACCGTAAACGATCCAACGCCCACATGTAATTTTCGACCTTTTCGTGACTCAAAAAAACAAAAGCAATCGCAAATGTGATGTTGGTTGATGTAACCCCAACTATTTCGAACAACGGCATCTTGTATCTCGTCGTCTTATACGTACTATCCATAATAAGGACCTCCGGAAATGTCCTAAGAAGATCGATAGATGTCGGGTGGGCAAAAAATAACTCGGTGATTATTTGAGACCCATCATTTCCCGTTCTATGCCATTCAATGTAATTTTTCTCCTTCATCTTACCCAATAAATATTGAAGTTGTGATTGACCGCACTTTTCCAATGTACGATGTTTTTGTCTAGCGTTGTAAATGTTACGCATATTAGACACGTTATGAGGATTAATATCCTTTAAAGCGGGTAAAATGTTACGAGGAGTGGCACCGCGTATTGATAATTTCTTCACCAAATCTTCTTCGGCCGAAGTAAGTTTCCTTGCTTGAGGACAACCTTCTAAATATTCCGATGGAGGGTGGTTATGCCTACCACATGCAACTACCAAATACCATAGATCATTGTCAAGAGGATGAGCTCTTAGTAGAAACGGACAATTTGTTTTCTTTGTACTTGACTTTCTTCTCTTCACATTAGGTGCCTTTGGTTTTAACCTTGGTTCCCCATATTTTTCACAAGAATAAAACAATCGAGGAGTATTCCCATAATTTCCAGAGTCGTACCTACTTACCATCATAGAATATTTCAACTCTCGACCCTTTGTTAATACCCATTCCGTAAGTTCAGATCTAGTATAGCACGCTTGCGTAGTAAATGCGTCGGTCAGATCCGGATATATAACATCATTGTCAGAATGATAAGGCGATGCAATTTCAGGTTCCGAAGACATACGAAATTCCTACATGATTTAAAAGTAATGTGTTAATTATTTTGCCTGTCTACTGTAACGCACATGATTCCGAGAGGGCCACTCGGAATCATTTGCACAATCCACTTTGAAAAAATGCAACTGATTCCGAGAGGGACACTCGGAATCAGTAGCATTTTTTCAAAGTGAATTGTGCAACTGATTCCGAGTGGCCCTCTCGGAATCAGTTGCGTTTTCATAAAACAACTGATTCCGAGATACTGACTCGGAATCAGTTGCAAAATGCCCAGATATCAGTAAAACGGGAATGCAGAAATCGGGAAATGTTTCTATGACTATTCTAAAACGTAAAAACGATATTAAAATACCTTATCTGGTGCTTCAGTACTGTTCTCCTTCTCGGAATGAGATACTTGATTTTCCATCGTCGAACGGCGTTGAATCTTCAATAAGACAAATATTTTTTTGGTTTTAGGATTAATTTTAGGGTTCAATCTTCCATATGTAGGATTAAATTTAGTTTAATCTTATGTTTTTACTGACTAGGGTATTCTATTTCATTAATGACACAAACATTAAATTTGAGTACAAAAGAAGGGTAAAATGGTAAAATCCTGTTTCACTAGTTTTAGAGATTTCAAAAGATGGAGGAAATAAAAATTTCCATGGAGGAAATAGCTTTGGCCTTATCTAATTTCAATTTGTTTTCTTTTTCAGTGCGCAGGTGGCGTTCGTTCTTTACCTCGCTTATCACTGCATTTGGATTCTGCGAGTCCATGTCTTTTTTTTGTCACGTTGATTTACCGCATTGTCAGCTTATTCTATTTTGTTTAACATTTTAGTTGGTCTCGATATGTTTGTTTCTTTTTTTGATATGTTCCTCTCTTTCTTGATTTCTTACTGTTTTTGTCCACGTCCGGAATATACACTGTTCACATTTTATCAACCCATCCTTTATCCGTTGGGTTTTTTCCGTCAAAGGCCGAAATTGTGTTATTTTCGCATTCCTAATTCCAAAACCTATAAAAGCTTTCTCGACAAGCTGAAACTTATTAGGATCCAAACGACAAGTTGTATCGCGAATCAAAAGAAGACAGACTAAAGAGTTCGATTCCATTTTCATTCGTATTCGATCCTTGGCTTACTGAGTTCAAACCTAGGTTCCTAATCCTCTGATTGTTTGCTTTAACCCTCTCTTTTTTCAATCGAGCTTATATTTCCCTTTTCAATTTCAATCTCAATTTTTGTTGTGGATTCGTCAAATCAATGTAATTATGAGTTTCATCTCTTAACACTGATTTTGGTTTCTTGTGCAGTTCAGTCGTAGTTCTTCAGTTTGTTTATTATATAATCAAAGGCTTCGGTGTTGCGATATGGATCCCAAAAATGCCGGACAAATGTTGAAGTGAGTTTCTTCTTTCTTCTTTCCGATTATGTATATTCTTTGATTTACTTTCTTATGATTGATTTTTTATTTTGTTTTTTGGTAGGCATCTGGAGAAGCAGCATGAAGTTCTGACTGATGCTCATAAAGCGATGGCGTTCGAGCTGCATAAACTTCAGGTTGCTCTTTAGTTATCCTGGTAAACTTAGTAATTTATGCTCGACTAAAAAAGATGATCACTCATCGAACGAAAGTTTGCATCTGGTGTTTTGTTTGTGACTTATCTAACAGTGTCCATGGAAGTTTTGCTATCAAGACCTTAGTTAACAATTAGGTTTTGGTCACCTGCCCTATCCAACAGGCTCTTTTGGGGTCATATTTGATAAAAGGGTCATTATATATCCACGACTAGGACTGTTAATATTTGAAATTTAGGGGATTTTGGTTGGGCTTAAACACAATTACCCTATTGAGTTTGTGTTGCTTAAAACCTGGAAAAAAAAAACAAGAAAAGCGCTAAAAGGTTTCAGATTTGCATACAAGTCAAGTATCTTATTCTGAATTCAGTTGAGTTTGAACATAATTTCTGTTTTGGATTTAGCAGGGTTTTCAGGTTTGAACCTATGTTAGATTTTTGGATTTAGCAGGGTTTTGTTTGAAAATATTTCCGGGTTGGATAAGTTGAGTTCCTGCTAGTCGTGCTTGTCGTATTTATTATAGCAGGTTGGGTTGGGTTCGTGTCGTGAACTTATTTCTAGGTGACACGAAATTGACCACCAATCCGCTAATGACAGTTAGGGTTGGAGAGGAGCGAAATACTGGAGTTGCATCCAAATCGAATTCGAGCGCGAGGTTGAGCCGAGTCATGGTTTTCAAAATTTAATATTATTTGAGCCAAACCCTACAAAAAAGTGCTTGATAGAGATCTCAACCCGCCCTCAGATAACGAGGAGATATAAAAACATCTTGAGTTCAAGCTCGAACAATTGTCGAATTGAGCAAATATGGACCCCAAAACTCGGACTATTGGCTACTTAGAACTCCCTAGTGCAAGCTATTAGTAAACCTGTTTGGATTCATGAGTAGTGTGAGACCATATGGTGCATCTGATTTCTGGTTCCGGTTCCTGTAATGTTAATCTCTATGAGCTACCCTGGTTCATGAAGTAGAACTAGTGTCTCAAAACGTTTGGCTTTAACAAGCTGGCCTGTAAATCCTTTATTATCTTTAGCTGGCCTTTGTACCCCTTTTGTCTGAAAATACCCCATTTTCTATTATGATTTTGCAGGTAGAAGAAGAGATGATGATGAGAAAATTTTATGAGGTTATGGCTGCTCATGGTCTAAATAAGAAGGTATATATTTGCCTCTTAACCTTTATAAGCACAAAGTCAACAGAAAAAAACTCGAAATAGCAGGAAACTTCAGTTTAAAATGTTCACAGTTTTTTATTTTCTTTTTAAAGGGAGATCTTGTTTGGTCGTTGAAAATAAAATTAATTTTCTAGTTCATTCAGAAAACATTTAACGTTTATAAATCAAGTGAAAACTGTTTGATAAAAATAGTACCAAAATATATAGACTGATGTTTGAAAGTTTCAATTTTCATTTCCATGAGTCAAAAGTTTGTAAATTAGTACTACAGGAGCTTCATGTAATGATAACCTCTTTTGGAATAACTATTTTTTATAAGCAATGTTTATCTTTTGAAGAACAAAGACGGGGACGAGGCTATTTCAGATATTGAAGAATGTAGAAACAACTCTGCTGTAGATCGCCCAAACGCCAACTAGTTGTCGGTATCATTTTCCTTATTTTGGTTCTAAAATCTTTGGGGTTTAAGAGTTATCCCTCATAAAGACTAACATTAAAACACATTCAGATATTGAAGGATCTAGAAACAATCCTCGATCAAACGTCAGCTAGATGGTGGTATCATTTTCCTTATTTCAGTTTTGAAATCTTTGGGTTTTAAGAGCTATCCTCAAAAGACTAACTAACAAAACATTTGGCCATATGGAATTGAGCATTCTTTATCCTTGAAATATAGTAGTTTAGTACTTTGTATCTATTTTGTAGCAAATGGTATTATAATATGATTGTTGCCAAACAGGTCATATATTGTAGTTTGAGATTAGTCTTTTTATGCCCTGCATGGGTATTTTGAAACAATGGCTAAAAAATTATGCATAGATACTACTCCAAGCCACAAGCAACAAAAATTCTTAGCTCTATTTGAGAAAGATCTAGTCAATTTTGTCTAAACCCTAGACATACAACAACACCACTAGTAGTACTACAAAATGAACCCTACTTTCTTGTAATACTAAAAACAAATCCAACATTCTCAAGAACTAGATCAGAAATTCTAATCAATTCTCAGTTCAGTTCAGTGCAAATTGACAGTGAAGAAAACCTGCAAAGAAAATAATATACAGAGCATTATAAAAAATTGACAACATTGATTCTGAAAAGTATAATAATAACATTAAATCAAATGTATGCTCTTTGCTAGATACTTTAAATAGTTATTTGCTCTCAGAACTTTTTCTTATAGTCCAAAAAGTTTTAAAAAGAAAAGAACTTACTTGGATCAGCATTAATAAGCATAGCAGTCCCTCCGAAATCACAAGTCCCTCCATATCTCTTACTCTTTTGCCAGTAGCTATTAAAGGCATACGAAGCATGGGCAAACACACTATCAGGCTCAAAACAACTCCCTTGCGGCCCAATCTCCTCGCAATCACCACCACCTTCACCACAAGCATAATCAATACCTTCTTGTAGTGCTTCCTCTGGTACACTAGGCTTAGACACACACCACAACCTCTCCATCTCCGGCGCTGGAGCCGGCGTAGAAACCCCAGGACAAGGTGGAAACGAAAACCCATTTGAGGATTCAGGTGGGTTGTAGACCGGAGCTAGATTTGGTGCAGCAGTTGAAGGTGAAGGGAAATATATGGGGGGTAAAACAGATATATGAGGTTGTGGAGGGGAACTAGGGTTTTTGGGTATAGTTGCAGGTGAAGAGTAGCCAATGGAAGAGTGAAGTGGTGAGATTGCTTGTAATGGTGTTGGTCTAGCTGGGTAGGGTTTCACAATTTTCGAAGAACCCATTAACGATGATTCAAGCTTTGTGTTCATGGTGATTATAAAATTTACACTTTTAACCTCTAAAGATTCAAACTTTTTCATGAAACCAACGAACCCATTTGATAAAGGTGAGAAATTCGGAGATGGGTTAATAGAAAAGGTTGAGTTTATGGTTTTTAGAAAGAGAGACATAGGTTTCACTTGTTTCTCAAAAATGCCATCTTTAGAAAGAGTAGACAAACAGTTTGAGGAGAAACCAGGAGAAACCTTGATTTCTCTTTGTAAACCCCATCTAGTGAGAGAATAGTGAATGTTCTTTAAAGATTGAAGAACTATACTAAGTTTATGATCTTGTTTATCTTCACATACACCGAAAACACCGTCGTTTACAACAATGGTGGTGATTTTGGAAGATGGGTAGTGAGAAAGAACATGTTTCTTCAACCAAGTTTCAGCTTTTAAGACATTTGTTGAAACATAACTTGTGTCTGGGTTAGAAAGTGAAACTGCTAGTGGAAGACCAGACTTAGGCAGTGTTTGGCTTGTGGTGTAGAGATTAAGTGGCTGAAGAAGTTGTTCTTGATTTGCACCTGAAAAAAAAGGAGAGAAATAAATTAAGTTTAAAACCCAGAAATTGATCCTCATTTTAAAATTGTTGAGACAGTTTAGTTGAAGGGGGTGTAAGATAATACCCGTAAGACCCAAATAACAGAGGAACATGAAGCAGAAGAGCAAAGCAGTGTTTGGTAGTATTCCCATTGTTGTTGTTGTGCAGAGAAAGAGAGAGATGTCTCAAAGGAAATGAGTTTTGGTTTTCTATTTGACTGAGACAAAGACTGAAGACCAAAAGAGAGTAATAGTAATAGTACGTATAGGGTTGGTTTTCTCTTTTAGATATATTGGGGATTTTTTACTTTTTAGTGTAAAGTGATGAATTTACTACTACAAAACAATGCTTTGTTTGATTGTTAAAGTTATTTTTATAATTGTACGTACTACTATTGAGAAAAAAAATTGTAATCATGCTATACTTTTTTATGGTTTTTTTCATAATCTTATACTTGAATTAGAAGACTAACATAAAAGAATGTGTTTTGCTTATTAGTGGTTTTGAACAAATTTTCAATTCTTGTGCAAACACAAAAGCTAACCAACAGGAGAGTACGACAGGATGCTCCGAATCAAAATCAAACTAAAAATATGGACTGGTAAAATACCTGATTCGATTAAAGTTTTAATTTTGATTTCATATATGAATAAGATACCAATATATTTAAAAATTTGACTTTTTGGCAGATACATGGAAAAATAGATCACATTGAAGTTTCTTTTCAGATTTATTTAAATACTCGTTAAATAATAGTAAAAAGATTATAATTGTGGGAGTAAAAGAGGAAGACGTTACAAAATCTTGGACACCAAGAAAGGAGGGTGATTCCATGAGTTATTGAGTTATAGCCGTTGGTAGAAGTGTCAGGATAACAAAAAGTGGGGTCTGTATGTATCGCTGTTGTGTGGGAACTGTGAGCGTTGCATAGCCCAAGACAAAAAGGTTCATTGTATGTGTAGGAGTCGCTAAAGAGAAATACAGACTAGTCTTTTTTCTAGATTTGATTTTCTATACCCGATTGTTTTCTTATCTATTACTAATTTGTTTCTATATATGATTTTTTTTATGCAAATAAGAAATATATTATTTAATAGAACGTTTTACAATAAGAGGTCTCCAATTGAGAACTTAGAAAAAGATCGAGGACCAAATCGTAAATACATAAAATAAAAACAATTCCCAATTCAGGGAATTAAACCCTAAATGAGAGCCAAATGCTTCGAAGATGAAGCTAGCTTTAGTAACATGCTTCGTCAAATCAGAAAATCAATCCCAAATTTTGTATTTTTGGTTTGGCTTCGAACAAAAGAGGAGATGAAGCTTCGATCATCTAACCCGGGTCAATGTACCCGATTCCCAAGCTCTCCAGAGTTGTGATAGCCAGTAATGGAATCGGAGAATTGTAGCTTTTGAAAGATTGGTTCTTGCGTTTTGAAAAGACGCACTTCGTAATCCAGTCGTCCGTCGAGTTTTGCGTTCTGAGAATGTGTCGAAGGCTCATGCTTGGGGAGATCAGGCTTCGACAGATTGTAGTCATGGGCTCATGGAGAATGGCAACATTGCGAGAGGCGAGAATGTTGATTAGTGTCAGGCAATCTTACTCTACATCAACATTCTGCCAATGGTTTCTTCTGCAAAGGATAAGCGCCTCCATAAACGCTCTGCATTCAACTTGGAAGGGGTCCATTTTGCCAAAGAGGAGACCGGAGCCAACGACAATGTCTCTTTGCTTGTTTCTGACCAAGATACCTCCAGTAGCTTCCCCAAAATAACTAATGGCCCCGTCAATGTTGATTTTGAGCCTTCCTAGATTCGGAGCCAGCCACTTCAGGTAAGCCGGTTTTCTTTTTCTGTTGTTTATGGTGGTGCATCCCAAAGAAGACCTTGCGTCAATCACACGTGACCAGTGTTTAGCTTTTAATGTATTACCAGAGTCGATACCCAGCATGATTCTGTTGATTTTGTCAATAACACTCTTGAAATCATCATGAGTGCTATTGAACTTACAACAGTTTCTGTTATACCAAACTGTCCAACAAATAACTTGTGGGACAAGGTGGGTAACATGGAATTTGCTGTTAGAGAACCAGAACCAACAGTGAAGGATGTGGGTTAAATTCGTAAAACGTCTCAAGGGTATCTTGAACAGACTACCATAATAATTCCATATAGGCCATGCAAAGTTGCAGTTGACAAAGAGATGGTTTTTCTCTTCACAACTGCAATAGAACTGGCACTTAGAGACAGTAACAAAGTGCCTTTTGGAAAGAATATTATCAATTCGGGCAAAATTTTTAATCAGTTTCCAGCATAAAAAAGAGAACTTATTTGGTATGAAATGGTTCCAAATTTTTTTAAAGAATGAAAACTTGTTGTTCTTCTGTCTTATTTTTTCCCAAGTTAGTTTAGTATTGAAATTCTTGTCTTTAGAAAGCTTCCACTCAATTTTATCTTCCTGATCATGAATGAGCTTAACACAGTTAATGTGTTTGAATATTTCATGTGATAGGAAGTTAAGAATAATGGAATTGTCCCACCCATTTTCTTTCCAAAAGGTATTGACCTTAGCAGATAGGTATCAATTGTTAGGGCCATTATTACTGATGATAGAGGGCATATCATGCCAAACGTCAAACCAGAAGTCTATATCTCTTTTACCAAGAGTCCATTTCACATTTTGATCAGCCTGATCTTTAATTGAATGAAGTTTTTTCCATATAATAGAGTCATTAGCTTTACAAGTAGATTTATAAGGTGAGAATCATGGCTATATGTTAGATGCATTATCTCAACCCCAAAGAGAATCTTTTTCTAAACAGGAACCAAAGCTTTTGAGAGAAAGTGTGTTGAATATCAATCAGTTTTTTGATATTCAATCCACCTTCCTAAAAAGGCTTACAGAGATGGTTACAAGAAGCCCAGTGGATGGCTTTATTATTAAAGTTAGACCTTCAGAGAACTTGTTAAAACACAGTTCGATTTTGTTTATAATAGAATTGGGGATAAGATTGTTCTGCATCCAATAATAGACAATAGGGTGTAACACATTCTTGATAAGGGACAGCCTGCCCCAAATGACAGGTGCTTCATGTCCCAATCATGAATTTTACTGTGGATTTTTCAATTAAAGGCAAGTAATTCTTTCCTTTGTTGTTTGCAGCTATTGTGATGCCCAAGTAGGTAAAAGGAGCATGCTCAATATTGAATCCAGTAGCAGTCCAGTAGTAGAAGCCTGAGAAAATTTAGCAGAGGTAATTATTTTCGTCTTTTCCTTGTTTATCATTTGACCATAAGCTAATTGATAGTTGTCCAGCAGGCAACATAATTTGTCAATGGTTGAGGGAGTGTTGTTGGTAAAGATAATTATGTCGTCAGCAAACGCAAGGCTAGGTAAGATGTAGCCTGATTTCAAATGAAATTTCATATTATTATTAGCTTTAAATAGATTATAAAGGTCCCTGATAAGTGCTTCCTCAGCAAGAATGAATAGACTTGGAGACAGCGGGTCTCCTTGTCTTAATCCATTCTTCTGAGGAAAGTATCCCACACTGATACCGTTAATTAGAATAGAAAGCATAATATGAGAGATCATATTATTGATGAGGATAATTAGATTAGCAAAGAAACCAAAGTAATTCAATATTTTGAGAACAAAGGCATGAGACATTCTGTCAAATGCCTTTGACATGTCAAGCTGCACCATGATATTTCCTTTAGAAGGCATCCTGTTAATACTGTGAATCATTTCTTTAGTAATAAGCATATTATCATGGATGAGTCTGTTTTTGACAAAAGCACCTTGACTATTAGAAATAATGCTAGGCAAAATGATAGAGATTCTATTGTTAATTAAACTAGAAATCAACCTGTTGAATATTGTGTACAGGCTGATTGGTCTAAAATTATTCCAACTAATAGGATTAGGCCATTTGGGGATGAGGCATATCCCAGTGGCAAATACTCCATTTGGGATGCTGTAGCCCTTGACATAAGAATTCATAGCATTGCACAGGTCATAATAAATAATCTCACAACAAGTTTTAAGAAAAAAAGAATTAAAACCATCAGTGCTTGGTGCACTGTCATTCTTCATAGCTTTGACAATGTTCCACATCTCCTTATTAGTTGTAGGCTTAAGAATATCAGTATTGTCCATGTTAGTAATGAGCTTAGGAATATATGATTATATTAGAGTTGTTTTTGCGTGAATTTCCAAAATTTTAAAATATAATATTTTTATAGTGGATCTTCGTTTTACATCGTATAATTTTATTTTTTAAAACATTTTTCTCCAATTAACAATAAGGTAAAAATATAGGACATGACTAAATTGAAATCCATTATTATATGACGAGATTTCAAAATTTATTTTTTTTTAAATATCATTTTATCCCCTCACATGTAAACCACTATTGTGAGGGGTAAAATGATATTTTCAAGTTTTTGGAAGAAGAAAAATCAAATTTTGGGGTCTTATTATAAAAACAAAATTCATTACAGCGGGGTCTCGTTTTAAAAATATGGATCTCGTTTTAGCCCAACCCAAAAATATATCTCAATGAGATATTTTTTTATTATAATATTTTTTCATGGTTTAAGAGTTACGTATGGTCTAACAATTTTGAAAAGAATTTTTTGAAAACAATTAATTGTAAGTTCATTTTTGGTAAACATGCATATTTTTAAACAATCTATGATTATTTTAGAACTTTTAACGAAACATTTGATTTTTAATTATATATATATATATATATATATATATATATATATATTCTTACCATGTAATAAGTAAGAAGATTTTGATATCTTAGAAATCAACATAATCATCTTGGCTCTGTTGAATATTAATGATCTAATCTAATTGCATATCCTTGTTTTGATTTTCTCATAAACTTACCAAAATGCACGACTTCTAAAAATACGAGGGCTAATATGATATTTAGGGAACTAATAGGATATCAAGATATCAGAATAACATAAATGCATTTAGAGTGTAACATCTTTAGACATACATCCTCAAGCTGTGCAAAAAACCACGGATCCCATTGGATCCTCGAAATTTGTCAATATGACCAATAAAGATAAAATTGTTAAGCACACACCTCATACACCAGCTTCATTAAGGGAGGTAGATACAACTAAACAAACGTGCATTTAGACTTTAATGAAGAGGGTATGTATCCTACATCCCATAACAACTCCGCTTAAGCGCAATATATTATGGTGTCAATAGAAATTGACCATAATTTGGAGGATGAGGTACCGACCAATGAAAAGGAAGTCACTTCTCCTACATTCTCAGTCCGGCAAGCCAAGGCAACACCGACAAGTAAAATTCTTGCGGAGAACGAAATGCTTATTGATCGATAGTTACAGCCTCTCACTATCTCATTTTAAATCATATATTATGATAATAACATATTAGAATGACCATATATTAAATGATCATATACATTAAAAAGATGTGACATAATTTGTATTTAGTATTCATATTACTTAATTTACATAGTTGAAACTAAAGTGTGCTAGCCAAAATAAATGACATTATTTGATCAATGCATTTTCACTTGCACTACACAACTAACCACTCATCTTACATCTAGGTAGAAATTGTCTTGTTTGGAACCCTAGTGTTTTCAATATCTTCATTAATAATCATTTCTTCCAATTCATATACTGTAATGTAGAACACATATCCACCTCTATCAAATTTTACTTTAGCGTAATCTACGATTTGAACGATGATTCTGATCACAACCCACTCTGGAATAATTTTATAATATGCGCATCAATCTACTCCAACAACCCCTGAATTTTTGAGGTAAAATTAACAATATTCATAAACGAGAGACTAAACATGAGATTCATACTTCTGGAACTTCTCAATCAATCACTTCAATAACCGTTGCTACCATTGTGGACTAAGTGATTGTGGGGCCACTAGTTTCTAATTCTCCTGGTCAAGCAATCAAACAATCTTTTCTCTTTCAAAATTGATCGGGTCCATGTTAACAGTTCTAGGGATAATATCTACCTAACGTATTATACACACTATCGTTTCCATTGAACTTAAAAATATACAACAGTCATCCTAGATTTTGGCCTTCCTCGTACGACCACCAAAAAACGATATCGTTTTCTTCAATATATGATAATCTCACCCTGATATCAATAAAATTATTTTCTCTAGTTAGGATGTTTCAGTCGATGGTTCATATATGTCCATCATATTTACCAAGATCTATCATCTGTAAAAAGACCTCACTTCTCTTAACCGATGTAAATTTAGTAACATTAACGAAAGAACCTCCAAAGATCAATCTTAGTTATTCCAAGCCCAATCAAACTTTTACAACAACTTTTTAAACTCAATCATTGTCTCCGCTTAAATAGAGACATCCAAAGAATTCATCTCTTCGGTTGAGTAGGATAATATTTTCTCTAACAAAAATTATGATAACTGGCTCAAGCTAGGCGATCACAATACTAAATTCTTCCATAGTTTTAAAACATGTATTATATGAGATAAACTCAATCTATCAACAATCAATTATGCATCATTTGTAACACCCCAAATGGTAGCAAATTTATTTGCTAACCACTTCACCAAGGTTTGGGATCGAAAACGAAAACCTAATTATTTGAGTATTTAAATAGTCACATTTCTCATCAATATCAAACTTTACCCTTCTGACTAGATCCTTATGTATATATAATGGATCTCATAAAAGAACCAAATCTTATATTCGACTATCTAAGTGACTATTTTAGCCAATAAATGAATCTCTTCAACAAACACAAATAACCATCTTTCCTATATTTAAACTCATCCGGTTGACACATGTTAATTCACCATAAAAGAAGGAAATAGTAACATTAATTTAATCTAGCTCATACCCAAATCTAGTAACAATTGAAAATAAAACCCCGATAGAGGTTTATTTCAAAATCTGTTAAAATCACTCATTAAAATCGACACCCTTATTTTGCTAAAATACCTTAACCACGAGCATATCCTTGTATCTTGGTAACTCAACACCATGAATACATGGCTTCCTCTTGAATATTCATTTACTCCCAACCCGTTTCCAAACCTTTGGCTGCTTCACAAGAATCCTAGTGTTCATCTTCTTAAAAGATCGTAGTTCTTTTTCATGGTCATGAGCCATTTTTTTATCACTATTCTTGATAGCATCGTGATATATTCCGGGTTCAATAACATCTTTCTGTATTTCACTCAATAAAGCATAACCTATTACATTGACGAAACCATACTTATGCGGCCATTTTCTTGGTCTCTATGTTCTATCCCTCAATATGTGAAAACTGTCAAGATCATATTGCTCTCCCATATAATCATCTAAAGGCCTTGGAACACCAGACCCTCAGCCAGCTTCGTACTCATGCAATGATTTATCTTCCTCTATACGACTCAATAAGAACCAGACCCAAAATATTCTTTTACAAAAGCGTCTTTATCTTTACTTTATAGATCAAATCCATCATCAAATTCATATTTCTTCCGGATAATACTAGGTTGAGTCTCTATCACCTTATTCAGTGACATGTCATATTCAATAAAAACCATGTCCCTACTTATCAAAGCCTTCTGACATCCTAGGTTCAAGTTACCACAGCATATACCCTTTTACTTCTTCTAGATAGTCGAGGAACAAATATTTCAGTGTTCTTGGCCTAAGTTCATCATGTTTTACATGTGCGTACGTAACACATTCAAACACTCTCAAATGTTCAAACTTACGTTTCTTTCTCATTCAGACCTCTTGAGTACACAGAAACTTAACCGCCTCAAATGGACTCGTATTGATTATATATATGCAGTTGTTATCGTAGCTTCTTCCGAAAACCTTCGACTATATCAGCTATATGAAGCTTACATCTAACTCATTCCATTCAATTCATTTTCTCAGCAAGCTTGTTCTATTAGGGAGTCCCACTTATGGTTCGCTTTCTAGCAATACCGATATTTGCACAATAACCAGTAAGCTTCTTGTTCACATACTCCAAGATATTATAAGTCTTAATCTTCTTCAATATTTTCCCTGTTTGAATATCTACCAAATTCTTCCAGTTTTCACAAATAAAGCAAA
Organism: Limnanthes douglasii subsp. nivea; assembly: GCA_036936605.1. Classification (NCBI taxonomy): domain Eukaryota; kingdom Viridiplantae; phylum Streptophyta; class Magnoliopsida; order Brassicales; family Limnanthaceae; genus Limnanthes; species Limnanthes douglasii. The sequence continues at coordinate 312,077,243 of JAUPFV010000001.1, forward strand.
CGCTATATCCTTGGTTTTTAAAACTAGAAACCATACTTTTCCTAGAATAGTCATTAGTCAACGATATAATTACTTTGCACCACCTATGTCACGTTCCCGTGCTGGACCCAAAGGTCTGAATGAACATAATCAAGTACTATGTTAGATGCATCATTGATGGGCAAAAACTTCACCCTTTTTCTCTTATCCAATACACAACTTTCACAAATGCACAGCTTCATAACTATTATACCATCTAACAAACCTGGTGTACTTAGATCACTGAGTCCCTTCTCAATAAAATTCTCGAGTCGATGATGCCACAACCTGGTAGAATCCTTCATCACACTAGACATCCTCTATAATAAAATAGAGCTCTCGATAACTAACACTCTATTAGTAATATCAGATTTTATAGCAACAAACGAGCCTTGTAATATCCTAAGTGTACCATCTTTACCCATATATGTAAACATTTCCTTATCTAACATCCCAATAGAAAGAAGGTTACGTTTAGCTTTAAGGTACATACGTTTTATTGTTAATTATTCTCTCATATTTTGTAGACAACTTAACCCTAACTGTTCTAATCCCTTTGATATTGTATAATTCATTATTTCCAAAGATGATCCTTCCATAATCAAGCATTAGTAAGTCTTCAAACCAATGCTTAATGGAAGTAATGTGAAACGACACACCCAAATCCAATATCCATTTATCATTATATCAAAAATAATAGGAATTCCTTTAACCATCAGTATACTCACAATCATCAAACATTATTGTTGCATCTCTGGCTTTAATCTTTTGATAATTGTTGTCATTTCCCTTGTCTAAGAATTTCTGACCGATATGCCCTTTCTTCTTGCATATTTAACAAGTTATTTTTGAACCCGCACCAACCCCTTTGGACTTTGACCAAAATTTTCCTCTCCTCTTACTTGAATCTATTTTCCCTGGTCGACCTCTCACACTCATATTGTGCCCTTTCAGTGTGATATTTCATAATATTCTTATTTTGAAGATCTTTAGAGTTCAAGGTGCTCTTAACTTCGGCCATCATAAGTGATTCATTCTCATAGAGCATGATGTCTATTAAGTTTTCATACTCCTTTAGCAGATACCTTAGAATTATAGTTTTGGTCATTCTCCTTCACCTTCAAACCAATTTTATTCAAGGCGTGTATGATTCGATTATAATCATCTAGGTGTCTTCAGATCTCTATGCTACTATCCATAGATAGTGTGTAAAGTTATTTCTTCAAATAAAATTTGTTCCCCAAAGACTTCTTCATGTAAATTTCTTCCATCATAGCGTTGCAGGCTCTTCAGATGCCACTTGTAGTACTTCATCTTCCAATCTTAATATGAGAGCACCATAAGCTTTAGACAGTACCACATCATCAATATGTGTAGATTTATCATCGATAGCAACAACCAATCTTTTTTGTACTAGGTAAGCCTTAATTTTAATTCTCTAAAGGTTGAAATTATTATATACGTTGAAGTTTCCTAGGCTAAGCTTAATGGAACTCATCTTTTGTTGTTTTCTGGTCTCTATGTGAAGTCGAACTCTCTAAACTTTTGATAATGTGATCGGTCTAATTTTTATATTATTGTTCCACGCTCACTGCATGACTCGTTGGGGTTAGAACCACTGCTCGGTCGAGGAAAAAACTGATTTATTGATTAACGAACCTTCAGAGAAAACCATTAACCCTGTTCAAGACAAAACAAGAAATAAAAGAAAGCGTAAATGAAACCAAGCACACAAGAAGATTTAACGTAGTTCAAATTGTGGAAATATTCTCACATCCATGGGCAACATACACTCTTTTTATTAATAAGTAGGTTAAAGAAGACTTTGAAACACAAAAGACACAAATTCTTTATAACAAAATATGATGTGATTCACAAAGCCCTCTTTTTAGTTTTATCTCTCGCCTCTTTTATCTCACAAAACTAGAGTTATTTCTCTCTCTTCACGAATATGTTGCTCACGAATTTCCTTATACTTCGCCCAACACTATCTTCTTCTGTTTATATGACGGATGTGATAACTTTTAATCTGTTAATTTAAAAATATAATTAATATAGAAAACCCAACTTATAAAAATTAAAATAATATATAAAATTTAACTAATATAAAAATCTAATTAATATCAAGAAAATGTATTTAAATAGAAAATAATTTTCTATTTACACTTAAAAATTATGTTTATAAGAGAAAATCCACCAATTAATCTATACTTTTATATATATATATATTAAATTAACTAGGTATATGTATAATATATGTATTATCGGTTCAAACTTTGTATAATATAGATTATTTTTTCTTTATTTTTCTCTCACCGGTTAGAAATACGTTTTGATTACGAAGCTTATTTTTTTGCACAAACTTTTGGGCTTTATTAAAAAGACTTGAAAAGTACAAAGGTAAAAATGAAAGGCATGAAACTGTGCTTGAAGTAATTGAAAGGCCAAGTGACTGATTCTACTTGTGATTTTGACATTAGTGCTCAAGTACTTTATTGGTCCGGGCGGGTCTTGTTATTTATTAATTGGTTATGGTTAATTTTTGTTTGGGTCAGTAAATTATTTGGGTAAAATGTAAAAGGGTTAGGGTAAATGGGCCCAGTTAGTTTTTGAGGTAAAAAGTAAAAAGTAATAGTTAAAGTAAATGAGGTAAATCGATTTAAGTAAAAAAAGGTAAAACTAGTAACCATGATTGATTTGGGTAGGATTTAATAGATGATCGTATATTAAACAAGCAGGAGTACATTAGGGTGACACGTGTCAGTACCCTATTGATTTGCACGCGCTAGTGATCCAAAATGAAACATTCTCAAACAATAGTGATTCATTTCGGGACGAAAGAAGCTTAATGGCCGGAATGCAACATGTGTCGAATACCATTGACTTGACAGAGTTTTTAACGCATATTGTTCTTAACCTATGTGTTTTAATTGTAAATATAATTAATATAGACTATTTTTATAATTTCAAAAATGATAAGTTTACTGTATTTTTGTTTTATACGCTGTAAAAAATTAAAACCGATATATTGATGATAAATTTAAGATGCAACAAGATTCATAATGAATGATATATGCAAGTTGTTTCAAGATCAATTGATCTTCATAAATTTAGTACACCGAAACCACTTGCACAATAATATTTATATGAATCATAATACATGGTTGGTACCTAGTCATCCAACTATATAGTCTATAATTCTGTTATGATTCCTTTTATGCGGTCAGTGCAACATACGTAGTAATATATGCTATTTGCACGGTACGCTGTATCAAAATATCAAAATATTCAACTTGTTTTTTTTTAACTTATAAAACATTTGTAGTTATGATATTGTTTTCCCAAATTGGGTGAGCTGAAGTATTTACAGGATTTTAAATATATAGGCGGTATATTGGTGTCGTCAATTTCATAAAAAAATATAATAGCTGGATTTGATGAAGGACTCTTCATGAAGACTGTAAGCTTAGATGTTCGAAGAACTTTAGGAGGGGAAACCTCCGAGATAGAATGAAATAATTGGATTAGCTTGAAAGGTTGATGAGGACTCAAGGAGGAAGAGCTCTGCAACGCGTGTATTAGCTTCGTAGTTCGATCCTCCAGTAATAAAAATAATATCTTCTAATTTCAGCTTTGAGTGGATGGTTCTTGAGGAGCTGAAGGATGATTGAGATGACTTGAGAAGCAAACCTGGAGACAGAGTTGTAGAAGAACAATATGTGTTTCTACTGTATAATTTGTAGTCAGATTGTAATTGGTAATTAGAGAAAATTAAGGGAAAATAAGATCAAGTCTTAAAGTTATCTGATGAAGCTAGTCTCCAGACTATCTAGAAGAGAAATAACTTTTAGTTGCTTGACAATATTGTTTGTGTCAATATCAATCTTGTATATGCATTTGTTTGTCTATTTTGCGATCCAATCCGCTGCAGTATTTTACTCTCTGTTGATGTGAGTTATAAACATTTTTAATGAGATTAGAATCCTGCAACACTAAAGAATAGGAGTTAGAAACCAAGGTGGTTTGTTAGAGATAATCCTAGTTAGTAAAATTTTAGAGTGAGTCTCAATTTCCAGTTCATAGATTTGCATTTTGTAGTATATGAGTAAACCATTGAGGAAAGCACGAGTCTCAACTATAAGAGGACTTTATTTTCCATATATTATTCCAATAGCTTCTTTGATGTCACCCTTGAAATTTCTGATGATTGCACTGCCAGAGGCTTCACCAGAGATCAAACAAGTAACCTTAATGCTTAGCTTAAGCCTTTGAGTAGTAGGAGGAGACCAATGAATATCAGAGAGCTTTCTAGATTTTTTTAGATGACTGAAGCAACCAAATTCATATTCCAAGTTTGAATTTTTAGCCCATAAGCTCTTTTTTATAAGTTTAGCCATGTCCAATTTTAGAATAACATTATTGACTTCAGTAATTATAGTACTAGCAGAGATCTCGTGGAGTTTGAATTTCTTGATGTTTCTATGATGCCAAATATTCCAACATGTGATAGCTGGTAGAGTGTTTCTGATGTGTATAATGGTAGGAGCACTCTCGTAACAAAGCCTAAAAATGTGAGACAAATACATATAGTTGCATATCTGAATCTGAACATGTTGCAGAAGTATTGCTAAACTGTCCAAGAGGAATTATATATAACAAATGTGTGATGGAGAGATTCAATATTGTCACAATATTGGCACTTAAATACCATAGATGTTTTCTTTTATTGTAGAAATGTATCTATTTAAACCCAGTTATGAAGAAGCCTTCATAAGAGAAAATAAAACTTATTTGGAATGACATTATTCCAGGTTCTTGATAATAGCATAGATGTTAGACCTTTAGATATCAGCACATCCCAAGTATCTTTAAAAGATAATTCTCCATAAGCATTAGCATTCAACTGAATTTTATCTTCAACGGATGCTTTAACTGAGAATTTAAGAATTATATTAATTTCCAATTGGATGACAGAATTTTGTAACTTTGTCATATCCCAACCATTATCGGTCCAGAAGTTGTTTACTCTGTGTTAATGATACCAAATAAGATCAATTTCACCAGTTAGGTCAATTAGGGGTTTATTGTTGCACCAACGGTCTAGCCAAAATTATGAATATACCATTGGATAAAGTCCTCAACAATACTTCTAACATCTAGTAATCTCTTCTAGATTTAAAATCTCTTGTTGATTAGTTAGACTTGCATATAGTGAGCATTGTAACAATAAATGGTATGCATAAAATTTGACTAAATACTTTTTTTATTTTATTTCAGCCATACCTTGCAAGAGTAAGTAAGTTGTATATCATCAAATTTCATGATATTTAGATATTTTTCTGTGTAGGGAAGGCACAAATTGCTTAAACTAACCCATGCTATGGATCTATGATTATGAGATGTGCCCCAAAGGTATCTATTGCATATGACTTTAATTCTTTTGATGATGGAGCTAGGGATCAAAGAGTGCTTAAGCTAGTAGTTGGGAATAGTTGTCAATACAGATTGGATGAGTGTTAATCTTCCACCAAAGGATAGTAAGGTATGATCTCAAGCTTCCTTGATTAAATCCAGTTGTGTTTTGGATATAAGTTGATCTAGTTATTGGAGAGGGTGTAGGAATAATGAAAAATGATTTCTCTTTGTTGATAAATTGGCCAGTTTGTTTCTGATACTTGACTAGGAATCTGTATAGATTGTTAACACTAGATTTTGAATCATCAACAAAGGATAAACAATAAATAATAATGTCAATAGGAGTTTTGTATCTGTTGTTAGGGTGATCTTGGATTAGTTTTTTTACTTCTCTTATCAGAAATTCTTGAGCCAAGATGAACAAAATAAGGGAGAGAGGTTCCTTTGTGTGATTCCATTGGTACATTTAAAGTATCCCTTTGCTTCATCCTTGATTATGATTAGATGAAGTTTTTGATTGAATTTAGTATTATATAGTAAACCTGTAAATGAATACAAATGCAGCAAGATTTTGCTTGATAAAAGTAATAAAGACTTTGTCAAATGTTTTAGATAAGTCCAGTTTAAGGATGATTCATATTCTACTTTTTTTATTAATGGGAAAGCAAGTTTTTTAGAGAGTAGGATGCTCTCCTGAATTGTTTTGCCCTTAACAAAGCCACTATGTTCAACAGAGATAAGTTTATGGAGAAGATTAGAGATTCTATCATTAATGATTCTATCAACAATATATTATCATGTATGTTCCTCCATTTGACGAAACCTTTTTACTCCTTAGATATTATCTTAGAGAGTAAAATTAATAATATTTCATTCATACTTTTTTATATAATTCTATCGAGCATTGTATATAATTTGATTGGCGTTAAATCATTACAGGTTTGAGGGGAATCCACCTTAAGAATTAAGCAAATTTCAGTAGCGTATATGGCTTGAGGGACATGATGTCCATGAAAGAATTCTACTATAGCTGCACAAACGTCCTTGCAAATCATAGACCAACCAAATTGCAAAAGCTTGGCGTTAAATCCATCAACACCAGCAACATTGTTGGAGCTTAAATATTTAACATTTTTATAAATATCTTCTTCTGAAGGTAACTTCATAAGATTTTTATTATCTTCATCATAAATGAGCTTATAAATGATGTTATAAATTTCCTTAAATTTCTTTGGATTAGGTTGAGCTAATAAAAGTGATTTAAAATTATCCTCAACAGATTTACCTAAAGTCGATTGATCTCTAATCCATGTGTCTCCTTCCAAAATGATATAAATTTTGTTTTCACTCATTCTTTTCTTAACATAGTTATGGAAGCGTAAAGTATTTATATCTCTATTCTTCAACCAGTGAGTACTAATTTTATATTCCTAGTAAGATTATTCCCTAGTCATAAGCTAAACATAAATAGCTTGAGCTTTAGATAGTTTTATTTTATCTTTTATACTCTTAGTTTCCTCAAAACATATTTTAATAAACTTGATTTTCTCTTTCGATTGTACAATAACGTAAAAAACATTACAAAAAATATCATAATTCTAACTTTTAAGTTTATGTTTCAGTAGTTTAAGCTTATTCCAGAAAACTTGAATAAGTGATCCTGTGTATCCTCATTCCAGTTTTGCTCTACCATTCTTAGAATATCAAGATGCATAGTCCACATATTTTGAAACTTGAATAATGATTTGGTTTTATTGTGATCATTTAAAATAGTTATACTCAAAGAGGAATGGTATAATCATGTTATGGATAGGTGTTTTACTTTAGTATTTTCTAGAATAATCCATCCAAGATGAATTATATAATACTCTATCAAGTCTCTTCCACTTACGATTGTTAGTCCATAAAAAATTTGAACCTGAATATCCAACATCTTTTAGTTGACCATCCATGATAGTATTATTTAAGTTATCTTTTAGTATTATTTTTTAGAGTTTGTAATTATATTAATATCCCACATGACAATCCATTCTTTAGAATTATCAGGTAAATCTCTTAAACTATCTCATAGAACAATCCTTTGATCTTTGATACATTTGGTATAAAGCACAGTGATAAGAAATTCCTTTTCCAATCTAGAGTGACTTACTTTTAAGTGCATAATATTTCCATGGTTAACACTAATATCAACAATAACTTCATTTACCATATTATCCACATATTATTAATAATGTTGGCAACACTAACTTGAAAACCAAGCTTTCTAGTTACCTTTTCAACGTTGTCCACCAAGATAATAGGTTCTTGGAAAACAATAAAATCCATATGATCAACCATTTTGATAGTTTTAGTCTTTTGATTGTAAGTTTGTTCCCCACACCTCTCACATTCCAATTTAGGATCACGATTCTCATTTTGAATTTCTATTATAGGGCGTACATGACCTTTTAAAAAGTTCTCTGGTAGTAATTTGACATTTACAAGGTTAAATTTTAGTCTTCTTCATTTTGTTACTTAGTATATTTTTTTAAGTCTTAACCTTATATTCTTTTACCAATAACATGAGGTGTAGGTAAGCTTCCAATGGTTATCTTTTTTTTTTAATTCAGACTCTATATTTGAGTTATCAAGATCATTGGCTGAAGAAACGATAACACATGTTTCAATTGATTGTAAAGCTTCAATAATTTATTTATATGTATTCTGAGAGATATCATTATCATTCTCATTTGTTGTCTAGATGTTATCAAATCTTATATGAATTATTTTCTCTTTTTTGTTGATGATTGCCTTTGATTTTTGTTTTGTCGGAAGATGATGTTTGAGTATAAGGTAACTGTTCTTTTGGTTACGACCCTTAACATGTTGAGGTTTGATTATGAGTATTATAGTTTATCTGATTTCCTTTCTTTTCTGGAACATGATATTCACTCTTGTTTGTTTACTATCTCAATTGATTTGACTTCATTTATGATGATAGATTTGACATTACGAACCCAAAATTTAGTTTGAGAGGTTGTTTTAGCAAGAGAAAATGACTTTGACTGATACATGCTTGAAATATTTCCATCTTTAATAAATATCAGTTTTTTGCATAGTGGGGTTTTATTACCTAGATGAAAGCATTATGGGTAGTATGATGGCATGTCACCGTATAGAATTTTTTTTGGTCAAAATCCATACTTTATTTATAAGATTTCTTGAAACGTCTAATTTGATCAAAGGTTTAGTATAATTAAACTCATTTGTATTCGTGGAAGGCATACTGATAATGGGTTGCCAATTGACTTAGTTATAACATAGATTGTATTCTCATTATACATGTATTCTGGTATATTAGAAAGTGTAATCCATACATGAGTGATAATAGATTTAATACTATGATTAAAGACGGGATACCACTTTAGAAGATTCATTATATGTTGCCTGATTTTTCATACATTCATTTTCTAAATATTTTTACATCATTATATTGCTCAAACTCAATAAAAATATGGCTAGGATCCCACACAGATAGATCAAATTCTCCAAATAATCCTATATTTTCTAGAATTTGTGAACAATAACCAACTAAGGTCGTCCATTTAAAAATGTACCTAGCAGTGTATATTTGAGTTGGATAAAAGACTTTCCTTATCTTGAGAAAAACATTGGATTGACATGTAATCTCCCTTGTCTTGAATTGATACATTAGCATGGTATGGTTTCTTTGATATGATCTTAGTGGATTCAACATAGGATTTTAAGATGATGCTAATATTTTGGTTTTATTGTAGGGACGGTTTTGTTGAGATTTTGTGGAGAATATTGTTCAAAGATTAGGTTGATTCTTAAATCAGTAATTTGGTCTGAATTAGGATGCTTTCGAATTTATATTTGTATCAGGAATGGTGGAAAATCTTTATCTTTCTATTTATGGTTTATGTTCTGGGAGAAGTTTTGATAATTTAAGCCTATGTTTTGAAAAAAAAAGGATGTAGATGTTGTTCTAGAGGTTTGGATAAATGCATGGGTTGACGGTGGAGGCTGGTGTGGAAGTTGTAGTGGAGGTTCTTCTCCAGTCATCTTGATTACAACTTAAAGAAGCTGGTGTCGGGCCAAGCACGGTGGTAGTTGGCAGGCACAAAAAACAAATATTCAATTATTGAAGCCAATTTCAAACACTGATTTTCATTATGCTCTAATTCATTAAGTTTAATAACATTGTTATTCGATGAATGTTCTCGTGTTCACCATAGACCATAACCTTCATATAACCCAATAACTTAAGTGTCAGGTAGTAACCATTGTGCGAGACAGACAGTTTTTCTTTATCAGCATAATGTTGCGCCTGAAAATGGATTTTTACAAAGAGCATTCCCCCTCTTCGATGGTTGAAAGAGTCTTTTATGCCACTTTTCTTTTTAAAGGCTTGGGCTTCGGCTGTGTTGAAAGGCTATCACCATATATGCTAGCTGTTTTTTATCTTTCTTTCTTTTTTGCCTTTTTCTTTTGAGGCAAGTGACTGTCTGCCCTATTGCGAATAAAGAGGAATACCTTACAGTCAGGTTGAACTAGTCTCTAATAAGCATAATTGGGGTTGGGTTGATCCATCAAATTTGGAGGAGGTAAGGCTCCAGATTTGATGGGAAAGAGGTGACTGTTGAGGAAGTTGATCGGTTGGAAGGCAGTATAGAAAGCATTGTTCCACTCTGTTTCAGCCCAAGCGGCAAGGTTTTTGAATATGTCTTTGGCCGCTACCCAACGAATAGCATATCGCTTCAGAATTTTCGGAATGATTATACAAATAAGTAATTAATAAGCAGAACAACAGTTAACATAAATCTATCTTAAAATACATAGTGTTCGAAGTACTTACGGTTGCTTCTCTAGATGAGATTCAATTTTGATAGGTGGGCATCAGATATTTCTTTACCATTTTTCCATGCTCCTGAAATGAAGATAAACTTTTGCTTCTAAAATTTGTCTGCTTCTAGGAGATCATTGATAATTTTTAAATCATCCACCAGAATGAGGTAGTAAAATGGGAGCTTCGATCCTTTTGATAATTTTGTCAAGGATATGAAATCCTTGATGCTGATCGGAATCTTGGACAACTGAGAGGCTATTATCACCGACATAAGAGTGAACCACTGATTCAGTGTCACTTGAGTTGGGCATAGGTTGAGAAGTTCGAAGTACTCCGCGATCATAGGATCCAGTGGGAACCAAAGACCTCAGTTGATGATTTTGGGGTAGACTATCAGCTCTTCATCTTTGCAATCCAAAGGAGTTTCCTCTTTCTTAGGTAGTCGAACGGTGATGTTGCCTCCCATCCCCCATTTTTTATTTAAGTACGATTCTTGATTAGATTGATAGTATATGTATGGAACTTTCTTGAGCTCAATAATGTAGTCAGCATCGAGATCTCTCCAATTTCTGTCAATGCTTGCTCTTTCCTCATCAAAAACAGTACCCAATGCCTTCTTTTTTCGAGGCTTGCGGACTCTTTTTTCTGCGGTAGTTTATGGGTCTCCTTCATCGGACTCAGCCTCATTATCTGACCGAGTAGCTTCAAAATCAGCTTATCAGCTTCTGATGTTTCATCCATTGTTTAGGAAGGATCTTTGGAGGAATTTTGTTGAGGTAATGAAGCCTCTTCGACTATTTCTCTCCGAGGAGAAGACTGAGGAGGTGGATTCAATGAAGGTGAAGTTGGAGCAGCATCATAAGCATTCCCCATCACTATGAAAGTTTTTCTTTTACAGGAAGAATGAGTGATTTCAATTTGTTTCGAAGATGATTTGCTTGATTCTTCACTAATCATAGATGATGCTCTGAGTTGAGAAGAGGATATTCGAGGCGTTCTGTGTGTTTGAAATCTAGAGCAATGACGCTCTTCGGTAGCAGGAGAAGGAGAAAAAACAGCAACTTTAGTTAGATCAAGATTACCGTAGTAAGTGGTTTTGGTGGTTGTTCCAACGGGAGCGTTCTTGATTAATCCAGCATCTCTTTACTCCTCCGCTCTTTCAGTAATGCAAAAATAATTGTATGATCCGAAGACTAGATTATTGTCAGGCTTCAGAGATTTGGTTTTTTGGGTATCCTAGCCTTAGATTTTCTGGATTTTGGATTTTTTCTCATAAACAGGATGAAGATTGACCGGAAAGTATGGGTTTCCCGGCGAAGATAGCTGGGAAAGTTGAAGAACACGTTGAAGGTGGCCAAGGGTGAGTTGATTCTCTCTTAATAAATTTGGATTATGAATTAGAGAATGATGTTACTACCGAATTTATAGGAGGATGAGAAGATGTTTAGAAGTGGAAGAGACTTTGTGATTATTGGACGAAATACAAAACGGTGATAGGGTTATGAGTTCGAAATCTGTCAGACTTGCTAGCTAGCTATAAGTCTAGTAGCTAGTGATTCATGATAAATCTTAACGGTTAGATTTTATAAAGATTTACTTCGAAACGATTTCAAAAGACTAGTTATTTCCTTGACATTTTGATGTGTGGGTACGTTTGGCAAAATCCGATGATCATATTTTTGAATTTGAGAGTTCTGATGAGTGGGCACGTTTGGAAAAATCCGATGATTGTATTCTAGATTTGCGTCTAAAAAGAATCGATGACAAAGAAAAGATGTTGTTGATTTTTTTTTCTTCGAGTTTCTGATATGGCTTATGGCAAGATTCGAAGACATTTAGTTCTTATTCATTTACTGACATGAGAACTAGGGGGGCTACTGATATGGAAGTAGAAATTTAAAGACTAAAGTTTAATGGAACAATAATGATTATGTATTCTTATTGAGGACTAAGGATAATTTATCCCTTAATGTAACCATTTTCAGTTTAGAGCTAAGTTCTAGCGCCTCTATATAAAAACTAGGGATGAACTAATAAAGAGGTTGAACACTTTTTTATCTAACTCAATTGTGCTATGACTTTCTCTCTCTAAAAACTTCCTCAGATATCTCATCTCGGATTTTGGGAAGTGGGGTTATAGTGGTGCATTGTTCTTGGTCATGAGAAGATGATTTTGAAGTAGTAAATATATTTTATGAATAATTAGGTATGTTTGAATCTATAATTTGGTTGTTCTCCGAAGGTATCACATGTGAATTTTTGTTTGTCCCAAATGTTCCATTTGAGGGAGGAAGTCGTCTAGTATTTGTTGTTGAAGTATTGAGCTCTTCAAAGTCTCCCATAGAAAAAAATTGGCTTTTCCGAGGAGGTACTTATTTGCTTGTTTGAGGTGATCTCTTTTCTGAGGTGGTATTTCTTTGCTTGTTCGAGGCGATCGAATTTTCTGAGTAGGTACTTTTTTGCTTGTTTGAGGTGATTGGTTTTGTTTGATTCGATATGGTTTTTGCGAACAAGCTTTAAAGGTAGATAAAAAAGTTTGTCTGAGTAACCTCTAAGTGATACAAAGGGTGATGACTTTCTGGTAGGAGGCCAAGGACCGTATGTAAAGGTTTGAGTAATTCTCGTAGGTTTATCATTAATAATATCACAAGATTCTCTTTGAGTGATGGTAAGTCAATCCTAATAATTGGCTAAGTTTGATGAGTCTGGTTTTTCTCACCACTCACTGTAGAAACCGAACAAGGGAAATTCGGACAAAAACCACCCACTGAACTATCCGAACATGACTAAAGTATTAAAAACTAATCACTTTATGACTAAGCTAATTACCAACCTGCTTAATAAACTAATGGGTCTTTGAATTTGACCCGGTTTCATGAGTTTGACCCGAAAACCCATGAGGCCCATAATTAAGGGTATAAATACCTAACCACTTTCATTAAATGAAGGTAATGAACATTTAATACAACCATGCAGCTCAAATCTCTCACTACAAACCACTTAAACATTAAATACCCTTGAAATATCACAAAATAACTGACCAAACTACCCCCAGACTAAAATAATCCACACCAAATTGGCGACCACAGTGGGAGGAGAAGGTGCCTGAATCAAGCATTCGAAACCATCAAGAAAAACCAGTTCGGATGAATCCGGACGAGCAGGAAGTGCCACCAGCTTTGGCAGAAGTGGTGGGAGAAAATGATGAATATACTATTGAGGAGCGAGATAGACTAAAATTTGAAATAGAAGCCTTGAGGGCTGCTTGAAGGGCAGAATTGGGTGTGAAAAAAAATTCAAAAGTGTCAGCAGTTCACCATACTGACAATCCAAGAGAGCATGAGCCCTCAAAAACTCATGTAAGCACTAAAAAGACTCATGCTAGTTCAAATAAGTCTCACCGGTCTAAACCGGTGGAGAGCTCATATTCAGACTCAGAATCTTCCAGCAGCTCCTCAAGTGAAGATGAAGTCGAGGAATCCCTATCATCCAGCAGTGATGAAGGCCGTTCTAAGAAGAAACAGAAGGTGGTTAAAAAATACTCAAGAAAAAAGGGACAGATATGGAAGGTTGAAAAGGCATCTGGGTAAAGGGTCGTCTCATAGTCACAGCCATGGCCGGAGACACGTAGACCGATTGTTAATGGATCCTTTTTCCTTTCATGATGAACCAGGTATCTTTGCAACCCCCAACGAAGATACTGTTTTTAGTCGTGGCCGGAATTGGAGACAATCTCCATTGTCTTCCAAAATACTGTCCGGAAACCTTCCTAAGAGGTTTGACAGCACAAAGATGGAGAAGTATGATGGTAGTAAAGATCCAGATAACCATCTGGAGAAATTCAAAAAATTTATGATGAACTTTGATGATGATGATAAGCTACTATATCGAGCATTCTTCCAGTCTTTTACGGGGAGTGCTCTGAAGTGGTACAATAGTTTGCCACAGGGTTGCATCAGAAATGTTGATACTTTTTGGGTGGCCTTTCGGAGACAGTTCATGGGAAGCAAAGAAGTGAAGGGCGACGGAGAAACTATAATCCATTATGCCCAAGAACCAAATGAATCTTTGGAAGAGTACATAAGTCGCTTTGTGAACACCAAAAATGGATTAGCTGATTGCTTTGAACAAGTAGGAATAGCTTCTCTAAGGCTGGGTTTGAACCCTGGCAATTTGGTTGATTCAGTAACCAGGAAAAAGGCCATGACGTGGGGAGGTTTACTGAATCAGGTCAGCAAACAGATTAATATGGATGAAACAAAGAAAACCAGGGTGCACCGGCAGGTGAGGTCTGCTCCAGCTGCACCAAATCAAAACCAGAATCAGTCCGGGTACAAGGCTAAGGAAGCCGGACAGGGTCAAAACAGGGCCAAGGCTCAATCCCACCCAGCTTCACCAGCTCAAAGCCAGCAATCTAGAAATAAGCGAGGACCTTGGGTTCAACCGGAGTGGTTTGCTAAACTAAACGAAAATGTAGCTACCACTTATGATAAAATGAAAGATGAAGTACATTTCAGGAAGCCAGCTGCATTACAATCACCAAGGGAAAGTCGAAATAACAGTTTTTGTCGGTATCATCGTGATACTGGCCATACCATTGAAGATTGCATCGCGTTGAAACAAGAAGTACAGAATTTGATTGAGAGAGGGAAGTTGGGGCATGTTAAAATAAGAGGCGGAAATAGGCATAATAATGCTCCTCGGACTGGCCCGAATAATGTAGAGACATCGGCTCCGGATGGGGCTATGGTAATAATTGAAATATTTGATGTAGAATCAGAATACTTGGATCATGTCCCAACCCGAAACAAGGTGGGTGTTATCACAGAGCGTTGCAAGACGGTGTTCGGACTCATCAACTTTTTTGAGTCACTTACAATATTTGGGGGAGACACCATGACAACACCAACTGCTTCTTCGAGAAAGAGGCATGTGCATACTTTAGCCACCCAACTGGAAGGAGGCATGCCTTCCTATCAATCACAAATTCCTTTTCCCTTCATTGTTTTTGACGAAGATGACTTGATAGACATAGTTGGTCCCCATGAAGATGTTGTTGTAATAGGAGCATCCATTAGGGGCAATGACATAAGGAGAATTTTGGTGGACATCGGCAGTTCGGCCAATATCCTCTTTTTAACTTCTTATAAATAGATGAAGAATCCAGTCGTGATTCAGCGTTCGAATCGGTCAATAGTGGGTTTCACTGGAAGCTCACCTGACGTAATTGGGGAATTCAAAAAGGAAGTTCTGTTAGGCAAGAGCCCTTTTAAGAAGATGGTTAGAATACTTTTTGTGGTGGTGGGTTGTCCTACGTGCTACAATTCTATTTTGGGGAGGTTTTGGCTCTCCAAGATGCATGTTGTGGCTTCAACAGTCCACTAATGTCTGAAATATGTTGTGCAAGGACAAGTAGGAGTTGTCAGAAGCAGTCAAAAGGTAGCAAGAGAGTGTTATGCAACAGCACTGGCCCCTCGAAATTTGGGGGCAGTTCGGATCAGTGAGGATTAGCAATTTGAGGGGCCCTCTCGGGGAGAGGGTGAAATTGATGACCCCAGAGAGACCCATGGTGTTTTAATACCTATTGAACAAGTTGAAACTCACTCTATGGCTGAAGGAAGAAGTGTCAAGGTCGGATCCAAGATGACATCTGAGTTAAAGAGTAAAGTGTTAGCCTTTTTGAAAAACCATCAGTATGTTTTCGCTTGGTGCAATACTGATGTAACCGGAGCACCATCAGACATTATATGACACCAATTGTCCATCCGGAGGGATATATCACCAGTTGTACAAAAGAGGAGAGCTTTTTCTAAGGAAAAGGTTGATGACATAGTTCAAGAGGTTGACCGACTTACTAAAATGGGACACATAAAGGAATCTCAATATCATTTATGGACAGCCAATCCGGTGTTAGTAAAGAAGAAAAATGGAAAGTGGCGTATGTGTATTGATTTTACAGATCTCAATAGAGCTTTCCCAAAAAATCTATATCCTGTCTCTCGGATTGATAAGTTGGTGGACTCCACATCTGAGAACAAGCTACTGTCCTTCATGGATGCCTTCTCCGGGTATAATCAAATTCAAGTAGATCTGAAAGATCAAGAGCATACTACGTTTGTTACTGATAGGGGCCTCCATTGTTACAAGGTGATGCCATTTGGGTTAAAGAATGATGGGGCTACTTATCAGAGATTAGTAAACAAGGCTTTCGCTAATCAGATTGGAAGAAACATGGAAGTCTACATTGATGACATGATGGTAAAAAGTGTGGACGAAGAGCTACACTTAGCAGATCTCTAAGAAACCTTTGCCAACTTGGTAAAGGTAAATTTAAATTTAAATTCAGAAAAGTGTGTGTTCGGGGTGCAGTCCGGAAAATTTTTGGGGTACTTAATAAGTGACAAAGGCATACAACCTGATCCAGACCAGCTTAGTGCTTTATTGCAGATAGAACCTCTTCGGAATATTAAAGAAGTACAAAGATTGACAGGGAGGCTAGTTGCTCTAAACCGTTTTATCTCAAGGTCTTCGGATAGGTGTGCTCCGTTTTTTCAAAATTTGAAAGGCACAAAAGAGTTTAATTGGTCTCCCAAGTGTGACCAGGCTTTCGATGAAATTAAGAAGCACTTATCTTCTCTTAAAACCTTGTTTAAACCTGTTGATGGAGAGAGGCTCTACACATACCTGGCAGTTTCTGATTGCGCCCTAAGTGCAGTGCTAGTAAGAGAGGTGGATAGTTATTCTCGTCTGGTGTACTATATCAGCAAAAGCTTGATTGATGCATAAAAAAGATATTTGAAACTTGAAAAACTAGCACTGGACTTAGTAATTGCTCCTAGGAAAATGAGGCCCTACTTTTAGTCTCATCTGATCATTGTTCGGACGTCTTTTCCCTTGAAAAATGTTCTTCAAAAGGCAGATGTTTCAAGCAGAATAACCAAGTGGTCGGTGGAGTTGGGGGACTATGATAGTGATTTTGCCTCTCGTACAGCAGTCAAGGCCCAGACTGTTGCTCATTTCCTAGTGGAATTTCACTCAAACAGTGACACCGAACAAGAAGCAGTTGAAAAAACTAAGAAAGTACGGGTTGTCCGGACTGATGGAGGCTCAAGTACTATGGGTTATGGTGCTGGAATATGTTTAACCTCTCCGTACAGTGACAAAATATATTAAGCTATATGTTTCGCTTTCACGACTTCCAACAACGAGTCCGAATATAAAGATGCTATAGCAGGATTGAAATTAGCTCTAATTTGTGGAGACAAAAGGGTCAGGTTGATGAGAGATTCCCATCTTCTAATCCATCATGCACAAAGGCCTATCCGAGGCAAAAAAAAGAGCAACTGGTTAAGTACTTACTTGTTCTAAAAGAAGTGGCACTTAGTTTTAAAAACATTACCTGTGAGCACATACCCCGAACAGAAAATATGTTAGCAGATTCTTTGGCAACCATAGCCTATTCTGAGTCATATCCATGGATTTATGTGCAAGAATTCCCATCCATTCAACTCAGTCAGAACAAGAAAGAAGAAAGCTTAAATATACAAGTAAATCAGCCTCAAGATTGGAGATTTTCTCTTTTCCAGTACCTCTCAGATAGCATTTTACCTCCGGAAAAAGCAGTGGCAAGAAAAGTAAAGTATAAGGCTCGTGGTTTTGTGATCTTAAGAGATGTTTTTTACAAAAAAATCCTGTAGTAGGCCTCTTTTACGATGTTTGGGGTGTGAAGAGTCCCAAGTGGTACTCTCCGAATTGCATGATGGCGAAGGATCAGCACACTGTGGATTCAAGGCTCTAACCAGAAGGGTCTTGTTAGCAGGGTACTATTGGCCATCCATAATGCAAGACGCCAAGGAATTGGTGAAAAAGTGTGATCCATGCCAAAGATACAGTAATGTAATTCATATCCCAGCTGTCCCATTAGAGTCAATTTTTGAGCCAATACCTTTTTCTCGTTGGGGGCTAGATTTGGTGGGACCTCTACCCATGGCTTCTGGAGGATGCCGAACTATAATAGTTGTTATTGATTACTTCTCAAAGTGGATTGAAGCAGCCCCATTAGCAGGAACTACTTCGAAAGCTGTGATAAAATTCATCCTATCTAATATTTACTGCAGATTTGGGGTTCTACAAAAGATAACCACAGACAATGGGCCACAGTTCGATAACAAGGATGTGGAGAATTTTTGTGCCTTTAGAAGGATTCAACACTGTTTCTCTTCTCTTTTTCACCCACAAGAAAATGGTCAAGTTGAAGTAGCTAAGAGAACCATCATGTTCGGTCTTAAAAAGAATCTAGAAGGGGCTGCTGGAAAGTGGTCAAGTTATCTACAAGAAGTCCTATGGGCTTACTGGACCACTCCCGGGGCTGCAACACAGGAATCCCCATTTGCTTTGGTATATGGTATGGATGCAATAGCTCCCATAGAGGTCACACTCCCTTCATTTTGAGTCCACCATTTTTTCGAATAAGCTAATTAAGAGGCAATCAGAAGCCAACTTGACTTGATGGAAGAAGGAAGAGTCAAGGCTCACCTTAAAGCCACACACTATCAGGGTTTGATGAGAAGCAGATTTGCTTCCAGACACAAAAGGAGGGATTTTCAATCAGGTGATAAGATGCTGAGAAAAGTCTTCCCACACACCAAGGAGAAGCAGTTCGGCAAGCTAGCTCCAACATGGGAAGGACCCTATATGGTCACTGAAAAGCTTAAACCTGGGACATACAGGCTCAAAGATAAAGATGGAAGAATTTTGAATCACCCTTGGAACATCGAACACCTTCGGTTGTATTTAGAATAAAGACTATGTAAATATTTACTTGTTTAAAGTCCATGTAAATATTTGGAGGCATACTCTTTCCTACCTTGGTGGCGCGAGGAGGTTTTAATGAGGTGTCTAGGTTTTTTAATACAGTTCGATGCCTTCTTGAAAAATTTGAAGTGGTCTGACTATTAGATCGGATTAATTCGGTGGAGTGATGACCATTTAAACACTTGTCATCAGAGAATTTAAGCACTCTCACTTTAAAATATTCAAAGGCCATTTAAATACGAGCCATCAAAATTGGAAAACTATAAAACAATATAAGAGTTGTGTAAGATGGAACTGCCCGCCAGATACCAGGGAATGATATTAAATATATAAAATGCCTTGGCCACCCAAGGACTTTAGAGTTTCAAAAATAAGGTTTGTCCGGACAAGGGCCGGACACGATTACAAAATTGCCTTGGCCATCCAAGGACTTTTAGTCACAAAAATTAAAGAAAAATATGGTTAAAACTTTAAGGCTGAGCTTTCTTGGATGGCCTAGCCTTGCTTGGTTTCTTCTTGGGATCTTCGATCTCCTCATCTGGACTCTCTCCAGTCCTTTCATCCTCATCAGTGGTATCATCCCAACCAATGGAGTAGTCGTGCTTGTCACCATCAGTCATGGTGTGATGAGGGAGGTCCTCGTATTCCACGAATCGCCATAAATCTCCCAGTGTCCTCTTCAGAAATTTCTCATGAAAGAGCAAGACCATGTCCGATTTGACTTCGGCATACCTTTCCTCTTGGGAGTCTATCACCTTGTTGGTGTATGCATCAATCCTGGCTTGGATTGTCTTTTCTTGTTCCTTTACCAGGTCGTCTTTTTCTTGCTTGGCCTTAGACACAACATCCTCAAGCGAAATTTTGTCACTGGTCAGGGTCTGAATGATGTTGTCTTTGGCCTTCACCTCTTCTTTTGAAGTAGAAAGATTCTTCTTCAAGTCAGAAAATTTGGATTAAAGCTCTTTCACAACCCCCTCCGAAGTGGCCGCTTGGTGGCCAATTCCTCCTTTCCCTTTTTCAACTCCTCATTTTCTCTCTTTAAAGCCTCGAGACTCTGCTTGAATGTAAGGAGGTCATTGGACAAACTCTCCTTGTCAGAATTGAGTGTGTTGATGATGGCTGACTGGTTTCGCACTTGCTTCTCCAAGTTGAGCACCGGTTGGATATTGCTCAACGAGGAGTGGGTCACCATATCCTTCTCTCCTGAAACAGAAAAATATTTACCATTGAAAGTGACCATGTTTGAAGAGCTTGGGGGAAGGTAAGGGCCAGCAAAGTCATCATTCTCAAGGTCTCCGAAGTAAAGACCAATCCCTTGAAGGCCACTGATGTCAACCCCATCAATGTTGATGTCCCCTCCGGCGACCTCTCCAGTGTGAAAGTCCTCTCCGGTGTGAAAATCAATTTGGATTTCCTCTGCTTGAGTTGGGTCTGTTGGGTCGCCAGGAGGACCGGAGAGCAATTTCATCTCCCTTTGAGGTCTTCTTCTTCTTAGCTTCAATATCTCCACATTCTGCTCCCCGTTTTTTATCTTTCCTGGGAGCTTTTGGGGGCTTTGGAGATCCAACTGCCACTTTGGTACTCTCGTTTTCTACCACTTGTAGCAAAGCAACATCAATTCTTCCTTGATCCTGCTCCTCCTGGTTTGTTGGGACAACTTCCTCAGCATCACCTGGATTGACCTCAACCACGTCTTCCTTAGCCTTGCCTTTCTTGCCCTTCATTTTGCTTGGGGCTTTAGTTCTGCCCGGCAAGGCTAGCTTTCCATCCTTTCCATCTGTCTTCTGAATAATCACCTCCGGAGGGGGTGGAGTGGTTAATTCCTCCCAAGACAAATCTCTCCGGCCGGTTGTATTCCTGAGATGGGATCTTACCAAATTTCCTCCGGTAAAACAGTTGTGGAAGCGATTTCCCCATTTCTCAGCAGCACAAGCATTTAGCTTGGAACAAGTGGTCAGCCCCTCCTCTAAGTAGTCATTAAACTCCTTCGGCAGCACTACCAAAAAACAAAAGAAGAGAAATTAAATAAACAAACTTATTATAAGAAAAGATGGAAAGATTTAATGAAATATTTACCAGTGCTCTTCCATCTGCTGGTGAGCATGCTTGGATTGACACCATCTTTAATTTTCCTCCCATTCTCCCAAGCACCGCTAATAAACAAAAATTGAGTCTTCCAGTTCTTCTCCGACTCAAGCAAGTCGTCCACCACTTTGTAATTGCCACCCATATTGTAATGGTAATAGGGGATAACATGGTTTCTGCAAAGGCTGGCCACAGCAGCAAACTGCTCAATCAGAAGTGGGATTCTGGAGATCCTGGAGGCTACAATGCAAGCCATGAGGGTGTACCAAGCGTTGGGCTCAGTTGGCTTGGGCAGAGCTTTATCAGATGGAAATATCTGACGATCTTTGGGTCCAAGGGAAACCTAAGCCCCTAGTTGAATAACTCTGTGTAGAAAACTATCTCACTGAGCTTGCAATCCATTGGCGTCTCCGAATCGACCGGTATCCTCACTTTAACATTTTCTGGTATCCCCCACTTTGTCCGGATCCGACCTAATTTAGCTGTGTGAATAAAAGCATAATTAATATTGTGCATGGCTAGCAGATATTTCACACTCACTTAGTGGAAGCAAGGTCCCACTTTTCCAACAAGGTACTCCGGCAGGTCTGGGTGTTTCAAGCATAGTTTCTTTTTGCCCTTGCTTTTCTTAACAATGACAGTCTCACTTTTCTGCCCGGAGACATCGGTCTCAAAAGGGGCTTCTTCAACACTATCCTCCATTACGTCTTCCATTACCATGGAAGGGTTATCAGCTGTTTTTTGGAGGGAAGTGCTTGTGGTTGGCTCATTAAGCTGTCTGGATGGCTGAGCATTGCTTTCCATTTGTGGTCTGGAGTCCGGCTGGGGCTCGGATCCGGAGGGTTCGTTTCGAAGGCTTGAACTGGTGGCCTCCGGACCAGACAACTTGTCCTTAGGAAATTTAATGGGCGCTTCTGACCCTGAAATTTTATCTTTGGCCCCAGATTTAGATGGCGCATATTTTGAAGATTTAGACGGTGGAGCAGCAGCCTGGCCTTTTACCAGACGACCTTTTCGACGATTTACTAGTTTTTTTGGGGAAACGTCAGCATCCGATCCCATGGCTATGAATGTAAATGGTCTCCTAGAACTTGTAACTACTTGCTCTTGTTTAACAATAGGCTCCGACTCCTGGACCGATGAGCCTGAGATGATCGGTGAAAGACTAGGTTGAAATAACCTTCTAGGTTTAGAGCTTCTGGTAGAAGACGAACCTCGATCAGGCTCTGAGGTTGGTGTTTCATGTTTGTCAACAGGAGAGACTGGGAGGCCTGCTGCAATGCGCTTTTCTCGTTCGACCCTTTGTGCTTTCTCTAACTCCGACAGATTCAGCCACCCACCTTTTACTAAAGCGTTTCTTGCTGTAAACATAAACTTACACTAAAATGCGTTTTTGGAGAAGAGAGATAAAAGCTCTGAAGATTAGAAGTGAAAAGATGTTGAATATGGTAAAACAGTGAAAAGTGATTTAATTTATACTGAAGAAACAAAAGATACCTTGAAACCTAGAAGAATTCGAAAAGGTAGAGTAATGATTAAGGACGGCGCTCACATCACCAGCATTAATTGAAGAGGTTACTTTTTGAGGTAAGTGGGAGCGCCACTCTAGGAGAAAAACGGCTGGTGAGGAAAATCAGGTAGGGACACGTGTCCCACGATCTTTGGCAAAACCGTTGAGCTTCTGAGAGGTTTGCTAGTCCGGATAAATCCGTTATACAATTCAAAATCTGTCCGGACATTATTACAAGTGCTCATGAGCGATTTTTTAGGTCTTGTCAAAGGCTTTCGAACATTACCTAAAAAAGGGGCTACTGATGGGTCTGGTTTTTCTCACCACTCACTGTAGAAACCGGACAGGGGTAATTCGGACAAAAACCACCCACTGAACTATCCGAACAGGACTAAAGTATTAAAAACTAATCACTTTATGACTAAGCTAATTACCAACCTGCTTAATAAACTAATAGGTCTTTGAATTCGACCCGATTTCATGAGTTTGATCCGAAAACCCATGAGGCCCATAATTAAAGGTATAAATACCCAACCACTTTCATTAAATGAAGGTAATGAACATTTAATACAACCATGCAGCTCAAATCTCTCACTACAAACAACTTAAACATTAAATACCCTTGAAACATCACAAAATACCTGACCAAACTACCCCCAGACTAAAATAATCCACACCAAAGCTGAACATAAACAGAACAAAAATAGATCATAGCAGATCAGATACGATCTACATGGATAGAATTTGGCGGGGACAGTGGAGGAGTAAATAACTCAGTGAAATTCCTATCTCTATAATTTAATGGTGATGGGCAAAGTGAGTAATGAGGGTATATTTATAGGAAGAGTTGTGAAGATGGGTCTAGGGTTTTTGAAGAGAAAGTTGAAGAGTTTGACAGACGTCTATTGGATAGGATCCGATACGACAGATATTGAGTGCCTAGTTTGAAGTAGGTAAAAACGTGTAATGTGTCAGAATGAAACATTACATATGCCAAGACGCCTCTACTATCTTCCACTTCATTCCAATAAGTTTATTATTATACTCCTTGAAAATTTTGAGGGCTTATTAATTTGGAATGGTTTTTCGAAAAGTAATGATGCACAACTTGAAAAGGCATATGATTTTCTGAGGAGAGACAATGCTCAGGGTGTAATTTATATTGTCCAAGCAGCATGTTAGGCTAATTTCGAGGAGGTTTTTAGACTTTTTTTTATATAACCAAGAGATAAAGTTGGACCTATACATATCAGCTTTTAGTCCTTCCCTAAGATTCTTTGCAAGGACTAGGGGGCTACTCACAAAGATATAAATAATTGAGAAGTAAAAACATTATTAAAAATGTTTTCAATTGATTATTTAATAATTTTAGAGATATTTGGTATAAAGTGTAAATACAGAAGAACTAAATGTGTAATTTGTAACAAATATGTTTGTACTAAGTAGTGAATTGGGGTAAAGTATTCATGCCAACACTAACTAATTCTCTTATATGTAACTATCTCACCTATAATAAGTGTGTTTACCTTGGAAATACGATGGACGAACATTTAGCACACTTTTACTCTTGGTCACTTTCTCTCTCTTAACGCTTGAGAAATCCTCTCTCTCTAAAAATATCCTAATAATTCTTCTTAGACATCAATTTCTTCCTCTAAATATTCAATACTTATCACATAATATTCCATTAAGTTAATCTAGAGACTAAACGAGACCATCATTTTGATAAATTATGATATCATTAATGAGAAAGTTGTTTTAATATCATAAATGAATATCTTAATACTACAAACTATTGATTTTAACTAAAATTCACATGTAATTGTTACAAACCTTTTAATTTTCCTTTGTTATGGAGGCTTAAACTAAATTCTTCCTTTAGATTGATTATTGTTTGTTTTTCATTATATACACCTAATAAAGTCATTGGATTTTACTATATGTTATTTTTTTCTTAATATCAATGTTTAAAACATAATCTTAATATTCATTTAATAAAACTTAATGATGACATGTGTCATTGATGATGTTTAAACCTGTTCGGAGGTTATTTTTGGTAAGTGTTTGGATGATGTACTAAAGTTAGGTTAACGAGTAGAGAGATAATCGTGGTGTTTGTATTTAATGTGTAAAGAGAGAATGTTTCAACCTTCTTAAGTGTTGTTCTTTTGAGTCTTTATATAATTGTTATGGAAAAAACTAACAAAGAGAATGCCACGTAATAAACTTTATTGATAAAAAAAGAGTCTTACATTAGTTGTTGGTTTATTTTCTTATTCATACCCATTATTATCGTTTACAAACCATTACTACAATGTTCGACTCCACTAACTATACTTAGAATTGAATTTACATTGTGTGACCTAAATTAATGGTCATTAAGTTAGTGGGTTGACTGGTTCAATTAATGGTACTTAACTATTGTTTTGATTGTTTCTTTTGTCGTCGGTCCTTGGTCAGCTTCATCTGCGCGATTAACCGATCACCAATCCACTTTCTACTTCTCTCCTCGGATATATACTTTGTATGGATTTGCTTTGCCTCACTAAAAGTCTGGTCTTCTTTCCTTATTTTCATCTGTCCCTATACTTTCTCGGTGGGGTGTTCGCTTGGTTTATTTTAGCTTATCAATATTGCCACCCTCTGACCGGTCTTGATTTCTCGGATAGGCTTTGGTAAGATTAAGCTCGTCATCAGCCTTGCTCGCCGCTTGAGTCTATCTTATCATCAACCCAATTTGGTGTCGATTCTTCTCTTTCAGTGATTCCTAGTGCTCGGATACCCTCTAATTTGATAGCCACTAGATACCCATCAGCAGGACACCCCTTAATTCATGGTTTATATGTAGACAATATAAAATAGATGAAGTAATTAATATAAATGAGGCAGATGAATCGGTACCTTAGATACCTCAAGTTATGTGACGTATGGCTTACATTGATGGAATATTCGGAGATTCTAACGGTAGTATGACACGTGGAGAGTGTTTATCCCATGCGTGTGTAACGATAATTATGACAAAGTTTTAAAGACATTTGACAACTGCCATCAAATCACATGAGGGATGAAAACAAATAGAAATTTCGAATTCCATTTTTGACTTGTGAAGTAGCCCTTATATTGATAAAATATGCCATTTCTCATTTATCAAAAATACGTTTCTCATTATCGCTACACTGGAAACGTTTTGCTGCAACAAAAATAATTCATCGTAAAGGAACTTCATCGTCTTCCAAACAGTCAGGTATGTAAATACTTCTAATATACTACACTGTAGCTTTTGCAATGAAAACTAGTATTATGAGAGAGAGAAAAAAACCTTTGATTGGAGCGTTGGTATTGAGTCAGATACCAAGTTAAATCAAAAAAACCATATTGACTGGTAATGGTACCCTTCACTGAATCAAATCCTCCCTTTAATTGATCTAATTTATCATGTTGGCTCATTGCAGTCACTCAAGTAAATATAATGGCCCCGAAGAAAGCGGGGAACAAGAAAGAGAAAGTGGGGAAAACCGCCGAATCGGAGTTTAAAAACCCAGTCTTCTTAGAAAATTAGTTTTCTGATCTAACCTCAAAATATGGGTACCTTGACGATAGTGGGCTACTGAGCTTTAAGGATGGATACGGGATACCCAATGATGTCATAGTAAGGGTACCGTCGGTCGGCGAGCATTCCTATCAGGCGCAAGACCACGAGACTTGCCTACTCACCAGCATATTTTATTAGGGCCTTTGGTTACCCTTACCATCAATGATACGTGACTTCTTTAGTGTTATAAGCATATGCCAACCTAACTGGCTGCCAACGGAAGGAGAATGCTACTTAATCTTGTAATAATCTCTCGTCTGTAAGGTATTAAGGTTTGCCTAAAAGACTTACTACTTGCCATGGATGTAGATAAGTTTGCCAAATATCCGTTCTTCTACACTCAGTTGACCGAAATAAAGAAAATAGTCAAGCTCCTTTCATCTGATAAGAACTGAAAACACTCATATATGTTCGTATCGGGGAATTGGGAGCATGAAAATACGATTATGTGAATCTTCAGTTAGAGAGGAAGTGGAAAGTTAAGTGTAAGGAACATTTTGAGTAGTTTAGGATTTTGGAAAATGGGTACGAATGTTGACAACATTATTTACTTGTGCATGTGAAGAAACCTACCAGGAGTGGTGCAATGAGGTTTTATCGAAGTAATACAAGAATCTTTTGGTCTAGCTAGGGAACCTAGCCAGCACAACCTGGTTTGAAGAGCCAACATAGTTGTTTAATCAGGTAAACTATCTAAGTACGGGTTTATGGCCAGTGCCCGAGTTGGTCATCACTAAGGACGGGAAGATAACTATGGCCGACAGTGGAGAAGTGGCATCTGTAGAGCATATACAGGCGCTAATGGAGCAAAGGTACCGAGAGTAGAATAGCACTGGGTTTGGTTGTTAGTGCCCCATACTCGAAAAACGAGGAAGGCAGAAGGGTCGATATTGTTGTAGTGTTAAAATGAGAAAGAGGGGGAAATGTTAGTTATTTAGGGGTATGATGAAATGGATCAGCATAAGGATGATGTTGTCTCGACAGGGGGGGGCAAATGCAACAAGATCGGACTCGGCAAGCTTGTGAAGAAGATGATGAGAGTGAAACGCCGGTGAATTCTCTTGTGAAAGAATCATGTTTGATTGTAAATGTTGTTCCTCTTGCAACAAGAAAGTTGCAACTGGTTGATGAGGAACTTGATGATGATGAAATGGTGATTCTAGAGAAGCAAAGCATCCAACCGACGAGTTCAAATGTAGAATAGAATCGGGGAAATGCTATGAAGTTTTGGTCCTAGACGAGGCTCCAACAGATGGCCAGACGAGCTGGCCTAAGGACAGTCAGGAGGGAGATGGGTAGCAAAAATGGATTCCTGAGGAGATAGCTCAAAAGATGAAATAATTTGTAATGACAATAAGTATTCGTCCTTCCTCTTTTGTCACAAGAGTCGGCATGGGGTCATCATTTTTCAATATTGTAAGACCCGAACAAATGGCCACTGGGAAAAAAGAGTAAAGTTTGGTAAAGAGGGTCTGGTCAGTTGCCTCATACAAATATTGTTATGCCTCGTCTCTTGATGTTAATGTTCAAGCAGCTCAAACACTACTTAGAATTTTCCTACTATGAAGACATTCCCATAAGCGAACTCCAGCAGAGACAAGTGGAGCTAGTGATCGAGGTAAGACAAGTTGAAACTGTTTACCTTAATAATAAATGATGTATGAACTTATCAGATTATGCACCAATATTCGGTTGTTCTGACATACCGGGGTATGTCAAAATCCGACTACCAGGTCATGTAGAAGTGGAAGACAAAGCTGATGTTCTTTGGTTCGGTCAAGGGTTTGACTACCGAGTTTGCCCGGTTTAAAAATGCTTATGGGTCGGCCAGATCACTGAAAGAGAAGGAAAATCAGGCTAATGAAGAGCTTCAACAGAAGGTGGTTGATCTCAAAGTTTCTCTTAGCTCGAGCAAGGAAAAGCATAAGGATTTGATCTTGCTCGGAAAAAATGTTGCTAAGGCACAAAGGGTTGAGGAGCAAGTCGAATGCATCGTTGGACCGGTGGTGGAAAATGAGGAGCTCAAGGTTAAAGCGGATGATTTACAAAAGGATATGGATCTACATCGTGTCCAATGGAAGAAGAAACTTAATGTAAAGTTGGAGTAAATAGAGAAACAAGTTGGATATGATGGCAAAAAAATCCGAAGGATATTATTGCATAGCTGCTAGCATTCAAATCCTGCTATGAAGCTGGGATCTCTGAGCCAATTTGTTCAGGCTCTCATGCCCCCTAAAATGGGAGGCTCTCTAATTTTTAACCCTCCTTTATTGATCAAAAAGTAGGTAAGACATCCACCATTTAGGCTAAGGATATGGGATTGCAACCAAGCGACGTGGCTCCCGAGGAGGGGACATCTAAAGTTCCTCCAGTTTTTCCCGATGCGTGAAAAAATGTTAAATTATATAGTACTTGAAAACTACTATTACTTGTGTGTAATTTGATAGAATACTTGATTTAGATCTTGATTATGGGTGGGAGGTATTAATTGTACTTTTGTTGCCCAACATAATCATCTGATATGTTGACGCGAACTTATATTAGATTTTTTGTTTTTTGTTTATGTTGATAGCCGGCCTTCTAATCGACTGTAGTTATAATTTTGATGATCATGTCATTTGGAGATTTTTTTGGAGATGTGTTTACTAATTAGGATAATTTTTGGACGGATCCTTACAAGGTCGAGCTCATTAAGGCTCATTGCATAGCTAGGAATCTACTCGTCCTTTACATAATTGTGGTTCAGTCTGGCCTTTATGTAGCCCGTAGACGTGGCAAATTAGCTCGATCGTGCTTATAGACACATGGTTTAGGCTCAGTATGGCCCTTTACGTAGCCCGTAGGCATGGTCATAAACTCGGTCACAACTGTAAGGATGAAGTAAACGTATTAATAAACACACATAATGTCAAAAGCGATAAATATATTAATGAAATGAAAAAGAGTTATGATGCCTCATTAAAAAACCATTTTGTGCCATCAGGGGCGAAAAGAGTGCATCTTTTTAGTTACAAAGATTGGCGATAGAAATTTAGATGGTTAATATTCCATGGGTTCTTTTAGGAATTGCCATATGCGTCGGCGAGGCGATAGGCTCCACTATGGCCTTCGAAGATAATTGGATTTTTGGCCCTTCCCTATTCACCCATAACTTGTCAGCTGCTTTGTCGCCTAATCCTTTGAATATTTTCTTCATAACTGTGTCACCTACCTGAAAACTACGGTGTTTGAGCCGAGTGTTAAAATGTTCCTGCATCAGGCTCCTATAATGATCTGCCCGTACGCATGCCTGGTCACACCTATATTCAATAAGATCCACATTTTTTGCTCGGTTGGATACATTAAGGTCTTCCTCATCATTTGCGATCCGTTGGGTGGTTACAGTTATTTTTGCCAGCGCCACAGCTTTGTTGCCGTAGACGAAGGAAAAATGAGTTTCACTGGTTGCAGTTCGAGGGTTAGTGCGGTATGCCCATAAGGCCTTAACTAACTTGTATGGACAATTTCCCTTGGTACCTTCGAGCTTCTTTGTAATGCCTTCCAAAATCGTTTGGTTGGTGAATTCGACTTGGTCGTTTTTCTGGGGGTAATATGGTGTGGAAAAGTGTTGGTCAATCCCGTATCGTTTGCAGAATGTTGTCACCACATTGTTTTGAAATTGATGCCTATTATCTGTTATCAATATGCATAGTATGCCAAATCTTGTAAGTATTTGATTATGGACAAAATACATACCTCCTGAGTTTGGGTTCGGAAAAGATCTTTAGCCTTTACCCATTTCGAAAAGTAATCCACCGCGATGATTTGAAATTGTCGCTTGCCGATTGCCATAGAAAGTGGCCCTACAAGGTCGATGCGCTACTTATCAAAAGGGAAAATGGTGGATTACATGCTGCATTGGCTCACTTGGAAGATGTCAAGTATTGGCGAAATGCTAACACTGGTGACATTGTTGGACAAGTCGCTCCATATTGCTGGCCAGTTCTGGCCAATAATAACCTGTTAGCAGAAAACGTCAAATGAGGCTCTGATACCCAAAATGTGCCCCATCTTCCCCGTTGTGTATGCCGTGCAGAACTGAGGTAACTTATGATTGATCGAGGCAATGCAATAGGGTTCGGGTTTTGCTTTTTTTGTATAAGACGCTATCGAGCACACAATACTTTACCGCCCGCAATTGGGGAGTCCGACCAGTCGTCGTATCGGTCGGTAAAATGGAAGAATTCAAGTATGAAAGATAAGCTTGTCTCGAATTGCTAATGTTATCGATTTCATTGATACTTTCACTTCGATCGATTAGTCTTATAGTCGGTATTTGTTGGGTGATGATGAGAGGATGTTCGCTCACTGATGTAGTCGGCAGCTGAGTTATCCTGGCGGGGGACATGCTTGTATAACACCGTTGCGAATTTGGACTCACACTCCTTAAGTGCTGCTAAGTAGCCCCGTATTCTTATTCCTTCACATCGTAAGTGTCTATAGTCTGATTTATGACCAGCTGAGAGTCTGAACGGACTCGCAGAAGATGAGCCCTGCATATAAGACTAGCTTCATCCTGCAAATAAACGCCTCATACTCTGCCACATGATTTTTTACTGGGAAATTAAATCTTATCGACATTTCAACTTCCTCTCATGTAGGTAAGCGGAGTACGACCCCCGCGCCGCCTCTGGAAGTGCTCGATGCCCGATCGGTTTCGACAATCCATTCATGTGATCTGTCTTTTGTGCGGTTCTAGATGAGGAGAACTCTGTCAAGAAATCGGCCACGAACTACCCTTTTTTTTCGTACGCGGTTCGAACTGGATATCATACTCCATGAATTCAATAATACACTTACTCAACCTTCCTAAGGCATCTGGTTTTTGCAGCACCGTTTTCAATGGGAAAGATGTGCAGATGTTGATCGTGTGCCCCTAGAAATACGGGCGCATTTTCCAAGCGGTTGTGACCAATCCTAGTGCAAGCTTCTCTAGATTGAGGTATCTTGTCTCAACATTGATTAAATTTTTGGTGGTGTATTTGATAGGTTGTTGGATATTGGCCTGGCTCCCTTACCGAGATTTCACAAACAAAAAAGAATGCAACAGATAGATATAAAAATAACGACTCACCAGCCAAGAATGCGGATAATATTTATGGCGACGTAAGGTAAGTTTTAGCTCGGTAAATACTGTATTACATTCTTCTGTTCATTCAAACTTCTTAGCCCTATAAGGACTTCGAGGAAAGAATGTCTCTTATATGAATCCCTCGAAATGAACCGGGAAAGTATTGTGAGCCGTCTTGTGAGACATTATACCTCTTTGATGCTTCGTGGAGGTGTCATTTGGATAAAAACTTGCAGTTGGATGGGGTCGGCTTTGATGACCCTTTTGATGACTACGTAACCTAAGAACTTGGCATTGCTCACCCAAAAAAGCATATGATCGGGTTAAGCTTCAAATTAAACTGGTGAAGTAAGTTGAATACAGGCTGGAGTACCTCGAGTTTTTGTTTTGTTATATGTGTTTTTACAATAATGTCGTTGATGTATGCTTCAATATTGTTTCCCAAATGTTCACTGAAGATGTGGTTGACAAGGTGTTGGTACGTGGAACCCACGTTTCTTAACCCAAATGGTATCACCGTGTAACAGTACAGCCCCCTCTCGGTCTGAAAAGTTGTGTGTTTATCGTTCGATGGGTTTAGCCGAATCTAATTTTAGCCCGAATAAGCATCCATAAATGAGAGGTACTCGCATCCCGAGGCATAATCTACAAGTTGGTCGATGTAAGAAAATGGGAATACATCTTTAGGGCACATTTGATTTAGATCAGTGAAATCGACACACATGCGCTATTGACCCCATTTATTTTTAACCAAAACCGAGTTCATCACCCACACCGGGTACCGGGTTCACCTAACGTGCCATAGTTTGGATAGTTTTGTTACCTCTATGGATTTGGCTTCCTACTTTTTGACTGCGAAAGATCATTATTTATGAATGACGAGTTTGGCATATGGGTCGATAGATAATTCATGATAAATAACCCAGGGGTTAATACCCAAAACATCACTAGCATCCCACGCAAACATATCCAAGTTCTTTTCTAAAAGATTAATTAAAGATTGTTTAAAAATAGAGGTTAAGTCATTACCCAAACGAAGAGTGAGACCCTCTCAATCGAACCGGGATGGTCTTCTTTCGGCTGCTCTATTTTTCAAAGGTCATCAACTGGTTCAGGCGAGTGAGGTACATTTTTTCTCACTCTGGGCTCTCCCTCGCCTTTTAATTGCTAGCTGAGGGGTTTTGCAGGGTCGACGGTGACCACATATCACGTTTTCTCCGTGCACTGATTCTCTCAGATTATACCGAATGTGCTTCCCACTGGATACTTGATGCACTGTCTGAATGTATATAGGGTTACCTCCATTCTATGAAACTGTGGCCGAAAGATTATCATGTGATAAGGATTGTGTGCAATGGAGATAATGAATATCATTTTAAGTTTGCGTTTGCTGACCCCGTAACCTACTTTGACCATCAGCTTGACTTTCCCAACGCATTGAGATATTTTACCCTCATATCTGACTAATGTTTGTTGGGTTGGTTTGTAGGGGGGAACCTTGCACATTCGATCGTAGCTGTCTTTGAAAATGATATTGGTTGAGCTACCCCTCATCCACCAGTACTCGGGTCACCATTACTCATCTGATGTCCATATTTATCGTCAGTGCATCCTCATATGGCATGCTGACCCGTCTCAAGTCATCATCATTGAACGTGAGATCCGCTACCTGCTCTCTATAATTGCGATAGGATGAGGCTTCAAATTTCTATACGTTGAGGTCGGTTTGAGTCTTCTTACTAGTTTTTGGTCCTTGGACTACCTCAATATTTTCCCCCGCGATAATAAATAGATAGGGAGTGTTGTCCCAAGCGATAGAGATAACGTTTCTAGCCACATTGGATCATCCCTCATTAGTGAGGTGATGCACTGGTATATCGTCAGTCACGCTAGAGTGTCCTCCCACGATAGCGAACAATCACTGCTGATTGCTTGTGTTTTCTCACTCCTTGTTACAAGGCTTGTCTTCAATAGCCTGGTGCATCTCATCCGTTTGCTCGGGCTGTTGAATCCAGGAGATCTCATTACTCGCGGGGCCTGATAATTTGTTCACCCCTTAGTACGATCATAAATGACCAAAATAGTCTCAGTTAGGGGGGTAAATCTCCTAAAAGGTTTCTCAAAGTACCCCAGTCGACGGAAGTTCTCCCGGCGAGGCCCATCATTGGCCTTCTTTCGGTCGGATAACCCTTTTATGGGATCAGCGACTTGCATATCTGGCGAATCCCCTTTCCTTGCGTCGTCCACTCTAATGAACGTGTATGCCCGGGCTAACAAGTCTTCCATCTTCTCTACCGGGAATCAGATAAGGTCGGCAAAAATTTCTACACACCGGTCGAGACCTCTTTTGGGGGACGTCACAATCATGTTTTCCTCTACATTTGGAAAAGCATTCATGGAGTGAACAAAACGCCTGACATAACTCTTTAAAGGCTCACCTCGTTGTTGGTATACGTTCATGGTCGAGTCTCGTTCACGGCTAAGCTCCTTGTTTTCCACAAATCTTTCTCTAAAATCCCTCAACAGTCCGGCAAAATCGTATATAGACCCCTTAGGTAGGCTGCTAAACTAGTCCATTGCATTAGCCTTAAGGGTCATAGATAGATCCTTGCAGAGCATAACATCGTCGGGGTTAAAGGCCATCATCATGTTGCACAACTATTCTAGATGCCTCTCCGGGTCTCCCGTTCCATCATACGCCTCCATTCTGAACGGGTCAAACATTCGTTGCAACTGAGCTTCAAGGATTTTTTCGACAAAGGGAGACTCTTTGAGGATGTTGGCGGACAGTTTAGGTCGCAATTGGTTGTATTGTATATCCTCATTTTCCCTAACCTTTTTGGATCTGCCAGGTCGTGCTTCATGTTGTGGTTCATGACCCTTGGAACGCTTGTTTCCTCCTCTTTCTCCTTCTTCTTCTATCTGATCTTCATGCTTAGAGGGTTGATCTCCTTGATTAACCCGACTGGCATCCTGTCTAGACAAATAATTCATTCGGAGAGTCCCTCGAGCTTTAGCGGTTGGCGTCTGTAATGCGTCATTTATCCCTACCATAGTGGCATGAATGGCATGCTATATCGTGTCCCGCTCACAGGCCACCCTAAGTTGTTCCTGCTGCAAGTGTTGAATTTATTGCTCCAAGTGCTGGATTGTTGTAGCCGGATGACTAACAACCACTTATTGCGCGGCGGGGATCCTCATTTGCTAGCGGCGCAGCTGCTGCATCAGTAATGGCTGTCGGTTTCCCCGTTCATAGTGCTGACTCGACCAGGATTGCCTCAGTCACTCCATGTGTAATGGCAGCTACCGGAGGTTATGGTTCCTGCCCCCACCGATGGATTGGCTGGAACTCTCCGATGGACCGTGGCTCTGCTTCGCTCCGGGAACTCTCTCTCAACCCTGACCTAGTTATTATCATGGTTGATTGATATTTTTTCTAAGTACTTTGCTACGTTCCCACGTACAACGCCAAATTTGTTATGGGAAAAACTAGCAAAGAGAATTCCAAGTAATAAACTTTGTTGATCAGAAAAGATTCTTACAATAGTTGTGGGTTTATTTGCTTATTTATACATATTCCCATCGTTTACAAGTCGTTACTACAATGTTTAACTCCACTAACTACACCTAGGACTGAATTAACATCGTGTGACCTACATCAATAGCCACTAAGTTATTGGGTTGACTGGTTCAATTAATGGTACTTAATCATTGCTTTGACTATTTCATTTGTCATCGGTCCTCGGTCGGCTTTATCCGTGCCATAAACCGATTGTCAATCCACTTTTTACTTCTTTGCTCGGCTATATCATTTGTCAGGCTTTGCTTTACCTTAGCAAAAGTCTGGTCTTTTTTCCTTATCTTCATCCCTCCTATTACTTACGCGATGGGACGTTCGCTCGGTTTATCTTAACTCATAAATATTGTCACCCTCTGACCGGTCTTGATTAATCGGATACACCTCAGTGAGATTAATCTCTTCATCAGTCTTGCTCGCCGCTTGAGTCTATCTTATAATCAATCCGATTCGGTTTCAATTATGTTCTTCCGGTGATTCCTGCTGCTCGGATACCCTCTAATTTGATATTCAACGGATACCCCATCATCAAAGATAATTTTAGATCATGGGCCAACCGACGGGTCGCTAATATGAATCAAACCCATCAGATTTTAAGCCCGCAAACCATTATTCATTATAATTAAATACATAGTTAGCACACAACTTGTTCAGTATGCATAGCTAGCTCACAGCTTAGTGAGTATGAATTTTATAATGGGTTTAAAATACCCTGTAAGATATATCTGACCCACTTTCTGACTATTTCCCTCAAGGATTACCGATCCCATCATCCACCCTCCTTATCTCTCTCAAATGTATTTTGGGAGAGCTAACCGACACAAATCTGAACTATTTTTTATGGATTTATTCAAGAATGGTAACTATCCAAAGGTCGCAACTTTTAACTGTATTATTTATGGGACACATGTTAGTTCTTTATTGGACCCACAAACTCGCTTTACCCTAGGTAAAACTATCCAATCAAGATAGATAAACGATTACACTCCTCTAGATTCCCCTAGATACTATGTCGATTCCAATCCCCTTGTAGCGCACTCCAATGTTTTTTAGTCTTTATATAAATTTCTTTTCATTTTTTTCAATATAGATATTTTTAGAGAGAGAAAAGTTAATATTCTAATTTTAGATAGAGAAACTCTTCTCCACTAAACTTATTTCCGAAGACATTTTATTTTCCTTACCACATTAGGCACTGTGAATCACTTTTTCCGATATCATTTCAGGTTTTGTATGTTTACAACTGAAAATGCTCTAACTAAAAGCGATTGACTAAACTTGTCCAAGCTAGAGGGAGAGAAGAAAAAAAGCATCTACACAAAATGAGCCAACAGGTCATCTCACACCTATTATTAACCCCTCACCACAAGTTCCGAAGAAGGAAGAAGAAGCTACTTTTCTCGTAACCAAACTCCCACCAGGCCTAAATATGGGAGAAAACCCTATAACTTTAGCAGCTAATTCTTCTCGACCTGAGGAAGAAAACCTTGGTACTCAGCTCACTTGGCCTTTAGAGTCTATATCAAAGGTTATGGAAAAAAATATAGAGGATATCAGTGAAGATTCCTATCTTGAGAGTTGCGACATCTGGTCAGACTACGGAAACTCCAAGGCCATCAGAGAAACAAAATTAGAAGAATTCATAAGGTGGTGATAACCATGACAGAGACAAAGGTAAAGCCCCAGAAACTGAAATTGAACCTCTTCTTTCATCTCTAGTATGGCACGTTAGACCTAACTTTACCAAGGTTGGTGTTAAGTACCTTTTAGCCCGGGATAAAATATCTTACATTTACTTCTATGAATCCTAATTGGAGAGAATTTGAGCCAAATAAATATTCCCTTATTCAGTTAGAGTTAGGCTAACCCAACCCGGAGAAACTCCGATGAACTATGGGGCTATAGATTCGGTGGTTTACACCGATGTGCTCAACTGGGACCTTTCGTTGCCCTTGGACCCTAAGATAGTGACATAATTTGGTCTGGACAAGTTGTGCCTAAGTCAAGCTAGCCCAAATTCTTGGTTCTCAGTGATGGCGTGCATCATAGCCTCAATGTTTTCTAAGACTTTGATTCCAATAGAGCAACTGGCTGTTGTGGCGGGTCTATCTCGGAACGCTTATATTCTGTTTTATTTTAATATGGGGAATAACTACAAAGTGGTAAATGACCTTCTGAAGGCAGATAAGATCTAGAAAACCTAATTTCTCTTCATATATGGTCACTGTAAAAACGGCAGGAAGATCACCTCTAAACAGAATCTGAGCCAACTCACCAGACATTAGAATAATTCACGTAAGTTTTTTCATTTGTAACATTTATCTAACCTCTTTTGTATAAACTATTTTGAAGCCCTACGTACAACATTTGGACGATGAAAAAATGACATTTAGGAAGTTGAATCAATATGGTAGTGAAAAATGGTCGAATGAGTTCTATAATTGTTTCACTACATTGAATTTTGATAGGTCACATCTCTAGATGACCAATCATGTTCGGGTACTAACATGGGAGCAGTTCATTACTCGTCATAGAGCTGCTAAATTTCTTAAGAGAACAGAGGTAGCGGATGGCAAATTATTCCTGACATGCGGGAATAGAACTCTCAGCCATCGGAATAAGAATGAAAAGAACAATGAGGGCTCATCACAATTCATTGCTTAAACAGGAAATAACGGGAAACCAGAAAAAATCGACTCAACCTTGTTGGATCTTGTTGATGCGACTATTAAGGAGGTTAATATACCTTTAGAATCTCTTATTCCCAAGAAAAAAAGGACAAAAGGGGGCAAACAGGGCAGCGATAAGAGAAGTAAGAAAAAAAAGACTTCGACTGGTTCAATTGTATTTCGTACATAGCTTCCCTCTCCAACTATCCTAGTTTTTGTTCCTCATGTGACCACGGTATCCGACCCCCTTCTCAATCACTTTTCCCATCTGAAAGGACAATTTTTGGATATAGTGATCCACTTGAAGATATGTGGACTTTCGAATTTGATGCCTTTTGAGACCACATTCCCCGAGTCTACAAGCACCACAATTGTTGTAGCATACGATAGGGTTCCCTTTGAGTTATCAAAGGAGAATAACATGTTATGGTATTCATTCTTAAGATATGTGAGGCCAATTGTAGAGCTAAAGAGACAAGTCAGGTCTCTGATCGGGGACATCACTTCTTTTCAAGATGAAAACAAGAATTTAAAAACTTCAATTGAAGAGAAAAAAAACCAAGGCTAATAATCTATCCGAAGAGGTCAAATCTGTCAAGGATGAGCTGGTCAAAGTGAAGTCCGATCATGATAATCTGCAAGATGATCATAAAAGTTTGCAATTATCTAGCTCTAAAGAGGTTACTTGATTAGAGACCCGCCAGGTTGATGATAAGACCGTCATCCAGCGTTTGTCGGGCGAGAAGAAATTTTTTGAAGACCTTATCAAGAAGCAAGATGACAGTATTACCTCTCTCAAAGCTAAATCAACCCAAGAGATAACTGATGTTGTAGATATGTATACCGAAATGGTGATAGGCTCTTTACAAGGGAGGGATAACTCGGTTAAATCAGATATGGTGCTACTATTTCATAAGAAATTCCCTAGGTTAGTCTTTGAGGATTTATGGGGACATGTATTAGTGGATTTTTTGCCACATGATATACCTTTAGCCGATCAACTTGGTATTTATGATGATTCATCCGATGAAGGTTTTGATGAAGAGGGCTTTGATGGTGATAGTTCATAAGAGAAAAAAGGAAGAAAAGACGATGGGAACGAGCCCTAAAAGCCAGTATGTTTTGATGAAATTGTTTCCATGCAAGCCATTAACGTGTGCAAGACATTTTGTTATTTTAATCAGATATTTCTGTGCAAGTCCTTGGCATGGGCAAGGCATTTTGTAATTTTTTCCTCGGATTTTACGAAGTCCTTGGATCATTCATGGCCCTTTATATTATCTATCAATTTATCAAAAAAATTACCTCTTCATATATTCTTATCTCAATATTTTAATATTATTTTATCCAAATATAATTAATGTTAAGACGTGATTCATTCGAGGTTAATTAAGACTTGGTATATATGAATTATTTGAAGGTAATTCATTCAAAAGAAATAAAAACTTGATACACATGAGTCATTCGAACGTAATCCATTCGAAGGAAATAAAAACTTGATATACATGACTCATTCAAAGGTAATCCATCTGAAGGTAATAAAAACTTGATACACATGATTTATTCGAAGGTAATCCATTCGAAAACAATAAAAACTTGATACACATGAGCCATTCGAAGGCAATAAAAACTTGGTACACATGAGTCATTCAAAGATAATCCATTTAAAGGCAATCAAAACTTGATACACATGAACTATTCAAAGTTAATCCATTCGAAGGCAATAAAAAATTTATACATATTTTTAAAGGAAAATACGGTATATTAAGAATGATCCGGACACCTCATTAAAAACTCCTTGCACCACCGGGGTAGGAAATAGCATGCCCTTAAATATTTACATTGAACAAAAACAAAGTAAATATTTAAAATATAAGCTTATTCAATATATAACCTTAGGTGTTTGATATTCCACGGATGCCTCAAAGGATTGCCTTCTTGGGTCAAGTAGCCGATATGTCCATTGCTTAATATTTTCACATACAATTTATGGCCATTCTCAGTTTGGAGCTAACTTTCTGAACTTCCTAACTTTGGTATGTAAAATTACTTTTATTAAGATTTTGTCCCCCACTTGGAAGTCTCTTCTTCGTATTTTAGACACATACCTACTCCTCATTGAACCCTGATAATATATGGTTCTTAAGTGGGTTTTTATTCTCTTTTCTTTAGCAGATCCGATTGAGTTCTTATTGCAGCTTCATTTTCTTCTTCTAAATAGTTTTGAAACCTAAAAATGAATATTACATCCATTCCATAAACCATGGTAAAAGGATATTCTTGTGTGGCAGTATATGGAGTGGTTCGATAAGCCTATAACAATGTTTGCAAGTAATTAGGCCATTTATCGGCTACTCCTTCTAAATTCTTTTTAAGACCCATCAAAATAGTTATTTTTGCCACATTTATATGTCCATTGGCTTAGGGATGAAAAGGCAAGGAGAAATAATGATGAATTCTTCTTGATGCACATAACACCTCCATATCATTGTTGTCGAATTGAGGGTCGCTGTCTCTAGTAATGCGTCTAGGAATTTGAAACCTACAAAAAATATTGGAAAGGATAAATTTAATTACTGCTTTGGAAGCCATTTCGGAGAGAGGTCCAGCTTCCATCCACTTCAAAAAATAATCAATTGTCAAAATAATAGTTTGACACCCTCCATAAGCCATTGGAAGGGGTCCGACCAAATCAAGTTTCCATCTATCAAAGGGTATTGCTTCAGATACTGACTCAACTGGAACTACTGGTACGTGTATTGCATTTCCATATCTTTTACAAGGATTACATCTTCTAACTAACTCTTTAGAATCTATTAGAATAGATGGCCAATAATACCCCGCCAATAAAAACTTTCTAATTAAGGCCTTGTAGCCGCAATGGGTCGATCCTTCCCCATCAAGTAACTCAGAAAAAACTGCTTGGGACTTATCGGATCTAAGGTGGCATAATAAAGGCATACTGAAAGATTATTTATAGAGTATCCCTCTCAAAACCAAAAAACATTATATCTTCAGGTAGGATTCCTTTAGTAATAAACTCTTGGATACCATACATCCAGTCTTGACTAACCATGGCTGATATTTGGAAAAATATTTAGCGTCAACTTCCATCTCAATGATAGGTTTCCAAATATGCAATAGTGGTCAGAGAGTCAGCCCTCAAATTTTCTGATCTTGTTACATGTTCGTATTTTACATATTTAAAACAAGGAAAAAAAATCAACACTTGTAAGTATTTCACCAACCACTATTTCTTGTATCATATTTCCCTTGTTCTTGATGTGGCACCATATATTTGAGCTAGTCTTAACCGCTATAGCAAATTTGTACTCTACTTCATTGTTAGATGCCCTAAAAGCAAAACGTATAGCTTGGTATATTGGTTTTTTTAAGGGGGAAAGTAAACTAATTCCAACCATATATCCCATCATATTGGATCCACCATCTGTTTGAATTAGCCATTCTTTTTTCGGCTGGTAAATTGAAGATTCCTCATATGGTCTTTCTGAATGGAACTTAACCAAAAAAATCGTCTATAAGTTGAGATTTGATTTTCGTTCGAGGAGAAAAGTCAATATAATAATCCCTAGCTCCACAAACCACTTGGTCATTCGACCTGATATATCCAATTTTTGCAATACATTTTTAAGAGGAAACGAAGTTCGAACGCTGATGGAATATGTTTGAAAATAATGCCTCATTTTTCTGACCATTATTACCAAGGCTAAAGCTAACTTCTCCAACTTCAGATATATTTTCTCAACATCTAACAAACTCTTACTAATGTAGTAAACGGGGAGAGGATAGTTGTCAACTTCCCGAACTAACATTATGCTTACAGCATAATTTGATACTGCTAGATACATGCAGAGTCTCACTCTAATGACAAGTTTGAATAAGGTTTTAGGCAAAGATAAATGTTGTTTGATTTCAAGGAACGCCTTATCACAATTTGAGGACCAATTGAAGTCTTTGGCGTTTCCTAATACTTAGAAGAAATGTTGACATTTCTTCATACTTTTGAAATAGACCTATCCAAGAATGCTAATTGATCTGGATTGGCTTGGATCCCTTTCTCACTGATGATGTAGCCCAGGAATTTATTAGATCGTACACCAAACACACACTTTTCAGGATTTAATTTTAAATTGTTGGCCTCCAAGTTAGAGAAAGTTTCTTGGAGGTCAAGTAAATAATCCTCCTCCCTTAGGATTTTTACCATCATATCATCAATATAAACTTCCACATTTCTTCCAATATGACTGGAAAATGCTTTATTGACCAATCCTTGGTAAGTGGCCCCAGCATTCTTCAACCCAAAAGCATTACCTTGTAACAGTGAAACCCTTGTCATTCTTGTTTTAAACGAGCACCGTTTTTGTAGTCCAAAGTGGATACTTTCTCGAATGTGCCCCACTTTAGTCAATATATTTACTTTTTGAACTATGGCTTTATATTTGTCGTTTGGGAAAAAACCCTCCTTCTTTGGACTACTAGACCTGTATCGGATCGTAAAAATAGTTTGTGGAAAAGGACATTTTCTTGTACACTAGTTAAATCCTCATTGCACCAAGAAAACATATGTAAAGTTTTGGATACGAAATATAACAATCTATCATTCAACTCTAATGGCAATTTGGCTCCAATTCTGACATTTTTCTCATCTACTAAAATGTGCACTTCGAATTTTTGTATTGGAATAACAAGACTATTAGCCTCTCTCGGCTCATCTATCTTATTCGGATCCGAAAAGGATTCTAGTAATTTTTATCCCTTTTTGTTATCATGGTTTCCAATGATTTTGGAGCAAGAAGGGTGACATAACATTCCCTAGCCATTTTCAGGATGCTCCGGACCACTCTTACTTGACTTCCAACCGCATATTTCAAACACTGGTGAATTTTTTATGCGGCCACATGAATCATTGACAACCAAGATCTGCCAAAAATTACATTGTAGGGGGTCGGAAAATACACTACCACAAACAAAACCCTCGTCATTTTTTTAAATTGTCATTTTCGTAACAGTGTTTCTCATTCAAATTCTCCAATGACATCACGATGTTTTCCTGTAAATCCCAGTATAGTTCTGTTTGATTGTTGAATAATTCATTTATTTATAAATACGTAAAAATAAGATATTGGCTGAGCTACTCGTGTCGATGAAAAATTTTCGGATCTTTGTGCCCTCAAACAAAGCATATTTTTCCAAATTATATCTTTTTTTTAACTTACAAGGTTGAAAATTTTAATCATGCATCATTAATCTTCACGAGAAACATACAATTATTCAATTATGTTTAAATCTTAAACCTCTAAATTACTAAATTATTCAATCCTATTTTTTAGATATAATGAGACATAGGATAATTATATCAAATTTCTTTAAAATACAAATAATTATATCAAATTTCTTTTAAAACATAATGTGATTTTTATACCATTTGTAAGTCTAAATCATTTGTGATTCATTTACCAATATCAAAGTCATTCATAATATAATTTATATCTTAAATAAACCAATATATTCAAAATGGAGCTTACGAATTACCTTAATTCAGTTTTTTTATATATTTGTTGAGATTCCGATTGTGACAATTATAGTCTAGAGGTCAGGACCTTCCAGCATTATAGATTTTTTTTTAAAATGATTATTTTGGATATTTTATTGTAAGAATATTAAATCTAATTTATTTTTAAAAAAACTATAAACCCTAAAAATAGAAGAAGAATATGATATTTAATTTTTCTCTAACAACAATAATTTATGAAAACTTTATGATATTAGAATTTATAATTATATATATATATATATTATAAATTCACTTTGAGTTTAATAACATTATTATCCCATTAATGCACTTGTTTTTTTAAAGGCCACAACCGAGACCATAAAA
Organism: Limnanthes douglasii subsp. nivea; assembly: GCA_036936605.1. Taxonomy (NCBI): domain Eukaryota; kingdom Viridiplantae; phylum Streptophyta; class Magnoliopsida; order Brassicales; family Limnanthaceae; genus Limnanthes; species Limnanthes douglasii. Next base: position 312,120,781 of record JAUPFV010000001.1, read on the forward strand.
CCCAATAGTTGAAGTGTTGAGTATTAACACTCTCCCACAACGCACATATTGACTCAAATTTTATCTATATTATATAATCTATGATACTATGGTAGTATAATCTATAGGTTAAATTACCACTTTTTATTAATGATTATATTTAATTAATTAGACGGTATTTTACAATAACCCAAAGATACTCTAAATAATATGGATGAAACATTCCAATTTCAAATATCCTTACAAATATAGCATCGAAATATTGGTGGATGGTTTATACCATACATATTAAAATACAGTGAAATAGTATTGATACTAGAATATAGTCAAATAATATGTAGACTTGAATTTCTTATATTATTATATTATGATTAAAACTACAAACTATATATCATGTGGATTGTAAAAATCATCTAAAAATGCCATAAAATATTCAACATTATACAAAATTACATATAATAAATTACCTATAAAATACAGCTAAAATTGTGTATGTATTATTTTAAGCAAATAGAATTTATTATTGATGTAAAATGTTTGGTACAATGATAAAGTACTAAAAAGTAATTAGAGTACAAGAAGGCGCCAAACCAAAATTAAGGCGCTAGATAAAAATTGAACTAATTGGAGTTCAACTTATTCCATTTTTACAGCACTAGAGAATTTAGACTACTTCAAAGAATTGAGTACTGTGACAGAAGATATCGGTTTCCTTTGAAGATACAGATTTTATTAAAGGGACATAAAATAATGGTTTAAGAATGGTGACTTTTCGAAATGTAGGAGAGGCGTAACAATAATTAGTGTCTGGTTATCATGAGTATGCTATCTTGATAATATAATCTCGAGAAGACGCAAGATAGTCTGGATCTGTGTAGTGTCAACTATGGATAATGAAAGAGAAGATCTTAAGAAGATGATTCGAACGGCTAGAGAGCTTCAACAACTAGAAATATATCACCACACCCAAGGAATAACAAACCATATGCTCGATGAAGTGACTATGTATGTATTAAAGTTAACTAATATGAATCCAATTCTTAAATTATCCTTAAGTGTTGAAAAACTGAAGAAGAATGTTGGACCTTCATAATTCAGAGATTGATCTTCAAAATTTTAGAGAATAGTAGTTTATTACGCTTATGGGTTCTCTGTGCAAGACGAGAGAAAATAAGAAGATGTCATCACCCTAGAAAGAACAAGCTTGATCAATATGTGGACCAGAAGAAAGGGCTCATCCAAGAGAGCTTGAAAAATTGAGACTTCACTAATGGAAGATCGCATGTTGTTCACTTGCAATGATAAGCGCCAATCATGGAAGACGGATGATTTCCAATCCTCAGTTGATTCCAGTGACTTAAGGTAATGAAGAGAATTGCAGTATTTGCATGATAAGTTAATGATCTATTAAAAAGAAGCATATTTAGATCTTCAGTCATTACTAAAAATGTTGCTTGTACCTAAATTTTCCAGGAAAACTATAGCTCTTAGGTTATCAGAAGTTTGAGATTGATCAAAATCAAGTCTTATTTTTCATTTGAAAGTCCACCTTGCGAGCCAGTCAGTCGCGGTATTTTGATTTCTAAATATGTGCTTCAAGTTTATGTTAGGGGTTATAAGGCTACTACAGCAAGTTAGGTAAGGTTAAAAGTCCAAGGGGAGCTGCCAGTATTAATAAGATCCACCAAAATCTTAAAGTCGGACTCAATATCTACCTTGTCTAATTCCAGCATGTTAGATAGCAATAGGCCATCCAATAAGGCGCTAGTTTCCGGTATGCCTTAATGTTACCCGAGCAGCCCCTCAATAAGCCACCACTACTTGTCTCACCATTAGGTAGGCAATAACCATCGATATTTAGTTTCATGGATTAAGATGCTGGAGACCAAATGAGAATTATCACCTTTTTAGCAGAGGTTAAATGGTTTATACAACCAATCTTTATAGCAGCATTAGTATCATGATCCCAGTGACACTTCTTTAACAAGTTAGAATTATCTAGGTTAATGATCATTTGATTAATGAATCTTATGACAGATCTAGTTGAGTGGGGAAGGTCATTGTATTTTGAACTATTTATGAACTTTCAAATATCCCTACTAATAATAACATGGATTAAAGTTCTGACATGCATCTCTTTAGGAGTGGACCAAAACCAAGTCCTCAACATGTGAGGATAAGTCATGAACCTAGCAATATCTATACCTAACAGACTAGCACAACAGTTTTATATTTCCCAAGATTTCTTACAACTAACATATATATGGTTTATAGTCTTATTATTGTCACATCTTTGACATCTAGAGACAATAGATATATGCTTTTGGAGGATATTATATGTAGGAATCAATTTATTAATAATCCTCCAGCAAATAAAATAATATTTATAATGAGAAATACTATTCCAAATCTTTTTATATAGATTGGACTGATTATGCTTACTCCTAATGAAGTTCTAGGTATCTTTAGTATTGAACATGTCATTTTTAGATAGTTTACATATAGCACTGTCTTTCACTTGATTGTTGATAAAGAACTTATTAATGTTTACAATATCATAGGGGGTAACAAGAGTTTTTAGTTTGTTCAAATTCCAGTTATCTATTTCCCATGATTTCTTAAACATGTCATTATAATACAAATTATGTATTCATTGTAGAAGATTTATATATATATATATATATATAAAGATCTGTTACACCACTTGTCCAGCCAAAAATCCATATCTACATTACCCAATTTCTAAAAAACATGATTCTCAATATCATTTCTCAGCTAAAATTGGTATGTAAAAGACATGTTCAAATATACTTTTCTTACGTAATACAAAATTTATTAAACCAATATTAATTCCAAATTACTAAATCTAATTACATATAAAAGAAAACAAAACTAAATATAACTGATAAGAAAATAGAACTTCAAGGACTCAAATGTAAAGAATAAAACTTGTTATGACAGATTGTATAATTAGATGAGAAAATTAGAACTTAATATTTTACTCTGGGACTAGCGTGTAATTAACTCCTTTTTTGTAATCGTTTTAGTTAGAACTAAGTCTTTGCGCCTCTATATAAAGGCCAATGTTGATCTAATAAAAGGTCTGACTTTTTGAGATTAATCACTCTTATAACTTCACTTTCTCTCTCTAAAACCTAATTCTCTATCGACATTATTACTTCTCTATACTTTACTTAGTCCTCAAATATTAAACTCACCAAATTGGTGACTCCACTGGGGACCTGATCATCAACTCGTGCCTAGATTACTCGTTTGAATTTTCTCTTTTCTCCTTTTCGTATCTTGAAAAACAACTTTAAGCTTGAAAATGAATCCAGAGAAAGATCCGCTAGTTCGATCGATAATTAAAACATTGAAAAATGATTTACAAAGGATTGATGATAGACAAGAAGAATCTATCTCGGTTCGTCAAACTCAATCTGATATAAAGCTACGAATGAACCAACTTTTGGACAAAATAACAGCTCTAAACGAAAAATACGACCAAAGAGAGTAGGAGATTCAGTCAGCTAGGCTGAAATCCGAGGTGAGACAAGTGAACGACCAAAATGACGTTGGTAATCATTCTGATCGATCTTGCACTGATCGCCAGATCAGAAGTCAACAGAAAAATGCACGGTCCAAAGCGCCTAAAGAGCGTCATACTTCTCGAAGGGACAAAAAATATAAACAAAAGTATGTCACATCCAGTGACAAAGATATAGAAAGCTCTGAATAAGATTTCAAATGAAATCGAGGATCTTCGAAATAAGAGAAATATCAACCTCACAAATCTAAAATATAATGCAAAACTAAAAGGGAAAGTGTACATTGATGCTTGAGGGAGGCAAAATGGTGTGAAGGAAATACATCAAACCAGTACAATATTTTGGATGATCGAAACTTGTATGTTGTGATGGGAACAAAGGATCAATATGTTCAAGGTGTTGATTGGAGGAATTCTCCATGGAAAACTGAGATACGATCTACCATACTTCTGAAGCGCTTTGATATTTCGAAGATTGAGAAATTTTATGGGATGCAAGACCCGGACGATCACATTAAACAGTTCAAGAATTATATGATGAATTTTTCGAGGATGACGACAGGCTGGTGTGTCAGGCTTTCTCTCAAACTTTTAAGGGAACAACTTTGAAATGGTATAACAGAATTCTGAGGGGGTCAATTTCAAATTTCAGAGATTTTTACACTGCTTTTCGAAGATAATTTGTGGGGAGAAAGAAAATGAGAGAAAACGGTGATACAATAAATCAATACAAGCAAAAAGTGGGAGAAAAGTTGAAAGATTACACTAAATGATTTGTCTTAACTAAAGCGAGTTTAGATAATTGTGAGGAGCTGGTAGCAATGATAGCCTTTCGACAAGGATTACTACTATGAGATCTGGCTAACGAAACAACTAAGCGAAGAGTTTTAACTTTTGGAGAATTGATGGCTCAAGTGGAGGACCAAATCAAGATGGAAGAATCGACCAGGGTTTGAGGATTAGTTGGAACTGGTCAAAAGAATGTTGGGCAGATGCCAAATAATCAAGGGCAATTTTCAAATTATGCCCAATAGCCACGTCCGAGGAACAATAACCTACCACCTCGAACTGGAGGATATTTGAACCAAGTATCAGGGTGCCAACTTCATAGGTAGAGGCCCAATCAATAGATAAGGCCTAAGTATTATGCAGATCTAACTAAGAATTTAGCTACAATCTTCGACAAAGCTAAAGGGTATCTGAATTTCAGGAAGCCTACTCTAATCAATAGGCCTAGAGAGGAGCGAAACAATAGGTTTTGCAGGTATCACAATGACATCAGACATGATACCGCGGACTGCATCGCATTGAAAAATGAAGTTTAGATTTTAATTGAAAATGGGAAATTGTTGACTTATGTGAAAGCACAGACTAGTGTACTGAAAAATCCTATCGCATCGAATTCACAGCCAACGAATCCAAATGCACAGGATGAAAATTGATGATTTTAGATTCAAAGATTGACAATTTTGATGCAACAGCAGAATATTTAGATGCAGATCCAGATCTGTTAATCTTAATGGCAGTAGATGAACCAGTAAAGCAAGGACATGTTCAGAGCCTTTGCGAATATTTTGAGTCCTTGGCAATATTCGAGGGTGTACTATGACTAGTAATACTGATAGTTCAAAAAAAGGCACGTAGTGAGTCTAGTTACTTAGATAGAGATAAATATGTCTACCTATATGTATGGTAAAAGAGACATTCCCTTTATCCTTTTTGATGAAGATGATTTACGAGGTACTACAGGGCCACATGGGATGTGGTGGTCATTGGAGTAGAGATTGTTGGCGTTGAAAATCGACGCATTTTGATAGACACGGGGAGCTCAACGAACATTCGTTTTAAAGAATCTTATGATATAATGCACAAACCTCCTCGGATTTCCCAATCAGAGCGTACTATCATCGATTTTACTAGAGTGACTGTGCAAGTAATTGGGGAATTTTAGGGAGAAGCGAGTCTGGGAAAGAGACCTTTCAAGAAGAAGGTTCAAGTGCTCTTTATGGTGTTGGACTATCCAACAAGCTGTGATGCCATCTTTGGAAGATCTTGGCTATCAAGTATGTATAGAGTTGTGTCAAGGATCCATCAATGTTTTAAGTATGTCATCGGAGACCGAGTGGGGGTCGTCCGAAGTGACCAAAAGGTTGCCAGAGAATGTTATGCTACTGATATTCGGATCCGAGCATCTAGTAGTGGTGATAGAATGAATAAATAGCAGTCAAGGGGGTTGACATCGGACCTCGATGAGAAGGTTGGCGATCTGAGGGAAACCCCAGGGTCATTGACATTAAGTGAAGATATAGAGGAATATACCTATCCTGATAGAAGAGTACTTCGAATAGGAACCTTACTGACCCCAATTTTACGTCAACAATTATTACAGCTTTCATCTCACAATATAGATAGTTTTGCTTGGAAAACAGAGGATGTAACAGGTTTTCCGATCGAAGTGATTTGTTGTAGGCTAGCCATTAATCCGAAGGTGAAACATGTTATACAAAATAGGCGGCCATTTTCTTTTGAAAAATAGAATTTATTGTTTCCGAAGTGAACCATTTATCAAAATTCGGACATATAAGGAAGTCACAATATCCTTTATGGACGGAAAACCCGGTTGTGGTAAAAAAGAAAAATGGGAAGTGGAGAATGTGCGTTTATTTTACAGACTTAAATCGGGCATGTCTTGAAGACCCATTTCTCGTTCCTAGAATAGACTAGTTGATTGACTTCATTTTGGGAAATAAAATATTGACCTTTATTGATGGTTTTGCAGGATATAATCAAATTCAGATGGATACAAAGGATCAAGAGAGTATCATCTTCATCATAGACCGAGGCTTGCATTGTGACACAGTTATGCCTTTTGGACTAAAGAATGATGAGGCTACATATCATAGTTTAATGAATAAGGCATTTGCTTCTCAGATTGGAAAAAACATGGAGGTGTATATCGATGACATGGTAGTAAAAAGCTTAAGAGACGATGCACACTTGGAAGATTTAGAGGAGACATTTCAGAATTTAAGGGCAATAAGATTAAATTTGAATTCAGAATGGTTCGATTAGGGAAATTTTTGGGTTATGTTATCAGTGAAAAAGGGATAGAAGCTGACCCGTAGCACTTAAAAGTTGTAGTAGCCATGAAATCACCTTGAACTATCAAAGAAGTGAAAATCTTGACACCAAGGTTAGCAGCACTTAACAGATTCATCTCTAGATTTTCTGATAAATGTTCCCCTTTCTTTCAAGTGTTAAGAAGACCAAAGAAGTTTGAATGGACTTCGGATTGTGAAGCAGCATTTTCAAGTATCAAGGAATTATTGTCATCACCACAATTACTATCCAAACCTCAAAGTGGAGAGTAATTCTTTTTGTACATATGCAGGATTGATAAGTGATGACTCGGGAATTCTGAAGCCGGTGTACTATGTCAGCAAGAGTTTGGCGGCAGTAGAAAAGAGGTATTTGAAGCTCAAAAAATTGACATTAGCATTGGTGGTGGCTGCTAAAAAAATGCGTACATATATTCAAGCTCATACCATCGAGGTTCAAACTTCACTTCCATTAAAGAATTTTTTACAACGCCCCCGAAATTTCAGGGAGGATGAATTGAGTTGGGACTGATTGGATGAATTGATTTGGGACTGATCGGATGAAAATATTAACAAGGATGTTTTCCCATCTAGTTCAATGTGGATTGTTCGAACTGATTGGGGTTCTAGTGTTTTCGAATGAAGTGATGAAGTTCAACCGATTGCTCCATCTGGAGAAACAAGGCTTCAGTCTATTAAATTTGGTTTTTACGCATCGAATAATGAACCTGAGTATGAAGTTGCATTAGCTGGATTGAGACTTGCAAAGATATGTGGTGCAACTTCGGTACAATTAGAGACAGATTCTTAATTATTAGCAAATTAAGTGTCTGGAGTTTCTGAAGCAAAAAAGGACCACTTAATTTTGTATCTTCAAGAGCTTCGAAATCTGACTCTTTTGTTTGATCATGTTTTTTTAGAGCATATAAACCGAGGTGATAATATTGTTGTTGATTCCTTGGCAACTGTAGCATAAAAAGAAGAATATACTTGGATTTTGTTATTGAATAAGCCATTGATTTTAACTCATTCAAAATAATGTGAATATATTGAGGAGGTATTCGTCACTCTAGACACAGTCCGAGGAGATTGGAGAGCTGGAATTTTGAATTTTTTTGTTAGAGGAGAACTGCCTAAAAATGTGAAATCGGCCAAGAAATTGTGAGGCAAAGCATTTTGTTATATAGTGTTAGATGGGATTTTGTATAAGAAAGCATTGAGTAGGCCATTATTGCGATGTTTGAACAAACAATAATTACATTAAGTTTTATTAGAATTACATGATGGAGAAGGTTCAACGCATTGTGGGTTCAAGGCATTGACTCGCGCGTTTTGTTAGCAGGGTTTTATTGGCCTTCAATGATGAACAATGCCAAGAATTTGGTTCGAAGTTGTGATACTTGTCAAATGTTTGCTAATTCTATTCATAAACCAGCAGTTTCACTTATGTCCATTACAGAAGCCGTTCCATTTGATAGATGGGGAATAACTTTGGTGGGACCTTTGTCGATGGCCTCTGGAGGACGACAAATGATAATTGTTGCAGTGGATTATTTAACGAAGTGGGCAGAAGATGAACCTTTGTCTAGAACAAAAGCTAAAGATGTGATTAAGTTCATTGTAAACAGTATGTGTTGTCATTTTGGAGTACCTCAAAGAATTACTACAGACAACGGTCCTTAGTTTAATAATAATAAAATCGCTTCGTTCGGTGCTTCGAAACGGATAAAGAAATGTTTTTCCACACCTTTTCATCCCCAAGAAAATGAACAGGTAGAGGTGACAAACAGATCTATTTTAGAAGGTTTGAGAAAGAATTTAACATGAGTTGCAAGAAATGGCATAATTATTTGCATGAGGTGCTATGGGGTTATCGAACAACCTCTAGGGAAGCTACTAAAGAAACTCCTTTTCCTTTGGCATATGGAGTGGATGTTGTTAGTCATGTAGAATCTACGTTTCTTTTTTTAGAGTAGTTAATACTCCAAAGACCTAAATGATGAAGCTAAAAGAGCAAGTTTAGATTTGATTGAAGAAAAAAGAGTTTCAGCTCACCTAAACATAATTCATTATCAAACTCTTATGAGGAGTAGATATAATTCTAGGGTAAAAATAAGGGAGTTCAAGGTGGGTGACAAAGTGTTAAGAAAGGTATTCCTTCATACTAAGAAAAAGAGTCTCGGTAAGATGGCCCCGAATTGAGAAGGTTCTTATATGGTTGTTGAGAAGATAAAGCCAGGTTCTTATCGTCTTTGTGATAATCAGGGGAGGATGCTTCAACATCCTTGAAATATACATCATCTAAAATTGTATTGGGAGTAACTGTGTTGTATTTTGAAATAATATTCTTTGATTAATTAGCACACTCTTTCCTACACTATTGGCCTATGGAGGTTTTAATAAGCTGGTATGTACATATTCAAAGTTATCAATAAAATGCAATTTTTGGCCAATGGTTGTTTACAATACTTGTTTAAACTATTTTGGTAACTAGTCAAAGACTAATCATCTTTGAAGTTGACCAATAGTAGAATACTATGAAGTGTTGAGTACAATTTTCGAATAAGCAAGCATATTCGAAGTGCTACGTTCCTAAACGCACTATAATATTCGAAGTGCTACGTTCTCAAAACGTACTATAATATTCAAAGTATGACGTTCATTAAACGCGTTATAATATTCGAAGTGCTACGTTCTCAAAACGCGCTATAATATTCAAAGTGCTATGTTCATTAAACACGTTATAAAATTCCAAGTGCTACATTCATTAAACGTATTATGATATTCGAGGTGCTATGTGTAATAAAATTCTACTTTGAATAAGTAATGTAAGTAATATTATGAGGCAAACATGACTTAAGGAAATAAAGAATAAATGAGAACAAATTAATTTCTTGGATGCCAAGTGAAAAGGCATATACAAAAAAATTACATAGATTGAATGACAGGCACAAAAAAGAGATAGTAGAGTTACTCGTCTTCAGAGCTTTCTTCTGATTCTTCCTCTTCGGATGAAGAGCTATGAACAGGATCAAAAGCCTCGCTAAGACACTGTTTGATGGGAAGTCTCTCCCAAAAGCTGGAGAGGTATGTAGCATGAATTTCGCGAATAAGGGTTATGATTTTTTGCTCTGCACCATCTTTTATGGCTGCTAGCATGTCTTTCGCTCATTCATTTTCAGCAGCAGTGACAGCAAGTCGCTTTTGTTCGTCGAATTGGGCTTTGAGAGCAGTTATGTCATCTGCTAATTTTTTCTTTTCTGTCTCACTTTTGTTAAGAGAAACTTGAAGGCCATTGGATTTATGCTCTTCTGTAGCTAACTCTTCAGAATGCTTGATCTTGAGTTGATCTATATCGTTCTGATGAGAAGTATTGAAATCTTATTTTTATTTCCGATGAACCATCCTGAGGTGATTCTTGACATGGATGAGTCATTTGCGAAATTTAGATGTGGCCATCTAATATCCATGAAATTGTTCTTCCACGAAGCCATCTAATATGTTTCGTATACTTTTTTCAATAGCAGCAACAGCTTTCTTGCGACGAACCATCTCTTTTGTCATGTGGTTTCGCTAACTTAGAGAGGATTTGATTTCTTGAGTTAATTTTTATATTGTAGCATCAAGATCAGCAAAAGGTTGAAGGGCAGCTAAAATCTCTTCGGATGGTTCCTTAGGAGGAATAACCATTGGGCTAGGACGAGGTGTGAGAGAAAGGGAGGTCGTAGGAAAAGGAAATACATGAGATTTCAGAAGTAATGGGTGCATAGTTTTTACCAAGATGATGCACTTGATCTTGATTTACTTAAACGACTGGATCTTCATCTTCAGCAAGCTCTGAGATTCAACGAAGTTGATGAAGTTATCATGATCGAAATGGTCATCGCCTCGATCGTTATCTAGATCGGTTTCCCTTTTTTGAGTACCAACATCTTCAACACTTGCCTCATTTTCTTTTTACTGACCTGGTTAATTCTCCACAACCAAAATGTCATCATCATCAGACAGCACCTCTTCGACAGTTTCCACAACTTTCTTTTTTCCTTTCTTCTGAGGAGTCATTTTAGCTGTACTTTTCTTTTGTGACGGGACAACTGTTTTCTTCTTTTTTGAAGAAGGCTCACCATTTACTCCTTCGATGGTGGGGAGGTTACTTTATGCTGTTTTTTATTCTGTTTTGGCATCAAATTTACTGTAGGGCTAGCACCAGATGTGCTAGCTGCTTTTTTATTCTTTTTTTCTTTCTTCTTCTGGGGAAGGTGGGTATCTAATCTGTTTCGAACCAGTAAAAATACTTTGCAATCAGGATGCACTAACATTTTGACATCATGTAAATTATTGGGTTGCTCCATCAGATTCTCAAGGGGGGGGAGCTCCAAACTTGATTGGAAAGATGATAGGTTGGAAAGCTGGGTGGAAAGTATTGTTCCATTCTTTTTTTAGCCCACGCAGCAAGTTTAATAAAGGTATTTTTTGCATTTTCTCAACGAAGTGCATAACGCCTTGAAATTTATATACAGAGCATAGAACTTGGTAAGAAATAAGGAGAACATCGGTTGAAGATATAACTCAAGGAAATGGATTTAAAGGACTTACGATTACTCCTCCAGACGGGATTCAATTTAGATGGGTTGGTTTCGGATATTTCTTTACCCTTCTCCTACGCTCCTGAGATGAAGACAAGATTTTGTTTCTAAAATTTGTCTGCCTCCAGCAAGTCATCAATAATCTTCAAATCATCATCTAGGGTAAGATAATAAAATGGAAGCACTGGTCCCTTCGACAGTTTGGTCAAGGAAATGAAGTCATCGATGCATAATGGAATTTAGGACAGATGAGAAGCCATGATCACAAAAAGTAAAGTGAACCATTGATTTGGTGTCACCTGGGTGGGATATAGATCCAAAAGTTTAAAGTACTCAACTATTATGGGGTCCAAGGGAAGTCGAAGACCCTAGTTGATGATCTTTGGGTGGACCACTAATTCATCTTTTCTGCAATCCAAAGGTGTTTTCCCTTCTTCGGGAAGACGAAGTGTAATATTGTCTCCCATTGACCATTAATTTTTTAAATCAGCTGCTTGGCTCTCTTGTAATATTTATAGGGAACATTTTTCAAAGCCAATATGTAATACGATTCGGGAGGCCTTAAGTTCTCACTAGCTGATGCACGCAGTTCGTCGGATATTGTGACATGGACTTTTTTTTTCTCGTTTTACGAGGCTTTCCTTTTGAAGAAATTTTCTTTACTTCACTTTATGATTCCTTCAAAGCCTCTTCTTCTGTTTTGGCTTCGTTATTCAAGTGTGTAGCTTCGGAATCAATTTCTTCTTTAGATGACTCATCCATCACTTGAGGGAATTTGTTGAGACGTTGTTGTTGTCTCAACAATCTCCCTCACGGGAGGAGAAGTGGTTGATGGATTCGACACAACATTAATGTTTGAGGTGACATCGGCATCATCACTCATTGTTATGAAATTTTTTCTTCTTGGAGTCTGAGGAGGCTGAGTTTTTGGAAGATTGGTTGAAGAAGGAGTCTCTTTAGATTTATTTGAACAAGATTTGGTCATCTAACGACTGATTCGAGGTGATGATAAAGCAAGAGAATGTGAGATTCGAGGTGTCTTTGGTGTTCGAGTTGTTTATGATTGACTTTATTCTATAAGAGGAGAAGGTGAAAAGACAGGAGTTTTGTTATGATCAAAATTACTGTAATATATTGTCTTTGTAGACAAACCAAAATGAGTGTCGTTTATTAGTCCATCTGCTTGGTATTCATCTGTTATTTCACTAATACAGAAGTATTGTAAAATCTGAAGACTTTGTTGTCTGATTTTGGAGATTTGGGTTTTTTGGGAATTATGGCTTTGGATCTTTTAGTCTTTGGATGCTTTCTCATAAACCAATTGAAGATTGAACGGAAAAGTTGAATTTTATGGTAAAGATAGCCATCAGAATGAAGAAGCCATTGAAGGTAGCTAAGAGATTTTGATTTTTTGCAGTTTCTCTCAAGAAATTTTGTTTGTGAATCAAACAATGATTTACAAAGGTATTTATATGAAGAGAAAATAAGTTTCAAGAAGTGGAAGAGGTGGAAAGTGATTGGATGAAGTTGAAGCGGTTGCGTAGATAAGGCTCTAACATCTGTCATGTTATGGTCTAGTGGCAGATCTAGTGCCTAGGTTATCATCATTTGCTAAGAGATAGACTTGGAATCTAGAGTGTCACCATATATTTTACTTTATCTTCGAATCATGACATCATATATATGGCTTCAGCTTCAATCATGATATAAAGAAATGTGTTCTTGTTAAATAATTCAATGCATTTAACTTGAATTATGATATAACTGCATATTTGAAACAGTTTGGATTGTGGATAAGGGGATGTTCTTCACCTCCAAATGTTTTTAGGAAAATTAGTTCTCATTCATTTACTTACATGAGAACTAAGGGGGCTACTAGTAAAGAAACAGAACTTCAAAGACTGAAATGTAATATATAACACTTGTATTGTATATTGTATAATTAGAGGAGAGAATTAGAACTTGATCTCTTACTCAAGGACTAGCGTGTAATTAACTCATTTTTGTAACTGTTTCAGTTAGATCTAAGTATTTGCGCCTCTATATAAAGGTTAAGGCTGATCTAATAAAAGGTCTGATTTTTTTAGATTAATCACCCTTACAACTTGACTTTCTCTCTCTAAAACCTAATTCTCTCTCTACATTGTTACTTCTCTCTACTTTACTTAGTCAATCAGATATTAAACTCACCAATTACAATACATTCATTGAATTGTTTTGAGATGTACATTCCAACAAGCACACCTTCCAAGAATACAAAATTGTATGTTTTTCATCTTATCATATTCGTTATCAATCATTGCATCTTTTTTTTAGTTTTTTCAATTTATTTATAACCTGTTTGATTGATTATTCATTATTATTATTATTATTATTATTTTGAACAAAAAATCTCTTTATCCATACAGTGGTGAAGTGTTACGATAAATTATATGAATAAAAGCTTTAATCAGTTGAACCACGTGCTTGATAATGCTGAATATTAGTGATTGGGGTTTAGTTGATAACCATCTAGTATTTGGGCTCGTGACCCGATTATCTTAAATACCCACTTCAAAAATAAGTTAGAAAATATGAAATCTATGATTAGACAGTATTTAGGTTTCTCACATTTCTTTGACTGTCGTTTGTCAGATTTTCTCATGTTATGTGACATGAATATTTTCTTGATTTGAACGATCGTAAGTGTCCATTCGATATAATAAAAGGATCAGTTATCATTTGAGCGAAAATATATATCGAAATCACTAGGATATTAACCGCGAAGAGCATCACAATTTCTAATATAGAGATTTGAAGCTTCGTTGTTAGAACTAAGATTTCATTCTAATGTGAAGCAAAAACTTTTAATTGGAGCCAAAGAGAAGATGGAGACGACCAAATTGGGTTCTTCATTCCCAAGAAGGTACCAAACCCCTACTTTTTTATTTAGGAACATTATTTGGCTGATGGAAGCATGAAATGAATGTTTGAATGATTTACTCAAGTCAATCAACATAAATCTTATTCTTGAAGGCTCTAAAGAATTATTGTTGAGTCTCGTGCTGAAGAGATTCCTAAAATCTTATTTTTATTTTCTATTTCATTTCTTTGCCGCATCGATTCTAATTGAAATAATCTTTATTCAAGACTAAAACCAGAGATACTCTTGATTCCCAGATTCTTTACATCCTGATATTTTCAAATGAAATTTTTGGCATGGGTGAAATTCAGGTTCATGAGGAAGGCTATTAGAACCAACACGTCGTTGGAGCCGTACAACCTGTAAAAATAAACTTGAATGATCCATCCAAGACTTGTTCAATGTATTTATGGTTCATAGACATGATTTGGTTGGTCAATAATAAATTTAGAAGATCAACAACGCATTCTTATAGGGTCTTATTTCCAATGCCGCGGATAAATCCACTTAAAGATCTTAATCATCTTGATGTTTAGGGTTTGGAGATTTATAACATAGGTACTTGATTACCAGGTTTCCTTTTTTCTTCATACCATTTGCTTCCTTAAGTTTTTTGTTAAGTATTTTCTCAAAGCCCTTGTCAACTTCCATTTTCATAAGTATAGGATTGGTTGGCAGGCTTCCAATATTTTGCTAGATTGGGTGTGGTTTCTAGATGTTAAGTTCTCATAATCAACAAAGGATGATAATGCATAGGCATATTCAAGAGCATTACCTCAATAACATATGTTTCTTCAGGAGTTCTACTGCCATTTTTGAAGGTATTATTTTTGTTTTCAATAACATTTTCTGTATTTAACTTTTGTGTAGTTATTATATCCTCAATCGTACTTTTATGATTGGTTAGAGCATCATATTTAAGTTAGTGGTATTTACAATAATTGTTGAGGCTTTTTGAGTCTTTCTTTTGGTTAGGATTGACTATTATAGATTTTACTATTGGAAGATTTATATTTCTGGTTTTAAAATCTTTGTTACCTTGAGTAGTTGAATCAGTTTCCCCTTGAGTATGCATAATTCCTTCTTCAATGGGTTGAGCTTTTGTTTGAGTCTTCTTACAATTATCCTGATTGTAGCGAAGCTGAAAGCATTTTTTGCAGTATTTCGGGATATCCTTGTAATTGATGTCCAACCAGCATCCTTCATTTTCATAAAATCCCACCCATACATGGTACTTTAATCTTTTGGATAAGTCGAATTTTATCTAAGCATAGCAAGCATTGTAATATGTTATGTTTCTTTCATGAACATTGAACTTGAAAGGTTGTCCAATTGATGTTGCTATTAAAATAATTATGCTTTTATTGTAAAGAAATCCAAGGACCTTTTTCAGTTCTGATCCACACTGTGTGGTTGGGCATTCGTATTCAGGATTAAATGTAGTAGTCAACTTAAGCAACCTCATAGAGAACTCTCCCACATACCAGATGTTTCTAACCAATAGTTTGCATATGTCAACTTTTAATGCAAATTCAATCAAAATATGTCTTGAATCCCAATGTGATACACTATATTCTCCAACAAATTTATGGGATTGCAAGAACTAATTTTGGAGATGTCTTTTAGGTAAACCTTGAGAGAACTTACCAATTAGCGTATATTTGGTTGATAACATCAATTTGTCTTTATCATGCTGTTAAAACTGTATCGATATATGGTATATTTTCTCAAGAACACGGATTGAAGTAAAGCCTAAGGAAAGACTTTGCTTCTTGAGAATGGCTAACCTCCTTAGTTGTTACTTTTGGGTTGATAATTGAATTGTTGACATTGCTGTTGTTTTGTTGTAAAGTCTTTCTTGAAGCCTGAAGTTCTGGAAATTCTTCATACAATGAAGAGGCTCTGCTGTTGTCTTCTAGGTTGGTTTTGCTTTGTAATTTTCCTGCTAAAAATTTAATTTGAGCGCTAACTCATAAACTTCTAAAAATTGGACTCATTCACTAAAGATGAAAAATCTTCCAGCTTCGTTGAGCCAAATTTGAATTCGAGATTGATGAATCCATCTCCATGAGCTAAAACTTCAAGAGCCGGTTGAAGTTAAGAAGAAGACTAACTACACTAATTGATTTGAAATAGAAGCGTGAGGAATAGAACTGGAAAATATTCTGATGAAAAAATTAAACCTAATGTAGCTTGTATAACATGATTGAGATAATCATGAATCAAAGAGAGAGAAGAGACATGATTAGCAAGTTACTGAAACTCCAGAGAATGAAATGGGAACTGTCTAAAGGTTAAATGCCTCAAATAACTGCAGATTTTAAGACAAGGGAAGGTCGAGCATCTGCTCGATAAAATGTCGCGCGAGGTGAATTCTCGATTCTAATCTTATTCTTAAGACTTGTAACCTGAATAAACATATAACTTTCAAGAGCCGACGATTTAATTTTACTTTGACTTCTAATGAATCTTCAATAAATTCTAAAGAGGAGAGAGACTTCTAAGAAGTACATGAAGACGAGTCATTTGAAGCTAATTGAGCTAAGGACAAATGATCAATATATTTTTGTGAATAGAGATTTCAACATAATGATAGGACTGGCAGACCAATAGTAGGTAAGTCAGACTCTGTTTTCCAACTTCAATAAATTCTTGGGGTTACTTCATCTTCTTTTATGCTTTATATTGATGAGATCTTGAATCGTCATGAATTTGAAGACCAAATCTTAAACTCCTAGCTTTCAGTTGATGGTATCTTTAAAGAGAACCAGGATTTTAGTGTTGTTGCTCGAATTTCGCGATCATCTAAATCTTGGAGACACTAAGTCAAGGAATGAGATACTAACTCTTTGATTTAATGCCAACCCATGAAAACTTTTGGTCTTGCTAATTTTAAGAATTTTTTTTCATATGTATTGCTTCGATTTTATATAAAAGATTCAAAGTAGTACCGAAATTTATCTTCTGTCAAAATTTAAATCTCTGTAAAATAACTAAACTCATCCGAAATTAAAAAATAATAATGAGATAAACTCAAAAAAAATTAAAAAAACAATAAACTGGATATTAATGGAAAACATAACTGATTGATATATGTTACGTTGAATTCTTTTATATCCTGATCACAAAATAAATTTACTATCATATTTACAGCGAATCATATATCGCTTAAATTTAATTAAATTTAATTGAATTAAATTCGTTAGTCAGATGAATCGTAGGAGGTATAATTAAAGAACTTCAAAAAAGAAAAAGAAAAAAAAAAACATCAACTATAAATTGACCGACATTAAAAATAATTCAAATATATTTTTAATCTCATTCGTACCATGTTCTGTTCTATGTTGAAATCAGATCGATGGAAGTTGAGTTTGGGGCATAACACAAAAAGGGAGAACCAAGAGGAGAATAAAGTAAAAGGCACGTTTGCCTTATTACCAAGAAATACCTTTGCAATTTCAGAGATAAAGGCTTTCGTGATCTCCACTCCAAACAGAACTTAACACAACCATTACAAATTTCCAATATCATTTTAAATCCTAATATATTATATTTCTAAATTCTAATATATTATATTCCATGTCGAATAGAGAGAAAAAAAGCTATAGTTTTATTTGCACGTTTCAACCATATTCTATAAAACAAATGACGTAGTGTCTAGACTCTTAGTCTAGAGTATCCTATCAGAATCTACTCTCCCATTTTTTCAGCAAAATTTTAGCCCACTATCATAATTAGATTACTTGGTATGCTTAAATATGAATAACACATAGTCATGAGTTATTATGAAATTATTAAATCTAAGTGTGTACTAGTAATAAATTATGGCTACGGCTCCCAACTAATATTTACCGCCCCTAAAAATATTTTAAAAAATTGAATTATTTTTAATTTTTAATATTTTATTTCTTTCAACTG
The DNA here is from genome assembly GCA_036936605.1 of Limnanthes douglasii subsp. nivea. Taxonomy (NCBI): domain Eukaryota; kingdom Viridiplantae; phylum Streptophyta; class Magnoliopsida; order Brassicales; family Limnanthaceae; genus Limnanthes; species Limnanthes douglasii. Next base: position 312,138,811 of record JAUPFV010000001.1, read on the forward strand.
TCGGATGAGATTTTTTCACCCACCAAATCAAACTTCTCTACCAGTTGAGAAAGAGAATAAAAATGTATATTTAAAATATTTTTAAATTTAATAAAAATTTAGAAATGGTTATCAACCAAATTTAACCTTAGCCATAAATTATTTGATTGAGCTTAACTGAGTAAAAACAAATTTGAAAGAAAAAGGAGGAAGTACAGGGTGGCATTTCCATATAAATTAATATTTCGGCAACAAATTAGCAATCCAGAGAAGGATTTGATTAATTAAACTAATAGTACGAAATAGGGCCCAATTTATTAATTTTTGTTGTTGTAAAGCTTTAATTAGAATGTGACCCAAATGATTAAAGCTTAAATATTGATTACACACCACCAAAGGTCATTTGTTTACTAATCAAACCACCTAGTAGTACAAACCAAGCCTAATAAATAACGACCTTCCACATGTGTCGGTCAACAAGATGTTAAATTAAAAAAATTAAAAATCATTTACAACAGTATAATATTTAGCCAATTCTTTTTTATCTAAATATACTTCCTACTCATAATATATTGTTAGGATGGCGACTAAAGTCTCACATCCCATATCGGTTAAACATGGGAATGATCAATGGTATATAAGTGAGAACATACCTCAACTAGTATGAGGCTTTTTGGTAGTGGACCAAATGCAAAGCCCGCCAAAACGGACAATATCATACTAGTGCATGTTCCATACTTATAAAATATATTCAAAAATTAAAAAATATATCATATTCCAAAAAATAAAGTCTAAATTTGAAAAAACTTATAACATAATGTTTTTTATTAAAACTAGATTAGTTTCCAAAATTTGTTACGTGTATTAAAAAAAAATATTAGTGTTATTTTTGTATCAAAAGAATCATTTTTGTTGATCTTGTTTTACATTCCGAATGACCATATATGCAAATCGAGACAAACAAAAGTAATCGTTTTCATACGTATGTAACCCCAATAGTTTTTCTGATATATGTGATCAATTTCCATGACTAATCATGGTTGTTAACCGATATATAGTGGTGAGGGATTATTTCATACTGAGAGTAATTTTGTCAAATGTTTTGTGGTATTTTGAGGGTATTAAATGTTTGGGTGTTTTTGTGGTGAGAGATTTAAGATGTTTGGTTGTATTAAATGTTCATTACCCTCATTAATGAAAGTAGTTTGATATTTATACCCTTAATTATGAGACTTATAGGCTTTTGGGTCAAACTATGAAATCGGGTCGAGTTCAAAGACCTATTAGTTTATTCAACAGAGTAGCAAAAAGGTGTTTAGTGTTTTAATATTTTTGTCCTGTCCGGACATTTCAGTGGGTAACTATTGTCCGAATTACCCCTGTCCGGTTTTCACAGTGAGTTGTGGTGAATAATTCCGGACTCATCATATAGCACATTTGATGCATGTTTTATCACAGTGGACTACCACATATTAGGTGGATTTCACAAACTTCAAAAACGCTAAAATGAGATTTTTTTATCATTAGTGTTATAGAGTGGTTTATATATTTGATCTAAATCTTGTTAAACTTCATTAACCAACCAATAAAAATATTGTTACATAAAAAAATGAGAAGAAACAACAACTTTATATATCAAAAGCATATTACAAACGCATTATCACATTGAGTTTATGATCTCTACTCGGATGATATTTAAAAATATGGGAAACATATGAGTTCAAATAAGTTAAAAGATATCATTGGTCGTTTATGTTTCACGTTTGTTATATTTTGGTTATTCGTATCCTTTTTGTAACATTTTTGTTTTGTTGTATTAAAAGAATGGCACATTTTCGACTATTGCATGTGAGATTAACCACATTATATCATATGATACCCAAACAATATAAAAAATTGTTACACTATCAATTTTTATAGTTTGAATTCCAATTTAATCCCTCATATAACACATCAGATAGATTCTCAAAGTATCTATTTCCATTTAATGTAGGTTATTGCATCAGAATGAGGTTTTATCATGTGCACACTCGTTGAGTAGCGGCTGCGGGTTCCCTCTGAAAAAAATAGATTCTTAAAGTATCTATTTCCATTTAATGCAAGAAAGTTGTGAAAATTTACATGGAAATTTTGGTGGTACTTCCTTTATGAGAACTATAAAACTTAAAAATAGAGTATTTATAAAATTTCTTTGTTTTGGTAAAAGATCACTAACAATGAGATGAATTTAATAATTTATATAATCATATTTGAGAAATGATAAATTTTTATTGGGTCTGAAACCAAATAAATATAAATAAATGTTTTGAAAGAAATATCATATGGATGGAATAATACAAGACTTTAGAGTTTATTTGGAAATCTCTAAACAAAATTCTCAACAAAAGATTGAAATTATCTTTTTTTATTTTACGAGGATTAGAATGAAATGAAAAATTAGAAACAAGTTTGCAAAGTTGTACAAGACACTGCAAATGGGGGAAATATGATCCATACGTCGTGGTGACATATTAAACGATACGTCTGATCCCTTATTATATACATAAAATGTGACTAAGAGATATACAATTTTATATGTAAATATTATATCTACAGACGTAAAAATGCTTTAAAACGATATTCGAAAGCATTTAGAAAAAAATAGAATACTAGTGTGTTCTTAGAAGTTGTTGTTCCATAAAAGATTGTAGGCAAATAAATAGTTGTTCCTGTGTTTTTTTTTCATTTTGCAAGCAATAAACTTCTTTAAGTTTTAGACGGTTGTTAGTAACTCCTATGTAACTGGAGTCAAACCCATTTTAATCAACTGAAACACTTTTAAATTTTTAAAACATTTTAAGTATTTGCAAGAAATGAGTATTTTAGATTGAAATTTAATGTTTCCTTTTTATGTCTACTATTTTATTTTCATGTAAATTAAGTAAACATTATAGGGTGAAGTTCAAATGGATTTTGCATGCAATATCGTAACTCGTAAGTATCTGTACCTAATGAGTAATTGTTTCATAAATTCCATGTAAGTTATTTTATAAAGTGTGTGGTGAATTAAATTAGATACTTGCATTGACTCATTTTGTGGTTTGTTATCTTTTAAGAAATGCAGGAATTAATGCAAACTGAATAAAATAATAAGTCCCAAGGACAACGGTTGCATGAAGTTATACAATTACACGGTTATAACTTGTGCCTAGTTACTTAGGCATGAAAAGTTATCGTTGTTTCTAGATTAATTAGGTTTGCATACCTAGTAATATGACAATTGAACAAATTTGGCAGGGTTTTAGACTAAAGTTACCATTTGTATGTTGTACAATCGTGTACATATCACCTTTGGTAATAGAAATTAATTATTTAAGAGTCCCTAATTCTGTAGGAATTACGTGTCAGAGCATTGATTGGTTGAGTTTAAAATACATGCAATTGCATTAATACAGTGAATATAATTGTTATTCACGGAAAGACAATTGTATTAAGGGTATTTTATTAACTGCAGTTGTGCATCTACAGTTAATATAACCGTCTTCACTAATAAACATATAACTGCATGACTATTCTTTTTAATTGAAAAGTTAAGGCAGGCTTAAGTATTTAATAATAAAGTTATATATGTGGGTGAAGAAGTACATCGTAATAAAAAAAATATCGTTCTTTTGTAGTATTTGTAATATACTATATATATATATATATTAATGAATTATATTTATAACAAATAAAAATATATTGGTAAAGTAACGGTGTATCATGGGGATATCGTGTCCACGTGGAAATTGTTATATTTAATTAAGTTATTTATATATAATGTAATTTACGATTTGGGTAAAATTTGATGTTAGTTGTAAATGAGTTATGATTTGTTTATACGTGGGTGACATGTTCATTTTTGGCATTGACCAAATCAAGTTAATGAAATTAAGACATTTTTATCGTTGAGTTTTGAGATGAAGGATTTGGAAAAAGCTTAGAGGCTTTTTGGTATATGTATGTCATGACTAGCAATATGCTGTATATTTCCTTTGCTGTTGGAAAGCTTAGTAGGTATACTAACAATCCTAGTTCACATCATTTGCAGGCTTTAAATCAAGTATTCGAGTATTTGAAAGAAACAATGGATTATGGTTTGATTTATACTGGATTTCCTTCCGTACATAAAGGATACTCGGATACGAGTAATATTTCGAATATAGAAGTCCATTATTTAACAAGTGGATGTGTATTTCTACTTAGGGGACTTTCTATCTCTTAGGAATCTAAGAAACAAACTTGTATTACTGTATTAATAATGGAATCAGAGTTTGTAGCATTAGCAGCAGCTAGTAAAGAAGTTGAGTGGCTAAGCAATTTGATGTATGAAATTTTGTTGTGGCCCAAACCGATATCACCTATATCTATCAGATGTGATAGTGAAACTGCCTTGGTATAGACAAGTTTACAAATGCAGGTCTAGACACTTAGTCGTGTTAGACATAGTATGATTCGTGTGCGCATCATGCGTGATATTTTAGTGGAGTAAGTGAAACAGAGTGAAACGTAGCAGAAGCTTAAAAAGGGATAACCCTAATTTTTAATTAAACAAAAACAATTCCCCTAACAATGAATAGAAGATAGGTTTATATAGAGTTCAAGCAAAACCCTAAAATTAAAAATATGAAAATTACAAAAATAACCTAAAGTATTAAAAGTGCGAAAAAACAGGATAGATGAGCCCGGATGCCTAAAAAAGCCCATAGCTCACAAGCAAATCTTGTGACTTGCGTTCGTGACGTCGTTTCCTTCGAAACAAGGTGCTATGGGTAAAAAACTGACACCGGAGCTCCAAACTACTAATTCACCGAACTGTCTGCATCATTCCCGACGGGTAGAGAAGATTCGCCCTCGAATCTGAACCGCTCTCCCCATCAGAAGAATCCAGGTGCGGTCTTCCATCAGGTTCCATTCCGAAGTTACTCGAACTGTTCTCAGTCCATGAGTTTTCTCCACAAGCTGACCAGAGTGCCTCTACAAGCTTGTCTGCCTTATCAAAGTTGAAATCAGGAAATATAGCTTGTTTCGTTGAAATCCATTGTCCTCCTCTCGCCTTTGGCCAGAAAGAAAAATACAGAACAGAAGGGCCAATCTCTATTGCAATTTTTTTCAGCAAGTGGCCATAAGCAGGAGCAACAACTTCCTCTATAAGGTAAAGATTCCAATCCGAGCGTTGTTTCCCTCCCCCAGCCATATCGTTACCAAACCAAATGTCCCTCCGGTTGGATGACAATTCGAAATATGAATTTATATGAGCAGGGAGACCAGTACTAACCGGCAGTGGCAGAAAACAAAAAGCCCGCCCTTCAAAATCCTTCCTATTTTGTATGGAAGTAGCAGAAACTTGAAATATATCAGACCGGATGTGTGAAAACTCGCTCTCTCCAGCATCAATTTCAATAGGATGTAAATAAGCAGCAACACAACCCATCTCTGAGTCTCTTGAGCCGAGCAAGCTCCTATCATTTATATTAGACGATCCGATCAACGCAATCCGATCATCTATGATCATCACTTTGCTATGCACATAAACCTGACTTGTAGCCAGAGGACCTCCATCAACAAGTCTACCATATGCTCTCAAGCCATAAAAAGAGATGTAGTCTCGTGTTTTAGGGCCAAGCAGAGTCTTCAGATTATGTAATATTGAAGTTTTCTCTCTAGAAATCGTGCGATACTGCCAATGCATAATGGCTCTTACAGTTGCAGCTCCACCGTCATCTATACCACCCTGGAAGCCTGGTATGAGTGGCATGACGACAATCACACGGAAACAACTTTTTTCGTCATGAGCTCGTAAAATGCGCTGATATAAAGCTTCTAGGACACGGTTTTGTATCGTATCGTCTTCCGCAAGACCCGAAATGAAAAACTGATTCTCAATGTAAATGAAATGCTGTGCTTCCTCAATGAGAGAGCAATAAGCATTATGAATACTTTCTTCAGTTTGATTTGTTTCGGCCGACCACTGACTGGCACTTCTGATTACCTCAACCTCATCAAGATTATCGAATTCCTCAATTGATATGTTTGCCAAAACAGTAGATAAAGCTCGGGCGAATGCCCTCTCCATCTGAAACTCAATGGAATCTAAATCATATACGGCTTCATTTGTTGGCAACTCCATAGATGTTGAAAACAAATTAGTTTCTGAATTGAAAGCTAGTATGTTAAATGAATCGTCGGCGGTGAGCATAGAGAGAGCCGTTGATATTGCATTCTGAGTACTCTCAAGAGGCTTCCCAATCATGCTACCACTAATATCAACAGCAAATACCACTTCCTTTCTAAATACCTTCTTACTTTGCTGACTTCCCGGGAAAAGGTATACAGAAAACATCTCTCTTTGATCAATATCATGTACAGATAGAGATTGCAATAGCACACTACGAAATCTTTCGAAGTAAGAAACACCGATAGTTTGATCAAGCATCAGCAGAAACTTACTTAAAGTGATAATAAGTGGGTAAGACTCCGAAGGAATGTGAATGAACGATTCTGGGATGCCCTTGAACTGGTCTGAACAAGCAATATCATACACATCCAGCGGAGTATATTCTGCCGTAACGGTCCTGCCCGATAGAGATCTTTTCAAATGAGAAACATGGTGTCTGACAGCATAACATAGTGTAGAGCTGACAGTGACAAAAAGTTGACGCAGGACGGTTTCCTCAGTCTCCACCAAAGCATCAGCAGTAATATTTCTGCTGCAGATAGTACCACTTGGTTTAAGAGACCCTTTGTTTAGCATATGGAATACTTGCTCTCTCTTAAATAATTTCATTGTCAAAACTGTTGTTTTGCCTGTGCCTGATCGCCCAAATATGAAAGTGCTACTTGGGAACGAAATCATCTCGTTTTCCTCGTCTGTTACTTCAAACGGAAGGTCTATACCCTCATTATTAGATAACAAGTTGTTTACTAGATCAGATGTTAAAGAGTAAAATTTCATCAGCAAAAGACTATCCCTAACTTTGGAAATTTCAACATAGCATCTACTATCAGAGCCATCTGCACTGAATCCGTTACCGCCCTCTTTGTTGCAGCCTCTTTCGTAACGTACCAGATCCAAAGAGGCGATCCATGTTTTTGGAACTTCAGTATCCCCTTCAAGATATTTCAGACTGCAGCTGCAGACAAAATCATCCGTATATTTCTCAAAAATACTATCAAGACGCTGAACCAAATTAGAGATATCCCCCGGTGGCATTAAATCCCAAACTTTGAGAACTTGAACATAACTTTGATCTTTCATTTGCACCCAAATCGTCACGAATTCCATAAATATTATATCCAGTAACTCAAAGGATGCAACACGGACTAAAATTTCGGCAGTGGTTATCCGTGGCAATATAACGACTGAGTGATAGTCGTCAGGAGGTCTGGATGGCGGCAAGAACAGTGTTGAATAATCTCCAAAATTATCCGCTGTCGTTGAAAATTTCGATTCCAAATTTTTGTCTTTTTCATTAGACCAAAAATTTTGTTTCAAAGGTTTTAATTTTTTAATCTTAATTTTTGATTTTCTTCTAGGATTCGAGAAAGAATTAATGTTTACCTTGTCGAAAGAAGATGCGATTTTTGCTGGGGTTATCCAAATATCAGCGTATACATTATAAATCGGATCGTCTTCTTCCTCATCCCCGTATACATCATAAATCGGATCTCCTAATTCCGACCAAGTGTCATAAGAAATTTCACCTTCGTTGTCAGCCTCATACTCATCAGAGAGTGGATGTTTGAGTATCGGCGACTCCTCCATGTCACCATCAAAGTCATGAATGTTGACTTTCTGGGTCCGGCGCGCCAACTGGTGCGGCGACTCGATCACATCTGTGCGAGCCAGCAGCTGATAGAATTCGTCGGTATATTTATCCACAGATCTAGGTTCCTGACGAAGATTCTGACGTCGCTGGTAGAGTTCCCGCTCGAAGTTGTAGGGAAGGAAAGCCTTGCAGAGTTTTCTTTTGAATTTCTCCCAACTCTGGACTTTATCCTTGCCTTCACGCGCGCGGTTCTGCTTCACCTGCTGCCACCAAGCCTGTGCCATACCGCGTAGGTGAATGGTGACTAATGCGACCCTTCTCTCCTCGAGAACTTCCTTGAAGTCCAGGACTTCTTCAATCTGGGATAACCAATCGATAAGTGCCTCTGCCTTAAGGCTGCCATCAAAGTCCGGGATGTCTATCTTGAATCCAAGCTCCCAACAGCGTGGGTGAGAAGTAGTCTGGTCGATCCCCTCCCCAAAAGGGTGAACCATTCCCTCAACCTCTGTGCTTTGTTGCTTGGCGGTAAGAACAGCCACCTGCCGGGTAAGATCGGCTACCTGACGGCGTAGGTCAGCATCTTCACGATCATCTACATCACTTGTATCTCGGTACACTCTAGCGCCACCGCGACCGCTGGTTCTTGCTCGTACCATCGCGCAGGACTGCCTGTATCTGATACCAAATGAAACAGAGTGAAACGTAGCAGAAGCTTAAAAAGGGATAACCCTAATTTTTAATTAAACAAAAACAATTCCCCTAACAATGAATAGAAGATAGGTTTATATATAGTTCAAGCAAAACCCTAAAATTAAAAATATGAAAATTACAAAAATAACCTAAAGTATTAAAAGTGCGAAAAAACAGGATAGATGAGCCCGGATGCCTAAAAAAGCCCATAGCTCACAAGCAAAGCTTGTGACTTGCGTTCGTGAAGTCGTTTCCTTCGAAACAAGGTGCTATGGGTAAAAAACTGACACCGGAGCTCCAAACTACTAATTCACCGAACTGTCTGCATCAGTAAGTGATAACTCAATATAATTTAGCCAATCATTTAACCAAAGGGTTAAGTATAGATTTTATGAACAAATTAGCTATTGGGATGAGATTAAAGTCCATTTAAAATCTTTCATGTTGAGATACCTAATTCCCATATAAAATGATATTAGGTGCTGGATTCAATGTGGAAAGCTTAACATCTAGACATTGGAACACATTAGTAGTATTATCCCAAAGTATGTGTCTAGACATGCAATTTGTAGAGGTTGAAGTTTACCTTCTTAATAGTTCTTTTTAAAAATTGCATATGCATGTGCAAGAGTAAAAGATCTACCTATTTAAACATGAATTTTAGCCGCTTTAAGAAGCTAGGACTTGACTTTGATATGCTTAAGAAGGATAAGGACACAAGGCTAGTAAAAGATAGTGTCAAGTAAGAACATTTGAGAATATAAATTTATGTGTATATTATCTTCGAGTATTCATTATGGAAAGTAAAGGTTTAATCATTAGTGATACTTTGATATTCGAATATTTGAAATGTGTAGTATCCTAATATAAAATTCAATCGTCACGATATTTCATTTATGCATAAATTTTTGATTTGTTGTGATTTTGTTTTAGTTAATCATGAATTACACTAAAATAGGGAAGATTGTTGGATATTTTAATGTAATTGGATTGATTAGTCGACCAATGTAGTCGTAATATATTATCGACCAAGTCGGAGAGTGTGGATTACAAGCTTGTTAGAAAATATTATGATTAGTGGGTCCAAGGGGAGGAGCATGGTTGTGGTCAATTTTATTTTGAATGATAAGACTATTATGAAAATTCATAGAAACTTTGAATTTATATTTTTTGGTCGGTTTTATCATTTAAAATTATATCCGTTTTAGACATAAAACTGTTTTACAGTTTTAAGTATTTTTGTTGAATAAATATATGTGGTTCTGTTAATTCTCGTTTTAAAAAGAAACGCTCTGATTTTATCCGGTTGAAAATTTTGGAGAACCACCAAAATAATTTCAATCTGAAATTGTTAAAACAAGACTTCAGAGTTTATCCGGAAACTTCTAAATAAAATTCTCAACACAAAATGAATAAATTACTTTGACAAACATATCTAGTTACAAAAATCACGAGTATGAGAATTTTATTTATGGTCGTATGAGTATATGTAAATGTAGGCTCGGAATAATTAATGCAAGAGCTTCGTCTAGATTTAACTGCATAAATATTTGCTAAAATTTAAAGTATGAGCTCCGCTAAAACGTATATGGATACCCTTTGCTGGAATCCAAGTGCATAGTCTTTACTGCTAGAACTTAGGAGCATAAACTTTAACTTATATGGTGAATTTTCAGCTACTTCAAGATATTTTATTAATTCTATATGAAATTGGGTTTTGATAATCTATGATGAATCTGCAAATATGGGACAACAACAATCGTTGATCAAAATGCGTCTGATCTGAGAGTGTCTTAAGGTCATCAAAAATAGCACATGCAATACTATTGTTAGAGTTTTTGTGTTACTTGTGAGAAATAGTATAGACAATATGAATATCACAGGATTTATGCCGATACCTTTCAAAAATAGTACATACAGTACGGATGTTAAAGGTTTGATGTCCTTACATGTCGGATGTTTAAGAGAACAACCTATCATATCTTACACTAAGCCTTGAGTGTTTTATCCTTTCATCCTTATATATATATATATATATATATATATATATATATATATATATATATATATATATATATCGGTGAATAAGTACGAAGTTGAGTGTGTGTGAAAATGAGAGCGTTACTAAGTTTACAGAGAGTTATAAAATTAGGAATTGTTTTTTGAAAGAAACATTGTGAGCCAATAGTTATATTTGTATGCTTGTATTTTATTTTGAGAATATTTAGAACAACATGTGTATAAGGTTATGTTAATTGTGTTCAATATTTTCCTTGTAATTGTTTTTATATAAGATTTTTTTTTGTTACCAGTGAATGTATGATTTCTTCATAAACCAAACCATGTTAAATCTTGCATTGTGCACTTGCTTTTATATTTCATGTTCCTTTTAACTTTATTATTTGTAAGTCAAGAGTAAAATTTGTTCATTCTTGCCACACTTTCAGGAAGTTTTCACCATTGAGGCAAAGTTTTTACCAGCAGCCAAAACTTGTTAATCTTATAATTTCCACATAACAAGTAGTGTGGTGAGTGTATAATCTGCAACAATATTATCGGTGATAAACATAAAATAGAAGAACAAAGATTTTTTTAGATCTTGAGTGTAGAGATTCAGATCTCATCAAAAAATCAAATACGACCATAAATATGAGTTTCATGAAGTACAATCTTGATAAATTCACTAGGGATAATAATTATAATCTATGAAGAATTAAGATCAAAGTGTTCCTTATACATAAGGTATTTCTTTTTATTGGATTGTTAGATGATAAAATGTATAATTAAAAAGGTGTATATGACATACTTAGGATTCTGTAAAACTTACTAGTTGGTATGGAGGCCTACAAAACTAATAGTGTGTTAGTTCATGAAAGATCCATAAAGGTCTTCGGTGTATGCAGTGGTGAGAGTGATTCAACCAATTTGTGGAATTTGAGATTATGGAAATTGAGTAAGAAATACCTAAATGAACTTAATAAAAGGAGTTGTTGGATGGTGGTAAAGTTTAGAAGTTATGCTTTTGTGAGAACTGTGTGCAGGGTAAAAATAAGAGTGTTAAAGTTATAACTAGCAAGCATACAACTTGTTATGTACTTAAATATATATTTATTGTTATACATAAGGACATGCAATACATACTTTATTTTTCTAATTGATGATTCTTACAAAAAGTATAAGTTATACTTTTCAAGACCAAAAATGAAGTTTTGATGTTTTTAAGTCTTTGAATAAACTAGTAAATAATCAGACTAGCCAGATGCTGAAGAAGTTAAAGACTGATAATGGTTTAGAATTTTTGAACGAACCATTCACAAGAAATTTTTCTAAACTTAGCATTTTTAGAAACAAAACCGTGAAATGAACACTTCAACAAAATGGTATTATTGGTATGATGGATTAATCAAAACTCGAAAGTTTTAACATTGTCAATATAGGTGCATATATTATCAACAAGAGCTCAACTTCGGTTTTGTAGTTCACATGCTCTCGAGAAAGATAGTATTCATATGTATTGTATATGCACACGTGAAGCAAGACAAGCTTTATTCGATGGAACCAAAATATTTTCTTCTCAACTATCCGGAAGAAGTAAAAAGGTCTAAAACCTGGGAGTTAGAAATATTTAATTAGGAAAGATGTGGTATGAATATTTGATGTCACTTCTCAAGAAAGTAAATACTACACAAAATATTGTCGAAAAAGTAGTTAGAGGTGCGATATGGCTTGAAAAACATACTAAAGCATGAAAAGATTCTACCGAATATGAACTCAGAGTTGGTATAGTTTTGGCTAATGCAAATAAATTTCAAAACATTTATAACTTCGGCCTTGGCCAAGAGTTTGAAGTTTTGGAAACTTTACATATTCACGATGAAGAGTAAAAATGAGAGAATAATAGTTATTATTTAGTGAGTGATATGACACATAGATTTAGCAAGCGTAAGGTAAGTATACGTTGATATTATAAATTATGCTTTATGTTTTAAAATACATGGAGATGTTCTAGAACCCTAAAATTATCACGATGTTATGAAGAGAAATGATAAACTAAAATGGTAGAAGGCCATGAATAAAGAATTGAACTCTTTGAAGAATAATAAAACTTGAATTCTTGTGAAGCAACCAAAGAGCCAGAAGTTTATTTGATGCAAATCAATGTTCAAGAGAAATAAATTTATTCTCATAATTTAGTATTTTAATTCAAAAATAGGTTCGTGGTTAAGGGATTTATGCAAAATAAGGGTGTAAATTTTAATGAATTTTTCTCAGTAGTTGTGAAACAAATCTCTATAAAAGTTTATGTTGTTAATTTCTGCCAGATTTGATCTTAGAATATATCATATGAATGTCGCTACTGTCTTTTTACATGAAGAATTGGAGAGGACTATCTATATGAGGTTTTGAAAATGGAAAATAAGGTGATGTGTATTTGTTGAAAAGACCTCTATATGGAATGAAACAGTCGCCAAAATAACGGAATAAGAGATTTGACTTTTTATGAAGTCAATAAATTAGATGACAATATGGTTACAAAAATTGTGCCTTTTGTAATAAGTAAACACACATAGAGAAAGACAAATCATGTTGCTACTATATGTGGATGATATACTAATAATTGGAAATGATATGAAGATTATTGAAATTATGAAAACTGAGCTGAAATAAGAGTTTGAAATGAAATATTGTCCACGCATAAACTTATATCGTCCATACATGATGTTTTTTATTTTTAAATATGGACATATATTTTTTCTTTCAAATAAACAAATATGTATATCTTATTCAAATATGGAATCATAGTTCATAGTTTTATTTAAAACTATAGAAGAAGCATAATTTTTAAAGATATGTTTCTAAATTAAAAAATATAGGGGCGAATATTTGTTTTACTAAAAAATTATAATTCCAACTTTAAAGTATAAGATATTTAGTTGCACATATGTTTATTTTTAACCATGCTTCAAACCTGAGTTCCAACATTGAGAATATCATCTTGACCTTCCACCTTGTATGGTTATACTAATCTAATTGGACTAAGGCTTGATTTTTTCCTTTGATGATAGTTATTTCAATTTCAATCTTAACTATAAACTTTAATTCTTTTTATTGTTAAAAATCTTAGCGCAATAGAAACAAACTTACAACAATATTGTAGCAATGTCTCATTTAAAGTCGTCTAAGAATTAAGATTTAAAACACGTATTAAATACATTTTAAAAAATATTATTTTTATATCTTTATTTCTTAAACTTCTTTGGAAATTAATATGGGAATATAATAATATTCTTAGAGTTCGATACAAACCATTAGAATTCAAAATTTGATTCACAAAATTTGGTAAATAAGAAAATTATTCATGTTTAAGGATTTACGAAGAATTATATCTTATGTGTACTTCATCTCTTAGTCCGAAAATCTATTTATAGGATTTAATAAATTCTTATAAAAACTACACATGATCATAAATATATTTTATCCAAAAATATAAATTTTCAAAAAAATATTTATTTTTGGGCATACACATAATCGTCATTGTTGCGGTAATGAGCATAGTTTGTTGCGGTTGGAAAATGGTTAATGATTTTTGTCTAACCGCAACAAAGTTCGACGCGATGAGTTTTCATAGTATCGTTTTAAAATGCCTCATCTTCGTGGAATTTTGCGTTGCCACAACGATAGTGAATAACTCTTTGGAATTTTCAGATCCACTACATCATTTTTTGCGCATTTGAGATATAGAGCTAGTGCATCTAAAAAGAATGAGAACTGGATATAGAGACCGTATGTTATATATATAATCAAATTCAATATCGGGTAAAACATAAAAGGGTTTTCACTATCGAACAAGAGTTCATTGCGCATATAGTTAGTCCCGATCACCAGATAGACTAAAAGAGTTTGTTGACTCTTTTTCGTTTTAGAAATCTAAAAGGTAAGATAGCTCATAACTATTCTCGTCCTCATGTTATTGGCTTAAAAAATTAATCTTTTCAATAAAATCAGTTGATTATGATGAAAAGTTTTATACATAGACATTTCAGCGAATATAGTTTTGTATTTTTATTTATTTTTGATAGACTTTTCTCGATCAATAAAATAAAATCATTACATCATGATGCTTTACTTCGATAAGTCCTTTTGAATATTTAGTTATTGCGACGACGTCACGCCAATGTACGACGATTTAACAAAACATTTGTCAAATTCGTGTTACGGTGATATGATTTTTTTTAACTTTTTAATTAAAAAAACCCCTTTATATGTCCCTAGTCTGATCTTTTGATTTTAGATTTATTATGGTGATCTAAACTCGTATTTCGTCTTTGAAGAAATTTCAATCATCTCATATTATCAATATTTTTAATAAAAAAAATAAATAATAAAAATCAATATATATATATATAGTCGGTCGGTTATTTAACTTTTTTTTGTTTGTAATAAAATTTTTAATAAAAAAATATGATATAATTTTTTTTTTTAAAAAAAAATTGCTTAATAAATATTAGATATGTTTATCAAACCCATAAATAAATAAAATTAATTTCATTTTCGGTTACAAATACTGTTTAAAATACTTTTATGCAGTATAATTATTTTGTTTTACTGTTATAATTTATATCAAACTTTTCTAAATTTATAATATCTCTAAATATCCTTTAAAATAAATTAAAGTGATTATAATAATTATTCAAAAATATAAAATAGTATTTATTTATTTTTTTAAAAATATTTTTCACCAAAATTCAAACATAAAATTCTAAATAATATCAGGAGCAATGATTTAAATTCCTTGGCATAAGATTAAAAAAAGAAGTCGAAATAATTCAGTAGTACAGTATAAGTTTTGTGGTTTCCAGAATAAAAGTGATACTATGGAAAAGGGTAATATCGCCAATCCGCATGATAGTAGTGGTGTCCAATTGATCAACGTATATAAAAAAGTTTTAAAGAAGAAAAAAGCGGAAGAAAAAGCATATGCGAAATGCGATGTTGGTTAATCTCAGCTCATAAAGAGAAAGCACCAAAAGTAGAACGCTATCTCTCTCTCTTGTCGTTTTCACTTTTTTATTATTATCTCAAATTACGTTTTCAACTTTTATCTTTAAGTAAATGGACCATACATCTTTAGCATGATTTACCAAGAATCCGTTTTAAAAACATTTCTAGTATTGTATATTATATTATTTTATGATTTTTTAAATTTAAATATTATATAATAATAACTTATGTATAACTTAAAAACACAATTTTACAAATAATTTATTAAAAACAATTTTTTAGACATAAATAAATCGTATGTCTAATTATTATTTTTGAAAAAATGCATTAAATAATAATAATAAAGTTTCTTACAAATACATAAGGCATATTCCGAGGATTGGCTTAAGAGCCGAGAAAGAGGAACCGAAGAAAATTGACTTAAATTTGATTCAACAAAAACAACAAAGCAAGGGGATGTGCTACGACCAATATGATCGAAGAGACAAGTAGCATAAGCTTCGTAAGTGAGCAAAGACTGCAAACTTATAGTGATAGACGGTTTCATCAATCGAGAAACAAATAAAATTAAGTAGATAAAAGGATCAAATTGACCTGATATGACCAAAGAGACTAAAAAGCAGTGTCGTAAGTCAGTAAAGCTAGAAGACCAGTAGTGATAAAAGTCTGCAATAATAAAAACAAAATAACATTAAGTTAGAGACTAAATAGATTGGGAAGACCAGACAACCTTAGTACCATGAAATTAGAACCGCGTGTCAAAAAGCACGCGGTAAGATATTACAGAGGCTAGGGTAGACGAGGAGCTAAAAATTCTAGCATTCCTCTCACACCAGACATGGTAGACAACGGCGCCAAAGCAGGCACGCAAAGGTGTCTTGAACTAGATGGAGGCCAGTTGGACACTTCATGGATCCACGAGACCCAATTATTATTGTAACTGAAAGAAAAATCAAGTTTGAAGCTTGCATAATCCCAGATGCTTTAAGTGTAGCTACAGTCATAAAGGATATGATTAATGGATTCAGAGGCAGAATTGCATAAGACACAAGCCAAAAGATGAATGAGTGGCAGGAATATTGAATTTATGCCACACTAACCCTATCCACTCAACACATGGGATAGGAGAACGGATGACGTTGTAGGTATCTTTAATAGTAAACTTGATGATTCATCTCTTAGCGATCCAATAGTAGACATCCTTGCTGAGGATGCAAAGAGGAGGGAGGGAGATGATGAGATGGTTGATCTCCTGAAAAGTACGATGGTTTCTAGCAGTAGCAAACCTTAACTGAGGTCGCCAATTCCAGAGACCATCTAGGATGATATCAGAACCTTAAGGTCACACCCCATACGAGAATCTCGAATAATGCTAAGCTTATAGTGGTTGACCAGAGAGGTTGAGAGCAACCACGGATCAAACCAGAATGAGGTATTCTCTCTGTTACCAATCGCCACCCTATACAATTTGCTAGCGAGATGCCTAAAATTTAAAATTTTCCTCCAAGTCCACGAGGGAGAAGAGTCAACCTTTAAAGACCAGAAGTAATTGTCTTTAATCTTCTCAGAGTAAATCTAGTCACACTAGATTGAGTTATCTTGTTTACTAATGATGAACCAAAAATGTTTGAGGGCGGCCGCCTAATTCCTAATTTTTAGGTTTAGAGTCCCAAGACCGTCCTCTAACAAAACGTTTGGTGCATACAGATCGAAATAAGTCTTGGAGTTGATAAATATCGATGATTAATGGATTGTTATGAAAGGCATCATGGAACAAAAAATGGTATTTATCTTATTTAAAGATGACTTCTCGGTGTAATAATATATATACTTTATTATGTAATATCGGAAGCCCCAAGACAAGTCCATAGCTTTTAAGACAGAAGTTCAACAATTTGGTAAAAACATTAAGTGTGTTAGATTTGACTGTTGTAGTGAATACTATTACCGATATGACGATTTAGATGAAAAATATCATGGATAATTTGCAAAGAACCTAGAGGAATAGTATATAACTCCTCATAAAATGATGTATAGTTCACTTAGCATACATGAATATATAAGAAGAAAAATTGTATGCTTAAGGAGATGATGAGAAGTATGATTAGTCAATCAACTTTACCAATATTATTCTAGGTATAAGTCATCAAGTGTGCTACATATATTCTTAATATAGTTCCCACAAACGCAACCATTAAGATGCCACATGCGCTTTGGACTGGGCATAAGTCTAACATAAAACATTGACATGTTTGGCGATATTCCTCTGAAGTAGAGCCGTATATGATAAACCAAACGGTTTGGGAACTAAAATGATTATATATTATTTAATTAAATATTAAGAACATTCACATGGATTTTAGTTTTACGATTCTTCCAAAATAAGTATGTTTTGAAGCAAGATCGTTTAATGTTGAGTTTTAATATTCATTTTGAGGAAGAATTCATAAAGATTCATAAATATTTTAACAAAGATAAGTAGTTTATAAAGTCAATATATTTTCCCAAAGCATGGTTGTTGATGGATTGGTTATCAAAGATAAGTAGGCTATGCAGCCAACATATCGATCAAAATAATATTGTTGGTGAATTGATGTCGAGGTATCAAATAATTTAGTTTTAATATGAGTCATTTAAGTATAATTAAAACATTAATTCAATTAATATAATATTTATTTTCCAAATAGAGAACAAAATTAAATTATTCAAAGAAGTTCAAACCCTACATATTCAAGAAAATGCAAAGTTAAGAAATAATACTCTTAATAATATCCACTAGAGATAAGAAGAATATAAAGGATTAAATAAAGAAAAATACACTATATATTTGGATTATATAGTGTATCTTCAATAACATAAAGATTCATATGGGTAACGGTAAATGATTCATCGTGTTTCCATTAAGCCATGAAGAGTTCTAATTCTTAGTTGTGGATCAACGCCACAAAGCAAAAGTATAGATTAATGCAAAATAACACGATATGAGAGTTTGTCTTGTTACTTAAAGGAAAAAAACTAATTATTTATAAATGGGTTTTCAAAACCAAATGCGGGATAAACATAAAACACGTAGTGTGCAAAAGGTTATACTTAATGTGAAGATATTATCTT
This sequence comes from Limnanthes douglasii subsp. nivea, assembly GCA_036936605.1. Lineage (NCBI taxonomy): Eukaryota > Viridiplantae > Streptophyta > Magnoliopsida > Brassicales > Limnanthaceae > Limnanthes > Limnanthes douglasii. Next base: position 312,157,380 of record JAUPFV010000001.1, read on the forward strand.
TAAACATACATTCTCTATGATATTATTAAAATAATCTTATAGGAAAATCATGACATTAGTTGCACACTTTGATCTAGAGCTTCATCAAATGGATTTTAAGACTATTTTTCTTAATTATGGTATTAAGAAAATGATCTATATGGTGAAACCTAAGTACTTTATAATAGGTGATTCAAATTTCACGGTAGAAAACTTAAAATATATATTTTTGGGCTCAAATAGGCTTCTCGACAGTGGTATCATAAGTTTATTTACATAATAGTCTCTTGCCACGAACTGGGGTGTTCAAAGATTTACTAAGAGTAAGTTCATATACTTAGTATGCCCTTAAAAACATATATTAAAAAATGAGACGAATTAAGTGCAAGTCAACGTCCAAAGACAAACTTTGTGATTTGGGAAATGAAACATTTTCAATATGATTTAGCAGTCGAGAGTCTAATATATGCTCAAGTTTGTATATGGTCAGATACTAGCTGTGTTGTCGGGTTTTTGGATAGTATGTAAGTAATACTAATATGGACCATCAATAAAAGATCAATATGACTCTCCATTATAAGAACCAAACAAAAGGGCACATGCTAACATGTAAAAAGTTGGAATAATCTGGAGATCATTGGGTATTCCTGATCAGATTCGAGCAGGCTGTGTGGATATATTTAATAACATTTTGGCAGTATATTTCTATTAGTTAGAGATATAATATTATGAGAAAATGTAAATCAATACTATTTGGATCCTCACTAGGGTAGTGAAATGTTTTGAATGCTTTAAGGTGTCCAAACAGTCACTGTGGTTAGAGAATTAAGTCATTGTAAAAAGGATAAAAAGTTCTCTAATGCTATTATGCGATAATAATTCTACAGTAAGTAGTAGGAGTAAGCTTGTTATCGGTTCGGTCCGGTATGAGTTTAAAATTTACTAGACCCAGGCTGATAAATTACCGTTCAGATCAGACCAAACCGGTAAACATACCGAGTCCAAATATTGGACCAAGACCAGTCTGATAACTATTTGGTTTGATCTTGTCTTATCGGTCCGGTCTGGATTCTGTCCAATTAATCTCTAACTCAAAATGAATATTAAAATATTTTGAAAAAGGATAAGAATTGTGTCATTATTTACTTATTCAAATTATTATCTCCTATTCTATTATATAGATATATTTTTCTTCTTTTTTGTTTCTTCATTCCCATGCGGGATACCTAGTTTCTCGCTAAATATCATCATTTTTATATTTATATTTTTCTTTTTTATTTATTTATTATGGAATATGTCTTATGATTTCTCTATATGAAGCACAAAACTACTTACTGAAAAAAAGAAAGATAGTAAAGTATATAAATCATATTAAAACATTTATATGTATATGTACATTTCTGATGATTGTGAGAATCAGCGTGTAAATGGTTAGGGCCTTGGAATTTTTTGTACTAGAATGATTGAGGTCTCGATAGTTAGCTTTGGCTCCATTCGTATAAGATGAGACCAAGGGCTATAATCTTCTACATGCTCATGCCAGCAGTAGTTAAACAACATTCAATATATATACACCAGCGATGTATACAGAGTATAAAGGTAAATAATAATAATAATATTAAATTTCAAATGGAAGCATAAACATCTTAGGCTAGTTAACTTGATACACATGTCTAAAAAGATCTCTAAAAACTATGTGTATATAACACTTGACACCCATCACATGTTCAATACACTAACACAACAAGAGTACGATTCTTTTATCTTTTTGATTAAATATTATACACATGCTAACCAGAATAATATTTATACAAACTAAACAAGTGCAGTCCTTGAGCATATCCTAGCACCCGTTTTTGAGCATATCATAGCACTAATTTTTTAGTATATCTTGTTTATAAGTAATTTTTTTATAATAGACATATAAATCAATTTATAGTAGTTATTCAATATGCATATTTGTAGTCATATATATATATGTAACATTTAATATATAAATCTATATATTGTAAATATTTATAAATAATTGTAAGATAATTAAATATTATTTTATTTATAATTGATTTTTTTTAAATCTGATTTTTTTTGTTTTATCGGTATGGAACGCTAATCGATTCGGGTTCGATAACATTATTAGATTGGTCTCAACAGGTTTATCGGACCGGTCCCGAACGGATTATCGGGTTGATAATCCCATTAACATCCTTAAGTAGGAGCTTAGCTAAGAACAGATATATAGATATCAAGTTAATTTCAGGTAAAAGAGAGCTCAAAGACTTCAAATAAGTATAAAGCATATGTGCATAAACTTTAAGACAACAGATCATTTTGTAAAAATAATATGATCTTCAGTTTTTCATAAACACACCATTAGGATGACTGTTGTTTGTTTAAAAGATCATTAGGTGATCCATATAGGTGATTGCTGACGATAATATGATTATTATCGCATCAAACTACTCACATTGTTAGGAAGAGGTCCTTAGTCATTTATCGTTCATCTTCATTTATCGAATTGTTCAGTTCATCGGTAAACAATAAATTTCAGGAATTAATACATCAATGACTAGTATATGAAGATCCAAATAAGATTTTATTAGAAATAAATGATTATTGATCAATTATGTTACACTCTATAGTTAATTCATGTAGGTGATTGATTGCGATAATATGAGTATTGCCGCATCCAACTACTCACATTGTTATGAAGAGGTCCTTAGTCATTTATCGTTTATTCATTTATCGAATTGTTTAGTTCATTGATAAACTATAGATTTCAGGAATTCTATTAAGTAAATACATCACTGAGTAGCATCTGACGATCCAAATGAGAGTTTATTAGAATTGAATGAATCAACCTGTGTTTAATGATGTATTTGGCTATTGTCAATACATTGTCTTATTAAATAAGTAATTATATGAATAAATCAATTGGATAATTGGACAAATAGGTGAAATACCATTATAGAAGTGATTGTGTAGAGACTAGTTTAACATTTAGACACTATGAAAGATTGTGCCCAAATCGTAACCCTTAAGCTTAAACTATTAGTTTATGGACTAAATTGAATAAAATAATTTAGTTGGATTATGGTTCATGACCAGAAAGTTAACTAAAGGGTGTGAATGTAAGTAAAATACACTTTAACCATAAATGCTTTCACATATAAAGAAACGTAGAATGCTATTTCTTTAAGTTATATACAATTATTCTATTATTCTAAATGGTTGGAAGAACCAATATTACCCTTATTTGTTTCTCATATTTATTTTTCAAATCATCAAATGCAAATAAAAAATATTGAATAATCATAAGTAGAGAGTGAATCCAAAAGATTCAGTCGAATAGAATTTAGAAGAATAAGACCCCTTTTGCAAACAATCAGTACTCGAATGTCTAGTCTAACAAATAAGTAATTTCACGCTCGAGTAGTATAAATTGATTCACATAATGGAACGATTTTAAAAAAAATATATCTAGTGGTTCAAAACAACTTATCAAACTGATCGTGCATATGTACAAAACATTATCTTACATGAATAATAAAATTTTAATCACAATACTGTAAATAATATTTTTTATACGACATCATAAAAATTAACATAAAAATAAAAGAAATATTTTATATAAAACTATAAATATCGAATTTAAAATCTTTTGTTTATTTGTATAACCATTATTTAAGTTTGAATAAAAGTTCAAATTTTTATATGTTTGATTTTTTATTTTTTTTCCAAATACCATTTATAACAATCATGAATCACATCATTTTCATATTAGTAAAATTAAAAAAATCATGCATAATAATAAACATAAATTTAGATAGAAAAGTACGACGAAACGTAATGGTTTTGCATCTAATTTAGACCCAAACCATGTAAGAACATTAGACAAAAATATGATCTTCAAAAAAATTCACATTATTAAAAAAGACATATGCGATATCGTTAGTCATGCTTTAAGATTGAAACTCATTTATTGTCATAAATATATTTTTTTGTAGTCTTCTACAAAATGAAAACATATCTTAAACAATTGGTTATGAAACAAACTAGAGTGTGCCAAAACGAACTTGAGAGTTCGTTACCCAAGGTATTCATAATTATTTTACTAAAATAAAACTTTTCATTTTTGTATGTGATCCAACATATAATATATTAAGAGTGGTAATTTGTTTGATAATCACTACTTTCAAGATCATACATGTTTATCATTAATTAATGTATGTTTTATATCGTGAGACCATATAACATACCACTAATGAATGACATGCATTTAATAAACCCCATCAACTGAAGATTCCCATTAGAAGTACATAAAAACAATAGCCTTAAATTTATTGACTCATTGGTAATATCATAGAGTAATAATATTGCCTTAAGCGTATGAGCTCAAACTTATAATAATTTTTTTGTTTCAAAGATTTTTGGTAAATCTATAACTTTCATAAAAAAAATTAATCATATGTGGCGATACCTTAAAGTATTTTAAAATGAAAACTTAAAGTCTGAAATTTATACATGTCTCAAATGATAACACTCACTTTCCATATTGTGCATACTCCATAAGAAATTATTAGAATATTGATAACTCATTCATAATTTTTATAGAATATATGAAAATGAAACTCTAGTACAATTTTTTTGAATAATATACAATTCATAAAGCATAATCTACCAACATACAAAAATAAACAATTAGTCTATAAATAGATTTTAGTTATTATTTTCTCATTGAAATGTTAATAATCCGAATATAATAACTTAGTTGAGATCAAAAGTACTTCTAGGTTGTGCATGAAGTGTTCTCACTTCATATATGACTATCTCAATCAAGTGCACCCGACGATATTGCTTGACTTTAACAAAATTAGTAATCATTTTTTTAAAAATCAACTGAAGGCCATACAAAACAAAGGTTAAATATCTTAAAGTTCGTGTACTTCAAGTAAAATTTGGTATCTAATAAGTTTAATTTATCTTTGTTTATATTTCATAAGACATGTGTGGCAAGTACAACCAATTATGACATATTATATAATCTTGGAAAATATATTTTTATATTAAAAATTCCATAAATCTTGTTATAAATGTTGATTGAATAAATAAAAGTACTAAGGTATTGATTATATCTTAATAACTACAATTTTGGAGTAAATGATGATAACTAAGATATTAAAAAGGATATTTCATATGGCATTATCATAAAGTTTCTTCAAGTCAATTTTTTTTGTCACTATTAGTTTTGCGAACTTATATTAATTTTATTAGAATTTTAAAAAATGATAATATCATACGTTATTATGCTATCTTGAATATAAACATACGATGAGTAATCTATATATGTGGTAGACAACTTATATTGATCAACATTTTAAAGATATTTTCATATATCACATTAAAACATAACATTGGAGGAAATCAAATTGAAAATAAGAGTAAGATTACTCATGTTCTTTACTCATAAGATCTCACTATTATAAAATAAAAAATGTAATGATATCAGAAATATCTAGAGATACGATAGTACAAATGTGTTTAAAGAATCTTACAATAAAATAATCACGCTCACTTATTTTAAGCTTTAAATTATTAAATAAACTGTCTTTAATCTCATTATATTTATTATGTTTGATCATCTCTAATTGCATATCATGGATTAAATGTTTATCTCTTATGTTTTTATTTTTTTGCATAACCTTGATAGGTAGAGTGTCGCAATATCGAACAAAGTATGATAATATTTAATTAATAAGCACTTGCAGTTTATTGAACGCTAAATGTGACTCTATTCATATTTTTCTGATAATAATCTTGTATTTTTAATATTTGTTTAATAATAAAAAATATTTGTATCTCGGTGCTTAAGTTAGATTTTTCTTAAAAATTTAATCATAAATTTTTTCAAGATTGATATAGTTTTCATCACTTATTTTTTTCATTTATGACTTTTACTCTGACCGAAAAGCTAATAAAAATGTTTTTATGGGTCATAATCATATTTTATTTACATATTTGATTAATTTACTTATCTCATTGTATTATTTTTATTTAGTTTTTGTAATATCTACAATTTATTAATTTTGTAGGTAACTTAGGCAGCAACAAAATAAGAATGGAAGAAAGAAAAAATTATCCTGGAGAATAGATTAATCATCTTGTATTGACTCCAAATTAACTCAATCGGTTAAATTTTGAATTTGATTTTACTTATGGATAACTTGAAAACAAAGAGGTAGATGTAGAGGTAAAGATAGAGGTAATCAACAACTTTAGCACTAGATAAGAAAACCACCCGTCGGTAGTTGTAGGCCATCCGTGCCAACATAAGAGTGGAAGTTCTGTTCTTCAGCTGAATTTTAATGGTCGAATATTCTGGAAACGAAGACCTATATACATATCTTTAACGATGTGGTTCATTAGAATGATTTTTCTGGTGAAAAGGCTTTGAAAAATGTTAAGACAAGTTTCATGTCTGCCATGTGATAAACCCTCAACTGATCCAGATATGTACATTGACAAAATAAATTGGGATGCTGAAATCGCTACCAGCACTGAGGTAGGATATGATGAGATACAGATCGATCAAAAGGTGCTGAGTTTTCCAAAGTCTTATTACCAGCCGGTTTGTGCTACTAGATGAGATATTCCATAAGAGAATTATGATCAAATTCCAAATGAGAGCAAACAAGAAGAGATCACCCAATTTAAAGAGTGGTGTGAAGAATTAAATATGAGGCAAAAAATAAGGATCACACAGGCGATAGAGAATGGATGATGCGAGAAGGTCATGTTTGGGATGACTCGAGGTTCAAAACTCAAGGTTTCAATTTAATGTTGGTTTCGAACGACAAAATAAAGGAATAAATAATAATTATTGGATGGGAAGTAGTCTTACCCAAGAAAACAGAACTTTGTGAATTATATTAGCATTGTAGATGTGTTAGGTGCGACCAAAGTCCCATATCCCACATCGGTTATATGTGAGAAGAAAAGATCGTTATATAACTTAAAAATATATCTCTATTAGTGTGAGGCCTTTTGGAAGTGGACCAAAAGTAAAACACTGCGGGCCACTGGGCCCAAAGCAGATAATATCACACTAGTGTGGAGATAGAATATGCAGACTTCATATTCCCTACAAATGGTATCAGAGCATCAGGCCCAAACGGAACGCGATGTGGTGGGTGTGATGTGGGTGAAGTTCTCAGCTCAGCAAGCAGGTGACTTGATCAAGAAGTGGTACAATATCATCTGATAGTGAGCAGATAGATCTGCCTTAAAGCTCTTGAGGTCAGGCATCTCTCCACCTGACTAGAGTATGCAGATGTAAGTCAATTGAGAGGAGGCTAGAGTGATACTTTGCTCGAGAGGAGGATTGTTAGGTGCGACCAAAGTCCCATATCCCACATCATTTATACATAATTTCAGCTCAGCAAGCAGGTGACTTGATCAAGAAGTGGTACAATATCATCTGATAGTGAGCAGATAGATCCGCCCTAAAGCTCTTGAGGTCAGGCATCTCTCCACCTGACTAGAGTAGGCAGATGTAAGTCAATTGAGACGAGGCTAGAGTGATACTTTGCTCGAGAGGAGGATTGTTAGGTGCGACCAAAGTCCCATATCCCACATCGTTTATAGATGGGAAGAAAAGATCAGTATATAAGTTAAATATATATATCTTCATTAGTGTGAGGCCTTTTGGAAGTGGACCAAAAGCAAAGCCGCGGAATGCGGAATATGCAGGACCCCATATTCCTAATGAGGGCACCAAAATGGAAATGCTTATATACAAAGGCGGAATATGCAGGACCTCATATTCCTTACAAGATATGTTTTCAGTTATTGTACATGGGTCGAGAATAAGCATTACAAGAAAATGAGGGTACATATATGGAAATGTCTTATTTTTGTAGTTTCTTTGTGACAAATTGTGTTTTTTTTCTTTAGCTTTTGAGTAGTCGTGATTCAATATTTTGCTTCAAATATTTTTGTATATAATTTCTCAAATAAAATGATATTGTGATCGATATATATGTAGTGGATAAACTTTATATAATTTGGGTGACTTTTCGACATTAAAAAAACTAAAATAATTCATATTAACCAAAAATAAATTATAGTTAACTAAAAATTATACATCATTTTCTCATATATATATATATAGAATAATAGTAATAATAGATAAAAAGTCACATCTCTTATTAATCTATACACGACTTTTTTTATTTACAGTTATAATTTTTAGTTTTTTTATTAACTATATAAAGTAATTATATATAACATATTTAAGGATCTTCCATAATTTTAGAGTTGCTATACGTATAAGGCATGAGTTTTATATTTCTATATGTCATATGATCCCATGTTTTCGTACATGGTAACTTGTTTTCATATCTCAATTGTAACTAGCGTAATGTTTTGTATGTTAGACAATAAAGTTTGTTGTTTATATGGTTTATTCAACAGAGAAAATATCATAACGCATAATACTACAACCATCTTTGAAACTAACTTTAATCATGGAAATATTTTTTATAAATTACTAATTTTATCCATGAATAAAAAATAAAAACTTTAGAAAATTATAACAATCTATACCGTTTTTTTGATAAGTTTAAAATTTTGATTCATCTACATAAATTTCTGATAAAAATGAGAAAATTTTAATTTTCAAAATAAGCATAAAAACTGTATATTATTTTAAACCTAAATCATATTACAAAATTAATCTAATTCAGAATCAATTTACGATTTTATATAATTTTTATAACATATGATCACTCACTCTAATATGTAATTATTTTGATATTAGTTCAAAAAAACTAAAATATTTCTTTGTATTCTCGGCGTTCTCAGGCTTTTGCCGGCGAAGATAAAATATTTGCATGATTTTAGGTCTATATGATTATGGTTTTGTATTTTATGTCATATTATGATTAAAGTAAGACAAATTGACAATTAAAAATATACATGTTTCATTCACATGTTAGATAGTGTAGGTTGGTTACCTTGTTATTTGAGAAGTCATTTGCTGTATATATTATATTGGTTCAAACAAAAAGTCGATAGTACTATAAAAACTTAAGAGATAATTATTTATGAGGTTGAGGTATCAAGGGCTATCACTTTTTTTGTTAATATATCTTCTGTTAAGTCGTGGTAAACAAAGATAAAAAAAATTATCTGACGTGAGTAGCAAAGATTTTCGGGAAGAGAATGCGATCGAGGTTAATAATGAATTTGAAATACCGATGAAGCGAAAATTAATGATGTTAGGTGATAAACAATGTTTATCCAAAAAAACCCTATGTGGTGGTAATAGAGCTAACATTATCGCTAGAACAGGTGGACAAGGTGTTATGATGCTGGGTCTGATATTGAAGAAGTCTTTGATTCAATGAGAATCCATATGAGAGTGTACATGTTGCACTCGTTTTTTTTAGCAAACCGATGAAAGAGATATGTAAACTTCAGTGTGAAAAATGATATACATATTTCTTATAAAACTTTAATGTGGGTTAACTTTGCGTCTACCTCTTGTTATAATTTGGATGCTTTTATAATTTTTATGACGATAAGGAAGAAAAAAAATTGAAGGTAGGTTGCTCATTCGAGTGTTTTGTCTTATATCAAAATTGAAATGTACGAGTGAATAAATTTATATTCAGAGGATATATTATATGTTAGTACCGTCGTATCTGTGAATAGTTTTTTTTTTGCCAACAAATGATTGTAAAAAGAAAATATTTTATCAAGTGTTTGTCTATAAAAATAATAATAAACGTAATATTCACTCGGAAATAAACATGTATGTATTTGTTTTGTTACGTCCATATATTCATAGTTAGAATTTATACTAATTTTCATGTTTTTATCTAATATAATTATTGAGAGATAAATATAAATATTATATATTTAAGTAAAAAGATAATTTCATAAATATAATTTGAATATTCATTCATCGGGTATTTATAAATGCGTAGTATATATATATTATGAATTAATTAGTATAACTATTACAATTGAATAAATTTATTTAAAAAAAACATCAATTAAATATTAAATTTGGTGAAATATAATAAATCAAAATAATTATATTTTAATACTTTAACGGAATTATACATATTATTTGTTAAGATTAGTAATTTTTAGCTAATCTAAAGACAAATAGCATTCAACTTCTCTTCAAATAAGAGAAGATTATTATATTATTTTTTATCGTACAGTTTGATTAATGACAATTGTTTTTATAGAAATATAATAAATCTTTGATACATAACAGTTTTAGTAAATTTTAATCCATCTAAAAATAAATGAAATTTAAACTCTCGCAAAAATAAATGTTCGTCTAAAAAAAATCTCTTATAGATATTATTTAGTATATTTTTATTGTGTAATTTAAATAAAAAACATATATTTTTTATTATAAAAATTAATAAATTCAACCAATCTAAAAATTAAAATTTAAACTCTCGTGGACGTAATGAACTTCATCATCCTATTCAAAATTTATTTTATAAATATTATTTATTATATTTTAAATCGTATAACTTTATTATCGATGGATTTCTTTATAAAAATAATATAAATGAAATTTGTTCCTTTGCGAAATTCTTTTATAAGTATGTTTTACTATATTTTTTAATCCTAGTTATAACAGTAAGTTAATTTTTAACTAATTTTAATATAAATAAAATTAAAACTCTCGATGAAAATAATGAATTTCGTAATATTAGTTTGAAAAATGTTTTTTTATTATACTTTTAATGGGAGTGGTTAAATTATTAAAAAGGAAGAACACAAATAAATAAATATTCCTGGAACGGAAGATGACATTAACGTAGTCTATTTATCACGACTACTACTACTATTACGATTGGTCAATATTGTCGAAATAAATTATTTAACAACTTCGAAAGACCACAATTAAAACTCTCATTTAATGTACGTACCCAATGACTAGTGATTTAATTTACGAAGCAAAAAAGAAAAAGAATCATGCCACGTCATCACTAGATCTTGCAATCAAAAGAAGCTTCTCTCTCTCACTTTCTCACACACACGCCATTTTCATTTATCACTAACGAAACAGATTTTAGAGAGAGAAGATGAGTTTAGAGAGGAGATTAAGAAGAATTTAGCTATGAAAGTTCATCTTCAACATCAATTAATCCTTCTCTGTTTACTAACTCTCTTCACATTCACGAAATCGGCGTCAAAGAGGACCCAAATCGACATTGATATTGCATTAATTCGCGAAATTCACAGGAGAATTTTGCATCAACCGTTGTTCCCATCAACTTCATCTCCGCCGCCGTCTCCGATCGTCGAGTCTCCGCCGCCTCCGTCGACGAGTTCAAATTTACCCAGCTCGGACCAGCCGTTCTTCCCCGAGGTTCCGGCCACGGTGGGACAGAGTCTGCCGCCACCGTCCCCGATACAACCAGCAAACCCCGATGGCCAATCAGGAAATCAGACGGCTACCCCGCCGCCGAAACCGACGAAGAAAATTGCGATCGTCATTTCGGTAGGAGTGGTCACGCTTGGCATGCTCACTGCCCTTGTTGTCTTCTTGTATCGCCACAAGGCGAAACATCATAATGAAACGCGAAAGCTCGTTAGTGGAGGCGACGCCGCCGGCGATCGTTCACTGAGGTTTCAAGAAGATTCTCGAGCACCGCCGTCGAGTTTCCTATACATAGGTACCGTGGAGCCTAACAGGAGATCGGTGGGGGAAAGCAATGCAGCGGATTCGTCGCCGTACCAGAAATTGAATTCGGTTAAAAGATCGGATCGGTACCGACCGAGTCCCGAGCTACAGCCTCTGCCGCCGTTGCACAAGCCTCCTCTGTCGGGAGATTCACCTTTGGATATGTCGCCATCTCCTTCTTCATCCGACGATGATAGCCGGCACACCGCGTTTTATACGCCGCAGGGGTCCACGGTTAGCAACGAAGACGGTTACTCCACTCCGGTTACTAGGTCTGTAAATAGCAATGGACACCAATCGTCGAATGGCTCTGCTCCTCATTCGAAAAGGACTTCTCCTAAATCAAGACTTGTAACGGCAGGATCATCGTCACCGGAAACAAAGCATGCTATTATACCATCAATCAAAAAACATCGAACGCCGCCACGGCGGCCGCCATCTCCACAGCCAGAAAAAGAGAATCATCATCTAGCAACCACTGGCTTTGCTGTCGTCAGACCAAAATTCTCTCAGCCACCACCACCGCCCAATATGTTACTCCTTCAGTCTACAAATGACCTAAAATCTCCAAAGAAAACCATAATCACCACTCCACCTCCACCCCCTCCACCACCTCCTCCACCGCGGCCATCACCGGCTATATCATCAGGAAGGAAATCGGCAATATCAAAATCAAACGGCTTAACTAATTCTAGCAGTACTTTACATAAGCAAAGTTCATGGTCGACCCCAAGACCCAAGGATAATTCAGAGGTTAAGTCGAGTACACCTGTTATAATGTCAGACAACAGTCCATCGGAGAAAGTTGAAGGGGGTGAAAGCGACGAAGCTAGACCAAAGTTAAAGGCTCTCCACTGGGACAAAGTTCGAGCAACGTCAGACAGAGCCACTGTGTGGGACCAACTCGAGTCGAGAAGCTCATTTCAGTGAGTAAAAAAACTTCAACTTGCTGTAGCATTAGTAATATTTATTGCATAATGAATGGCTCTGATCCTTACTTGAGTTTTCATGATGTTTGTAGGTTGAATGAGGATATGATGGAGCATCTTTTTGGGTGCAATTCGGTGAATTCAGTGCCTAAAGAACCTATAAGATCTGTTCTTCCTCCTGTTAAGAAGGAAAACAGAGTTTTGGATCCAAAGAAGTCACAGAACATTGCAATACTTCTGAGGGCACTGAATGTTACAGGAGATGAGGTTTCCATAGCTCTTTTAGATGGTAGGCAGCTTTGTTCTTTTTGCTTAATTTTTCATTATATCAGTATTCAGGTTCTTAATTCTGCTTAGCAACTAGACATATTATTCTTCACTTTAGATGAGTGCCTTAGCTTATCACATTTATATACTTGCTGTAAATCTAAAGCAAAATTGTAGCTGAAGTCTGTTAATTGCTGGTTAAGATAATCATAGTTCGGAGCATGATTGTGGCATGTTACTTTTCATGGAAGAAAGTTATCAGTGGAAAAAGAAAGTAGCATCTTCTAATTTAATTAGCAATTTTGGAACCACGAAAGAGTAAAGAACATTGATGCAAACGTCCATGATAATTAGATTACAAGTTTGAACATATTTGCTCTAATAATTCCTTTTTGTTATGATTGATTGTTACTATTTGATACTATGTTGATTGGATTTTGGTTCCTTCATGTTAATGCTATTTAAAACAGGTGATCAAGAAAGTCTAGGTGCTGACCTTTTAGAAACACTGGTTAAAATGGCTCCAACCAAAGAGGAAGAAATAAAACTAAAAGAGTACAAAGGTGACATCTCAAAAATAGGATCTGCCGAAAGATTTCTCAAGACAATTCTTGATATCCCTTTTGCATTCAAAAGAGTTGAAGCCATGTTATACCGAGCCAATTTCGATACAGAAATTAAATATCTAAGGAAGTCATTTCAAACCCTTGAGGTACTCTCTCCCTGGGATTTCTACCAAATGCCTAAAAGTTAAATCTATTTTTACTTTAGTAACTAGACAAGTTTATTCATTATATATTATGTTGCCTTAGGATGCAAGTGAAGAATTGAAGAACAGTAGACTATTCCTCAAACTCCTTGAAGCCGTTTTAAGAACAGGAAATCGGATGAACGTAGGAACCAATCGAGGAGATGCTAAAGCGTTTAAACTTGAAACTCTCTTGAAACTTGTAGATATAAAAGGAACGGATGGTAAAACTACTTTGCTCCATTTTGTAGTCCAAGAAATCATTAGATCCGAGGGTGCCAGCGGTAACTCTACAAAAGAAAACGACCTCCAAAACGATCCGCAGTTGTGGAGGAAGGACAATGGTTTTAGAAAGAAAGGATTGCAGGTCGTAAGTGGATTGAGCCGCGATCTATCCAATGTAAAACAAGCAGCTGGAACAGACTCTGAAGTCTTAAGCAGCTATTTGTCAAAACTCGAGACGGGGTTAGAGAAAGTAAGATTGGTTTTGCAATATGAGAAGCAGGATAAGGAACACAACTTTTTTGAGTCAACACGGGTTTTCATTAAAGAAGCGGAGCAGGAAATCATGAAAATCAAAGTTGAAGAAAGAAAAGCTTTATCTCACGTGAAAGAGGTTACCGAGTACTTTCATGGTGATATGACAAAGGAGGAAGCACATCCATTAAGAATTTTCATGATCGTTAGAGATTTCCTTTCGGTATTAGATCACGTCTGTAAAGAAGTGGGAAATATGCAGGACCGAACAGTTGTGGGTGGTGCAAGATCATTTTGTACGGTTTCCACGACTTCACTGTCTGTTTCTAATAGGTTTAGCGTGAAGCAGGACAGAAATTCCGATGAAGAAAGCTCATCAGCATGACATTATGTGAATACAAAACCAAGTTATACATCAGTACAGTACGCAAACCTCGGATTAGGACAATTAGTTAAACAACCTCTCTGTGAACAAGGTACTGCAGTACTTCCACTTTAAACGGTCATTATGCATTAGAAGTTTTAGCTATCAAGTTTTCACAGAGAGTAAAGAGATAGGGTTCTTCCAATAGATTGGATTCTGACGTCGTAGAGTAGAATGTTGTTCTCTATAAGGTATTTTAAGCTGCGATCTATTTTTTATTTTAGCATTACTAATAAAAGCTAGTAGAAGTTTTTCAGCATTTTCACCTATTATTCCTAATTGTTCAGTTATGTTGAAAAATGCTGGTAAATGATTGACTAACTGTTGTTTTCATTATATATTTATTAAATTTGTTCAGGATTTAAAGCGGTGTACTGACATGAACTTTACACTCTAAAATATGGGTCTGGACAAAAGAAAAATTGCTTGATTTGAAATCTTGTTCTGTGTTCTGGGCATGGACATTGGGACAAACCTGGTTCAGATCTTGAAAAGTGATCAATAATGCTGGCTCAGGGAAAAAATTTATATTAAAATTTAAAGAAAGCGGTCTAGATTCGAGTCGAACAAACTTGTATTTAATAAAGGCTTTATCCGATCTGTATCAGATGGTTGTAACTTGTAACCCCTAGATATCCCACCCTATTTAGGAATGAGGGCATTGGATTCGCATTATGCAGCATATGTTGCATGGAACTTCCGAACCATTCTTGGATTTCATTTGCATATGGAAAAAAAGAGGATAAGTTTGATACTTATCAAATGCAGAGGAAGAGGATGATACTTAATAGTTGAATTCTGTAGCAAAAAATAGCAATTTTTTTGTATTAAAATTGCAGGAAGTTACACATTAATTATATATTGGAGCTGGTCTATAGTTTTACCTAAGCTTCAATATTAGTTGCAGACAAAAAGAATGCTGAGCCACCAAATTTCTTAGTGCTCAATATCTTTCTCACTAGCAGTTGCCATCTCATCTCCTCCTTCTTGCTCTGTTTCTTACTCCTCTCCAAGAAGTTCCTGCAACCACAATATCTTCCCATCACTTTTCCAAATTTGAGTTATAAAACTCGTAATGCTAAAACCAGATAACATGAAAAAGTGATAATGTCGATAAACATGAAAAATAGAATAAACGAAGTTTGAAATAAATAAAATGGCTACTTAGGGGGAAATTGACACCCTCCTCTATCTAAAATCCACAACAAGAATCAGCTTGTCGTCAAAAAAACAAAACAAAACATTAATCTTCAAAATATACTGCCTGAGTTTGAGATTTATATATTCGCAAGAAGCTTACCTGCAAAGAGGAACACGGCATTGTTCGGAATCAGCGCAAAGGCGAGAGTGTAACTCTAAGAGCTGCCACATTCTCTTACAATGGATGCAACCACCGGGAACTCTTAACTTGCAGCCAGCAAAATGACGGACAAGCAATTCCATACCCTTACAAGCTCTATACGTACAAGGTTCTTCGTCATCTTGCTTCAAGTCTTTGTCATGAGGACCTATTGTCTTACACCCATCTCTACAGATATGAACTAATGCCTCCATTGCATCGTATAGTTGCAGATAGATCTTCCGTTCGTTATGTTTACGAGTCCTCTCTTTTTGTCTCTGGAAAACATACTCATATAATTTATTTGCAGGATATATCTTAATGTCTTAATGCACACGTCTTATATTCTGATCCAATTTAAATATTGAAAAAATCTTGTTTGCTTATTAGGGGTGGCATGGTTGCTGGTTGATTTCAAATCGGACATAATGTTACAGTATATAATAATCTGTTCGGTCGTACAAAAAACTTACATTTTCCTCATCAATCAAGGACTCCAAGACTTGTTTCTCGAGATTTGGGTGGCTCTGTTTCATCGCTATCCACCCTGCAGAAGACGAAAGTTTCCTGAAGTTCTTGAGGATAGTACGATGGCAAACGAACGTTAGCCGAGGAGCATCGCAGAGTAACGAAAGCTGGAAGACGTCAACTAAATTGTCCACTGTAAGCAAACCATTCTCTAAATGCCATTGACAGAGTTTTTTCAGCTGATTAACCTGATAAGCATGTGAAAGCACCAGCAAGTGTATCACATATTCGTTTATGTCTTCTTTATCATATCTACAAAAAACACACACACACACACAAAGATTTTCTTTATGAACTGATAAACCAAACAAAGCTACCACTAAACTACTAGAGAAATACTTACGAGGAAGAGTACAAAAAGCGAATGAACGCTCGAACTGCGTTTTGTGGAACACCGCGTATTGAGATGACTTTCCAGTGTCCATGTCTGTTTGCTTTTTTCAACATTCCTTTTATTACAGGAGAAGCTGTCCCCTACAAGAAAAAAAAAACATGTCACAAAGTACTATCTTTCACTAAAAAAAGAACTTGAAAATAAAAGGAACTTACAATAACATTAGCATGAGCGTATATGGTTCCACCGTTGTCTGTATAAACAATAACATCAGCTCTATATCCTTCATCGAAAAGCCGATCATACATATCTCTTGCGGCTGTAGCAATATAGTTATCCATCATCAACTTCTTGGAGTAGCCGCTCGTTTTTAATTGATAAAGCAGTGGAGGTGGAGTCGGAGCAGCACGCCGCTTAACCTTAGGAACTTTTATACTATGATCCTCCATTACTTTCATAACTTCACTAAAAAACTCACTCCCTGAAAATCACAGAAATAATAAGCCTATTTGCATTTCATATCTGAATTATAATGTGTCAAACTCAAACGATTGACGAAATTCGAGCATTATTTCCCTAGTCTTTTGACCGAAATAGGTTTATTTTGTTAAATTTTATTTTATAGCTATGTTTGATACTAAATAAATGTGCCTGTGGTCGGAATTTGAGCTCAGCTGGGTACGAACATGGACAAAACTTAACCCATATGACATAACTACAAGCCTGTTCAGAATCTAATATGAACCGGGCACGAAATTTACTCTTCTGATCAATCTGAATCGACATTGTTAATATGGAAACACAATTGAAAGCATATAAATGTAATTTATTTTTTTGTCTCGTTATCAACAAAAATTATATATAACAAAAAGAAGAAGATCGACATTGAATCAATATCAAGAATAGTAAAAAGTAATGATGACGATGATCAATAAGATCTGCATATATACATACCTAAATTCCTTCGCTAATACAATGAACGAAATGCGAATATTATTGTGTGTGTTGCTCGTTCCCGATAAACCGAGGCTTGAAGAACCGCTCGCTTCCTTTGCTCGGTTTTACGATGGCCAAATGTTCCGACCACTGACAACGATCGATCGACGAGAATGGAGGACAAGCGAAGGTAAGCGAGCGAATAACGAGAGCGATAGAGAGGAGGAACTCTCTTCTCCGCTCTTGTCTTTCTCGCTGATCGCTATACGACGTTGTAAGAAACCGAACATATGAATATTTAAGTTCGTTTCTTTTTTCTCTCTCTACCATTTTTTTTTCTTTTCAAATTCGTGTATTAGATCGTGTTTGAGTTTCAATGTATACAATATCGATACATATTTTAATATTGCGGGTGGGTTATTGTATATTATTTCAAAATTTTAATTACCATTTATGATGGGAAAGAGGTATCGACCTAATCATTTTTTTTAAGAAAGAATTTATTTATTAATATTAAAAGATTTTACATATGTTTTGGTATTTGTTACAGAAAGTAGTAGAGCTTCTTCTTGTGCACGTGAACTTCTCCTTCAGCTTCTGCTCCTTGTGTTGTTCCTAGTTTTTAAGTATTAACAGTTTCTTCCGCATCTTCTTCTACACTTGCTATATGTATCCTCTTCTACATTTTCTGTTTTCCTATCGAGGGGCAGATCTAGGAGGTGGCCATGTATGCCATGTACCACCCCAAATTTTAAAAATAAGTTTGGTATAGTGGTAGAAGTATTTAGTTTTTAAGCTTGAGATCAAGGGTTCAAAACTTGGACCACCCTAAAATACTTTTGTCTCTCTCCCAAAATGCAGCAACTCCTATCTCTATATCCCTCCAAACGCAGCTTCTCTCTTTCTCTCTCCTCAAACGCAACAGTCTCCTCTACCCTCTCCTCCTCAATCAAAATCACATATTTTCTTTTACAAACATAAAAAATGCAGCACTAAAACAGTGTAATCCGCTTCTCTCTTACTTTCTCCTCAAACACATCAGCCTCCTCTACCCTCTCCTCCTCAATCAAAATCACCTATTTTCTCTTACAAACATAAAAAACGTAGCACTCAAGAAGTGGAATCTTTTTATTTTAGGTATGCCAATGTGCTTTTAGTATTCTCTACTATGTTAAGAAATCAATTTGAGAATCGGGTATATTAATGTGCTTTTAGTATTTACTACAAAATATGTTAAGAAATCAATTTGATAAATTGATTTAGAATCGTTAGAATTGTTTAATTTATTTATCTAATTGACTTAACAAGAATCATGAAAAATATTTTGATTTAGAAAGAGAATTTCACAGCTTTTGAAAATCAGAGAGATAATGGATGGGAACCATTTTATGAAAAAGTTGTGGGTTCTTGTGGTAATCTTGAATTTGATGTGCCCGACATGGAGTCAAGGTATGTGCAAGGTAATAAATCCAAAAGACTTGCTATGTTTTTGACAAATCACAATCATATCAAGAATGATTGTTTTTTACATGTCATAGATTGTGTAATGCAAGAGTTCAATGATCGATTTACACCAACAAATGTTGAGTTGTTGAATTGTGTGGCATGTTTGAATTCTTGTTCTTCATTTCAAGGTTTTGTCACTAACTCACTTGTGAGGTTGGCAAGATTATACCCAAATGACATTGTGGATGTTAGTGATAAAGAGTTGTCTAGCCAACTTGAGACTTATATTGAGTGTATGAAGATGGACGAGAATTTTTCCGATTTTAAGAGTATCTCGGATCTATGTAGGACTCTTGTGCGTACAAAAAAAGCACAAAACGTTTGGATTTGTGTACAAGCTTTTAAAGCTAGCTTTGTCATTACCGGTGGCCACGCAAGTGTTGAACGAATATTTTCTAGTATGAAATATGTGAAGAATGAGTTGAAAAATCGAATGTCCAATCCATGGCTTAATGATAACTTAGTGACATTTGTGGAGAAAAAAAGTGTTTGCTACAATCGATGATCGAGATATTATCAAGCGCCTTCAAGGCATGAGTAAGAGAAGAATGCAATTATGTTTAGACTAGAAATAGATTTTCATATTTAGTTGCAATAGCATATTAATATATTTTGACTATATATTACTCAGACTTTTTTTTAATTCAATGATATTTTTGGCACACCCTAAATTCTAATCCTGGATCCGCCAAATATAAACCAACAAAAATAACCCAAACATATGTGAACTTATAATTACTTGTATGGTAAATAGAGAGTTCATAAATTTGAGAATATAGTTGAGCATAACACAAACTTTATGGTTACATATTCTTTCACTAAGTCAATATCACCCATGGTCTTTTACAATTATATTATTTGCATGAATGTTGTTAATTTATAAGGTATTTACATTTAGTAGGAACTTTGCCTCAGTTTTATTTTAGTTTTAATACGGTTCTATATTCTATTATTATTTCAAGTTGAATACATAATTTTGAACAAATAATGCATTCAACTCAATGATCTAGAATTTTGTTAAGTAGAATAAGTTAAGAATCAATATGTTGTGATTATGTGGCCATGTGATTCGCATACTACATATCAAGAAAAGTTGAGGTTTATTTAGGTGATATTTAATATTGTGATTACTGTAGAATTGTTATAATGTAAGTGACACGACCTTTTATTTCTCTGTTAATTATTATATAAAGTTATATAAAAATTTGTATTACATATATAGAGATCAACATCATTAAACACATACTTGAGTGATGATCCAGGTATACGATTATAAAAATATCCTAAATTGGAATATCTCATCCATGTAGATTTCGAGTATCATCACCGTTGTTGGTATGAATTAAAGTTGGATTGAGAGAATCAAGAACACAAATATTTACAGAGAGAGTTTTTAGAAGTGGAAAGAGTATTGTGCTTCTGATTATTTCATAGGTCCCAACTAACTTCTTCAGCCTCTTTAAATAGACTGAGTGAGTTAGTTAGAAAAACGGTTACATAAAGGATTATTTGTAATTCAGCCTCTATATCTGTTCAAAAACCTGATTTAACTCTATCTTTACAGAACTTGTCAATTTAGCCCTTATCAATTTGCATTTAGGTCCCTGAAGAATATCTTTCCTTATTAGTAGCCCCCCTAGTTCTTATATAGACAATTTATAAGAACTATTCACTCTTCGAGAATTACCCCAAGTGAATCTAGCCTTTTCATTACAATTAGGCCTAATAACTCGCAACCTTACTTCGAATCTAAGAACAAGCGCTAACAGGCTTCTCTATTCACTTCGAATCTTCTGACTTCGAATCTACTGACTTAGAACACAATCTTGCCTCCACTTCGAATTTGTTGGCCAGAGATGAAACTTTACTTGTGCTTCGAATTATTTGACCCCTACTTGAAAGACTGACTAGACCCTACTTGATAGGTCTGTGACATAACACATTCCCTTTTCGTTTCGTATTCCACCCAATGATATCAACTCACTGACTTTGCCTCTTCAAGTTCTCAACGTCTTTCATTTTAACTATAAATACCCAGCTCTTCCTTCATTGATAACTTTTTAGAGAAATCACTTCTAAACCATCTTCATCTTGTTCTTCATCTTCATCTTGTTCTTTATCTACCTTCAAGCCATCTTCATCCTGTTCTTCATAAACCTTCAAATTATCTTCATCCTGTCCATCCACTAAAGCGACTTCTCTGATCAATACCTATTGTATGAGAAGATATCCCAAATACAAAAAATCTAAACCCAAAAAACCAGTAAAAACAAAGAAACCTCTCTTCCCTGGTTCTAGCAATCAAGTATTTGGGGCTTACGATTATCTTTGTATTTCTCAAAGAGCTAAAGAATACAAAGCTGCTGGGTTAATCTACAACGGTCCTCATTCTTCCCTTACCACCTTTAAATATGGTAACTTCGATCCCAATCTTGCTACTTCGTCTTCACCCTTAGCTTCAAACCCAGAATCTAGCCAAGAACCTTTTCCTTTTCGAAATCAACCTACTTCTCCACCATTAAGACCTCATCGAAAATCTAAGGGTGCCACTTCTGATAAACCATCAACTGATAAAAATCCACAACTCAAATCCCCTATCCCACAATTCGAAGCAACTAGAGAATTTATACCCAAATCACTTACCCTTCAAACCGAAGCTGTTAAAGTTAAACCACGCAAAAAATCGACCTTTCTAGCAATGGGTGATGATGCAGAGACCTCTTCTCCTCCCCCAAAAGAAGTGGTTGACGTTACATCAGAGAGTAGTCAACCAATTCTTGTGACTCAACAGGAGACTCAAATACGAAGTCATTCTAATGAAGCCACCGACGAGGATAACAACAAAGAAAATGATTCTGAAGCTACTGAATCTGATGCCGAAGAGGAATCCGAGGCTGACGGCGTGGTCCCTCCGAAGAAGATTCGAGGAAAGAAACCTCTCATTACACTCCCCGAGGACGTCGCTGCCTTGGTTCGGGAAAATCTTAAATCCCTTTCTCCTCGGTACATTCTTGCCCTAAAGAATGTATCCTATACTTACTACCCCGAGTCAGAGAAAGAGAAGCTAAAAAAACTATGGGGATTAACCGATAACATGACTCTTCGACTACCAGTAGAAGGAGAAATGCCTCTGAGCTGTCAGAAAGATGAGCTGGTAGTCTACCCTGAGCTTTTCAACTGGGGACTTCGATTTCCCCTCGATCCGATGATAGTGAGGTACTTCGAAATTCATGGGTTGTGTCCAACACAAGTTACCCCAAACCAGCTTTTTACCTTATTTTCTGCTATCATGGTGTCGAGGCTGGGAGGCATTCCCCTCGAAATTGAAGACTTCATCTCGGTGACCAAAGTCTCTAATGGGCCAGTTTTTCCGTTCTATTACCTAACTCTAGAGGATGATTTAAAAATTATCGACGACCTCCTCGAAGCTGATAAAATTTGGAAGCAAAGCTTCGTCTTCTTATCAGGAGCTTGGGAAAATGGCAAAGAGATTTCCGATGCCAATCCCTCAAAACTCACCCTTACTTGGAGAGATAGCAGTAAGTAACACCTTTTTTTTTAAAAAAAAAAAACTTAGCCAAATTAATCAATTTTATTTATCTAACTGTTTATCCCCCCTTTTTCTTAGAAATTCCGAGGCGATTTAAAAGTCGTCGGAAAGATGCCAAGGTTATCTTCCAGCAAATGGCTGAGTGGGCAGAAAAGTCCTGGGGAAATGGCTTTCACTCAACCTTTGAGCCAATCAACTTTGTCAACTTTGTCAACAGCCATCTCTGGCGTATATCCTTAGGAGCCGACTTCCCTCAAGATCCGATGATCCCCCCGGATCCTATCCTAGCAGTTCAGAGAATACTTGCACCAGATGGGAAATGCTATCTTCCCACCAGAAATCGAAGTGAAAGCCACCTACCACTGAAGAAGAAGGGAAAGCAAACCCTCAAAAAACCCAACACAATCAAGGCTAAACTTTCCAACCCTTCGAAGAGTGCAAGAAAGCGAAAAGCATCTACATCTCAACTTCCCCCCATATCTGAAGAAGATGAACCTGCACAAAAGAAAAAGAAAGAAAGCAATACTCCCAAAAAGAAAAAGAAGAAATCCATTACTCCACAGAAAAAGAACGAAGCTGATATGCTCGAGGAGGTATTGGCTTCCGAAGTGCATGAAAAAATATTTGTGGAAGAAAATCCTCAAGGGGGATTGGCATTGGGAGATAGCCAGGAAATTGATTATCTTAACTTCGAAGATTTAAATTCGAGCGGAGATTTTGCAGCCACCGGTGAAGATTTTCGATCTATCAACACCATTCCATTGACTTCTGCCGATGCTGCCACAACTTCAAAATCCAATGCAATCATTCCTGTTTATCATCACTCATCGAACTTGCCCAATCCTAACAGATCCGATGAGGTAACTTCGATTCTTCGCCCTTTTACAAGTTTAAGTGCTGCAGCCAAGAAATTATGTGAAGAGGTGAACAATTCTCAAACCCAATTGGAGCTTCTTACACAAGAGCTAGTCAAGAGCAAAAAGGAGACAGAATCTGAAAAGGCCTCGAAAAACGGAGCACTTCAAAAGTTCGAGGCTGAAAAAGAAAAACTTATTAAGGAACATAAAGAAGAAATCGAAGCTCTTGAGGCTGCTCATCGACTGGCTCTTGAAAGTCTAAAGTCTCAACATTCTACTACTATTTCCGAAGAGAAGAAAAAATCTTCCGATGCTGAGAAACTTGTTAAAGAAACTCAGAAGAAACTGGAAGATTGTCAAACTCAGCTGACCACACTTCGAACAGGATTCGAGGAAGAAAAGAATGCTGCTGTCAAAAAGGCCGAAGCCGCTGTTGGTTCTCTAATGCTTAAAGGTATCAAGAAAGCTCAAACTGATACAGCTATTCAACTTCTTCGAGAGGTTCATGCTGCTTGTCCAAGGCTGGATTTAACGGATCTTTGGAAACAAGTTCCAGAAGAAAGTCGCCCAAAGGAAGCGTTCGAGGTGCCACCAAGCTCCTCAGAAGAAGAAGAAGATGCTTCTGAAGGGTCATCGGAAGAAGAAGAAGATGCCTAATAGATTAGGCGTGTCATGCTTGTTTTTTGTGTATTTGGTTAAGTATTTTTCTCCCCTTTTTGTAAGCTTCATGTTTTTTTCGACGAACAAGCAACTTTTTTTTAATATTTTAAACTTCTGGTGAACTTATTTAAACTTGTCGTTTCGAAAAATAGATGCATTTATAAATCGTGGCACCTCGAAAATCAGATGCACTCATAAGACGTGGCACCTCGAAAATTAGATGCACTCATAGACGTGGCACCTCGAAAATTAGATTCACTCATAAGACGTGGCACCTCGAAAATTAGATGCACTCATAAGACGTGGCACCTCGAAAATTTGGTTGTTTCTTCAAAGCTATTGCTTCGGAAAATTATTCTTGGTCAACCTTCAAAGATGATCAATCTTTGCCAAGTCACCAAAATAATAAATCACTTATCATAGTAAACAACCAATGGCCAAAAGAAATTTTATTAAAAGATTCAATATTAACCAGACACCTCGTTAAAACCTTTCTGGGCCAACAGATAAGGAAAGAGTATGTCTGTTTTACAAAAATTCGAAGTTCGGTTTTACTCACAGTACAATTTCAAATGCTCTATATTCCAAGGATGTTTGAGTATCCTCCCCTCTCGATCAGAGAACCTGTAGGAACCTGGCTTGACCTTCATTTTAACTTCGTAAGGACCTTCCCAATTCGGAGCCAATTTTCCGAGGTGCTTGTCCCTAGTATGAAGAAATACTTTTCGTAACACTCGATCGCCAATTTTGAATTCTCTCCTCTTAACTTTAGCATCGTACCTGCTTCTCATTAATGTCTCATAATGGACCACATTCAAATGCGCTTTGACCCTTTTTTCCTCTAACAAATCAAGCTCAACCCTTCTAGCTTCATCGTTATCCGCATCGGAATATCGTAGTAGTCTGTAGGAAGGCAATGTTGATTCTGCAGGGCACACAGCGTCCATTCCATATACCAAAGAAAAAGGAGTCTCTTTAGTAGCCTCTCTAGGGGTTGTTCGATATTCCCACAACACTTCTTGAAGATAATTTGGCCATTTCCCTGCTGCTCCTGCCAAATTTTTCTTCAAACCATCCAAAATAGATCTATTCGTAACTTCTACCTGCCCATTTGCTTGGGGGTGGAAAGGAGTATAAAAGCATTGTTGTATTCCTTTCGAAGAGCAAAAAGAATCCATTTCCTTGTTATTAAATTGAGGACCGTTGTCCGTCGTTATTTTTCGAGGAACTCCAAAACGGTAGCAGATATTACTTTGAATAAACTTGATTACATCCTTAGCTTTTGTCCCAGCTAAAGGTTCTGCTTCTGCCCACTTCGAAAAATAATAAACCGCAACAATAATCATCTGTCTTCCACCAGAAGCCATAGGTAATGGTCCTACTAAATCAATCCCCCACCTATCGAAAGGGACCGCCTCTGAGATTGTCATTAGGGGTACTGGTGGTTTATGTATTAAATTCGCATACCTTTGGCAAGTATCACAGCTTCGAACTAACACTTTGGCATCCTGCAATATGGTAGGCCAATAATACCCTGCTAACAATACCCTACGCGTTAAAGCTTTGAATCCAAAATGAGCTGATCCATCTCCATCATGCAGTTCAGATAGAATGTTTTGAGACTCTTGCTTACTTAAACATCGTAGCAAAGGTTTCGACGCAGATCTTTTGTACAATACCCCGTCCAATACTACATAACCAAGAGCTTTATACTTTATTTTCTTGAGCAAGTGTTTATCAAGAGGTAGTATTCCCCTCGAAATAAAGTTTAACAAATCAAACCTCCAATCACCTCGAGTGCACATCAGACCACTTACTACCTCATCAACAAACTTACACTGCTCAGAATTCGATATGATCGAGGGCGATGGTTCTGTTAGGATCTATGGATATTCTTCAGAGTAAGCCATTGTTGCTAAAGAATCAGCCATTGTGTTGTTACCTCTTCGAATATGCTCTACTTCGACATTTTCAAATTGTGCCATCATTCCTCGTAGTTCTTGCAAGTACAAAACCAAACGTTCCTTTTTAGCTTCGGAAACCCCTTTAACATGGTTAACTACCAACTGCGAATCTGTTTCTAAGCGCACAAATGTTGCCCCACAAATCTTTGCTAATCGCAACCCTGCTAGCACAACTTCATATTCAGCTTCATTGTTCGAAGCATGAAATCCAAATTTAATAGCTTGAAACATAAATTCCCCTGTTGGTGCTACCAATTCAACTCCTGCACTTGACCCTTTGTTACTAGATCCCCCATCTGTTCGTACTGTCCACATCGGATTCATGCCCTCTTCTTCACCTTTTTCCTCTTCGGGTCTACTCGAATGAAACTCAACCAAGAAGTCTGCTAAAGCTTGTGCTTTGATAGCCGTTCGAGGAGAGAATAACACATCGAAATCTCCTAATTCTACAGACCACTTAGTCATCCTTCCGGAAATGTCTGGCTTTTGCAACACATTTTTCAATGGGTATGAAGTTCGAACCACAATCGTATGTGCCTGGAAGTAAGGACGCATTTTTCTTGCTGTCACTACTATACACAGTGCCAATTTTTCTAGCTTCAAATATCGTTTCTCAGCATCAACCAAACTTTTACTGACATAGTAAACAGGCTTCGAAACCCTCGTATCCTCGCTGATCAGAACTGCACTTACTGCATAATCCGATACTGCTATATACAAAAATAGTTGCTCACCCTTTCGAGGCTTCGATAATATTTCAGGAGAAGACAAAAGATTTTTGATCTTCACAAAAGCTTCTTCACAATCCGAAGTCCACTCAAAATTATTTGGTCGACGCAGCACCTGGAAAAAAGGCAAGCACTTATCTGAAAAACGAGAAATGAATCTGTTCAAAGCTGCTAACCTGCCCGTTAACATCTGCACTTCTTTGATGTTCCGAGGTGAAGACATTGATATCAGAGCCTTCAACTGTTCCGGGTCCACTTCGATTCCTCTTTCACTAATCATGTACCCCAAGAACTTACCATATCGAACTCCAAATGTACATTTTTCTGGGTTCAGTTTCAATTGTATGGCTCTGAGATTTAAAAACGTCTCTTCTAAATCACCAATGTGCTCATCATCACTTTTGCTCTTGACAAGCATATCATCGATGTATACTTCGATATTCCTTCCTATCTGTGTAGCAAACGCCTTATTCCTTGAACATATTGGTCTTCGTTCCTCATCCCCACAGTAGCATATAAACTTGACTCACCTTCATACTTTCGAGGCGAATATTTCCGAGGCGAATATTTCCGAGGTGAATATACTCGCCTATCTTTCTTTTTCCTCCCTTCCTTATACACCTTAGCTGCCCGGAGTTCACGCTCTGCTCCTCTTGAATGGCCTCGAGAATATTCATACCTTGGTGTTTCATCTGACTCCGAATTTTCGGAATCCTCTTCATCACTAGAGCTCACATACTGTCGCTTCTGCAGTTTTCCTTTCCTTTTTATCCCAATGTACTCCTTTTTTCGCTCAAAACGTGCTTTACGCTGTTCATACTGAACGTCGCCATCGTCCATCGACTGATCCGACTGATTATCTTGATCGCCTCTTGCTATTTTAGACCTAAGCCTAGTGCTATCATTACTTTCCTTCTTTTTCACCAATTCATCAAGCTCTGCCACCTTCCTTATCATCTCATTCATTTTTCCTTCGAAATCAAATTGGTTTGATTGAGTTGGAATCGATTTACCTGCCTCTTGCAGATCGGATTTCAATGTTTCCATAGCCTTTCGAACGGATGGATTGTCACCTTCTGCTGGATCCATCTTCAATCAGCGAAGAACTAAACAAAAATACTTCAGAAAAACTCGAACGAAAAACTTTAGAAAACGAAAACTCGAGACTCGATTTTTGATCTGTTGATCAAGGTATCTTCGCCCCCTCCTTCTAGCGCCAATTTGGTATGAATCAAAGTTGGATTGAGAGAATTAAGAACACAAATCTTTACAGAGAGAGTTTTTAGAAGTGGAAAAAGTATTGTGCTTCTGATTATTTCATAGGTCCCGACTAACTTCTTCAGCCTCTTTAAATAGACTGAGTGAGTTAGTTAGAAAAACGGTTACATAAAGGATTATTTGTAATTCAGCCCCTATATCTGTTCAAAAACCTAATTTAACTCTATCTTTACAGAACTTATCAATTTAGCCCTTATCAATTTGCATTTAGGTCCCTGAAGAATATCTTTCCTTATCAGTTGTAAATCATCATCTAATAATTAAATGTAAGCATTATTAATTTAGATTTTACCAGTATGTAATAATAGAAAAATATCATGAACTTATATTGTTTAAATACCAACTTGACGAAATAGTATTGTAACAACATAATGATTTAGTCTAACACTTAAACAGTTGGATTTTATAAATCAATTAACAATTACAATCCTTTGAAAATGAAAATATTGAACTTTAAAATATAAATTTATGGGTCTAACCTAAAATATGGAAACATAAATACTCATTTTCTAAAAATAAAAAATACATTTGAAATTCGTTCAAAATATTATTATTTTTTCGTTTTTTAGTTTTGAAAAATTATTTTTAAATTTTTAGCTTTCTAAGAAAAATAATTGAATCTCGATTTCGATATTCTTTTTTTATTTAAACTTGGTATCACAGGCGGAGCCATGTGGGGTCCTTTGGATGCCCAGGAACCCAACAACTTGTTTAAATTATATATTTAGTACTCCATGCATACTTTATGCCTCAGTCTGGTTGGCAAGGTCAGGAACGCACAAAGACTTGTGGATTCTTATTCTTTTAATTAACTTTATTGTTTATTTTATTATATATAAGAATAATTAACTTTATTGTTTATTTTATTATATATATAATGTTAGTAAATTATTTATTTCTTATTATATAAAATACAAATTTATATTATTTTAATATAAATAAATATGTTAATAAATATAGATTTTTATAGATTTTTATTATATATTATTTATTTTCGAATGTATAGTATAAATCTATATTATATCTATATAAACAAATATGTTGATTTTAAAATTATAAATTTATATAAATTTGATGGTGTTAGTAGGAGAACCTTAACTACAAGATAT
This sequence comes from Limnanthes douglasii subsp. nivea, assembly GCA_036936605.1. Classification (NCBI taxonomy): domain Eukaryota; kingdom Viridiplantae; phylum Streptophyta; class Magnoliopsida; order Brassicales; family Limnanthaceae; genus Limnanthes; species Limnanthes douglasii. Next base: position 312,186,706 of record JAUPFV010000001.1, read on the forward strand.
AATCTTTTAAAATAATTGTTCTTTTACTATCAATTAGAAAACTCTAACTACAAGCCTCAAACACTAAGTTATGTATTATGTCTCTATGTTTTAATTCTCAAAATTGAAGCTTTGCTACATGTCTTATATTACTATTCACTAGTTACAAAGATTAACATTGGTTGATCTATAATATTCATAATTTTTATTTTTATTTTGCTAAGTTTAAATTTTATTGTTGATTGAGTTAATTATATTTGTCATTACATGATGCATACATATTTAAAAACAACTTCTAAATTTAGAAAAGCAAATAAAAATGTCACTAATTTAATTACTAAAGTTAACCGCAGAGAGACACAAGATGAAGTTGCTATTCCAGAAGCATATGTTCCGGTGGTCAATAATCCATAACCTGAAGTCGAAGCTTCTTCAACTTAGGAACATTTGGAGGCTGATCCAGGGAAAAGAGACCCAGTATTTAGCTTTTATACAAATCTTCAAGACTCGGTAAGAAGAGCTTTACTTTTAAGGGGTCTAACTCAACCTCGTAAAGAGAAATATCCTCTTATAGATTAATATGATGTTATTAATCTAAAACCAAGATCTCAAGCCTCTGTAAATTGCGGAAAAGCTCAAACTAAAACTCGATCAAACCGTAACAGTATAGGCTCTCAAGTTCACTAACAATACATGTCATAATCAATACATTTATTAGTCTCTGTATACTGCGGAAAAGCTCGAACTAGAACCCGATCAAACCGTAACAACATAGCCTCTCGAGTTCACTAACAATACATGTCCTAATCAATATATCTATTAGTCAACTTCTATTTTCTTTTATATTGTAATAGTACTTCAAAGTGTTGACGAAAATAATATGGAAAACTTATTTAACAAATAAACAACTTTTATATAGATAGAAAAAAGAGATATATTATAACACAATTTTACAGCTTTCACTACAAAAGAAATATTTTTTGGACAATAACCAGGACACCATAGGGTTTTAATCCTGGCTACGCCACTGCTCAATATTCATAAATTTTCTTCATTTAAAATTTTTAAAAACGCAATATGTGAAGTACTTACTATAATTTTAGATAAATACCTGAAATCTTTGTGATTTTACCTCTAAAATCGTAAACATCAAAATAATCCACAATATTTGTCCTTTGGTTCTTACCTACCAGTTAGACTGGATGCAATTTAACTGAATCCCACTGGAAAAAATTAAATTTATAAACCAAAGTATAAGAAAGGTAAAATAAATGTTTTAAAAAATAGTCTGTCGCCTGAGAGATTCGAACTCTCGCGGGGAAACCCCATGTACTTAGCAGGCACACGCCTTAACCACTCGGCCAAAGCGACTTTATGTTATATTAAAAAGCTACAAGATATTTGATAACATCCTTAATTAGGCATAAAAAAATATTTGGCTTCGCCCGCATTTGAACCAAAAAAATCTTCTTGTGAGCTAGTATAAGTTGAAACTTATAAAACAATGTTTGTTCATATTTTTTATGCTTAGACCGATCTTCAAAACTTTTCTGAGGATTTGATTCGTTAGTTTAAAAACTTGGAATCCATATATGGCCTGAAACATGCATTTTATCAATAGTACAATAAATTCATGGATATTATTACTTCATTTGGTTTTGATATAAATTTATGGAAGATTACATGTATCACAAATTCAATGGAATAAAACAATATATTTAGTATTGCATTTGATAATATAATTTTTACCACGAACAAAATATTTATTGCATGTTATTAAGACTATTATGTTGGAGAAATTAAATATAAAATATCTTGATGAAATATCATCATTTTAGAGATCGTAATTGTTATGAATCACTTTAAAAAATCATGGATTTAACAAAAAAAATCATACATTCAGAGCATGTTGCAACATTAGGAAAAACATAAAACACATGAATACCATTATAGATTAAGTTGATAAGTTATCCTTAAGTCATTCCCTTAAGACATCATTAGATATTCAGTTCATAGAGATACGCCCATACGCTACGGTTGTTGAAAGTTTCATATATGCTCAAGTTTGCACTAGAACATCCGTATTGTTTATAATAAACGTGTTGGAAAATTACGTTAACGGTCTAGAAGTTGACGATTAGAATGTAATAAAAAATCTTATTGTACTCGAAGAAAACATAGCATTACGGGTTGACATACAATACATTGGATAATTTGAGTCATATTTCAATACAAAGTTTGCCACTTGTATGGACACTCGAAGACCTACAAATAGATATGTATCCATCTTGGTTGAATGCGTGATTTTGTATAGTAATATAAGACATAATATTGTAACAGTCTCGACTATGAGGATGGAAGATGTGCCATGTTTTTAAGTCTTAAACCATGAATTATTGCTCATGAATTTTTTCAAAGAATTGTATTAAATTAAAGGAATCAATAGATCAATTCTTAATTACCACGATAATGATCCACCACTCATGGTATAAACCAACAAAAATAACCTAAACATATCTGAACTTATAAAGATTAATTACTTGTATGGTAAAGAGAGAGTTCATAAATGTGAGAATATAGTTGAGCATAACACAAACTTTATAGTTACATATTACTTCACAAGTCAATATCACCCATGGTCTTTTACAATTATATTATTTGCATGAATATTATCAATTTATAAGGTATTTACATTCACTAGGAACTTTGCTTCAATTTTATTTTATTTTAGTTTTAATACGGTTACATATTCTATTATCATTTCAAGTTGAATGCATAATTTTTAATACATAATGCATTCAACTCAATGATCTAGAATTCCATTAAGTAGAATAAGTTAATAATCAATATGCTGTGATTATGTGGACATGTGATTCTCATACTATATATCATGAAAAGTTGAGGTTTATTTAGGTGATATTTAATATTGTGATTATTGTAGAATTATTATAATGTAAGTACCACGACCTTCTATTTCTCTATTAATTATTATATAAAGTTATATAAAAAATTGTATTACATATGAATACAACAACATTATAAAATATACACTTAAGTGATGATCGAGGTGAAAGATTATATAAATATCATAAATTGGAATATCTCATCTATGTAGATTTCGAGTATCGTCACCGTTGTAAATCACTGTCTAATGATTAAATGTAAGCATTATTAATTTAGATTTTACCGGTAGGTAATAATAGAAAAATATCATGAACTTATATTGTTTAAATACCAACCGGACGAAATAGTATTGTAACAACATAATAATTTAGTCCAACATAACGTATATTGTTTAAATACCAACCAGACGAAATAGTATTGTAACAACATAATGATTTAGTCCAACAGAACTTATATTGTTTAAATACCAACCGGACGAAATAGTATTGTAACAATATAACAATTTAGTCCAACATAACGTATATTGTTTAAATACCAACCAGACGAAATAGTATTGTAACAACATAATGATTTAGTCCAACAGAACTTATATTGTTTAAATACTAACTGGACGAAATAGTATTGTAACAACACAATGATTTAGTCCAGCACTTAAACGGTTGGATTTTATAAGCCAGTTAACAGTTATAATTCCTTAAAAATAGAACATTGAACTTCAAAATATAAACTTATGGATCTAACCTAAAATATAGAAATATAAATACTCACTTTCTAAATAAAAAATACATTTAAAATTCGTTCAAAATATTTTTTCACTTTTTAGTTTTGAAAGATTGTTTTTAGAAGAACAATAATTCAATCTCGATTTCGATTTTTTTATTACTTAAACTTGGTATTCATAAATTTTACTCATTTAGAATTTCTAAAAACGCATGTGTTAGGTACTTATTATAATTTTGGATAAATACCTAAAATCTTCTTGTTTTTTAACCAATTAAATTTATAAACCAAAGTATAAGAAAGGTAAAATAATGAAGAAAATAATTGTTTTAAAAAAAAATTCGTCGCCTGAGAGATTCGAACTCTCGCGGGGAAACCCCATGTACTTAGCAGGCACACGCCTTAACCACTCGGCCAAAGCGACTTTGTGTTATACTATAAAGCTACCAGTTATTTGACAACATCCTTAGTTACGCATAAAACATATTTGGCTTCGCCCGGGTTCGAACCGGAGACCTTCAGTGTGTTAGACTGACGTGATAACCAACTACACCACGAAACCTTCTTGTGAGCCGGTGGAAGTTGAAATTTATAAAACGGTGTTTGTTTACATTTTTTATTTGCAAACCTTCTCTACTTCATTATTAAGTATAGTTTTGCATTTATAGCAGATACCAATTCAGATTCTTACTAAATAATTCTATGTATAACCAAAACATAAGGTTCGTTCACTAAAAAGAGAAGTTGATGTCAAAATATGACATAAGCAATAGCAAAAGTATTCAAGAGAATTTTTCTTTTAAATAACAAGTAATTAATCGAATAATAGACGAAGTTGATACATCTGAGAATGTTTAGATGTAACAGTGGAAAATACCAAGGAGTACAAAATGTGAGTAGCAGCCTACAAACTGAGACTAAAAAACAATAAAATTATACCGAGGAACAATCAGAAAAATATGGACAAAAAAAGAGCCTTATGGCTTTTATCTTGATCATTTTGTTCACACAGGTATCATCTTTAGAGCAGCAGCAATTGGCATACCCAAGAAACCTATCCATACGCTGAGGAACCACTGTGATAAGGTTAGGGGCGAGGTGTTTGCAAAAGTACCCAAGAACTCGACGATTATGATTTGGAAAAATGCTGTGCAACCAAGAACAACAACGAATACGTAGTTGTCTAATATGCCTTTGAATACGTCTATTTTCTCCATCTCACGTGAACTTACCTCATTGAATACCTGCATTTGTTTTCAGTGTCAGCTATGAAAACGGATACAGACACCAAGCCTATGTACTGTTTAGACACAAATTTCGGTTTCCAAACAAACAAAGCTAACAGCATCGTTATATGCCAAATATGATACATAGTTTAGAAGCTATAATAACCAAACATAGAAGCTTAGTCAGGCATACTTCAGAGCATGTGTTCACGGACATCTAATTTGAGCCTACTTTATAGGAGTTTAGTTGTGGCTTACCTGACAGAAAACGAACGAGTTGAATATGAGTGTGTTCAAAATAAGATCAGAATCAGGTCCAACAAGACCGAATAGTGATTTTCCCTTTGCCTGAAGAATCCATATGACGGTAAACTGATAAAGAGATTGTCCTAAGATATTTCTCCACATGGCATTAGTGATGAAATTCCCTTTCCTTCCAACTGGAGCACGCTTCATTAGCTCATCAGTTGGAGGCTCTGTTGCAAGTGCAAGTGCTCCTAGTGTATCCATGATCATGTTTACCCACAATAATTGGACAGCCGTGAGAGGAATATTTCCTGAACCGAGATATAGATATATTAATTGACATCAAAAAGTTCAAGCTCATCACAACAGCTAAGAGATCATCTTTTTTCAGTTTACCTGTCAAACAAGCCGAGGAGAAGTTGACAATTAACGCAACTACATTTACTGTCAGCTGAAACTGTACGAACTTCTGAATATTTATGTAAACCGAACGTCCCCATTTGGCGACTGTGGCAATGGTACTGAAATTATCGTCCAGAATAATGACATCGGCGCTCTCTTTAGCTACCTAAAATTTCAAAATGAAGTTAGAGAAAATTTACTATACACAATTTAGTAAGCAAGTCAAGGAAGTGATCATGTGATACTAATTCCCTACTCTTTTAAGTGTTAGTTAGTTTGAAATAATTTCAAGTTCCTATGATTTTCCTAGGTATTGGAAGGGAATATTCTTCGATAAAATCTTCCCTCAGCTTATACTTAATTCTGTTATTTGCGTTATTCTTTTTAAATAAACACAGAATCAAATTCTCCCATTTTCAATGTACTCACCTCCGTTCCAGCAATACCCATCGCTAGCCCAATATCTGCCTCATGAAGTGCAGGAGCATCATTTGTTCCATCACCAGTGACAGCAACAACTTCACCAAATGTAGTACGCAAGTGTCTCACAAGTGTATGCTTGTCCATAGGTGAGGAACGAGCCATAACCTATAGAAAAAATAAAAAATATTTGAGTCACTATCAAAACAAATACACATCAATAGAGAAGATTTTGGTATAAACACATTTAGTAGTGCATCAAATCACCTGAATTTTAGGAATTAGTTCAAGCAACTCCTCCATACTCTTTTCCCTGAAATCAGGACCTTCGATAGCTATACCGTCATCAGTGAGAATCCCACACTCCCTTGCTATAGCCTTGGCAGTGTTTATATTGTCTCCTGTAACCATCCGTACCATGATACCAGCAGAACGACAGATTGCCACAGATTCCTTGACACCAGGACGAACGGGATCTTTAATACCCACAATTCCTATACAGGTATATCCAGAAAGTGGAATAGGATCTTTGGTGGGGAAATCGTGGTCTAGTTCCATATAGGCAAGGCATAGAGTTCGAAGAGCCTCACTAGCAAATTGATTGATAGTATCATTCAAATAGGTAATGGATGCTTCATCTAGTGGAACTACCTCACCATTTGAGTTGAGCACCTTATCGCAAGCAGCTAGAAGTATTTCTGAAGCTCCTTTGCAGTGAGCACGCACCCCTCCTCCAGGAAGCTCCAATATCACTCCCATCCGTTTCTTTGTAGAGTTGAAAGGCTCTAGCTTAAGAATTCTGCAAGCATTGCGCTCAGCCTGGAAGTTTCCACCAAGTGATAGCCCAAACTCTAAAATGGCAGCCTCCGTGGGGGTTCCCAGTATTTCCGTTTTGCCATCTTTGTTGACAACAACCTCTCCCCCACAATTATTGAATATTGATTGCAGCAGAAGTTTTATAGCAGACTCTGGGATTTCAGAGCACAAGGTAGAATCTTTATTTGATACTTCTTTGACATTCATGCAGATGCATGATTTCACAACAGTCATGTGATTGGTGGTCAGTGTCCCAGTCTTGTCACTGCAGATAGTTGTTGCTGACCCCATGGTCTCACAAGCTGCAAGGTGGCGAACAAGGGCTTTATCATTCATCATCTTCTTCATGGCAAAGGCGAGGCTTAGTGTCACAGCCAAAGGAAGACCCTCTGGAACAGCAACAACAACAATCGTAACTGCAATAGCAAAGAATTCCAATAATTGTAATGCCTCGTCTCCGGACCAGCTCCAGTGGGATCCCTCCTGCAGTTTACGGCTGAATAGTCCTTGCGTCAGCACTGCAAAAGTCACTACAGCAAAGAAAAGACCGACCTTCCCTATGATGGTTGCAACTCCATTCAATTTGACCTGCAGTGGAGTCTCGTCATCACCGCCTTCACTAATAGTCGCCATTAGTTTTCCCCATTGAGTTCTCATCCCCACAGTAGTTATCATCATCTTGCATGATCCATCTTGAACCTTAGTTCCAGAGAGAAGGAAAGGGTTCCCAGAATTTACCATAACTGGTTCACTCTCCCCAGTCAAACTTGATTCATCAATCACCAATGAGAACCCTGAGACAAAAAGACCGTCTGCAGGGACTTGATCTCCAATACCAAGATGAACAATATCACCAGGCAGTAAATCATATATTGACATTCTCTGCCTGAATCCGTTTCTTGTAATCTGAATGGCGATCTTTTTCTTCTCCTTGTCCAAATCTTTAAACTGCAAAGACTGGCGATAATCGCTTGTTGCTGTGACAAACACAACAAGCAGGATACTAGCAACAATTCCAAGGCCGTCATGAGCACCCTTCGGCCATCCTTCCACCAAGATACCAACTATCAAGGACACAAAAGCGCACACACCAAGAATCATCAGAGTCATATCTTGTAATGCTTCCCAAACAAACACCAAGAAACTCCGAGATTCAGCCTCTGCAAATTTATTGATTCCATAAATCTCTTGTCTGCGATCCATCAACTTGTCTGTTTTTAGACCATTGACGGTTGATGTCAAGACCTTATCTGCAATACCAGTTACTCCACCGTGAAATTTAAGTTTCTCTAAATCATGACCCTCGACTATAGATCCTAACTCCTCAGCACAAATCCCAAATCCAGCATCTTTGACTTCTTCAGGTACCCTATAGTCAGTTAAAGGCACAGCTGGGGACAACGAAACGAAAGCCATCATTTAATAAGAAACTACTAATTTAACATACTTCCTTTCACCTTGTAAAGAAATTATAAAAACTGACCTGAGATAAACTGATATGCAGCTTTTGACACCAGAACTGCAATTCTCAACTTCTCCTGCAGTAAGTAATAACTTTGATTATTAATAAATTCACTTCAAGTGATTCAGTCATACATTATCTTTTGCCAAAGGGAATATTAACTTAACTTAATACACACTTATATACTTGGTTAGAAATCACTACGCCTAAAAAAGACTAGAAAGTAAGTAACTTAGAAAAGTTTCAACAATACCCATTATAGATCAAGAAAGCATACACTCAGTCTAGAATGTTTCTAAGACTAGATTAACTGAGAATTCGAATTTATTTGACTATCTCATCATTAAAGCTAGATCAACATCATCAATGATCTGAAGATTCAGATTCGTATATAGTAACAGAATCTTATAAATTTAAAGATCTGAATCTAAATAAAGGGAAACTAAACCTGATTGGTACGACGCATAGCAGCAGCCTCGGTACGCTTGGTTAGATTCGCAGTAAAGCGAAACCTCCGTTTCGGATTCTTCACAACCCCACAGAGTTTCCTCCATCTCGCCAAAACTTCTTCCGACGAGTGCTTTGCCTTCACATCGAAGTTCTCACTCAAGTAATTCTCCATTTTCTATTTTCCGATGACACAGAACTTTTAACACTTTTCTTTAACTTTCTCGGAAACCAAACAAGCTTTGGGGTACGAAAGTTAGAGGAGAGTAAAACGAAACTCCATTGTTGGTTGATCTGATGAAAAGAGAAATGTTATAGATGTGGAAGATTATACATATATATAAGTATAGGTGTATTGTTCTTTGTAGAGGAAAGAAGAAGGTAGTCAAGGTCAAGGTTGGGTGGCCATGGCTATAGACTATAGTAGTGCAGCACTTTCAACGCTATTTCGTGTTTGCAACTACGGTATTTGTTAAATGGAGACTCGTGTGTTGACGTGGATTCCATCAACTTCAAAATGTGAGGGTGAGGGTGAGGGTCAAGTGGACTTTTTTTATAAGAAGAAAATGTTTTCAACTCGTTAAATTTATTATTTATACTTAATATTATTCTTATTTTTAATATAATATGAGTTAGGCAAAAAAAATTATTATTTTTGGAGGAAATCCAAAACGGCTACTTAAACCATCAACACAATAATCTGCAAACCAACTCACAACGCACAGGCTCTTCTCACCGAGAAAAACATAAATAAAAAAATTCAAACTCATAATTTTTTATCACGGAAATTAGTCACAAATATATCTTACTCATTCATAACTAATAATATTAAATTACCACAATTGAAGAGAAAGTAAAGGAAAACCAAAAATCTAAATGCGTTAAACTTTCTATTTATGGTAATAAATTAGTAATCGGCTAATCAACAATATTTACGTAGTAGTTGGGTACATGTTGGAAACGCGTTTAAGGAGTTTCCATTTTTCTTGGGTGTTCTTAAAATGTACAACGTTGACTGGAGTCGTGATTTGTGTACGTAAACTGGGCTCTTAGATATGCTTTGGGCTTTGATTTTATCAAATCCATGCATGGATATTGTCTGTTGTTGAAAAATATAGTAACATTGTTAGGTTTTATATTTAAGTAAGCGAAGTTTTTTCTCTTCTTTTTTAGTTTTTTTAATTGTCTTTTCGTTTATAACTGTGACTGTATTTTTTTTTCAAATTGAAAACATAAAATTAATAGTTTTAAATAATATATTATTTTAAAAAAACCTATTTTTTAATCAAATCCATAAAATTAATAATTATTATACATTTAAAAAATAACATGTCTATATTATTTATAAATATTTATTTAATGACAACGCATATTGTATAAGAGGATAAGCACTTGCACAAATTTATCATTATTATTTATATGATTATGTTTATGGTATTCGAATTTAAAACTAGGTTAGAAATTTGAAATAAATATAAAAATAAAAATAAAAGAATATGTTATTAATTTTATTTGGAAAGATTTATTTTTTTAGTTTTTTTTATCAAAATCAAACTAACATAAATAAAAGAAAACGTCTAGAACATAAAAGGAAAAAAAGTTTAGTTGAGTAGTTTAGATATGTTTTCCATTGAGTTCAAAATTTATAAATCCAACAAAAATTTGTCTCTATTATAAAAAAAAAAATTATTAAAAAAATTGAGATTTTTTTCGTCTTTATTTTTGTCAAATATTTAGTCTATAATCTCATTAAAATAACCGTTTCATTTTTTATGTTTTCATTTTCTTTACCAAATATTTTAGTCTATAATGACATTTTTTAGTCTCCGATCTTTCAATCGTATCTTTTGTCAATCATTCGTTTGAAACATTCTTCAATCACTTGTAAATGTTCTTTTAATCTTCAATCACTTGTAAATGTTCTTTTAATCGTATATCAATTCATTAATTGTATCCTAAATCTTATGTTCGAGAAAATCCAATCGCTTACGAAATCCGTTAATTCTTTTAAGTTATCTCCAAATATTTTTCCATCCTTTGTTCTTTTTGTTTCTATTTTAATTAATATTTTTAAAATTTCAAAAGATTTATGTTATAGTTTAAAGGATGTTACAATAGTGATGTTGGAGTTTGATTTGTTTTTCTCATTTTTTAAAAATGATGTAGTTTGATTTGTTTTCAAGATGTTGTACAACCTTTTTACGTATCAATGACTTAATGATAATTTAGGGTTGACTAAAAATATATTTATATTTTGAGTTTTAATTGAAACATTAATATTTTGTTTTTGTAAAAAAATATTATCTATAATATTTTTGGTATACCCTTAATTTTAATATTTTAAGCTTACCCTTAGAATTTTGGAATCTAATTTATGGCTTAATAAAACAATCGAGGATCTAGATACGCGCTTTAAAGCATGAATAAAAGAAGAATGCAATAACGTTTGGACTACATATAGATTTACTACATATATATCTTTATTTTGAGGTGTAATTGAACAATTGATATAATTTTATTACGCAATAATTAGATGTTTATTTATTTAAAAAAACGTAATCTATAATATTTATTTCATATATTTAATTTTAATCTTAGATTCGCCCAAAAATAAAAAGAACGGTTAGTTATCTTATTCGTGTTATTTGTCTATATAGTGTTTGTTTATATTTTCTATGGATATATATTCAAAAATAAAACAAACCTGATTGGATTAAGTTAAAATTGGCTTAAAATAAAAGTAAAACCGGGCTAAGATATAGTTTACTTATACGGGTTTTCAAAAAGTCATGAAACCTAATTCTATATAATTGACACACCATGAGAGTAACTAGTAACCGACATTACTAAATGTACTCGTTACTACGTGTTTATTTGTGTAATTATGTATAATTATGTATTTTCACCCCACACTTCTCTTATTATATTATACCATGCTTTTAGGGTTATGTATAATGAAATTCTCTTGGTTTTATAATTAGTTATGAGTGCATACTTCTAGAAATAAAATTGTAAAAATTATAAACCATAAGAGTTTTTTTTTCTATTTGTGTATCGTTGGATTGAGTTAACTTAAGTCATTCGGTTGCCACCAAATCATGGAAATATTGCAACCATTCTTAGCTTCAATAAAACACTATGTGTAGTATCTGAGACTCTCTTTTGGGTGTTGCTTGAATGAATTATATAACCGTCATCTCCCTTGATGATTTTGGACCCAATAAATTAGTTTACGAAGGTAGTTTGCAACATGCTTAAGCTTTAGATACAACCTGAGAAAAGATATTGAATAATGTTATAGTGTTTCTCTTAAAATCCATGGAAAAAGTCCTATACACGACCCTCTTTTCTTCTCCAAAACACAACATTTTACTCTTAAACTGCTTAATATGGTATTTTGGGTCGCCTTTATCATCATATTTATCCAATGTGTCAGAAGTGTTGTTCTTGTGAATGAGGAAAAAAGGAATATGAAGCTCATTTATTTATGTAAGAAAGATTTTGTTTAATGTCAATGCAATGTGCTTTTAGCTAAAAATGGTGTTTCTTATTTTGATTATGGCGGTTAGGAAGATGTGACCTTAAGTTCAGGGTCACTTTCGCATTGTTTGAACCTATGTCCATCTTTGTAATATTTTACGGAAGCTTGAAATATTTAAGTGTGTAACATATTAGTCAGTGCAGTTATGAGACTTTGATATAACATTTTAGTTGAGAACCACGAATAAGACCGATACCTCTATATATTTCTTAACCAAAGTTCAAGCAAAAATACCCGTTGTTTTTACCGATAACCAATCCTAAATTGGGTGGTTCGTGTTGATGAAGGGCCATGACATTTAGGGAGAATAATTGAGCCATCATTGGTGTCTTTTTCCAGGGAGGTAATGCATCAAGAAATATGTCTCAACTTCCATGCATCCATCAATAAGGGTAATTACAAAGTTATCATTGGAGGACTCATTTCATATGTTTTTGGTGAAAAAATAATAAAATTACTTAGTGATTCTCAATTATTAACTAGTCATTCTCATGTTCGGGCATAGGCACACCAAGATAACCTTATAAAATATCTAAGAATCCTAAAACACCAAGTAACTTTTATTTGAATTAGTATATTATAAACAATTTATCATGTCTATTTTTGTTTTGAAGACTTTATGAGAACCTCGGCTTGTTTAAACACTTTCTTATAAATATTCTTTCAACTTGTTCACACGGTATGAATAAATGTGTAGGAAAACTATTACCTCGTAAATGGAAGTTTGTCGTCAAATAAAGATATAACTCCCAACCTCAAACTGTATTTAGTATTTTGTGTTATTTGTAAGAACACTGTATATGTTTTTATGATCTTAAATATTTTTAAACAGTTTTGATTCAACACACAGTTCATATTTTAAATATAAGCATATATCAAAACATATAAGTCAAGTTTTCATAATTCTCTTAAATGTTCTTTCACCTATATGTGCAAGTCTACCATGCCATAACAAATATTTATCATACGAGAGATCATGTCATCACAATAATATAAATTTCTAACAAATATATCACCATTGCACATAGTTAAGTTGTACAACAAACGAGTTCCAACATTTGTGAAAATATCACCAAAAACTAAATTAATGTTTATTTTTGAGATATACAGAATGTTGGTGAGATTTATATTTTTCACACTTCTAATTACTAATTCAAAGTTATACGTCATTCTATCGAGACTTATTGGATTTTTACATTTATATATTTTTGTGCACTTAAGTTGAGTTTTATACTGTATAACCAACCTGAAGTTTTTCGTCTAAAATATTGACTTGTATCACCATAGCATCAATCTCTTTCTCCATGATATATCTCTCACAAAATAACCTGATTTGTTACAATATAAATTAATTACTCCATTCTTTATCAAACATTTTTATTCTTTATGCCAAATGTAGTTTGTATAAACTTTTTCTTCTTTTCGTTTTGGTTCCACTGTATTTACACCCCTAAAGTTGTTTTTTGAACTCTTCATCTACATATCTAACACGCAAATCCTCTCGATACTTATATTCTTATCAAATTTATAAAAGATCATTTTCGATAGTTTTTCTATTAAGAAAGCAATTTTGGAGATTACTCCTCTGAATAAAAATATTTCTAAAAGTGTTATTTTTGCACGCATTAGTTTTTTATATCTACTTTTAATTCATATAAGAGTTTCGTTTCTTTCTTGTATTTTTGAAATACTACCACATATTAAGTTTTTTATATATTTTTTCTCAGTTTTGTATTTTTCTGTAATGTGTTCTAAATTTCAGGTGTCGATGTTTCACTTATGTAGAGATCGAATAATGAGTCCAATTTTTGTTAGTATATTTTTCTCCAATTTTGGATCAAGAACGTAGTATACTTTTAAGGTCGTTAACAAGAACATCAAATATTCTTGTCATTTTGTAAACCCATTGAATTAGTCAAAGCGAACCGATTCTTGATTCATAAATTTAAAAAAGGGTCGTTCTCGTCTCCATATATTACCATATTTATTTTTTTATAAATGTTGGAAAATAATAACGGTATAAAAAATATACATAACTCCTGAGTAGTTATACTTAACTGAATTGAGATCACTCACTTATATATATTGTATGAGAAATATAAGATTAAAACTAAACGTTATATATTTGATGGAATTGTATTTGAACTAAACTAAACATAATATAGTTTGAAACTAAACTCAAGACCAAACTATAAAAAAAATTCACTAAATTTGAGTATCTTTTAGAGTAAAAACAACCAAACAAGTTTTAGTTTCGTGAAATATTTTGGATGTTAACTTTTTAGTCATAGAAGAATTGAAAAATGAAATAGAATAATCTAGGAAAATATCATGTATTTGGCAGGCTAATTGTTATATCTTTATTTGTGAACTAAATTGTATATGCTTGAATGATTAAATGGTAATCATGACTAAGGTTTCGTAGACCGGTAGGAGAAATTAAGGAATTGATTTAATCGGTTATCCGAAAGGTTAAAATCAATCTTCTTAAGGATCTTATGCTTCAAAAGGTTGAGGGATTAACTTAAATTAAAATATTACCTATCCACCGAACAATTCATGTTTGGGTTTAAGTTAATTATGAACATGAGAAAATCACTGAAAATAGTCATTCTTTTGTTTTTAATTCTAAGTAAGTGAAATCGGCACTCTAGAATATTTCACCAGCACATTAAAAAATTAATTACATCATTGCATAATGTTTGATTTTAAGTAGGCGAAATCAAACATCTAGAAGGTTTCATTGGTACTTATGAAAATTAAATTGAGGTAATTGTAATTTGAATAAGTGAAATCAGCCGTCTGGAGGGTTTCAATGGTACTTAAAAATTAAAACAATGATCATGGTATTTTTCTCAAACTCATAATATGCATGCTAGTATGATTAGCCCTTTAGTATCTATTATGAGGGTATTTTATGTTTTACATGTATCTACCATGTTCATGCATATTTTTCAGTAAAGATGTCAAGTTTTTAAATGTATTTTGTGCGTTGTTTGTTCTGTTTATAGTTAGTGGTGGCAAACAGGACGTCTCATTAGTCCAAGGTCCCATTTAACAGTTTTAAACGTGTGCGGGACTCATAGGTCGTGTGTATCCCGTTTAACAGTTTTAAACGTGTGCGGGACTGACAGGTCGCAGGTTATACGGGACTCTGCTGATACGTGATAACAGGATTGTAGGACTAACAGCTTGCAGGACTATGCGTGTGCGTGTTATACAGGATATCTCATGCAGGATACCCACCAGACGACCCATATAAGTCATTATTTACCAAAAACAATTATACGATTATTTAAAACTAATATGCATTTGTTAATTAAATCGAATTTCAATAATTGAGATAAGTATAATATAAACGGAATACTTAGCATATTTATTTGATATTTTTTATTATATTTAGATATTATAGATAGTTTATAAAATAACTAATATTAATATTTAATATTAGCTGTTTGAATAAGTTATAATATAAAATAACTAGTATTAATTTATAATATTAATACTTGTTGGAATTATTAGATCTTTCAAATATTATATAGTTCTACTTTAGTTCTTTAGATATTTGAAGTTTGAAGTGCATATGTTTAATTGTTTGTAAATAGTTTATTGGATTTTCGAACTATTAGATATTTTAACTACAAATTAAAGTTTTTAGAATTGTATAAGTGTATATGCATACACATATATTACTTGTAAATAACAAAATAAAAATTGAAAGAGATTTAATTAACATTTAATATTAAATATAAGCAAAACAAAGAATTCATTAATAATAAAAACCAAACGAATAACATAGTTGTTTAATGAAATAAAAAAGAGAAACATTACAATTAAAATGCTTAATACAATCAAATGTAAAAAAACTAAAGAGCTTCATCTTCCTTGTTGAAAGGTGGTGGACCAGTATGATGTTCGGCTTGCAGATGCATGTTCTCCATCATAAGTCGTATGTTTTATGGTTGTTCCTCTTGAGAGGTTCCAAATTGATTATTCCATTCCTATTGTCGACCATGACACTGCTCGTATTGACCATGCCAATACTCGTATTGACCACGCCACAACTCGTATTCACCATGATGTTGTTCTTTTATACCCTGCCACTGCTCGAGTTTACCATACCACTGCTCGTGTTGACCATGCCATGTCGAATGAAGACCATGTCACTCCACGTGTTGACCATGCGACCACTCGGCATACTGCATTTACTAACTATACGTCCACTCATCATATCCTCGATCGAAAAGTCCTTGTTTTTGTTGTTGATAACTACCAGCAGCCATGAGAGTGGTTGGCGACTGCACTTCCATCTGAGGGTATCCAGGAGGTGGATTTGATGGTTTGGTAATGTTGTTTGCTCTCCAAATTTGAGGCAATATTTCCAAATGGTGACCCCATGCCTGCCATTTTGATATCAACTATCCATCTTAAGAATATATCTCTTGCAATCTCAAAGAGTGCCTACCTATAACATAACTTTTTCTAACCTTCATTGGAGTGTACATACTCACATCAACCCGTTTCTTAACGAGCAAATGACTTATTAACATCTCATACGGTAAATTGACCCCCCCCACAGCTTTTTGAGCTATATGTCGAATCATCAAACTAGCCAAATTAATTCTTTCATCATCCTTACCATAAAAGCAGTTTAAAATGTTTGAATATAGGAAAGTTGTGAATCACTGTTACTAGAATGAATAAAGCAATTGTTAACCAATTTTAAAGCTAATTTTCCACAAGTATCCAAATTAGTTCATACGATTCCACGTTTATCGTTAATTTCTGGTTGGGGCAGACCACAACTCGGAATCTCTACCGCGCCATCGAAGGATATAGACCAATCATTGCCCTTAACCATACGAAATAAAGAAATCGATGGCACTTTTGACCACTATATAGATCTTCATATGGAAGGAAAAAATCATTTTCAAAATTAGTTTAAAAAAAACTATAGGCAACACCATTAATTTTATACCTCATTCCTAAACCTCGACCTTGAGGATCATTCTCAATTAAACGTGCATATGCATAAAACTGTTGTATTACTTCGATATACCAATCTAATTTGAACTTAACTAGATATAACCAACCTAAGTCTCTTGGAACATCTAGAAGTATGAAAAAATCTCGCATACCTTCAACTTAGATAATTTTGTCATAATCCAAATACATACCCGAGTAGATTTTTGTTACACCTCGTGGTGCTAGCGGGTTACGAATGCGAACCTCATTTATCCAGATGTTCGATTGTCTGACTCTCCGATTCTTCTACGTCTTAATGCGAAGAGCTTCTTTCGAAAGTTATTCTTCATTTCGATGATGATGAATCATCTCCACTTCTCTGAACCTGCTTTGATTTTCTAAAAAACTTTAAAATGAACTTTGTGGTATTTTAATGTTTAAATTTTTCAGAAATTTGAGAGCGAATAATAGTACTAGATTGAAGGTGTGAAGATAGTCTTGATAGTAGTAGGGTATTTATAGGGTTTAAAAAAACTAGCCATTTTTTGTTGACGTCAATAATTTGGATATCCGAACTGAGCAACGACTAGTTGATTCAAACTAGTCATTGCTGACGTTAGAAATTCGGATATCCAAATTGAGTCATATATTTTTTTAATTTTTTTTAGTGACCCTCCCCTATAAATAGAGGAGGATCACAATTCCAAAGTCACAACTTCTCACTACCTTTCTAAATCTCTCTACTACTTCTACAACTTCTATAAAAGCATTCGTTATCATTTATAGAAAGTTTTGTTTTACTTTTGAAGTAGTTAGTATTTTTTTAATTAGTTTTTATTCGATAAAAACAATCGAATAATATATTGGTAATATTATACTAGCTGAATTAATAGATTTGTATAATTTGTAGACTTATTAGATTTTTATTCGTAATTAGATTATAGTTGTTATTTGTATATTAGTTAGTATTACTCTAAATTTAGTTAGTATTACTCTAATTTATCGTTTATTTAAGTGCGATATTAGTTTTGATTTGAGTTTTATTGCATATTTATAAAAATCAAACAATGTCTTAAGTTTTTAAATGGCTTCAAAACCTCGAAATACTAATGTTTATCCACCTGCTATAGTAAATCTCAATATGATGGGTGGTAATTTTAGAGACTCCTTTCACATTGAAATACTCTCCTCCCATGAAAGTGTTGGTGGTTGAAGTACTAGTGGTGGGTCGAAGTCTCTTAAGAAAACATCTTGGACTTGGGCTTACTTTAGTGCGAATTCTGAAAATATATCTGTTATTTATAAAATTTACGAAATATGGTTAGATATTTAAAATATCATACATCTTCGACCTTTTAAAAATTAACGAATATGGTAACACATTTATAGACCCTTAAATCGGTCTTCAATTTGATTTTAACCAAGATAGGTATAGGGAAGAAACAATGATTTATGTGATTGGTAGTTTACAACCTTTTGGTTATGCAGGTAGTTGGAGATACGAAAATTGGATGGAAGCTAGGGTACCCCCACGAGCCAAATGCATTCCACATAGCATTATGCGATCGCTGGCCTTTAAATATTTTTTAAAAAGAAAAAAAATGATCATCGAAATTATGCTAGCTTTACCATGGAATGTTTCTATTACTAGTGACATAGCTACTTTTACTGATTTTGATATGATATATGTTACCTTTCATTCGATGGATTCTGAATGGGTACTCCAAATGAGAATTCAATGGTTTGAATCTATTGGCCATCATAACGCACAAGTAATTAGAGAGAGTATAGTTGAATACATGAATAATTATGAAATTAAAAATAAGATTATGTCTATTTCGTTCGACAATGCATCTGTTAATTACAGTGTTATATCTTTGCTTAGAAATGATTTCACTCCCATGTTTCCTCAATTGTTTCACACTAAATGTTAATGCCATGTACTTCAATTAGTTGCGAAAGATGGAATAAGCATGATTTTGGAAGATTTTATTGTTTCTATTAAAAACGGGGCCCATTTTGCACGACCTGCGCTGCTTAAAAAGAGCTTTTAAAACACTTGTTATTGAAAACAGGAAAACATATAAGAAACTTATTTTAGGTCGAAACTAGATGGAATTCTACTTATATGTTGTTTGCACGTACTCATGTATTTAAAGAAGAGATTACTACGCTTTATAATAGATCTTATCCGACTGCAAGTCTAGAAAATATACATTGGATTTATTGTGCTACCATGTTAAAGTTTTTAAAATGTTTTAAAGATGCAACTAAAACCTATTCCAATCCCGATGGCTTATTCTGTTGCGTGCATTTTGGATAATTTTTCATGAAAATCCCAATTTGAATTACTAGTTGACTTTTTTTAAAAAGCCTTACAATTTTCAGAAGATAGTCCACCAACTGAACCAGTTAACCTAGTCCACCAACTGAACCAGTTAATCCTATAAGGTATATTACCGAAGTATTTGATTTTATGTTTAATATGTATAATAGGTATGCTGAAAGATATAGACCAAATTCAACTTTGAATGCAAAGAGTAATAACAATAGAGGTAGAGGAAGATCTTCTACTAACTATGTTCAAATATCAATGTTAAGTAACGATCAATTTACAGAAAACCCCTCAATCTGATAATGAGTTTTCTAGATATTTGAGCACTAGGTTTGATTTAATAAATTATATCAACCGAGATATTGATGATATCATAAGATGGTGGAGTACCAAAACTGATGATTATCTTATTCTTTGCAGGTTAGTTAAAGATATGTATGCAATACCTATGTCTACAGTTGCAAGTGAGTGTGCTTTAAGCCAAGTGATGTTGCAATAACGACTAAGCGAACAAGATTGACAGGCAAAGCAATTTGAGTGCTTGTGACGATCAAGGATTGGACCGCGGCGGATAAAAGGATGCAAGATAAAGAGTTTAGAGACAAAGTGAATTTAGACGACATCTTTGAAGATTATCCAGATGATTACGAAAATACACTTGAACAAGAAATTTTGGAAGAAGATGAAGCTGAAGGTGAATCAAGTGAGTCTGAAGATTATGATTACGAATAAGAACTTGAAGAAGATGAATGATTTTTGTAATAGATTTTTTCGAACTTATATTTTAATTTGCAAACATTTGTACAACTCGTGACTCACAAGAGTATAAACTATGAACGACTTAATTAAATAAAAAATATATTTACATTTCATTCTAATGACAACACTTGTATTACTAAATACTATCAAAACACAAAATACTTGTAATATTTATAACCAAATCATAATAATCATCATAATGTAATAATAAAATTATAATCATATACTTTAAAATATTATAAGGCATGATTTTGATTTATAAAATAATTACAACACTTGTAATATTTATAACCAAATCATAATAATAATCGTAATGTAATAATAAAATTATAACAATATAACTTATAAAATTTTAACATTGTAAGATATTATTTTGGTTTATAAAATAATAACAATAGTTGTAATATTTATAGCCAAATCAGAATTATAAGTATCAAAATGTAATAATAAATTTATAATTATATAACTTATAATATTATAAAATTATAATATATGTTTTTAGGTTAAGAAAAAATAACAACACGTAAAATATTAATAACCAAATCATAATAATACTAACCAAATTGTAATAATAAAATTATAAGAAATCAGTTCTGACAAAGTTCGAACAAGGTAAACTATTGAAGTAAAACTCTTGCAGTTCGAACGACACAAACAGATTGGAAAATGTTGGTATTGATTTTTTAAGTTTTAGCTCTTCCAAATATTTTTTGCAAGACCTAAAAGGGGCTACCGATGAGTTCGGAGATTTCAGCCACTGTACCATGACTAAATCCGAAGGGCAATTCGGACTAAACCACCACACTAAATATTTGAACATGACAAATGTATTAATTATTGACTAATGGGTCCTTAAACTCAACCCGGTTTCACGACGTGACCCAATAAGCCCATGGGCCAGTAATTAAGTATAAATACCCCACTACTTTTATTAATGAGGGTGATCAGAATTCATTACTAGTATGCAGCTTAATTATCTCTTTACTCTACACACTAAACACAAAACACTTTACCAGATTACCCTCAGACAGAAATAAACCACACCAAATCGGCGACCACGGTAGGACAATGACGGTGCCTCCATTTCACATTCAAAACTAGCAAGTAAAGCAGTTCAGATGGATCCGAATGAGCAGAACACTCCACCCCCAGAGGTGGAAGGTTCAAGGGAAAATAAGGAGTACACCATCGAGGAGCGAGACCAACTGAGGGATGAAATAAAGGCGTTAAAAGCCATAAAACAAGCAAAAAAAGGTATCAAGGAGAAATCTGGAGCGTCAATACTTCACCACACTGACAATCCTGGGGAAAATGAGCAATCTTTGAAGACTCACCTCAGCTCAAAGAAAACACACCGGTGTAAGCCTGTTGAGAATTCTGGATCTGAGTCCTCCAATAGTTCATCAAATGAGGCAGAACTTGAAGAATCATTATCTTCAAGCAGTGATGAAAGGAGATGTATAAAAAAAGAAGAGGTTAACTAAAAAGCATTCGAGGAAGAGGGACATACATGGTAGGCTCAAAAGGCACTATGATAAATGATCATCTCACAAGTATGTTGACCAATTGCTGATTGATCCCTTTTTCTTTTCAGTCCGAACCAGGTATTTTTGCAATCCCTAGTGAAGATACTATTTTCAGTCGCAGTAAGAATTGGAGGAATTCGTCTTTGTCCGCAAAAACACTCTTCGGGCATTAACCTAAAAGGTTTGATAGCTCCAAGATGAAAAAATACGATGGGAGTCGAGATCCGGACAACCATCTGGAAGAATAAAAAACTTCATGATGAACTTTGACGATGATGACAAGATTTTGTGTCGAGATTTCTCCCAACAATTTCACAGGGAGTGCTCTTAAATTGTATAACAGTTTACCTTAGGGGTGTATTAGAAATTTTGATACATTTTGGGTTTCTTTCCAGAGGTAATTTGTTGGGAGTAAAGAAATAAAGGGTAATGAGACACTATTATCCATTGTGCTCAGGAACCGAATGAGTCCTTAAAAGATTACATAAATCGTTTTGAGAATACGAATAATGGGCTAGCAGATTGCTTTGAGCATGTTGCAATTGCTTCCCTTAGGCAAGGTTTGAATCCTGAGAATTTAGCAGTTCTGTAACTCGGAAGAAGGCTATGACTTGGGTGGTTTATTGAACCAAGTGGGAAAACAGATAAATATGGAAGAAACAAAGAAAACAAGGGTGCACCATCAGGTGAGGTCTACAACAACAACTCTTCCAACCACTAACCAGTCCGGTTACAGGGAAAACGAGACTGTCGAACCACTAAGTGGTTCGACAGTCTTCTCTAACGTCTACAGGGAATGCATTCTGTTAATTTCTATAGATAAAGAAGGATTCTGCATCTCGAATCGAATATCAAAAGAAGGTCCTTTAACAGGACTTCTTTGAGAAACTCTACTGAGATTCAAAATCCACTACCGGTACCAATCTTTCAATCTTTTTATCTGCAGGGATACTTTGAGCCTTTCATCGGGCTTTCACCCCTTGCCATACTGTTTGTTACCGGGTGATCTCTCTCTTCTACTGCTTAGGCTGCGCTTGGATTAGATTAGACAAATAACTTTGATTTGTTTATACTAAACTATATCACCCATTTGATCAAAAAACTTGTCTAGCATTGACAATCATTCCCATGGAATTTCATATTGTATGAACCAAATAGGGCACTCTCCATTGTAGATCTTCAAAGCTTATCATTGGTTCAATCTTGATGAGCAAGAAGATGTTTTCTAGACGAATGTGAAGATGACAGAGCTTGGAGTTTCCTACTCAAGGGTTGTTCGTCCTAAGGGATGCACTCAATTATTAACATATTATAGTAGTGCGTCAGAGCTCTTTTTATTGGAAATGAATATCTCTGAACTAATGGTCAGCCGCTTACTATATAATGCTAAGTTAAGCCTCTTCCCTGATACTCTAACATTGTCCTATCCACCGTTGTCGATGTCCACCTGGCTATTCAAGAAGTCCAAGGTGTATAAGTCTGCTCCTCGATAAAGCCTTGCTCATCCTCTTGTTCGATAATACCTTGCCGGTTCTATTCCTTCCCCACCTTTAGCCCTCCCTCTTCGCCAGTATTTTCTTCTCCGGGGAACCAATCTGATCCCTCTCCAAATATATCTCGTGGTGGTAACGAGCGATGAACCAGGAACAAAATCTAATTTATCTTCTGAACCAAGTAGTTAATCGGTACAAAATGTAATCGATTCATCGGCTAAGAAAAGCCCAACTCCTGGATCAAAGTTATCTCCTCCCCAATGGGAGCTAATCAGCTGACCGAAACTTATATCTATCCATATATCTTTGTTCCTTGATCGAACACCGTCCTATATAGCCTACACCCGCGTATTCATTGTTATCTAATTTTGAATATTTGGGACATTTGGGAATTATGGCTTTAGATTTTCTAGGTTTTGGATGCTTTCTCATGAACCGATTGAAGGTTAAACGGGAATTTTGAAGTTTCTGGTGAAGGTAGCGTGTAGATTGAAGAAGACGCTGCAGTGGATTGAAAGATTGGTACCGGTAGTGGATTTTGAATCTCAAAGTTTTAAAGTGACAAATAAATTTTATGACTTTTCAAAGTGACAAATAAATTTTATGACTTTTTGGAGTTTCTCTCTCAAGGAATTTGATTTATGAATCAATGGGTTACTGTGATATTTATAAAAGGAAAAAATGAAGTATCGAGAAGTGGAAGAGGTGGATGATGATTGGGCAGAATTTGAAGCGGTTACGTGGTAATGAGCCAACATCTGTCACATTATGGGTCTAATGGCAGACATATTGCCTAGAGTGTTATTATTTGATAGAAGATGGACTTAGCATCTAGAGTGTTACCCTAAGTTTATTTTTTATTTCGAATCATGATATGAGGAAAATATGCCTTGATTAAAATAATTCGATGTGTAAGATAGATTTAAGAGAAACAAATCTGAAGCACGTCGAATTGTGGAAACATGGGTTTTCTTCACGAATGACCTAAGGTAACAACATTTCATAAGCAGTTTGAATTGTGAATAAAGAGATTTCATTTACATCTGAATATGTTTGAGGTCGATTAGTTCACATTCATTTATTTACATGAGAACTAAAAGGACTAATTTCATTTACATCTGAATATGTTTGAGGTCGATTAGTTCACATTCATTTATTTACATTCATTTATTTACATAAGAACTAAAAGGACTACCGATAGAAAATTGAACTCAAACCTAAAATGTAAAGAATGAAAGAAACTTTATTGTAACCGTTGCGCCTCTATATAAAAGTTGCTCTATATAAAAGTTGGGGCAACACTAATAAAAGATAAAAGAGTTTGGCTTTTTAATAAAATCTTCATTTTTAAACTTATTATATATCACCATGAAATGTTTTGTTCTTTATAAATAATATAAACTAAATCCATAAAAACAACATATTTATATTATTTATAAATATTTATTTAATTAATAAGTAGGGTTTAAAAAGAAGACCCTAACACAAATTTTGTAATTATGTAAATCAGATTTGAAGTCAATATAAATATTAAAAGAAATCCTTTTTTTAAAAAAAAAAACTAATTATTTTTGTAATTTTTTTATATCAAAATTAGATTAACATAAAAAAATAAAAAAATTGCATATAACCGGATCAGAGCATAGCTATATATGCTATTACCTAATCCATGTATTTTAAAGAAACATCAATTTTAGTGTACTATTAGGTTAGTCTTGACTCTTGAGTATCAAAATGTTTTTCTTAATCGGGCCAGTCACACATTAAATCAATGGGCCAAGTCATAGACCAAGGAATGTCAGCCCAAACAACACTACACAACCGATATTTCAATAAAGGTTCCAGAGTCACTTAAATGACTCACCTTCAAAGTTCTACAAGCATTTAAATGACTCACAGTGGATAAGATTTACGTAACAGACAAAGATATATTTCGGTTGTAACAATATGCTAAACGATACTCCAAATTAAAAACAACTTCATTAAAACTGCAAATTCGTAGTCTTTAAAGAACACCCAACTACTAAAAAACTTGTGGCCAGTAAGCTCATTGAGAAAATGAACCTAGCCAGCCACATTCTTCTACTATTCCCATTCATTTACGCTGATAACGTTCTTCATAAGTCAGCTTATACTCCACCTTCACGCTAGCTTCACTCGAACCCTCGTTCTTAGAGGCAGAGGCAGATCCTCGGCTGAAAATATCATGGGCTGCAGCTTCCATACTCTTGTACGACTTGTGATCCGCATTAGAGTACCTGTGAACTTGCTCTTTAGCTTCGTCCCAGCTTTTGTAAATTCCAGGTTCACGCCCATTGTACACAACGTAAGTCTTGTTATTCTGCAACACATTCAAAACCATATCAGAAATTCATTATACAAAGGCCTTTATGCTAACTAAAGAACAAACATGTAATGGGAAAAATAACTAACAGGGTTTCCGTCTGCCATTGCTAAGTCGATTCAAAGCAAACCTGCAACATTCAATAATAATCAAAAATAAATAGAGGCTTTATTTAACAATTAGTACCAAATTTCAAGTATCAGTATACATAAATGTTTTGAGCTTCGTCTTTTAAGATATTTCTATCTTAGGAAAAACAAAGTTAGGGTTAGGGTTAGACAACTCAATCGCAATCCCTTTTAGTAAGGGAAACATTGTAATTCGAAATAGACTTAAACGACGATTTCAATAGAGATTCATGCAAGAATCAACATAATCCCTAAAAAGTGTAATATAAACCTTGATTACTCCTACAAAGACTCATCGACAAGCTCGTTCATATATTGATCCATTCAAAGATAAGATTATGTTGTGTATATTTAACAGGAGACGGAGAATAAGGAAAAACGAGACTGACCTTGATTGATCGAGAATGGAAGAGTAGATTTACCAGCAATGGTTGAGCTCTCATTTATACAAGGGTTTAGAAATCAGAAGGTTCTAGACCGGGGATACGATAGGTAATAAACGGCAAATGACACTAGAATTACGGGATTGACAACCGTCAAAAAAACATTATATATCCATTTTCTTTAATCGTACAAATGACACTAGAATTAGGGGATTGAATATTTAGTTCTAATTAGACAAAAATAAATTTTAAAATAATATTTTTAAAATACCTCGTACAAAGAGGTAATCTACTCTATCAATTTTAGAATAATGTTTAAAAATGTGTAACTAAATGTCGTAACAAAATCTTATAAATCAGTTATATGTATTAGATTTTTTTTATAATTTTATAATTTTATAATTTTATAATTAATATTAATCATAATTAAAGTTAATTAAAGGTGATAGCAAAACTATTATTGATAAATTTGTTTTCCTCGATAAAACGAGCTCCGTATTGGTGGATGAAAGTCATGACAAAAAGAATTTAAAATCTTAAAAATGATATTAAGAGTTTGTGTAGGGCCTGCTCACTTCTCTCTCATAGGGATGGCAATTTTTCCCAAACCCGTGGGTACCCGACCCGAGCCGACCCGATGGGATGGGTTATGGGTTTAAAAAAATTTCCGCGGATGGGTCGTGGGATTGAAAATTTACTACCCACCGGGTTTGGGATGGGTTATGGGTTTAAGAAATTTCCCACGGGTACCCAACCCGAACCCGACCCATTGGGTAATACCCGACGGCTACCCGCTAAATTAATATTCTAATATTATTTAATACACTTTAAAATAAAATTACTGATATTAGTATTTATATTATATAATGCGAAAAATAATTTATTATTTGTTAATATATAATATATTTTGAAAAATATTATTCTATATTTAAATATTTAATTTAATTTTTTAATTTAATTTTTTCAAATATTTTGTTTTTTTATCTCTACAAAACTCAGAATAATCCGTAACATCCCAAATTTGTTAATTAAACAAAATATCATTCTACATTTAAACAAAATATCATTCTACATTTAAACAAAATATTTGCTACTTATAATGACTATAGTATATTTTCACAAATATTATTCTACATTTAAATATTGAATTTGATTTTTCAATATCTCTTTTGAAAATATTTTTCATTTTTCTGTCCAATAATATTATTATTAATTAAATTAAAAATATATTTAATAACCGAAACCACATATTAATTATTTAAATAGATTTACTAACATATTTAAATTTGATATTTTTAAACATGTTTCTTTTATTTTTTTTAATTAATATCAAATTGTAGAAGATCTAATAATATTTTTAATCAAATTAAAAGAAAAATATTTACTAACATATACCAAAACTATATATAAATTATGAATAAATAACAAAATATTTGCTTATTAACCTACAATATATTTTTAAAAATAAAATTTTCGATGTAAATTTTAAATTTGAATTTTTAAAACTTCTATGGGTACACGCGTACGGGTACCCGAACCCGACGGGTTTGGGTGTGGGAAAAAAATATTATTACCCGACGGGTACGGATTAGGGTATGGGTTTGGAAAAACATAGACGGGATGGGTTACGGGTTTAGCTATACCCGCACCCATCCCGACCCATTGCCATCCCTACTCTCTCACATTTATTATTGTGGGCCCTACCTTTTGGTTTCTTACAAGAAACAACTAAGCATTAATTGAAGGGTGACTTACAAGCAACCTCCTTTCATTTAATGCAAGTGGGTTTCTTACAAGTAACCATTAACTTCTTTTGGAAGCATATGTGGCTTCTTTTGTAAGTCTTGTTTTGCTATAAATACGACCATGAGTTGGTCTTGGAGAGCATCACTTGAATCACTTGAAGCACTTGAAAGAAACATTCTAGAGTGAAATATTGTGTGTGACACAATTTAGAGAGAAACACTTTGAGTGAGAGAGAAATACAGGTAGTGTTTAGGAGAATTTGTTTGAGTGATCTGTGAGATTACTATTCTCTTTGGGGTATAATATTTGGGGTGAGAAAAGTGAGTGTATAACTCTTGAATGTATGGAGTGAGACTCCAATCTTTGTAATATTTTTGAGTTATAATAATTCTTATTTTTCTCCTGTGGACGTAGGCAAATTAGCCGAACCACGTTAAATTCTTTTTCTCTTGTTTGTTCCCAACAGTTTGGTCAAAATCAGTTAAGATATAATAAAATCTTCTTCGATAATATATAACTAAACATAATGATATAATTATACATATAAATTATAATATGATTAAGTAAGATATATACAATCTCCACATTTTTATAAATAAATTTAGAGTTGGAATTGTAATTGTAATTGTAATTTAATCGTATCTGATTTACAAAATCTTTAAATAGTTTAAATGAATAACTGTATAGTCTGTATTAGATGTTGGTCAGACGGTCGTAAGTTTATCCAGTCAAAGTAGGATCCAATATGTATTTATTGTATAAGTCATTAACTCTAATTTGTTATAAATAATTGATCGACTTATATTACCATAAATACTAAAGTATAAATACCTGCGTAGTGATTACGCAGGTAAAGTAGTGATTCACTTAAAACATGAATAGTGAATCACTCCTTTACATATTTCTTCTCTATATTATAAAGTAATCGTCATTTAGTTAACATTAAATTTATATAACTTAGGATTATTACTATTTCGCCCTTATCTCTCTTTATTTCGTAAGAGCAATTGATTTTTAGTTTATTTATGTGTAATTTTTTTTTAAGGCCAAAGCTATTTCCTCCGTGGAAACTTTTAGGGTGAAGCTATTTCCTCCATAAGATCTATTATTTTCTCCATTTTAAATTTTTAATAAAACACTAAATACTTGTTTTTACCTTCTTGCCCTTTATTTACTTTCTAATTTATAATTTGATGCCACTATCCATTATCAAACCCTTATTACAACAAACACATCATTAAGATAAATTACACCCAACATATATGATTTAATTTCTTAAATTAAACATTAAAAAACATAAAAACTCAATTATTTTTAAGATTAGTAACAAAATTACATGTTTTTTCAAAAACAAAACATGTAGTTCCCAGACAACCACTCCAAATAACATGTTTTTTTAAAGCACGTGATTCTGAGTTAGGAAATCAGAATCACATATAATATTAAAAAAAATCAATCAACAAACACTAATCAAACCACAGAAAATCTATATTCTAAAGTCAATATACAGGAAATAAACAATTAAACAAGAAATTGATATTAAAAAACGATTAAACTAGTAACTCGATATGCAGGAACTTGATTATAAACGATTAACAAGTTTTTTTTATCTGCATATAGAGTTCCTATAACTCATTATGCAAAAAAATCATAGATTTTTAAAAAGATTTTATTCGATATGTCAACCCATATATTTAAAATAAAATAAGATTAATGATAGATTTTTATCTTTGGAACTCCAAAAACTGCTTCAAAATTGTTTGGTGTGGTTAGAGTTTTTTAGGGTTAGAAGAGAAGAGGTGAAGATGGATAGTTACTGGAGAAATTTGGATTTTTGATGTAAAATTAAAACAAGGATAAATTGGGATTTTCCATTATGGAGGAAATAACAAGATGAGGTCTTTTATCAATGATGGAGGAAATAATAAATTTTATGGGGGAAATAGCTCCACCCAAACTTTTATTTCCTCCATCTTTTGAAATCTCTAAAACTAGTGAAACATGATTTTACCATTTTATCCTTGTTTTGTATTCAAATTTAATGTTCGTGCCATTAATGAAATAGAATACCATAGTCTGTAAAAACATAAGATTAAACTATTTTTAATCCTACATATGGAAGATTGAACCCTAAAATTAACCCTAAAACCAAAAAAATATCAATTTTATTGAAGATTGAACGCCGTTCGACGATGGAAAATCAAGAATCTCATTCCGAGAAGGAGAACAGCAGTGAAGCACCAGATAAGGTATTTTAATATCGTTTTTTACGTTTTAGAATAGTCATAGAAACATTTCCCGATTTCTGCATTCCCGTTTTACTCATATCTGGGCATTTTGCAACAGATTCTGAGTCAATATCTCGGAATCAGTTGTTTTATGAAAACGCAACTGATTCCGAGAGGGTCACTCGGAATCAGTTGCGTTTTACACAAAACAGTTAATTCCGAGTGGCCCACTCGGAATCATGTGCGTTACAGTAGACAAGCAAAATAATTAACACATTACTTTTAAATCATGTAGGAATTTCGTATGTCTTCGGAACCTGAAATTGCATCGCCTTATCATTCTGACAATGATGTTATATATCCGGATCTCACCGATGCATTTACTACGCAAGCGTGCTACACTAGATCTGAACTTACGGAATGGGTATTAACAAAGGGTCGAGAGTTGAAATATTCTATGATGGTAAGTAGGTACGACTCTGGAAATTATGGGAATACTCCTCGATTGTTTTATTCTTGTGAAAAATATGGGAAACCAAGGTTAAAACCAAAGGCACCTAATGTGAAGAGAAGAAAGTCAAGTACGAAGAAAACAAATTGTCTATTTCTACTAATGACAATTCCGGATATTTGTTATGTGATTGCTAATGCTTTCAAATGCATCATATATACAATTTCCGACGGTATTACTAATACGTTTCTACCGCTAAAAGGTGTTCCGCCCCTTATGAATGAAAGAAAAGAGATTGGCATCGCACACGTCCATGGCAATAACTACATTAGCGTACGAGTACCTTTCAATCTACTATTATTTTTGCAAACATAATTTAATACTAGTTGTCTAATTGATTTTGTTTTTATAGGTTACCATATCTCCTGGTGGACCGTTGCCATTAGTTTTTCCGAAGAAGCTAAAGCGTGGTTTCCTCCCTTGCAAAGAAGGATTGCATCCTTTGTTGGTATCCAACCTCCAAAACCTCCTACTACGCAAGAACCACAAGTGGTGGATTTAACGGTTGATTGACTCTAGGGACGAAAATGTTATGTTAATGTTTGTAATGTACTCAACTTCAATATCATTCAAATGTTACGTTAATGTTTGTAATCTATTATTGTGTAATTTTTGTTCAAGTGTTTAGAGGGTATGAAACAAGCTTGTTTCAATGTATATTGGTGGTTTGCACCTGATTCCGAGAGGGCTACTCGGATTCAGGTGCAGTGTTTTTGGTACAAAATATACATTTTAGTAGTGGGGACAAAGGTTTTGCAACTGATTCCGAGTGGACCTCTCGGAATCAGTTGCAAACCAGTTATGACCAAGTTGCAGCTGATTCCGAAAGGGCCACTCGGAATCAGCTGGAATTTTTAAAAAAAATATGGCAACTCATTCCGAGTAGCCCTCTCGGAATCAGTTGCAATGTTTAAAAAAAATATGTAACTGATTCCGAGAGGGCCACTCGGAATCAGTTGCAAAACCTCTGTCCCGGTAGCTAACTCCATAATTTGTTCACTGGGACATTACACTTGATTCCGAGTGGCCCTCTCGGAACAAGTGCAAAACACCAGTTCATATTAAAATTTGATTTTTTCTTAACCACTAAACATTTAAACAAGGCTAAACAACAACGATAAACAAAAAACATCATCCGATAAACAAAAAACATCCGATAAACATCATTATCATCCGATAAACAAAATCGAACATTCGACAAAAAACATAATACATCCGACAAACATCATTATCATCCGATAAACGAAAAACAACATTCGATAAACAAAAAAATACATCCGACAAGGTCATGTTGTATACGTCTTGCATACTTGAATGCATTGCCTTAAGGCCGCACGACACTCTTCGCCGGTCATATCTTCCACATGATCTTCGTAGGTGTCGAGAATTTTCGCATAACCTCCGGTGATGTTATCTTGGTGGGTTGAATTTTTTGGTTCTCCCCCTATAGGAAAATCTTCATCTCGAGGTGCATTAGGAACTACGTACCATAGAGTTTGACGAACCCAATCATCGTAATTCGGTACGGTAGTACTTATTCCATTACCTTCTACGATAAGAGTTCCTCTTTTGTCCGGTGGTATTGTGTGTTCGTACCGATCTTCCCAAACATCATTTTTAAAGTCGATCATCGTATTCGACAACCGACCGCGCCTAGGAGCAAGCTTTGCAAATAGACCGCCAAATTCTTGGATGTATCCAAACTGACGGACAACTCTAAGTGGTTAGTACGGCTCCGTTTTGCCAATAAATTTCAACCCACCGGTGAACCACGCAAGCTCGTGGAGGGGTTTTAACATCCGAAAATACTCATACGGCTGAAAAATAACCTGAAATAGACAACAACCGAACACGAAATAAATATCAAGCCATACTTCAAAAATATAATCCGATAAATTAAGTTAGGATGTAAACATGCCGTATATATGTCTAATCGGTCAAGTGTCAATCTATATGATTGAAGATGATCTCCAAACTCTTCTATCGGGTGGGACCGTTTGGGTGTTGCCCACGTACGAATGTGCGGCATATAGGGATAGAATCCCTCCGAATGAGGTGGCTGAAAGCGAGTGAAATGGTCAAAAATCCAGCATTCGAGTAGTTGGACGAATCCACTCATCGTCTTCGTAGAATGTTTGGAAGCCATACGTAACCCATTATAAAGCTCCGCAAGGATATACATCCCCCATGCATATGATCCCAACGAATCAATGTCATCGAGCACGTGTAACCAATCCGCTTTCACGTAGTATCCGCTTTTGTCTACAAATAGACAAGACCCGAAGAGATAAAGTAAGTAGGCTTTCGCACAACGGAGAATATCGATCCTCCTTAATCGACCTACGTCTTGAAAACGCTCGTCGGAGAAGCGTTCCCGTAGCCATGTTAACCGTAGACCGGCACCTTTACACTGTTCGAGCTCCGCTAAAGCTTCCCCGTATGGCACACCGAGAACATCTTTTATCAGCTTGGCACGTTCCTCTACAATGTCGCTTCTACGCACCTCCAACAATCTACCGCATATCGGTAACCCGGTGATGATAGCCACATCATCTAAAGTGACAGTCATCTCACCAAAAGAGAAGTGAAATGATGTCGTCTCATTATGCCACCGTTATACGACGAGCAGCTGAATCCGAGTTGGCCACTCGGAATCAGCTGCTGTTTTTTAATCCGAGCAGCAGCTGATTCCGAGTGGCCCTCTCGGAATCAGCTGCTCGGGGCTGGAAAAAAAATTCCAGCACAGTTAAAGATCCCAATTAGAAACCCTAAGTGATTCTAACAAACAAATTAAACCCCAATGGAAACCATAACATAGAAATCTAACAACAACCCAAACCCTAACCGAATCTAACATAGAAATCAAACAAAAACAAAACCATAATCAATTCTAACAAAGAAATCTAACAAAGAAATCGAATCTAAACCGAATCTAACAAAGAAACTAGAGAAAGTTTACCTTCTCCAAAGGCTTCTCTCTCTCTTGGATGTTGCTTTGTAAGTAGGTGGTGAAAAAAAAATGGGTAGAAAGAAGGGATAAGTTGCTGGAAAATGAATGTAAGTTGCTGTAGAATGGGTAGAATAGTTTAGTTAGGGTTTTTTTCTTTTAATTGGTGAATGAATAGGGATAATGGGTGAAAGTAAGTAGAATAATAGGTGAAGGTAAAATAAATAGGTAAAAGGGCAAATATGTATTTTCCTTTATGGAGGAAATAACAACATGGGGGATTTTTCAAAAGATGAAGGAAATAAAAATTTCCATGGAGGAAATAGCTTTGGCCTTTTTTTAATTATTTTATACATATATAGATTTAGTTTTAACACGTCCTACTAATAAAGTGATATAGTTTTGACACGCTTCACTAACGTGGTAGGTTGACATAATTCTGTATTTAATATAATATTTAAATTATTTTGATTGCGAGACATATGGCATTTACGTGGCGCCTCTAAATTAAAAGTTTTTTGTCTTCTTTAATTTTCATTTCTCTGAATTCTTTAGATATGGAAACAATTTTTATCAGCATCACTAAAATATTGTTTGAAATCTAACTAAGATGTGTTGTGAATGTCCGCATATGATTTTTTATGATTTTTGTTTGCCGGATGATGCACTAAACAGGAGCCGGATTTTATGTTGATACCTTCATGTATTATTTTGAGTTTTTTTTTTATTAATTTTAGTTTGATTTGATTTGGTTTGATACGAGAGAATAGATGGACTACCATAAATTTGGATGCATGTATTGTTGAATAAATATTTGAAAGCCTAAATAATCCGTATTATAAATTTTATTTTATGGTTTATAACTTATTTAACATCAACGAGTATTGAAAACAGATGACTTCTGACAAAAGTATATAATAAGTTTAATAGATGATTTAAAAAGCGTAATGAGTAATTTACTAACTATTATGCAAGAAAATTACTCCATTTTTTCTGATGAACTTCGCGAGAGAATTACTCCATGGTTTCCAATGAGGTATTCCATACTATTTTGACTTCAAAATACATGGTTTCTTGAAATGAATACGCGGCAAACAATACGAGATAGTAAGATTGTTTATGAAATAGAAGTAAGTGCCTTAGACTTGCTTCATTGCCTCTGTGCTCACGAATTGGATTTGAACCAATATCAAGCTACTTGCCCTTTAGTAGATCGTGAGTGGGTCTGTCGTCCTCCTCATTATAGTCCTCCTAAAATCAATAACATTTCGTTTTTTTTAATTTCTTTAGAGAAATAAAGAATTTGAGTAAAAGAAAAAAAAGTTAATCATAATTTACATTGTAAATCTGGATTTGTGTAACGTAGTTAAGAAAATCAAATATTAATTAGGACATTATAATTTAGTCAATATTTTTTATTAAAATTATAAAAGAGATATTTTAGTGAAGAATTTATTAAATTTCGAAAGCATAAAGATAATAAATATAGTGTATTAATTATTCATTATATTAGTAAAAGTTTGATCTAATTTAAAATTTTAATAAAAAAATTAATAATTAATGTCTTATAAGAATATTTGTTTCAATATTAAAAATGTATAAAATCATAATTTCTAAAATAAATTGTATACTAGCTCGTACATTTAGATTTTGGTGTGTCTACCATTAGGAGTTCATTATACATTGTTTTATATTTTTGTAATAATTTGTTTTTATTTATGTTTTATAGTAAAATAATGTTGGTAACTTGTTAGTTATGTATATTTGTTAAAACAAATTTGCATGGGTATGACAAGCATTTAATTTTAATTTTCAAATATATAAAAAAATTAAAATTTATATATGTAACCAGCAGCAACCTGGTGATTCATTAAATAGATGTGAAAACTATATTCTTGTATGGTGATTTGGATCAAAAGATTTATCCGAAACAACCATAAGAGTTTATTATATCTAGTTGTAAAAAACAAAGTAGGCAAGTGATGAAATTTTTGTTTGGTCTGAAATATGTACCAAAAGATTGGCATAAAAATATGATAAATGTGACTAGTATTATATCAATATATGGATGATTTTCAAAAAATTCATTTAAAATTTAAATTTTCAAAATAGTTGTTTATTTTACATTTTAAGTGATAGTCAAAATATTGTTAAAAACAATAACAAAAATGACGAGGTAAGAACTCGAACTGTGAATATTAAAGAAAAAAGATAAATTGAATGAATTTTAGATTAGAAAAAAACCAAAATTAAAAACTGAGTTAAGGATGTATTTTAAATATAATGATCTAAAAATATAAATCAACAAGACAAGCTTCACAATATGACGCAAAAGGTAAAAGTATTTTGACGAAATAATTAAAATGACATAAAAAGATAATACGATTTAGTAAACATTCAACTGGATGACAGGGAAATATTCAACATGACGATTTGGATAAAAAATAAATCAACATCCCAACAACCTTTGAGCTAAATGTTTAAAAGATCTAAATATTTATCATTTATAAAGCTAATCTATTAGCGTAGTCTATATACATAAAGAAATATATGAAAATCGTATCAACATAACCCAAATATTAAAAGAATCGAGGATATAATAATTGGATGATGAATATAAAAATAGCTATTTTGTATTAAATATTAATTATATAGTGTATATAAAAATATTTATTTTGTAATAGAAAGAAACTATATTATATATTTTTATTTATTTATTTATTTATAACAAGATATATATAAATATAGAGGAGATAGAAAGAGAGGTGTACCCAAAAGAATATCACATTTATCAATAATATATATATATATATATATATATTTTAAATTTTTTTATTTATCTTAAAAAATTTAATCTTTTTTAATAAAAAAAGTTTATAGCAAAATCTGGTCTCAATAGGATAACCATCCCTAAAATTTTACCAAATTTAAAAACGTATCAAAAATGCATTTTTATCCCCACCGGATGAGACCTTCTCAACCAGCGGAGAAACTTCCCGTCCGGTGAATATAAGTGGTCTAGTCGATGAGAATGTCTCATTCAACAGTTTAAAAGACCTTACTCGGCGGGAACCTTTGCAATGGTTGAGAATGTCTCACTCGACGGGTGATCAAACAAGATATAAATAAAAAATACTAAAAATTCAAAAACTCTTTATTTTTTGGGCAGATTATCATTATTTAAGACCAAATTTAACTCTATCACACAATATTTTGACGACGCAAAATTGTTCATCATTATATAGTTTTAAAAAATGTATTGAAACAACTTAACATAATGATATCAAGTTTCATTTTATGAAAGACAGTAAAATAGTGGTCACTAAAGAGAAATGATGTTTTTTAGACACGTTAAAAATCAACAAATGTTGATGACCTGTGAAAGACATGTAACATAACTCCTATATATTTAAATTAAAATGAAGGGTTCATCGTATCGAATGTTTGAGTTTTTACTGTCTTCCGAAGGAGAAGCGTAGGTGACTTGCTTCAGGAAGGAAGATGGGTGCATCGTTAAGTGAAAGTTTTGTTTATTAATTATTTTAGGAGGTAGGAGAAAAAAGATTATACATATTTTGTTACTGCAACCACAAATTTATCTACGACAATTTAAGCTAGTAAATATAGATAGGTTTTTACATTATTGATTGGAAAAAAAATATACATATTTTACGACTGCAACTACAAATTTATCTACCACAATTTAAGCTAGTAAATATAAATAGATTTATACATTATTGATTGGAAAAAAAACACGCATAATATATAAATTTACTACCTAGTTTCTTGTACCGGTGTTGGGACTTTCTTAGTTTTAATTTATTATTTTAGGTTTCTAATTTAGGTTTTTGTTATTTATTAGTTAAGTTATAGTTTAGGTATTGAAAATTGAATATTTTTGTAGAGTTTTTAAAAAGAATGGAGAGAAAATACCAAAAAAAACCCAAAATCACGATAACTTTGGAATATTTTTCTAATTTTTTTTATTTAAAAGATTTCGTAAAAGGCAAAATTCTCGAAAGAATAACTTCAGGAAGTATTTTTTGGAATCGAAAACATACAGCTCACATAAAAAACGATTTTTTTTAGTGTTTTTCAGTTTTTGATTGTTTATTTATTATTTATTTGTATACGTGTTTCCTATTTGTGATTGTTTATTTATTATTTATTTGTATTCGGAAGGGGAATGCATTTCGCTATAGTGTCCATTAAAACGGATCCAATTTAAGGAGTCATATAGTAAACTTGGTCATCTCGGTATTGCATTCCTGGAATGAAATGAAGAATAAGTCCAACTAAAACTAGATCTTCAATATACACCATGAAGAAATCCAAATAAACCAACCAAACAGACACTACTAAAATGTGAACACAATAGAAACCTTAAGGTAATCACAAAGAAACCAGGCTCTCAACATAGCATACAATATCAAACTCCTCCTTGCTAATGAACTGCAGAGTCTCCAGCTCTTTAGAAATTGGATCATACACCACAAGTTCAAAAGCCTCCTCGTAATTTCTTTGCATGAACAACTTGTCGTTCTTCCAAAAGCATATAGGCCGGTGAATATTGAATAAAGGTCCAATCCTAAGTTGTTTAACCCACGATTCTTTACAACCAAGTTTCTTTAATGCCCACACCTCAAAACATGTTTCCATTTCTCTTACGTACACGATAACTACAGGGTACTCATGAAACGAACAAAGATGATACTGAATACATTTTGTAGCTTCTCCTATATCAGGTAACGGGGTTTCGCTGAAAACTTCGTCAACCATATCAAACGAAAGCAACTCGTTTTTATTTCTCCATCTCCAGTGACATACCCCATCTATGTATGCGTAGTTATGATAATGTAGTCGTAAGTCACTGAATCTATCAGCGTCAATCGTAATCTCTCTCCATGAATTCGTACTTAGCGTATACAACTCTATACGACACCGCCGATTGCTAGACAGAACATAAGGGCTAATGAATCTGATGACCTTGTAGTCTTTAGTACTAATATCAAACCCGAAACCGACGAAATTCTCAGAGTAAGCTTGATCTACGTTCGTGATTGAAGACGGAGGAAGTACCCTAAATTCTCGAGTGGCAGGATTCAAAAGACTAATTTGACGATGATTCTGTACGCATACTACACCATTACATGTACTGATGAGAGAAGACCTATAATATCCTTTTAGAGTTGAGTCGAGATATCCAACATGAGTGATGATTGTACGATTATTTGCGTCTAACGTTGCCTCCATTGAGGTTAAAAATTGGGGCTGCTCGTAGAATGCTTTGCTTATGTCCAACCAAGGTCCATCTCCGTGGTTAAGGAGTATTTTCGAGTTGTCGTAGTTATTGCAGTTTAGCAATTTTTGCTTGAGGTCATAAGCAGTTTTAAATTCTGTACTCCGGAATCGAGCATCCCAAAGTTTACAGACAGATTTGAAACGCATCAGTGATCTAACAGGAAGTCTGAGTTGGATTTCCATTACAAGATCATCAACTATGTAACACGTCTCGGCCATTTCTTGTTTTTTCTTCTGCATAATCTATGTTTTTTTAAAGTCTTAGCTAGACATTTACGAAAACTATACTAAAAATACATGTACAATGATGCTAAACAAACCCTAATAGGATCATCATCAATTCATTTCTTCTGATATTCAGATTCAGACCCTATCAATTACGAAACTTGATTTTTATTAGAATTTCATTCAATTTTTCAAGGGAACCGAATGGTACTATGAATCTGAGTATATACTATACATTCATACATACAACAAACCTCTGTCTCTCTCTCTAAAAAATCAAAACTTATATGCTACATCATCTTCATTTAGCGATCTATCTACCTCTAAAACATCAAAAGTTGTGAAACTGATCATACATTTTCATGTAACAATCGTATCGATTGAATAAAACTATACCTCGTAATCGCTATCATCAGATTTCGACCCGATTTCGATGATTCGGTGTTGACTCGGAAGCGTCTTTCGTTTTTCTTTTGTTAGAAAAGAAGGGGAGGCAAGGTTTTTGTAAGCTTTTTATCAAGATTCTTCAAGAATGTTAAATCCCTCTGCTTTCCCCAAATCAAAATTTCGTACTTATATTTAGTGAATTTGATTCGACCAATCAGTGTTTGCCATGTCAGCGTCAGCCCAAACGTTTACTTTTGTGTGTTCAAACAGTAATTCTTTTAGTACCAATATTCATACGGTGACTACGAGTCTACGAGCATCCCAACTCCAAATTTTGAATATACATAACATAACATAAATATGCATATAGTATTTAGATATTTTATAGTTTTACCTTACCAGTTTTTCGTTTAGTTGGTAATTTTAAATATAAAATAATAAACAATAAATAAGGAATTCTTT
This sequence comes from Limnanthes douglasii subsp. nivea, assembly GCA_036936605.1. Lineage (NCBI taxonomy): Eukaryota > Viridiplantae > Streptophyta > Magnoliopsida > Brassicales > Limnanthaceae > Limnanthes > Limnanthes douglasii. The sequence continues at coordinate 312,226,609 of JAUPFV010000001.1, forward strand.
TAATAGGTCCTACTGGTTTAAATAAATGCATTTATCTAATTAAAAATATTTAAATATAATTATTCATTTAGAGTAAAGGAAAATTTATTTATTAATAATATATATATATATATATATATATTATAGTTAAAATATAATATTTTTTTGAAGATGGTATAAATTACCGATAAACGTTTGAATTTTTTTTCACTTACTAATAAATATTTGAAAAATCCATAAAAAATTATCGTTTTACTATAAAAAAAAGTTATAAACAATGCATTTTAAGTGTTTTTTCTTCTTTGCAATAATATTTTGTCTTTTTAAGAGGTTTTTCTCTTTTTGTTTAATTTTTTTTTTCCTTACAGAATTGTTCTGTACCAATTTCTTATACATATTTTTTATTTTATTTTTACAGATTCATACCAATAAAAGAATTATATATTGAAAAAGTTTTGATTGGAGTCGTTTGACTTTATTACTTATTGGCTATACACAATTCTTATAAGAGATTTTTTGTATTTATGGGATAATAAAGCTCAATGATCCACAATGGTCACTCTGAATATAGCATGTCACTCTCGTGAAAAAATAAGAACAACCATTATTTTGTTTCAGCACTTACTATTTTTTTTCTCTAATAGTTTTCTCTCTCTTTACATTTATTGTCTAACGATTTCTAGTGAACCATACCCGGAATCATAAGTTGCAACCATAGTGCGAGAGACATTCGAGCTGGTACGCGAAAGCCACTTTCAAAATTAGACTTGTTGTTGTTACTCTTTATCGCTTCCGAAGCAAGATGCAACCAAATGAGTACTCATCAATCAACTAGTATGATGCATACCCATTTACAAGAAGGTTTAGGGTCACAAAATTCACCTGACTATTCTATGTTGCCAGCTTAGTTTGAAGAGCATACAACAACTCGTGTCCCAAATCGCAACACTTTAAACAGAGAATGAGACATTATCAAATACCTCTCTCATGGCTGAAGTGTCTGGAGTGGGAGAGACATTGTAATTCATATGTAGTCTGGAATGCGATTTGATTTTTGCATTGAGTCTCCTTCTGAGAAGACAACTAAGAATGACACTTGAGAGTTCATCGGACGCTATGAACTGGACTGTGCCCATAATAGTCGATATTCACAGCCCAATGCATCGTCAAAGAAACCATAGACGCACGATATGCATTCGATATTCAAGGTCTCAAGATGAGGCAGGGGCAAAAAAAAAGTCTCGCACGGACCTCCAAACATATCATATGTGTTCGGGCAAGACATTAAGGTTGTATCCGTTGTTATCGAGCAATTCCATGTTGAACCAATAACACAAACATTTTCTAGGGATCCTCAAAGAGTAGTTCCTCCAAAAGTTCAACAACAAGATAACCCAGCCTTATCTGCACCTCAGGTCGGGTTACTTCCTCTGGTATAATCCCATTTAGTATCAGTAGGCCATCCCGGGGCAAAATACTATATATGGTAATCAAGTATCAATGTTTAACGTATAATCTCTTTATCACGTTAACTTGTGATCAGCCATGGGCGATGGGCTAAATGAAGCATTCTACACCCATTAGTAAATAAGAAATATATGTTTGTTGGTTCCATATTGTTGATAGTCAAATTACCAAGAAGGTTCGAGATTCACAAAATGGAAAATTACAAAAGGATTGGTAACCCAGAGCACTACATTGAGCAATTCAAAAACATGGTGATGAATTTCCCTGAGGATGACTATTTGTGGTGTCCACCATTATTTATGATTTTTAAAGGGAATGTATTAACTTGGTTCAACTGGTTGGTTCCAAATTCTATCACAAGTTTTGACCATATGTGAAGTATTTTTAGACATTAGATTAAAGGGAGGAAATGAAAAAATATCATAAAGACCACATAATACTCTATAAGTATACGAACATGGAAAGTTTGAGAGACTTCATGCAATGTTTTGCATACCAAGAATAACCTCTACCATTTTTGTGAAGTGGTTGTTATTACTTCATATAATCATAGGCTCGTTTTGTTAACTAATTTGGAAGAGAAGATCGTGAGGAAGAAAGCTATAACTTTCAGGGGACTATTCGCCCAAGTAGAGTCTCGAATTCAGATTGAGAAGAGTTACGTGTTCGTCTAATCCCCGTTATTTGATGAAAATGACAACTCAATCTGGTGTGACTGGATTAACTCTATGAAGATAAAAGATAAAAACTCATGATCTTTAAATATTGACGAATTGGAAGAAAAATTTAAATCTTAAGTCACTTGCTAGCAAATTGTACATGGTGACGATTGGTAATGGGGACAACATCTCCTTCTGGTATGACACGTGGCTGATTTATCCTCTTTGGTAAACCACTATGGATAAAGTATTATTCGTGATTCTAGACTGAGTAACAATCTCAAAGTTTCTGATACGATTTAGGATGATATCTGGAATTGGCTGACGCAATTAAGGTATGTCAGTGCTAGAAATTATCAAAACTTCAAAGATGTAACCATCTTATTCTTTCTCTCTATCCTCCTAACATCAAATATGTTGATGTGCGTTATTGGTTCGCCAATATTGGAAATGTTAAACTTATAATTAAAGATGCTTACGATGTAATATGTACGTCCAACCCCATTGCTGGATTGGCCAAGTTTGTTTGGTATAAATATAATATCTTCTATCATTATTTTATATTTTGGCTTGTCACCGTGGTTAAATTATCTACCCAAGACAAGCTCATTAGTTAGGCTAGAAACTCTCGACCTAATTGTGTGTTGTGTAATTATGGTGATGTATTTATCAATTATATCTTTTATGAGTGTGCTTATATTCAGGGTATCTAGATTGAGGCAAACAACAAGCTCAGGTTCATCATTCGAAGACAAAGATTAACCTTCTTGGTATATAGTGGCTTGGAATTGGCCTTCCTCTAAACAACACCATATTTGTCGTACTTGTTTTGTGCAGACATTTATCACGTTTGACGAGAAAGAAACTCAAGATTTTTTTTTGTTTTCCTCCCGTTTTTTCTCCTGCGGTATCGCACCGTGTGTTCTATGGCCTTCAGTTTAGATATTTTGGGTCCAAGGTGGTCTGACCGGTATAATCTTCTGTCCAGCTACTCAATTAATTTTGGTTGCAGGTTACCCCCGCTTTTGTGGATGCTTCAGTTGATTTTTCTTTGTGTCGACTCTCCACTCGTATGCTTCCGTTGATTTTTGTTTGTGTCGATTCTCCACTCAAATGCTTCAGTTGATTCTCATCTTTGGCTTTCTCCTGTCCTCGCCTTGCAATCTATTCTTATATTCCTCTTAATTGAAGAAAATGTTATATTCATTGGTTTGATATTTTTAACTATTGACACACAAGTTTTTTGCATGTTTTTTGTTTTTTCTTATATATATTCAACTTATCTTTGTAGGGAGCTAGCTAATATAGTTAATGTATCATGTTTCATACTGTTTGGATCTGCCATAACCTTCCTCTTTATAGTTATTTTTATAAAATATTAATCTTCGTAGCGTCCATTACATATGAAAATACTTTTATTTGATTTAATAATTTATTTTATAATAAAAAATTATCTATAAGTCTCCGAGGTGTGGAAAATAAAAATAAGAATTTTAAATTATTAATTAGAAACATTTCAAAGGGTCCATAAAATTATATTTTATAGAAAGGAAACAGTGTAAAACTCTATGACCCAAGATGCGTCTCCCAAATAACAGAACTTGAAATTCGCAACCGTAAACCCCAGTCAAATACGGTGGTGTACAAACATGTCTCATTTTCTTTTGTTTGATAAGGCTGTACGTCGGGACCAACACCCCATCATATCGCTAGGTATCTCATACATGTCCCTAATTTCCATAAGGCCATCTTTTGTAAGATACCGATACTTTGGGGTAAATAGAGAGAAATGCCCCTCTAAGAACGAGGGGCTATCATATTCTGATTATGTTCTTTCACCGGTGACAACAATCGACTTATCTTTCTTTTTACCACCTTTTTTTGGCACCATCGCGATCACTAGAATGACTGCAATAAGCCAATGGGACTTATAAGTTCAAGAAAATTGCGGGGATAACTCACAACGAGAAGGACTACCAGTGAAGAGGTTTTTTCACCACACAAATGAAATAGGGCTAACACATCTACACCAAGCTAGGGTAGCCCTAATACGACATTATTACTAGAAATCATAAAATATTACAATACAAATATACCTTATTTACCGGCGACTACGAAAAGTTCAAAATGGCCGCGAGCTTTGGCTTCTGGGAGTAGTTCATTTTATCTTACGAATGCACAATTATTTCCATAACGATAAAGACTTCAAAAATTTAGCAAACTGTTTTGAATCAAAGTGAATCTCCACTACACGCATGATAAAATAGTAGTTATCATTCGCATTGATTGCTAGTACGTTTTCTCATAATCAGAGTGCCATACTACATCAAACGGATTTATGTGTAAGTCCCGTCATCTAGCATGCGCTGTCTTGTAAGCACCACATCACACTACTGTTGGAAAACAAATCACTCTATTGTCACAAATGCTACGACACAAAGTCCATGTGACACATAAATGACTCAAATATTCTACCATTTACTCTGCATTGTAACATGTTATTCCATCAATTTATTTTCAACATATAATCCATGGACTAGAGGAGCCCTGATGAGGACGCCTTCATCAATTAGCAGATCAAACAAATTTAAGCGGATGGAAAAAATGTAGAGACCGGAATAAAATCAAACTGAGGGTTTCTTTATGTGAAACCGAGACGACCTATAAGCAATGCATCAATATAACACTTGATATCAAGTGACCAAGGTCAAACCGAGAGGTATCAATATCCTAACAAGGTAACCGGCAGCCCATCAGGAAATATCAGCGCTACCAACTTCACTGACGTGCAATTAATGGACATCGACGTCGTCTTATGAAGAACAACCGAGCAGATGCCTCACCCTATCAAAGGTTGTGCACGAAGGAACAATGGGCACAACAAGGCTTGTCAAGGAACAGTGTATAGTTACCGATGTATGACAAGTCTAATCGTATATTGCTATTAATGAAGAAGTCATAAAGGAGGTCAACTTCATTTAAATGGTTGCTGACTATAAACGACTTGACAGATCATGACCAGAGTAATGACCTAAATTATTGGGAAATTACCATGATTTATGGTCCACGAACGAGATTAAGGAAATTATGCAATTAGTGGGAAAATAAATTTTTCCTTCAAATAATATAAATAGGTTAACGATTATGTAAGAAGCCATATTTTTCTTCTCTGATTAATAAAACTACTACTTGGCATATTATCTGTTATATTTCCCTTACCAATATAGATTAGTTATAAACTATGACAATATTGAGGATGCTGGAGGAGGATGATATTGGCTTGTAAATAGATTTTTGTGAGAAAAAAAATTATGAATCAAATATGTTTATAAAAAATACTAATTATTATGATGGTTGGATGACCAAATGAAAACGATTTGAACAATGGAACCAATTTCGTACGTAAATTTAACGAAAAAAATTAAATAAAAAATACTTCTAAGAATAAACTTTAAAAATTACGCTTAAAATTATAGTATACATCCACTCGAAAGATTTAATAAGTATTGTTAACTTGTGGTCCATAGGGTCCATTGTTAGTAAAATTGACACCTCAATCTGGTGTGACTAGATTAACTCTATGAAGATGAAAGACAAAAACTTATGATCTTTAAAGATTGACTTTTCTCCCTATTCAAATTGGAGGAAAATTTTAAATCGTAGGCCACTTACTAGCAAATTGCACAGGGTGACGAGTGGTAATGGGGACAACACCTCCTTCTGGTATGACATGCGGTTGATTTCTACCTCTTTGGTAAACCACTATGGACAAAGTATTATTCATGATTATTGACTGGGTAGTAATCTCAAAGTTTCCGATATCATTCGGGATGAAATCTGAAATTGGCTGACACAATTAAGTGTGTGTCAGTACTAGAAACCATTGAAACTTCCAAGATGTCACCTATCTCATTATGTCTCTCTATCCTCCTAACATCAACTATGTTGATGTGCGTTATTAGTCCGCCAATATTGGAAATGTTAAATTTATAATTAAATATGCTTACGATGTAATATGTACGTCCAACCCCATTGATGGATAGGTCAATTTTGTTTGGTATAAATATAATATATTATATCATTCTTTTATATTTTGGCTTGTCACCGTGAGTAAATTATATACCCAAGACAAGCTCATTAGCTAGGCTAGAAACTCTCGTCCTAATTGTGTGTTGTGTAATTATGGCATTGTATTTATCAATAATATCTTTTATGAGTGTGTTTATATTCAGGATATTTAGATTAAGGCCAACACCAAGCTAGGTTCATCATTTGAGACAAAGACTGGCCTTTTTGGTATATAGTGGCTTGGAATTGGCCTTCCTTTCATTAACACCATATTTGTCATGCATGTTTTGTGTGATCATTTATCACGTTTGGCGAGAGAGAAACTCAAGATTTTTTTTGTTTTCCTCCCGTCTTTGCTCCTACTGTATCGCACCGTGTGTTTTATGGCCTTCGATTTAGATTTTTTGGATCCACGGTGGTTTGACCGGTGTAATCTTGTGTCTAGCTACTCAATTAATTTTGGTTGCATGTTACCCGATTTTTGTGAATGCTTTAGTTGATTTTTGTTTGTATCGACTTTTCACTCGTAGGCTTTAATTGATTCTCGTTTTTGGCTTGTTTGATATCCTTGCCTTGGGGTCTACTCTTATATTCCTCTTTCATTGAAAAAAAATGTTATAATCAATTGGTTTGGTATTTTGGACTATTAATAAACAAGTTTTTTTGCCATTTTTTTTTGTTTTTTTATATATATTCAACTTTTTGTTGACACATATTTATCGATTTTTTTATTCCTAATCTATTTTTGTAAAGATTAATATAGTTAATGTATCATGTTTAAGAATCAACTTTAACCTTCCTCTATAGTTATTTTCGCAAAATGCTAATCTTCGTACCGTCCATTACATATGAAAATACTTTTATTTAATTTAATATTTTTTTAATAAAATAATTATCTATAAGTCTCTGAGGCGTGGAAAATAAAAATAAGAATTTTAAATTATTAATTGGAACAAAATTTTAGGGTCCATAAAATTATATTCCATAGAAAGGCAACGGTGTAAAACTCCGTGACCCAAGATGCGTCTCCCAGATAACAGAACTTGAAATTCTCCATCGTCTCCATTTTCTTCTCACCACCTGCTTCTAAAACTTTTGCAGATCTAACCATGAGTAAGGGACCGGGACTTTTCGCCGATATCGGCAAGAAAGCCAAAGGTAATCTTTAATCTCTCTATCTCCATCTATCAATATTCAAAAGTTCGTGTTATTCGGATTTGATCTTTGAAACAAATGAAATCAGCTTCTCTGCATTTGACTCTGTGTTTGTTCTTGCTTGCATAGATCTTTTGACCAGAGATTATAGTTCCGATCAGAAATTCACTGTATCGACGTACAGTGCGACGGGCGTGGTATGTCTACGCATCAAAAGTCCCTCGAATACAGTAGCATTGTATAGTAATCGCTGCTCCTTTAATTTGAAGATCTGTGTGTTTTCTTAGCAATTGTATCGATTCTTAGTATTTAGAATTAAGCGATCATTGATTTTTTTTTGTTTATCAGGATCTGCTTGAATATCATAATCTGTAGTGCTATTTATAGATTTTAAATCGAGTTACCTAGAACTCTTCATTTCCATTTTGGTGGATGGCTTGATTGTTAAGATTTTTCTAAATGTATGGTTATGTTTTCGATTTGAGTTTATAACAATGAGCTAGATAAATGACAAAGGATATCTAAATCTTCTTAGTTATTTGTTCTTCGTTGTTTGTTTCGCTATTGCTCAGGCTCTCACATCCTCAACGGTGAAGAATGGAGGACTTTCATCTGGTGATATTGCTGCTCAGTATGTATACAAGAACACTTTATTTAACGTCAAAGTTGATACCGAATCCAAAGTAAAATTTCTCGTCTCAAGTAGAAATCTAGATAAGTGTATCGGTCTTTTTATATATTGAAAGCCTTATATATTCACCATGTTTTGGCAGATTTCAACAATAGTTACATTTACTGAGATCTTTCCATCCACAAAAGCAATTGCTTCGATCAAAGTGCCTGATTATAACTCCGGCAAGGTACGAGATTTAATACAGCATATCTTCAAGTTAACTATTGTGGCTTCCCGACATATAATTCAAAAAACTTTTACTTTTTACAGTTGGAGCTTCAGTATTTCCACGACCATGCAACTGTGACCTCTACAGTTAGTTTGAACCAATCCCCTTTGATTGACTTCTCTGCTGCTATCGGTACACCAACCATAGCATTTGGTGCAGAGACAGCATATGATACTACTGCTGCCGCATTTATTAAGTACAACGCAGGCATCAGTTTTACAAAACCAGATTCGAGTGCTTCAATCATTCTGTGAGTCACTGCACTATGTCAAATTCAAATATTTTTATATGACTAATGCACGAGGACAAGAATGCCGCCGTCTGTGTCTATGTGTAGTCCTACCTTATAAATGTTCTATGCTTTGGTAATAGTTCATACTTCGTATCTGCCTATCAGGCTACCTATCTCCGGGCTTTATTAATCTATGAAAAGGCTAGGTGTGTCATGTAATACCCTGATGTCTCCTTAAGCTTTGTTGAGTTAGTCTCTTGACTTGCACTTCGAAAATGTTATTATTTTCTCATTTTAAGGTTTTAGTTTAACTTTAATAAAATTTGGTGTCTTTTATACACTCTTATCAAACTCGTAGTATTTATCAAGATTTGGCTCCTTATTCCTTAATCATTGACTTCATATAATTTCTTCTAGCTTCAACTGCTACTACATGATTGTGAATTGCAAGTATATTTTATTAGTTATAGAATTTGCACGACATGATTTTTAGCTTATCTTTGTATTAGTAAATGAATTTTGTTAATGCTAATCATTTTCTTTATAGGTGCCGATTTATTGTCGGGTAAGGGTACAATTATAGTAACCCATGAAAGTATTTTAGTAAACCAAACATCAAAACATCCACAATAATTGATTACTGAAATGTGTTCATGGGTTACTGAAATGTCTGTACCCTAGAATGCCCCTGTCAATTTAAGATATAAATGAACATGAGCTCTAACTTGTTCTCTCTATTCAGCGGCGACAAGGGAGACTCCGTAAAAGTATCCTACATACACTTTCTTGACACATTGAAGAAAACCGCAGCTGTTGGAGAAGTGTTTAGGAGGTTTTCCACAAACGAGAATACGTTCACAGTCGGTGGATCCTATGCTGTTGATCACCTGACAACGGTGAAAGCTAAGCTCAACAATCAAGGAACACTTGGGGCTCTATTACAACACGAGGTGATACCAAAATCAGTGGTGACGATTTCTAGCGAGATTGACACCAAAGCTTTAGACAAGTATCCTCGGTTCGGTTTGGCCATTGCTCTCATTCCTTGAGTTTCTTCTCGGCTTTCGATTCTTTTCACAACTTTTTGTACTGTCAATAATTAGTTCCACAGATATATCCTAGATCCCAAGTGGCTGTGGATTCATTATCTTTTTATACTCCATTGGTTTTAGACAATTTTCTTTTACAACTTATACCTTCTTTATTTTGAAGGGATATTATTTCCATCATTTTTACATGTGAGATACAGATGAACTGAAATTTTGTTCTCAATTTGTTTTATGATCCATCTGGTGTATCAGTATCACTACTGTTTTATTGAATTTTTGTGCGTGTAAATTGTCATGATCAAATTTTAACAGGTGAAAATTGGTGTTTCTATCTACTGAAGACCTAACATTAGAGACCATATTGACCTTAAGACCTAAATTTAGAATGTAAACTAGCTAACAAATACATGATTAGTTTAACTAACTAACCTTAAGACCTAAATTTAGAATGTAAACTAACTAACAAATACATGATTAGTTTAACTAACTAATCTGGATGGTTTATTATATTACACAAACAGTTGTTTTCCTCTAACTAACTAATCTGGGTGGTGTATTATATTACACAAACAGTTGTTTTCCTCTCATCTTTTTAGTTATATGCACACTAACAAAATCGGTTAAAAAGAAATTGTTAAAACTTAAAAGCAGATATATATTTCTACAAATCATGGGGTTTTCAGTCAAATCTAAAACCCAAATTTCTCAGGTTCTGAATTTTATTTCAATTAAATTCAATTCGAATCCAACGAATTGACTTTTCTGTTTTTCCTTGTATCGACAATGTTTCGTGACTATACTTTTCGGTCTGCATTTCCAACTCCGGTTCGAGTTTCGTCCACTCCCTTCTCTCATATGGGCAACATAAATAATTCCAGCTTGATAAGAACACTTTGCATTTTTTTTACGGTTGTATTTTACGTGTCGATCCTGCTCATTTTTGTTATCGTATACAAAAAATTGTCTAAAGAGAGCGAAGAGGATGATATCGAAATGGAGCAATTACCACCACCTGTTGAATACAAGAAGGTTTCGACCGGAGTTCGAAGAAACGAAGAATGTGCGATCTGTTTAAATGATTTCAAGGAAGATGAGGTTTGTAGGGTGTTGAACAAATGCGAACATGTGTTTCATGCTCGGTGTATTGATTCGTGGTTGTTTCATAAAGAAATGTGTCCGACTTGTAGAAGGGTGTTTAGATTTTTTGTGTAAATTTATTTTTTTGTAAATATGTATGGTGTACATTTTGTCTTATATTAAATTCTAGTTAACGGTATATGAAATCTCAGGTCATTACTAATTTTCAGGGCAGTACCGAATTGGACAGTAAAAGAAATACGTATGGTTTTTAATGATTGGGTTTTGGTTTCGATCTTTTTCAGTAAAATCGGAAACGAGTAAAGAGATTAGATGAGAAAATGTGATAGAAAGAAAAAAGAAAATCACCTATATTTACCAAATACAAAAGATACAAAATCAAAGCCTAAATTTGTTGATAAAACCAGAAACAAAAATTTAAAAACTAACCAGACAACCCAAAAAACAGAAAAGAATGGTCATAAAAAAATGAGTAATATCGGTGATGAAATGGGAAAGAACGATTTGGATAAAACCTAGATGTTTTTTATTTGGATTATCATTTTTTATTTATATGACTTTTTTGTTATTCGGATAATTAAGTTTTATGGTGAAAATTAGTTCAAAATTTGATGAATTATCGGTATCTCAGAGACGAATAACACAATATTCTAATACCATTTTTTATAAATTTGTACTAACTATTGAAAGGAAATTAAAAAGAAAATGTGTGTAGCTTTTAATTTATAGTTCCGAAAATAAAATCAAAATCACCGTTATTGTGTTTATATTTAATGAAATAAGGGGTCTAAATAATATGTTTATAGAAAAAAAATTAAATTGAATATCAAAAAATTTAATATAATTAATTAAAAAAATAATATTGTTAATTAGCTTTCATTTAATTTTATTACTACTATTAAAAGAAAATTAACTTATAAATTTATTTATAAGTAGTAACTTATTATCGTGTCCAAATTAGTTCTCAAGCTTTATGCATATATTTGTTTCGGTGTCTTTTCCAGTCTTTGTAATAGAGCCGTAAGATCTAAAGTTATTGTAAACTATTGTAGTAACGGCCACATAATTATGTACGCTTTGAACAGTAACTCGTCCCTGGACTATCGACTTTGGTGATAGATAGTCTCCGGACTTTCAAAAGTCCGTTGGTAGTCTATGGACTATCCAGTTTGGATAAAGTTAGTCCTATGTGCATGTTTATTAAGGGGACTAACTTTATCAAAAATAGAAAGTCAAAGGACTAAATTTATTGAAAATGAATAGTTGCAGGACTACCTGTCACAAAAATTGATAGTCAACACATGCAAGGGGATTAACTTTATCCAAACTGGATAGTACAGGGACTACGAACGGGCTTTTAAAAGTCCAGGGACTATCTGTCACCAAATGCAATAGTCCAGGGACGAGTTACTATTAAAGCCTAACTATGCATTACCTCTCGAGATGCTAATATAAATGGTATCTAGTGGAGCCTTGTGGTTATTTAGAGATCTTATTTGAAATAGAAGCTGAAGATCTTCCAAGGAATTGACTTATAGTTAGTCAATTTTGCATCCATATTACATGAATTTATCCTTATTCATGTTTTATTTCAGGGCGACCAATGTGGTAGTCCAGCAGACTTTATGGTTCTTAAAAGTCCACTTTGTGTGAAATCAGTTTACTTACACTTTACAGAACCAATATCAAAGATTAAATATTTATATCTTGACTTGTGTTATTTGAACATGTCTTAGCAGGCATCTATAATTTACAATATGATTTCGAAGAGCAGCAAAGAAGCAACCGAAGACCCCAACAACTGAATTGTTTAAAATATTTTGGTTCTCAACTCCCACATTTCCATCTCCCTGTTTCTCTTATTTTCACTAACCTTTCTTATTTAGGTTATCTAATCTCAAAAGAAAAATTATACTTTTATGGACGATAAAAGGTAGATTGAAGCACACAAGTTGTGCCAGTTTTATTTTCTTCTTATGATAATACTAATCAGCTCTATTTATAACATAAATAATAAAATCATTCCCTCACTCGCCAATTCCCAAGTCATACAAGCTTATTTGACATTAGAAGAAGTGTGCCAAGTCATAAAGACAATAACTTACCTGAAGAAAATAATAAATCATAATCTAAGATAAAGACAAAAACAAGAAAAAAGTAATTGTCTCGATAAAGGCCGAGTTATTATACATTGGGTTAATCCGGTACATGATCCGATTATAGAAATTGACCCTATATATTATATATGTCTCAATGTCAAGAGTCCATTCACCTAATTCTCTAATAATACACAGACGTTTTGATCCTAACAAACTCTGTTAGACTAGCTGGCTTTATAAATGAGAATCTACAGTATGACAAGTGCCTCCGCCAACTCTGTAATAGCCCGCTAGCTTATTGTATAAAAAACCTTGTAAAATAGAAATAGTCAATGAATAAAATATGCAAAATTCATTCAGTTCTTCAAATACTAAAACACTATCAATTCTAACTTGGTATCAGATCTTTTACCTTTAATTTCTAACCATGATTCACCCTTAACGTTTAAGACAAATGTCATTTTCAACAGTGATATTCTCAACAACAACAACATTGTATTGCAAAAAGAACTATTTGTTGTGGAAAAACATGGTGTTGCCAGTTATTCGAGGTAACCAGCTTGGTGATTTTATCACTAGTGAGGAGTCTTGTCCTCCTATGTTAGTAACTGAATCTAATGGAAATATTGTCATTTTTTTGAATATGTAGCTTGGGTAGGCAAAGATCAGCTATTGTTGGGCTGGTTATATAGTACCAGGACTATTGAAATTTCCTCACAATTGATGTAGGCTAGCACAACAAAAGAACTGTGGGGTTTTGTGACCAGATTATCTGGAACACAAATCTATGCTAAACTATCTTAGATCTGAATTTCAAAGAACTAGAAAGGAAAATAGTTTTATGGAAGAGTATCTAAATACTACGAAAATTCTTTATGATAATCTTAAACTAGTAGGGTCTCCTCTGCCTTTGGGTCATTTGGTTTCATATGTACTAAATAATTTAGATATTGAGTATAATCTTATCACAGTTAGTCTAGCAGAGAGAGATGTAACGAATTGGATTGACTTACAGTCTACTCTACTCACATATGAGAGTATACTTGATCAGTTGAATAGACTCAGCAATAGTGTTGTTAGTCTTAACTTTGTGTCTGCAAATTATACATCTCTAATGAAGATAATAGACTTGTCAATAGCTACAACAATAATTACATGGGATCAAACAACTCTAGATCTAGAGGTTTTCAAGGCAGATCAAATAATTTCAGAGGAAGAAAATCTTACAGAGGAGGCAAAAGTACATCACTTCTAACAAACCTATATGTCAAGTTTGTGGTAGGTTGGACACATAGGTTCCTACTGTTATTATAGGGAAGACTTGACAGTAATGGGCAATCTAAACAATAGTCAAAATAAGGCTGACAGTGAACCAACTGATTTTCTCACAACATATGGCTCGAAAACAGACTCACACACAAATGATGTATGATACTTAGACAATGAGGCATCTCATCATGTCTCATGAGCCATAAACATGATGAAGCAAAAAGAAGAGTACTCTGGTAAGAACACAATAGTTATGGGTAGTGGTCATCAACTAGACATAGATTACTTATGCACACCTACCATTAAAACTCTAGATAATAATACTCTAACACTAAAAAGTATTCTTCATGCACAAAAAATTAACGAAAAATTGGTATTTGTTCATCAACTTACTTTGTCTAATCCTATCTTTGTTGAGTTTAATGCTAATGGTTTTTTTGTTAAAGACAAAGTCACAGGGGCAGTTCTACTCAAAGGGACAACTAGGAAGAGTCTTTACAAGTTGGAAGGTGCAGTAAATGTAGCTTATTGCAAAATATTGCGTTCAAGTCCTTCTTCTAACATTCTAATTTTTCTAGTCTTCCTAAAGATAAAATTATTTTATCTAAAGATGTTGTCTATATTGAAGATAACATGCATATGCGTCTAGGCCACTCTTTTGATATAATACTATATTTAGATCTTAAGCAATGTAATCCATCCTTTCAAAATATCAATACAAATTTTTGTGACTCATGTCAGTATGGTAAATCACATAATCTTCCTTATACTAGATATGAAAAGCAATTTACCTATGTTTTAGACTTAATACACTCAGATTTTTGGAGACCAACCCCTATTTTGTCTAAACATGGTTTCAGATTATATATTCTATTTGTTGATGATTATACCTGATACGCCTGATTATATCCTATCAAACACAAAAGTGATATTTTGATTTTTTTTAAAAGATTTGAGGGTTTTGTTAAAAAATAGTTTTGGAGAAAAAATAAAAGGTTTCAGCATTATTGGGGAAGAGTTTAAATCATTTTCTACTTTAGCAAAAGAGTGTGAGATCCTGCTTCGCGAATCTTGCCCTCACACCTCTGTCCATAATGGTAGAGCTGAGAGAAATCATAAACATGTTGTTGAAACATGTCTCACACTCTTAGCTCAAGCCTCTTTACCTTACGATTTTTTGCCATAAGCCTTTCTAACTGCTACGTATCTTATCAATAGACTCCCTACTGTAGTTTTAAACAATCTTTCACATTGTGAAAAGTTATTTGACACAAAACCAGGTTATCCATATCTAAAAGTTTTTGGATGTTTCTATTTTCCATGCATAAGGAAATATCAAACTCATAAATTCCAATTTCATTCAGGAAAATATGTTTTCCTAAATTATAGTGACATACGCAAAGAGTATAAGTGTTTGAGCTCTACAGACATGTTATACATTTCAAGAAATATAGTTTTTAATGAGAAAGAATTTCTTTGGTCTAAGGGTTTTCAAACACAAAAGTCTCACAAATATATAGTGTTGTTGAATGATTACCTATATTTTCCGAGTTACCTATAATTGCTAGTGATACTTCTAATGCAGGGCCAACTTATGTCTCCAATGAGGCATTTCTACCTATACATCAAGTTCAACAAACAAAAAACAACACAAAAGTTCAAACACAAAACATATCACCCTCTTTTACCAATCAGCAACCATCTATTTACACCCCTTTTGATTGTCATTCTACATCATCAAACACACACACAACTTCCCCTAACACATATTCACCAATCACACAAAACATACCTAACTTGATCATTAGTCCACCTCTACCACAAACCACATAATACACACAAAAATTTAACATACATAACATGATTACCAGAGCTAAACATGATATTCTTAAACCTAAACAACTCTATACTGGCTTGATCACTGCTCACTTAGTATTCTTATCAAAACCTACTAGTTTTTTTGTTGCTGTCAATAATCCAAAGTGAGTTCAAGATATGGAAACAGAGTTCGTTGCTCTTATCAAGAACAACACATAGACACTTGTTTCATACAAGTTTAATATGAATATTTTTTGGTGCAAGTGGGTCTACAAAGTTAAATATAACTTTGATGATTATATTTAGAGGTACAAAGCAAGGTTGGTGGCAAAAGGTTTTCATCAAAACCCAGGGGTGAACTTCATAGAAAGTAATTGTCTCGATAAAGGCTGAGTTATTATACATTGAGCTTAACCTGATACACGATCCGATCGAAGAAATTGGTCATATACATTATCTATGGCCTAATATAATGTCAGGAGTCCATTCACCTAATTCTCTATCAAAACACACACGTTTTGATCATAATAAACTTTGTTAGACCAACTGCCTTTGTAAATGAGAATCTACAGCCTGCAAAGTGCCTCAACTATCTCTGTAACAAACCTTTAACTTCTTGTATATATAAAACCCTGTAAAATGGAAATAGTCAATGAATAAAATATACAAAATTCATTAAATTCTTCAAATACTAAAACACTCTCAATTATAACTAAGAAATGCAAAATCTTTGACACCAAAAGCTCTCACTTGATGTATATATCAGGAAACAAGTATATATTTGGGTGCAGTGAAGATCCCATTCAAATGTTCTATAAATTTATAGGTAAAACACTCCGGAGAATAGCACCATGAAATTAGGCTCATCATCTTTACATAATAGCCCAAATGAATATTTAACATAAAGATATAAAAATATTAAAACATTATTAAAAAATTGATTAAGTCATAGCAATGCTTTCTAACCTGAATTTTGTATGTTTTACAAAGCTACAACATCATCTAAGGAGTAAAAAAATCAAACATTACAACATAATCATCAAACTTACAATAAAAACGGGACCGATGGTCAAATATTCTAATTTCCTCCCATCTGCAACATCCTTTAACTTGAATAGAAGGGGATTTTTTGACCAAATATATTCAACAAGATAAAAAATAATTATTAAATAGGACTAGGAAGAAGCTCATACCAACTCAATTATAAAATTTGGTTGCAGCAAGATCTCTTCGAAGATCTCTTTGATTTTTGAAACACTATCATTGCGCAAAAAGAAAAGACTGGAGAGACGTATGTTTAAAATTTAGATTTGATGCAGAGGTAGTGAGAGTCGAGGCAGAGATCAGGTGTGGAGAGAGATGTGTAGTTGTATTGGTTAGGTCGTGTTCGGAAAGAAGGTCACTGCGGTTAACGAGGTAAGACGGACGACAAAGCAGATGAAAAATTAAAATTAAGATTAATAAATAAATAAGAGTAAGATTGGTATTTATAAAATATTTGGTACTTGAATATCTCTAAAAATATTTAATAGGTTATATTATATAATAGTAATCTAAGGGTGGAGCAAAAATAGATTATCTGATTATTTTGGTATGATACTGGAAATAACCCTAAGTTTTATTATATGATTTACATTTGGATATTTTATCTATAAACATTTAACCAAATATTTTTTTACCATATATATCCAAAAGTTATAAACTATCAATATGTATTTCGATCATAAAATTGGACACAAATACCTCAATTAGTATCAATGGCATATTTAATGTTTCAGATGGTTATTCCTATATATATTCGTTGTTTCCCCTTAAACCCCTCCCCCCCACAAAAAAAACTAGCTAGATCGTCGACGAACTCCGATTTGAATGGTGATTTGTCACCTGAGAAGATTGATTTTAAGCTAGAATTTGTGCTTGAAGCAGGATTATCTTAGTACGTTCTCCATTCAACCCCTATTCGAAGCACACAGCTTTTA
Source organism: Limnanthes douglasii subsp. nivea (assembly GCA_036936605.1). NCBI lineage: Eukaryota > Viridiplantae > Streptophyta > Magnoliopsida > Brassicales > Limnanthaceae > Limnanthes > Limnanthes douglasii. The sequence continues at coordinate 312,244,383 of JAUPFV010000001.1, forward strand.
AATTCTGAAATTACAGGTAAGAACTAGGTACCGTTTTTTTTGTTTTTATGTATTTATATTGTTTAGGTTTAATCTTTAAGTTTGAATTAACATGAAATACGTTGTTAGTTATGATTCTTTAATGAAACTCATCTTCATACTGCAATTTTGGGTAAACATAGGGTTTTAAAGTATGAGAAGATCGTGTTATATTTAAGTAATTAGGTTCTAATATATTGTATGGTGTCATATTTTTTTAAATTTGGAGATTTTATTTCCGTTTTCATTCAACGTGAAGGTGAAAACGAACCATATCTTGCATATTCTTTACCTGTCCTACACATGTCTCGCATTGGTTTACATATTGTAATTCGTTTTACATAAGAATCACATATTAGCACGTGTGCTTATGCATGGCATATCTATTTCAAATAAGTCATGCATGTTATAAATATCCATTATGTATGGTCTTGCATGATTTTGATACCTAGGTATGCAGTCTCGCTTGTTTCATCAACCTGTCTCGTATGGTTTTATTCCAGGATAAAATGTCTCTTAAAACATATTTTTCAGATCGGGTTTAGTTAGCATACTAAATTTGATGAAATAGAAGAGTCGCATTATTACCAATAAACATATACAAGCTGCAAATGAAACACATTTCTATAAAATATTGAAGGCTTTTTATGTTCTCCGCAATGAGAGTCTGTTAATAAAAAAGTTTATCAAATTATAACCGAGATCATAAATACATACTGGATAGAAAAAGACGCTTTACGTATTGGGTCCAAACTTATAAAATTAACTACCGATGACGTAAATATTATTTTTATGCTGAAACATAAAGACGAGGAGATGCCTTTAAAGTCAAAAGGAGAATTCAACTTCCTTGCACCTATGGTTAAGAAACAAAGTCCAAGATCATGAAAACATACTTTTTGGACAAAAATTCCAGAAAAGTTGGCAAAAAAAAATCAAAAGCAATATCAAATAATTTGACAAAGGTATACATTTATCATTGGTAGCGCATGTTTGAAGAGTGATATGTAATTTTTTTCACAAGGATCGCATGTTTACATGCACCAGTATCGCATGGTTAATCTGCACTAGTCTCGCGTGCATTATTTTCACCAGGATCACATGCTTTATGACACTAGTCTTACATGGTTTTATCTAGAATTACATATAGTTTTTTCAATAGGATTGCATATATACATGCACTAGTCTCGCCTGGTTTATTTTCATTAGTGTCGCATGTATTTTTTTCAACAGGATCAAATATTTAATTGCACTAGTCTCGCATGGTTTGTTTGATCAAAATTGGTATGTGTTTTTTTCACCAAGATCGCATGTTTAATTTCACTAGTCTCACATGGTTTATTTGAACGAGACTATCATGTGTATTTTTTCGATAAGATCATATGTTTAGTTTTATTGTATTCTAGAGGAATTAATAGATAAATCCATTAATACATAGAGGGAGATCAAGTTGTAAGGGATGTGCTTTTTTTATTGACATGTTTTTGTGCTCTGCCCTACTCTATCAGGTATCAGGAGATAGGTTGAGTAAAAAATGGTCTTTATGTCAAATACCTTTAAAAACAAACAACTATGATTGGTCCAAAACAATAAAATAGATGCTACTTGGGTCAATTCAAACCCGTGTCTCTAAAAATATTGATAAATTTATCGGATATGTTGTGCTTTTAAGGATAAACATATTGTGACATAATTAAACATGTAAAATTAGTTATAATTATGCTAATTTTTTTTATGCAACCAATCATCATGGAGCACACAACCTTTGTGCAAGTAGAAACAATGGCCAATGTGATTCCAAGAAGCTACAGATGATGGGGATTGGAGTCAAAATCATAAACTTTTGACATAATTCAGAAGATAAACCAGGTTAGAGATGAAGTCAAACGTTTTAGTCTAGCACGTTATAGTTGAAGTAGAATCGTGTGTTTAGTTGTAGTATAATTGCATGTTCAATAACATTAATCTTGCATGGATTTTCTTATAGGTAAATGTATAACTTGTTTGAATTTGTTTCATTTGTTTCACATGTATAACTTGTTTGAATTTGTTTAATTCATATGTTCGATTGACAAGTATGGACTTTTTTAACGAATTTGTTTAAATGTGTTTGATTTATCTATTGGATTTATTTAATCGATTTGTTCGAATTTATTTAATTGAAATGTTTGAAGTTGTTTAATTGCTTTGTTTGAATTTGTTTATGTGATTTGTTTGAATTTTTTGAATATATTTAATTTATCTGTTTGAATTTGTTTAATTTATCTGTTTAAGTTTAATTAATTTATTTAAATTTTTGTGTAATTAATTTGGTTGATTTGTTTGGATTTATTTATTTGAATTCACTAATTGATTTATTTGAATTGTTTAATTAATTAATCTAATATATTTTGATCGGACTAGACCAATTACGTTGTTAAAAAAATTAAGATATATTTAATATTTAATTTAATTAATATAATATCCCTGATATTATATATTATATGAAGCATTTTAGTATATTTAGTTATCCAATTCAAACAAGACATATAAATTGGTTTGCAAAATTATTTTAATATCTCATAATATAATATAATAAAAAAATCATAACTATTTTTCATGAATTTCAGATGAAATAGTACTACCCAAATTCAAAGTAGTTAATTCTTTTGGTAATACCCATATAAGACCTCTGCTAAGAAATAGTCATCCAAGCAAAGTCTTTTGGTACAAGCTTAGGAGACTCAAAGGCTGTCTTAAGAAATGGAATAAGGAGAAGTTTGGTAATGTGTTTGATAGTGTAAAAGGAAACTGAGAACAATCTGAAAAAGATGGAGATTCTTCATTATACTAATAACAATCAGCACTCGTTGTCTAGTTTGAATTTGGCTAATAGTTTGTACTTAAAAGCTTTAAGAAATGAAGACTCTTACTGGAGGCAGAAGTGTTTTAATAAATGGTTACATGAGGGTGATGGTAACTCTAAGCTCTTCTATAGCTATGCTGCTAAGAAGAGAAATAGGAATGAAATTAAAAGTGTTAAAGATGGTGATACTTGGCTTCTGGATAAGAATGATATTGGGAAGTCTGCAGCTGATTATTTCAAGAGCATTCTGACTTCTGATCCCTGCAAAAACAAAGATGAGGAGAATATGTTGCTGAGTAACAAGAACTTTGATTGTATCCCTTCTTTTATTACTGATAATGATAATTCTAAGCTTCTTGCCAGAATTACTGAAGATGAAATTTGGAGTATTATCAGCAACATGAGGAGTGATAGCGCCCCTGGTATTGATGGTTTCAATCTCTACTTCTTTAAGCATTGCTGGTTGATTATCAAAAGAGACTTATGTTGTGCTTTTAATGCTTTTATTGATGATAGTTTCTTTCCCACTGGTCTTTTTGCCACTGGTATCTGCCTTGTCCCTAAGACCAATAATTATAGACCAATTGGTATGTGTACTCTTATTAACAAAATCTTTTCTGCCCTCATCAACCATAGGATGGCTGATATCTTACCTAAGATTGTGTCTAATGCTCAATCTGCTTTTGTTAAGGGCATGCTTATCCACGATAATATTTTGTTGGCCAAAGAAATGTTATATGATATTAACAAAAAGTCTAAACGTGGGAATATTGTGATTTAGTTAGATATGTCGAAAGCGTTCGATAAGATATCTCATTCTTTTATTTTCAGAATTTTAAAAGCTTTTGGTTTCAACAATAAGTTTGTTAACATAATTAAGAAGATGATCTCTGATGTCCATGTTTCTATGCTAGTTAATGGTGATACATTTTATTACTTTAAAATGAAGAGAGGGTTGAGGCAAGGGGATCCTATCTCCCCTAACCTTTTTATTATGGGCCAAGAATTTCTTAGCAGAGGTCTTAATAGTCTGTTTAATAATCATCCTAAAATGTGTTATGACTCTAGATCTAAGTTTATCATCCCTTGTATCATGTTTGCTGATGACATTCTGGTGTTCACTAATAGCATTCCTAATTCTATTGATATTCTAAGCAGCTTTCTAGATTTGTATCAACAGATTTCAGGTCAGGCCATCAACAAAAGCAAAACAAAGTTGGTTGTTTCATCTAAGTTCAGCTCTTCAAAGGTGCAATGTCTTAAGGTGCAAACTGGTTTTGATGTTGACTTCCTTCCTATCACTCATCTAGGAATTACTGTCTCTAATAACAACAAGGCTAAAGTCTACAATTCTATCCTTAACAAGATCAATGACAGAATCACCGGTTGGGACAGTAAAATTCTCTCTTATGGAGCCAGGTTATCTTTAATTACAAATGTTCTCCTTCCTATTACATATCATTGGTTACAATGTTGTGAAATCCCTAGAACTATTATCAACAAGATTGAATCCACTCTTAATAGATTTCTTTGTAGGACTAAATATAATAAAAAAAATCTATCCATTGGTCTACCTGGTCCTATATTTGTAAACCTTTTAGAGAGGGAGGCTTAAATGTTAGAAATCTATTAGATATTCAGAACTCTTTCTCTCAGAAACTATGGTTTAAGTTTAGGAGTAATTCTTGTATTTGGTCTAATGTAATGAATGATATATACTGCAATCATGATCATCCTTTATACATTAACAACAAGAAGGGTTCTTTAGTATGGAACAGGTTATGCAATATTCAAAATCAAGCTGATAGCAATGTTACCTGGATACTTGGCAGAGGCAATATCGATTTTTGGAAAGATGCTTGGCATAATCTACCTGCAATTTCCACTGACAACAACATAAGTTGGTATCTAGATAATAAATTCAACTTCTTTTGGCAAAATAATTCCTGGAATTTAGATGGTTTGCAGGGTAGTATTAATAACAATAGAATGCAGTTGATTAAAAAGCTTCATATAACTGATAATGAGGAGAGAATTTGTTGGAAGCTTTCGAAGGATGGAGATTTCAACTTCAAGCAGACCTGGGAGAATATTAAAACTAAGAATAACATCTCAACCCTTTACAGCAAGATTTGGAACTCTAAAATCCCAAGGAAGTTCTCTTTTATAACCTGGAAGCTCTTACATAACTTTATTGCTATTGACTCTATTATGATGAAGAGACACATTAGTATGGCTTCTAAGTGTATGTTCTGTGATAATTTTGAGGATAAAAATCATTTGTTTGTCAACTGCTCATTTGCTTGGCAGATTTGGAATTGGTTTGCTTGCATCTTTAACATTAAAATCCAAAGATTCATGACTCTTTCTCATGTTTTAAGATGTTGGTTTTGGTTTTCAAAAGCTGATTTTCATGTTACTCACTTTGTTCCCCAAGCTATTTGCTGGGTTGTTTGGAAAGCTAGAAATACTATTAAGAATAAATGGATTTAGTTCAATGTTAACAATGCTATTTATACCATTATTAGTATTCTTACAGGTGTTGACATCTCAGGCAATCTAAATCACAAACATTGGCTAAAGTCTTATAATGCAGGTGTTATGGTTAGCTGTAGTTCGATTGAAAGAAAGAGCAAGCTGATTTACCTGAGATGGGATCCTCCTGTGCAACCCAGATTGAAGATGAATGTAGATGGCTCTTGTGCTTTGAATGGAGAAGCTACTACTGGAGTTCTCTTCAGAAACAGTGATGGAGACATCATCCAGGCTTATGGTAATCTGTTGGGTAAAGTTACTCCTCTTCAAGCTCAAATCATGGCTTTACTTCTTGGATTAATCGAATGCTACAAGAACAGTTGGACTCAAGTGGACATTGAGTCTGATTCCTTGATCCTAATCAAACAACTCTCAAGCAATTCAAGCAACGATTTCGAAGACCAAAACGTAAGCTACTGCCATAATCTCATTCATCAGAATATGAAGTCAAAGCATATCTCTAGGGTCCAAAACCAAGCTGCTGATTGGCTTGCTAAATGGACCCTAAAGTGTAAGCTAAAGATAAATTTTCAGCACCTAAATGCTCCCCCTAAGCTTCTTGCTATTACCTTTTTAGAAAGTATTGGATTAGGTTATTTAGGACATGGATACTGCTAGTCTTTTTGTTTTGTAGGAAAGCTTGGATTCGAGAGATGAAGATTGATGTTCTAGGTATAGAGTGAGGTTAGTTGTTGTGTTGATTGAAAGTTGGTGCTATGTTCTTTGGCTTGGATTCAGGAGATGAGGATTGATGTTCTAGGAATGAAGTGAAGCTAGTTGTTGTGCTGATTGTGTGAAATCCAATTCTTGAAAAATTTCTGTTTAATTTTGGAGGGAACTTTTGTAATTTTGGTGGCAACCTTTGCCGCCAAATCTATTTTCATTTCAAACTTTGGGACTTTTGCTTCTAGTCCCTAAATTTTGTATTCTTTTCAATTCGTAAATAATAATTCTTCTTTTGATTAAAAAAATAATTCAAAGTATGTTAAATCTATTTGATATTGACTTAATTATTTTTCTTTTAAAAGTTTAAAATAATCGAGTAAGATTTTTTAAAGGGAGACTTACGTAATTGGTCTAAATTTTGTTTCCATTTACTAAGCATACCCCAACATATCCATTTTACAAATAGATCCAACCCATTTTAAAAAAGACTCAATTATCTATAAAAACAAAACAATTACATCCCCAAATCAAAGTATTTAACCCCAATTTCAAATCAATTCTTTCTCCTCAAACTTTCTTTGTCATATTATCAAATTCATTAAAGGTAAAATTGTATTTTAAATTTTAAGTTTGGACTAATAGGTAAATAAAATCATATTTTGGTAGATATTGGTAAAATCTATTTGAGGCTGGACTTATTAGTAAATTGGATACATTTTTGTACCCAATTGGTATAAATCCCTTTTTAAAAAGAATAAAAGTTGATTGATCTTTATTAATTTAGATAAAAAAACAGAAAATTTAAAAAAATCCTCGGGAAAAAAAAATGGCCGGATGGGTTTATAAAACACTTGGGCTTTGGAGAAACAGCAAAAGCCCAACTCGTAAGCGGTAGCACCCCTCTCGCTCTCTTTCCTTTCACGTACGTTCACGATCTCATCTCTCCTCAGATCGATAACCCTCTCAATTCAAATTGCCGATCGCCAGCCTCCGACGAACCGGCAATAGCCTAGTTAGTTAGTCTTTCTTCTCTCTTCATTCAATTTTTTTTATTCTCCGCACTCTGATCGACAAGTGTTGTTCGGTATATGTAGGCTGAGTGTTCACTAACTTTGATTTGGTAAAACAATTAGATCAATTTGTTGATTGAGTGATGTAAATTATGTAATTGTCAATCCTTCTTTTTGTAGCTGTTGTATTGTTCTTCGCCGATTGCTAAAGAGCTTGGTTCTTTTGTTCTACAACTTATTCCTATTAAGAAATTACGAATGGTCATGTGTATTGTTTTCTTTTGTAGGATCAGAAAGTAACATTGTAATTTCTACTGGTATATATCAAAGGAAGATTTGTGCAAAGGCAAGAGTACTCTAGACATAATGGTAATTAAAATTTGTTCAAACTTTTTTTTTTTGGGTGTGATGGAACTGGAAACTAATTATTTTCTTATTTTCTTTGTGTGTAGTCAGCTCTGTTTAATTTCCATTCTTTTTTGACGGTGGTATTGCTGGTGATTTGCGCATGCACTTATCTAAAGATGCAGTTCCCGGCAATCCTTGAACAAAAGACAGGGTTAGTGTGCTTACTCCGTGGTTGTCAATTTAGTATAGTAGTCCAATAAACAAAAAGAAAATCAACGATAAATATCGTGGAAATGTATAGAAATCTCTGATTAGCTGTTCTAGCTTTGCTCTAAACCAGTTGGAGAATATCATTGTAGTTCTGTAGAATATACTTGTTATGGGATATATGAGGTTTGAGGTACACGTAGCTTCTTAAAAGGAAAGGGTAATACTTAAAATTACATTAGGTTCTGATAGTAATGGAATGTGGGCGACAAGATAAAGGGGTCTAATAGCGAAAAAGACAGAGGCTCCCTATTAATATCTGGCTTTTAGGGTTTATTCTCTTCAGCTGAGCCACTGGGCATGACCTTTGTTCTGACTTTTGAATATACTTTTTATTTATTAGTCTTCACATTGTAGTATCCTGAGATTAGTACTTTCGTTGTTTGAGTTGTCCAGTTGGTGGATGTGTATCTCAAGTCTTTGGACTTGCTTAATGAAGATCAATAGTTCCAATACTTTTCTCAAGTCTTTGGACTTGCTTCATAAAGATCAACAGTTTACTGCTTGGATCAGCTTCTTACTAAAGATATAGATACGCATGTATGCACGTGCATATATTATTTTGAGTTTCTCTTGTACGTTAAACGTGATGCCTAGGCTGAATTTTAACGAACGAATTTCATCTAAGAGAGTTTTTGTTACGAGGACTAGAAGTATCAGATGCAGTTTAATATTAAACTCCCTTAATGTTTTAGATCATTACTGCTTAGTTTTCTGTTTAACTTGGATTAAACTTGAAATTATCATTAGCAATGCCAGAGATTCAGGTAGAATTTCAGTATGTAGTTAGGCTTAATTACTTTATTTTGTGTTTTGACTTTTGAATTTGAATTTGAATTCTAAATGACTTTGTCAATAGTATTTGGTGTGAATGTTGAACATGGTGGTGATGTAACTAGAGCAAGCTTAGTGATTGCACTGACTAAGCCAGCTATGGTACGAACCTGTGAACAAATACAAGAATCAATAATTTGATTCCATCAATCTATATTGAGTGGTGTTATTTTTTTAGTTTTACATATTACTTAGGTGCTTGATGTAGTTAAACACTTGACATTCATATGATATTCGGAAATGGCTTTATATTCTCATTACGTGTGACTTGGCAGGTTCCGAGGATTTTTCTGGAAGGCTGCTAGAATAGGTATGTTTGGTGTATTAAACAGCTATTAATGCTTCAAACAAGCTACTGTGTCTCTAACTTCAGTATTTATGTATTAGAAAAACCAAAAATTGCTATTGCATCTCAAACTTCAGTGTTTATGTATTAGAAAAACCAAAAGTCGCAATTGCGTCTCACTAATAGTGTATGCTAACTAAAGAAGATACCGCATATATGTTCTTACTCATTCATTACCACACTGTACTAAACAGAAGAATTATGAATTATAAATAATGTTACTGTGGATTTCAAGGCCAGTAAGAAAAAGTGAAGAGTAGTGTGCGAAAACTCTCAAACATTAGTGATGGCCACTGTTGATGAGATTCTTCATGTTGTTGGAACAGGTGAACGCTTGAGTCCGTGGGTGGCCATGGGGTGCTTCACTATGGGATTGTCAATTATATTTTTCTGAATAAGGATTAGCTTTACACTTCTTTGTTTTATGCAATCAACCAGTTCTTGTCGAATTTCATTTACGAATGAATTATTAGTTAGAGAGAGTGCAATGTCATCTATTTGTGTTTTAAATTTCGCTATTAGTCTTTTAAGTTGTGTTTGTTCAAGTGATATAAAAAATGTGTATGTATAAATTCTTAACAATGTAAGTACTGTTGATCCCCAAAAAAGAAAGTAAAAGGGGGACAATAATACAACTTTCTGGGTCATTTTAATTTATAAGGTTCATTCTTTCTCGGGCATAGTTTTGATAAAATTTTAGTTCATATTAAATATTTTATCTTCTTATATAGTACTATAATAAACCCTAAACACATTGGGAATAGTATGAATAGATATCAAATAACATATTTATTATATAGAAATATATTTATAATATTTTATTATTATGTATTTATAATAATTTTTCTAAACGATTAATTAAAATTTAAAGAAATATTTCAATTCTAAAGTATAAACTTTATTCCTCTAATCTAATTTTAGATCTTTGTAAATTTTATAAACACCAATCGTTTATTTTTTTATAGGTATAGGTATAGGTATAAATAAATAACAGTTTATTTGCGGAATTAATGTATAATTTGACGATAAAAGACAATTGTATTTCAATTTTGTAATGAAGTGTAATTTGGTTCGAAAGTAAAAAAAATAAATCCAAAAATATTCAAAAATATCTTCATAATTTTGGTATGTTCGTTTTAAAATATATATATATATATATATATATATATATATATATATATATATATGAAAGATATAGAAATTTGGAAGATAAAAATAAATAATAACACAATAATCGAAAATTTTAAAATAAAATAATTTAAATACTCTAAATTTTAATTTTAATTTTTATAAAAAAATTGTAACTTTTGATTTTGAAATGAGAGGAAGTCCTGACCGGAAGATTTTTTTAGTTTGAGTCTCTGGGTTTTACACTAGAAATTTATTGGTAGATTGTATGGTACACGATACTTTCTGTAAATTTAAAATTTTAAATGGTTCTTTGTGATTGTATGGTACACGATACTTTCTGTAAATTTAAAATTTTAAATGGTTCTTTGTATTTTTAATTTATCCGAAGTATTCATTGATAATATTTTTTTTAATATTTTATTGGATATAATAGGAATTTTGGAGCACATTGCCTTCTAAGTTAAAATAAAATGTTAATCAATAATATTTATATACATTTATATTTGTTATTAAATGAAAAATATACTAGTGACTTGAATTTGATTTTAAGTGGTGTTAACCTAAATCTTACAATTCTAGAAAATCCTCTACGGGCCTCACTGGAGCCCATTTAAATCAAACGACAGGAAAGAAACCCTAGCTAAAGATCTCACCCTCGTATAAATTCAAACCACATCTAGAATCGTCAGTCTCTCTCTGCAAAACCTAGCAAAATCTCATCTTAGAGAGAAGGAGAGAGAGCAGCAGGAAAGATGAAGTACAATCCACGAGTCACCTCTTCCCGCCGGAAGAACAGGAAAGCTCACTTCACAGCTCCGTCGAGTCTCCGCCGTGTCCTCATGAGTGCGCCGCTCTCCGCTGACCTCCGACAGAAATACAACGTCCGATCCATGCCGGTGCGCAAAGACGACGAGGTTCAAGTCGTTCGTGGAACTTTCAAAGGTCGCGAAGGAAAGGTTGTGCAGGTCTACCGTAAGAAATGGGTGATCCACATCGAACGTATCACTCGGGAGAAAGTTAACGGCACAACCGTTAACGTCGGCATCAATCCATCGAAGGTCGTGGTGACTAAGCTGAGGATCGATAAAGATCGGAAATCGTTGATCGACAGGAAAGCCAAGGGACGGGCCGCGAGTGATAAGGAGAAAGGTACAAAGTTCTCAGCAGAGGATATAATGCAGAATGTCGATTAAACAGTAGAAGAAAAGGTCTGTGTTTGTTTTTGATTTTATGGTTCGTTTTTTTAGGATGTTTTTACTTTTATGATATGCAAGGATTATTGAAATTTTGATTGATGTTTTAATTATAAAGTTTTATATATATTTTCTTCAATTGTCTATCTGATTTAGTATTGGTTTGTTATTTAGGGTTTATTGATTTTGAGCCAAGTATAATATCTAGCTATAGGATTGATGCAGATGTTATAGTCTATATGTTGTGGAACTTAAAGCTAGCTTGAATTGTGTGATAGATGCATTCGGCTGAGTTTAGTAGAATAAACGAGACTTTCCTATTTAATCATTTGTGCTTTGTTTTTGTTTCCCTATGAAGCTTTCGTATTAGTCCAGTCTAGAGTTAGGGCTGTTAGGGTTCCTAATTTTGTCCGAGTCCGGTGTTCAAACTTTGGTTCATGAACCATTCGGTAACCAAACATTATCGTACCAGAGTTCCTATAAGAAAGCGCTTACCTTTCCTATGGTAGAAGTAAATGTATCCATAAGAACTTTTACGGAAAGACTGGAGAGGCCCCGGTCGAGATGTAGTAAGTCGGTTGCCAATACTAGGACTGAGGAGAATGGGAGTTTGTGGGTTGAGGGTGGCATGGTCCCCAGGGTCCTCTTTCTTTTTAGATAGGTACAGGAAGATCGTGCCCGTTCTGGTTGTGTTACCTGATTTTGCTACTCAATAACAGCCCTAGTCCAAGATGAAATTTGATTGTGTTTGTGTATGTTTTGATGAACGCTAACTGATGATCAATGTTCAAATTACATGTATTTAGGTTGAATTAGGCTTTCATATATTTGTTTAGCAGCTGGATTGTTAGGATCTTACATGTTCAAAAAATTGTTAGATTAAACATAAGTAGCCTGAGTATATCTCGGTTTTGACATTAACAGAGAAGGATCGAAATGTGCAATTGCATTCGGAGCCGAAAATTAGTTATTAGCAAAAGAATAAAATCAGTCAATTTGTTTTTAACAAAAAATTGATGTAGGCGGAGAACTAGCTAAATGTTCTGATATAGATGGTATTTATAAAATTGCTACCTAGAAGTAATTCTAGACACTAGTCTCTCCCGGTGTAAGCGAGTGAGGACAGCGCTTTAAAATTACCTGGACTTGTGTTTGCCTCTATTTGATTATTTGAAAATGACTTACGAAAAGGTTTTTGTAACCATTTGATTCTTTTAGATAGCCTTACCAAGATGGATCGAATAAAGGAAAGTTGTCTTCAAATGTATCTAAAACTAAATTTTCATTATTGATTTTGTAATATTTTTTTTTAAATAATTCTTATTTTTTTTACCAAATACAACTATGTTTCAATATCACATTTAATTTTGAATCAAAAATTTCATGTTTTTATTATTTTTATTTTGGACTGGAGTTCAAAAAAATATTCTGGCAGTAACATAAGCCCATCCATAAATTATATGCGAAGCTATGCATCATAAAAGCATAAACATGGGAGATTAAATATAATAATCATCCCAAACATGGGAGATCAAATATAATAATCATCCCAGATCACGCAATTTAAACATGATTTTTTTTGTCGGACCAGATAACCTAGGCTAATATCTATTTATCATTTAGTAGTTCATCCTCTGGTTTCACATAGTTATTTATGTATGGTTTGGTATACTAAGTTCCTCTGGTTTCACATAGTTATTGATGTATGGTATGGTTTCGTATACTTATGTTACATTTTATATTTTGATTTGTTTTACGATTTACTTTTGTACGTAGTAATATTAAATTTTTTGTAATCACAGTTTTTTTTAATTTAAAAAACTTGGTCAAATCGAACCTTTTATTGATCGAATAAAATAGGCTCCGAGGGCCTTACATTGAACTCATGCAATGATGGATCGTGATCCTATCCGATTAAGAACACATAAAACCCTAAGTTTCTAATTCAAATTCAACTTCCGTCTTTTCAACCACCGTTCTTCATTTCACAAGCAAAAACTCATTGAAGTCTTTGAAGCACCAGAGTTCTTTGAATCAATCACTTTACACTTTGCTACCAGAATTCTTTGTTTGAACCAGACCATTATTCGAACAACAAGAAGAAATCAAATAAATCAGGTATGTTCTTCAGAACCTTCAAAACTCAATCCCCTTTTATGTACCCGATTCCCAAACTCTCCAGAAAAGTGATAGCCCTAAGAGCATTTGGGGTTTGATTTCTGTTGAAATCCATTTCAGTTGTGGATTTAAGAGTCTCTCTGGCAATCCAATTTGCAGCTTCATTCTGCTTTCTGAATATATGAATCAAGTCCATATGACTGGAGATAAGCTTTCTACAACAAGAGATAATAAAGACAAGAAACCACGGGGTTCTACCCCTCGAAATCATTTCAGTTAACAGAGAAGAATCAGTCTCAATATCGAGATTCGAAATACCCTTCTCTTGACATATGATCACCCCATCCAACAAAGCCCTACATTCTGCTACAATCTATATACTCTTACCGTACAATCTGCCATACCGAAAAACAATAAGACTATTGCTGTCTCTAACAATGCCACCTCCACTGGCTTCAATGAATAAACTACAAGCTCCATCATAATTGAGCTTGTATCTATTAGATTTAGGATTAATCCACCGAAGAGACATAGCAATTCTGGGTTTTTGAAGATGATTTAAGCAACCCAACAATGGACCAGTAGAACTAAATTTTCCCCAATGTTTCCTTTGAAGAAGAGATGCTCTATCCAAACCCGAGAGAATAAGCATAACATGATCAATCATATTTTTAGAGTTTATAATCCGATTTTCATGTTTTTTCTTATTCCTTGAGTTCCATAATACCAAAGTAATAATGGGAGGAAGGATAGAGCAAATATGTACAAAAAATATTTGTATGAGGGAATGACATAGATTGATTGATTTGAATATTGAAGAATCCCGCAAAAAATACCCAAACTTTCCAAGCAGCATGACAATAAACAAATGTGTGTTTGATAGTTTCAATTGAGTCACATTTTTGACACTTTGAGGCTAACGATCTTTCCTTTTTTGCAAGACAAAATCAATGGGCAACCAACCATGCAGTGTTCTCCCCAAAAACAGAAGGAGTATTTCAGAGGAGTTATTGAGTTCCATTTTTTACCAAGCATGTAAGAACTATTGCCTTTATTTTTGAGCTCATCCCAAGTTAATTTTGTACTGAACTACCCATTTAGTGAAAGAGTCCAACTAGGATAGTCATTCTGATTAGAAAGAGAGACCTTATGAATATTAATATAGTTGGTATCAGATATACCAACATTCCTCAAAAGCAGATTTCCAACTACCACTTACCCAAAAGTCTCTGACCAAGTTATTCCCAAACCCAGACATGTGTTCACCTTCTTCAAAAATAACAAAAGGCTGAGAGGAACAACACATATCAATCCAGAAATCCATCAAACCTTCACCCGGATGCCATAGAATAAACCTTTTAGCACTATCACAGACTTTCAGAAGTCTATCCTAAATTGTAGAACATTTAGCACCCTTGGAAACAGTTAAATGGTGCTTCCTATTGCAGTAAGTGGAGTATAACAGCTTAGACCATAGAGAGCTTTGCTTTATGAAATTCCACCATAGTTTATATGAGAATACCTTTTGAAGATCCTCCAAACTCCTCATATTTATACCACTTTCTCCATAACTTCTACAAACATTGCTCAATCTAAACCAAATTACTGCATTTTGAGAATCTTTAGAGCCCCATAAGAAGTTACTATATAATCTCTCTATTCTTTGAAGAGTTATTTTAGGAATAAATTATTCTGCATGGTATATATAGGGTAAGTAGTAAAACATATTGAATTAAGACTAGTTTTCCTCTAAAGGACAGAACTGTTTTGTCCCAATCATATTTTTTTTATTCATTTTGAATACCAAATCATCAACATTGCTAACTTTATTTCTTCTGTTAATTGTTTCCCCCAGATACTTGAAGGGAAAATGGTTATGCTTGAAGCCTGTTATCTGCTCAAGGTAAGAACTTTTGTTTGCAGACATTTTGTTTGATACAATTAGCTTTAATTTCTCTTTATTACCTAATTGCACATAATTTTCTTCGTAATGAGCTAGGAAATTACGCATAAGGGAGAGAGAATCAGAAGAACCATTACAGAAGATAAGCAAGTCATCTGCATACGCAAGGAAAGGTATCCTCGTAATGCCCCTATTCTTGTAGATAATTTTAGGAAAATCAACAGATAGCTTCTTTAGACCTCTGACCAGATATTCTTCAGCTAATATGAAGATACTGGGAGATAAGGGATCTCCCTGTATCAGACCTTTGTTGGACTTAAAATAACTTTTAGCCTCCCCATTTATTATGATAGAAAAATAGCTGTTAGTGATACACCTTTCGATTAGCTGAATAAAACCATGCCCAAAACCAAAACTAGCTAGAATACTCAATAAAAAAAGTATGATCAAGCCTATCAAAGGCCTTGGTCATATCCACCTTCATAATGACATTGCTTCCTCTAACTTTAAGATTCAAATCATAGGAGAGTTCCTGAGCTATCATAACATTTTCATGAATGTT
Source organism: Limnanthes douglasii subsp. nivea (assembly GCA_036936605.1). Taxonomy (NCBI): domain Eukaryota; kingdom Viridiplantae; phylum Streptophyta; class Magnoliopsida; order Brassicales; family Limnanthaceae; genus Limnanthes; species Limnanthes douglasii. The sequence goes on from JAUPFV010000001.1 coordinate 312,260,159, forward strand.
CATGCCTCTTAAACATGCCACTTGTTCCTCAGATAATAACAGAAGCAGAATTACATTGATTCTGTTATTAATAACCTTAGATATTATCATGTTGAACATTTTCGTTAGACTAATCGATCTAAAATCCTTCCACGAGTTAAGAACTTTGAATTTAGGGATACGACAAACTGCAGTTGCAAAGAGACCATTAGGAATAGAATGGTTTCTGAAAACATCTCCAATAGCTTCACACAGTTCTTTAGCAATTGTTGACCAACAGGCTTTAAAAAATTTCCATTAGAGCCATCAGGGTAAGAAGCAGAATTTGGATTAAGATTAGATATGAAATTCTGACTTTCTTCTTCATTAGGTATCTTTATCAGACTAAAATTCATCTCATCATCTAGTATTTTAGGGATTAGATCCTAAATAACATTTGAATTCCAATGAGTAGGACTGTCAGATAATAGTTCCTTGAAATAATCCACTACAGACTCCCCAATGACCTTCTGATCCTCAATCCACTCTGTCCCATTCTATATTCTTTAAATCTTATCCATTTTGACCCTTTTCTTGACCAAGTTGTGAAAGAAAGCAATATTTCTTTCACCATTTTTGGCCTAGTTAGAATGAGATTTTTGTTCTCAAAATACCTCATCTCTTTCAAGTAGATTGAGATGATGTTCTTTGGCTGAATCAAGACTCTTCTTATCTTCAACAGAGTTAGTTTGCTGATAGCTGATTTTCTTATAAGCTAGTTCTTCCTCTATTTGTTTAATGGAGTAAAAAATATTCCCATAAATAGTTTTGTTCCAAACTTGAAGATCAGTCTTTAATCTTTTCAGTTTGAACCAAAAAAAATTCATAACATTATCCTTAATATCTTTAGACCAGCTATCTTCCACTAACCTGTTGAAATCTTCATGTAATATCCACATATTTATAAATTTAAAAGAAGATTTGAACCTGTTTAGAGTATTTGAGATTTTGATAATGAGAGGAGAGTGATATGAGCAAGTCTTTTCTAAATGTGTCACCATGATTTCTTCAAAGTAGTTAAGCCATGAATTGTTGAATAAAAACCTATCCAACCTTTTCCATTTCCTTCCACTAGTCCAGGTAAATTTAGTCTTCAAAAAACCCGCGTATGTAAGATTACAATATGAAATAAAGTAGTTAAAATCATCAATAATTTTTAAGAAAGTTGTAGAGCAGTTAAGTTGTTTATCAGTAGATGAAATTATATTACAATCCGAGAATAAGACATTCACTACTGCCATCATCGAGACTTCTAAGATTCTCCCATAAGATTTGTCTTAGAGTTCTTTTGCATTTAGTTATACAATAGAGACTCCAAAGTCTTTGTTAAGACCGATGTACTTAACATTAAGGTGAATAAATTGGTCATCATTAGCAATTGTGTCAACAACAAACTCTTATTTCCAGAAAACCCAAACTTTGTTGTTAATGTTGCTAGAAAAGCCCTGAAACCCCAACTTCTAAACAATAGAAGTTATCTTAGATTTATCAATCATAGGCTCTTGAAGAGCCATAAAGACAATTTTCTTAGACCTTTTGATAGCCTTGAGCCTTTGGATCGTTTCTTTGTTACCTAATCCCCGAAAATTCCAATTGAGAATCGAAATAGTCACTTGGAATTGTTAGATTTAGCAGCACCTTTGTGCTGTAGAAGTTTGGTAGATATAAAACCTTTTGTATTCATAACTTTCAACTTACAAGGTTTTTAGTAAACGAATTTTTTATAATCAGTATCGTGAATCTTATTCAATTCTTCTTTCTTTGTAACACGGGAACAAGGAAGACTTCCTCAGTAATTTTTTGTTGGAGAGATTTGATCTTGATGCAGCTTATCAAGGATAATGTCAGATCCCAAATCAATTGTATGCAGAGCCCCGATGATTTATGCATTGCATAAATCAATAGTATCAGTTTGAAGATCCAGGTTAGCACAGTTATCAATCTAATAATTCAAATTTGGGTTAGATTCCACTGAATTTTCAAGGAGGGGTCATCAATAGTCTTCTTTGTTCTTCTTTGGGTGACTGTTTCGTTGTCTTTCACAATTATTGAATTTAAACAGTAGTTTTTGTTATTTTCAGTCTACCCATTTGTCTTGTATTTTGCAGAGTTCTGAAGATTGGTAAAGATTTGAGAATTGATAGAACCTTGAAGATTATCAAGGATCTTGTACACAACAGGAGGAACCACTTTTCTACAAACAGATTCTTGATGTTCCAAGTGAAAACAGTGGTTACAATAATGAGGGTAAGCTTCATAAACCATATCTATCCAAAACCCTTCATCTCCAAAGTATACCCATAGTTTCTTAGATATAAGTTTAGAAACGTCAATTTCAACCCATATTCTGTAGTAATTAGACCTGGCCCCACTTTTAGTAGGCACCCAAACACTCAAGGGAGAACCTAGATATTTAGCAATTTCCAGTATAATATTCTCTTGATACATATATTCCGGCAGATTAGGCAGATCTATATAAACTGGAGTAATATGATATTCACGATGAGGATTAAAAAGAGGACTCCATTTAAGAATTATCATGGTTTTACTTCCTATAACCCACACATTCCTTTTCCACATCCTGATTAGATCTTCTTTTAGCTCAAATTTGATAAAAATGTGTCTAAAATCAAGTTTAGTGACGGTTGTACTCTTCATTAAACTTGAAACTACCAAGAAAGATCTTAATAGACTTCATGCTAGGCTTAATAGTTCCAAATTTACCAACTATGGTATGTTTAGAGTTAATCAGAAGTTTGTCCTTATATTTTCTATCAAATTGAATAACTGAGTGGTCTGAATTATGAGAGATGGATACATTCTCATGAATTATGCCTTGAGACTTTGGCCTTAAACAATTTGCAAAAGATTTATAAAGAATAAGATTTTTCTAGATCTTGAAGTTATGATCTTTCAGAACACCTGAAGTAACTTCATAGATATGGTTGCTTCTTATTCATGTGTTGAATTCTGATTCAGAATGATTAGGAATATCATTCTTGAGGGGGCCATATGAATAACCTTGATTAAAATTTTGATTCAACAATGGAAATTCTGATTCAAAGATTGAAGCACTTTTCTCAACATCTTGATTATTTGGTGAACATAATTCACCTTCCTCCATCTATATGAAGATTGAAGAATGATTATAGTCGAGACTGAAGATGAAGATTAGGCTCATGAAGTTCTTGAAGGTTTTCAGTTTTCATCCAATAATATTCAATCTATTATCCCTCAAAATTGATGTTTCATTTCGGTAAATGTGATCTCCAAATTATGTTTCAAACGAGTAAAAATTTGATTCCTTGTTTGGAATTTGTTTATCTGATCAAAATTAAAAAAATTTGTTGCGAACAAAATGCAAAAACCCAAATTTTTAGTCACAGTTGTTAAATATAATTATATAATAAATTAAAATAATATTTGATGAATGTGACACTTTATATTTTATATATTTTTTGCCGGTTTTATCTAATAATTTTGATCCCTTAGAATCTATTTTATCTTTAATTTTCAAAATTAATTTAAAAAAACTATTACCCAAATCATAATCGAATTTCATCAGATTCGCGTTGATCTTCAATTTTCGAAACAAACATAACTTGTTTTGATAAAAAATAATGTTATCTAACATCTGATCTCGATTTTTTTTTTATAAAAAAAGAAAACATCTTTTGACTAGAGAAAAAAACTTTAATAAATTTTATAAAACAATTGTCCCATCTTTCTCTTATAACTGAGGAACAAATCATATGTGAACAAAATACAATTTAAACAGTGAAAATGAAAAAAGAACTAGAAAAAAGAAAACTAAAATTTGCAACTAAAATAATATAACGGGCGGATTAGATTATTAAAGATGTTGATTCATGAATATAGTTTTCATAATATATTCCATTATAAAAAATAGTTTTATTTTATTATTAACCCATAGTTATGGACCATGATTCAACATATATTATTTCATTATCGATATTAAGATTATTGATATTATGACATATTAATTAAATCATAAATAAATATAATATTTTTTTCGAACCGCTACTCAGAATGCAAGGAGCGCGCACCTGGTAAACTCACAGTCTGACTGAGACGTAAAATCCTGCAAACCAACGCCAAAAAGATAAATCACACAGTCTGATTGAGACGCAATATCCTGCAAACCAACGCAAAAAAAAGTAAACCACACAAGGTGACAGGCTCAGCCGAAAAAGTGTAAATAAATGGGCTCGAACTCATGACCTTAGGTCACAAACATGCTTTACCGAACCAACTCAGCTTCCCCTTTAAAATTAATAATATGATATTATTATTTAAAATATCGATGGCTAATAAAAATATGTAACTTTGGGTTCGATTGTTTCGGATTTGTTGAAGAAAAATAATCGGTAGATTTGAAATATTAGAGTTCTATCGTGAGAGATCTAAACAAAAACTTTATATGTATTTTTTGAATTGATTAAAATGTTAAAAAATGGGGAAAAATATAATAAAAGTAAGATGATATCAAATAGTGGAATGTGTAACAAAAAAGATATCATAACCCTTAATGAATATAATTGTTTCAATTATAAAAAATATATAATTACTTTTTGTAATATTGGCCGTTCTTATAGTTGTTGCTTTTTAAAATATAGTTTTTTTTTCCATAAAAATTTAATTTTTTTTATATTTTTATTTATTTATTTACGAATGAAATTTATGAAGTCATCGTTATTTGTATGTATTGAGACAATCCAACAAATGGTCCAGTTAACGCTGACTTATATCATTTTCAAATAATTAGAATGTTGAAAAAAAATAATATTGTACATGGTTGAGAAGAATCGAAGGTTTAGTCTTTAATTCAAATAGTATTTATCTCATTTCTTGTAAAATCGTACGAGTTGTTAAAAATTGATATGGTATCAAAAGACTTTTGATTCATTTGGAATTTAAGTTAACACTTACTAAAAACAGTTAGATAATCATATTAAATATGACTATAAATATTCACGAGTCTAGTTCATAGTACAAAATATTATATTAAAAAATCGATAAAATTATATTTTTTCGTAACACTTGTTGAAGTTTTAAAAACGTATTTTTGTATCCAAACAAATTAGATTAATCTTAAATTTAATTTTACACTAGAGAAAAAAATGTTCAAGGTGATTATCAGGATCTTTGCTTCCATCATATATCTCCATTTTAGAGCTACCAAACCGATTTGATAGATTTCCAGAAAGAACCTTTGAAAACAAAGGTGATTGCCTCCATTTATGAATTTGGTTAAACATTGATCGTCATCAGGAGTGGCCAATATATTTGGTTTGGACTGGATATAAAATTGATCATTTAACAAATGGTCGATACCACAATCTACCGATCCATTTACTTTCCATTGATATTTCTTATTTTTTCCTTTTTTTTCTCTATCCATTTTCTTAGAATGTTTTTTAGTTAACCTCATTTTCTTCTTCTAACGACCATGGTCACTACTTGATGAAGAAGAAGAATTATCTGAGTCATGTTTTGTGGTTGAGTTTCCAACATAATCCGATGTGTTCATTAACTACTTAGCCCGAGGTTTCTTTTTCAAACCTGTAGTGAGCCTTCGGGGACTGATCATTTTCATCTTGTTTGTGATTGTTACCATGCTCATCTGTAACAATACATCCCGCAACGAACTTTTCTTTTAATTATATTTTAGCCTACCTTTGGGCCCTCAAAGCTTCAATCTTAGCCCTTAGCTGATCACGCTATTCTTTCATGAACTGTCTTTCTTCTGTATTATGATAGACATGATATATTGTAGCATGCTGATTATCACCTCTTACACCCTAATTGTCAAGAGGGGGAACTTCTTACATGCCAAAATCCATGTCTCAAACAGCTCCGAAGTACGATATACAAGTATGGTTTTGAATATAGTTATTCAGGCACCTCACGCTCCCACTATGGTTACCAATGTGATGATGGTAAAATCATATTTAAGGGAACTTTTGGAATTTGTTGAGTTTGAATGATATCAAATTCTTAGTAAGAGCTAGTTAGAGAAATGAGCTCCTTGTATTTAATAGAAAAGGAAAAAAGTCCAACACATTTAATGCTATTTGTTGAACTATTTATATTCTTTTTAGATCCATGGGACATTTGGGTCAATCTCACGAGCCCCCAGACCCATAAACAAATACATTATGCACCTAGCTGAGTCATTAAGCATATTGCTGGCATTGAACAGTACATCGTCCCTCGACTATCGCGTTTGGTGGCAGATAGTCCCTTGACTTTCAAATGTCTGTTGACAGTTCCTAGACTATCGCGTTTGGATAAAGTTAGTCCACCAGATCCTTTGATCCATGAGAGGCTGCCACCTATCACCATAGTCTCTAGCTTTTTGTATAACCACTAGTCCCTTGAGTTTAGGTCAAATCCAAAATGTAGAACATTACGGATAACCAAACTCAAGGGACGAGTGGTGATACAAAAATCTGGGGACTATGGTGACACGTGGCAGCCTCTCATGGATCAGATGATCTGGTGGACTAAATTTATCCAAACGTGATAGTCCAGAGACTGAAAACAGACATTTGAAAGTCAAGGGACTATCTGCCACCAAACGCGATAATCGAGGGACGACATACTGTTCAAAGCTGCATATTGCTTATTAATTGAATTTAGTTATCTTATGTGAACTGCCCCTCTAAGCGAATCCACATTACTATTTGGGTCCTCCAACATAATCCGATTCTATCATGTTTCAATTAGCAAAATTTCAAACAGTCTAAATTATGTTGATGCAATATGTGTTTTTAACAGTTTCGACGCTTGTTACAAGAAAAAAATAATAATTTTGTCTAATAGTTTTCTTTTGCTATAATATTTTTTTCTATTATAAATCACACGTGACTTTTCGCAACCATATTTGATATTAATATTTAAATATTTTCAATCAGTATAAAATTACATTTTAAATTTATTAAAAATATGTTAGTGCAAAATCGATTGACTATCACGATAAATAAAACATATTTTATCAAACAAATACATTTATATAAAATATATTTTCATTATAAACTAGACTCATGAATCCTCAAAAATATATATAGTATCAATACTTAAATATTTTTAATAAGTACAAAATTAAATTTTAAATTGGTCTAAACTTTGTAGATACGAAATTGGTTTTTATCAGTTTCGACGATTGTTACGAGAAAAATCATAACTTTAACTAAAATTTTCATGATGAATTTTGATGATGATGATGATAAACTATTATGTCGGGCCTTCTCGTAGACTTTGAAGGCGAGTGCATTAAAATGGTATAATAGTTTACCATAAGGATCTATTAAAAAACTTTGATGTTATGGATGGCCTTCCGGAGGCAGTTTTTAGGAAGTAAAAAGCTTAAAGGAAACAATGATATTATTATTCATTGCACAGAAGAACCATAAGAGTCTTTAAAGGACTACATTAGCCGCTTTGTGAGTACAAAAAATGGATTGGCTGATTGTTTTGAGCAAGTAGCTATCGTTTCCTTAAGGCATGGTTTAATGCTATGTGATTTGGTTGATTCAGTAACTCAGAAATAATCGATAACCATGGAGGATTATTGAATCAGGTCGAAAAGAAAATTACAATGGAGGAAACCAAAAAAATTCGAGTACCACGCCATAATAGGTATGCCCCTAATATTTATATCCAAAAAGCGAGTTTTCGATCCCAAGCTACAGTCAATTACCGACCTAAGGATTCCCGAAAAGGTTCACCTCGGCCTAGATAAAGCCAATCAAATTAGGGCCAACAGTCTAGACCAATCAGAAGTCAGTGGGTCCAACCTGAATGGTTTTCCGAATTAGGTGAAAATGTAGCTACCATTTATGATGGAACTAAGAATACTGTGCATTTCCGATGCCGGATACCAATTCAATTTCTTAGATAAAATTAGAACACTCGTTTTTGTAGATACCATAATGATGTGGGCCATGATACCCAAGATTACATTTTCTTAAAACAAGAAGTGCAAACCTTGATCGAAAGGGGGAAGTTGTCTGATTTTGTTAAAAATCAAGGGGGCAACATGCCCGTTAATACGCATGTCCAGCCTAGTGCAAGTAAAACACATGTTACATCACCAACAGTTAAAAGACAAAGTATGAAGACATCTGAATAAGAGGATGCTATGGTAATTAATGTATCAAACATACAAACTCTAAAGAATACTAGAATAATGATAGGAGAAATTTGGTTACCTTTATAGAATTGTAAGATCAATCTATTTCTCACTCTAGAAATAGAAACTGGTAAAAACAATTACCTTTATATATGGGTAAGGAAGATTCACTTGAGTGTTTTACTAGGGAATAAGAACCAACAATAATAATTAGAAAAGGCTATTAAATATAGTCGCTTTTCTTTTTTTGTAATATGTACAATCACCAAGAGTAAAACCATTCAATAGCTCCAATGACTACGTGACATGTGTCTTGAAGAAAGTAACCATTTAAAGTCGTGACATTCTGATAATAGATTTGATAATATCATTCAGATACATTTCAAGAATGATTTACAATATAAGCTCTCTCGAAATGCTTCAGAAAGGGCTAAGGGGGCTAGATGATAGGGTCATATTATATTAGAGGACCCAAGCAGTAAAGTGGATTGGATTTTGCTTAGAGGGGCAGTTCGGACCAGAAAACTATTTCAATGAATAAGCAATATGCTTAGTAACTCAGGTAGTTAAGTAGTACATTTGTTTATGGGTCTGGGGCTCGTCAAATTGAGCCAAACATATAACCTGACCTGAATAGTCCATGAATCTAAAAAGAATATAAATAGTTTAACAAACAGCATTAAATAGGTTAGACTTTTTTTTTCTCTCACTATTAAATACAAGCAACTCATCTATCTATATAGCTCTTGCTAAGAATTTAATATCACTCAAACTCAATAACTTTCAAAACTACCCTTAAATATGATTTTACCATCATCAAAACTAATTCACTATTAATACCATATTTGGTTGCTAAGATCCACACGTATAGTTTTTAATGAAAGAAATATTATATTAAAATTAAATCGTTAGACAAAGTTATGATTTCGTCCAAACTGTTAAAAACTGATTTTACATTCGATAGATTTTAGATCAATACAAAATTAAATTTTGTACTAACTTAAAACATTTAAATAAATATTTATAAAATTTATGATTACAAAGATTCACGAGTCTATATTTTCTTAAAATAAATATTATATTAAAATAAAATTATTTTTGTCATAAAAATCGTCAAACGTGTCAACAAACTATTTTGCATCAACATATATAAATCAATTTGAAATATAATTTGTATTGACTGAAAATATTTATATATTATCATATATTATTGTGAATTCTAGCATTCTAGCTTTTAGAAAATAAATATTATATTAAAATAAAATTATTAAATAAAGCTATGTTCATTCTCGTAACAACCGCCGAAGCTGTCATCAATTTCGCTTCAACAAATTTCATATCAATTTAAAATATAAATTTGCACTAGCCAAAAATATTTAAATATTGATACCATATATGGTTGTGAACATTCATTGATGAGTCCGGACAAACTCACCACTACTCACTGAGAAAACCGGACATGGGTAATTCGGACAATAAGTGCCCACTGAACTATCTGGAAAGGACAAAAGTATTAAAACACTAAACACCTTTTGACTAAGCTAGGTGCTAATCGGCTTATTAAGTAAATTAGTCCTTAAACTTGACCCGAAAGCCCATGAGTCCATAATTTAAGGGTATAAATACCCAACTATTTTCATTAATGAGGGTAATGAACATTTAATACAACTAGGCAGCTTAAATCTCTCACTACAAAACATCCAAACATTTAATACTCTTAAAACTCTCCAAAACACTTCAAAAAATTACCCCCAGCTTAAAATAAACCTCACCATTCACGAGTCTAGTTTTTAGTAAAAATGTTATATTGAAAGAAAAATGTTAGATACAATTATGTTATTTCTCGTAAAAGTCGTCGAAAATGTTAAAAACCGATTTTACATATACAGATTTTAAACCAATTTAATATTTAATTTTGTACTTATTAAAAACATTTAAATATTGATATGATATACGGTTGTGAAGATTCAAGAGCGTAGTTTTTAATAAAAGAACTAATTATATTAAAATAAATTTGTTAACGAAGATATGTTTTTTTGTCATAACAATCATCGAAGCTGTTAACAATCAATTTTGCATTAACAAATTTTAAATCAATTTGAAATGTAATTTTATATTCATAAAGTTATGTATTTCTCGTAACAATTGTCAAAGTTGTCAAAAACCAATTTTGCATCAATATATTTTTGATAAATTTGAAATTTAATAATGCATTGGCCGAAAATATTTAAATATTGATATCATATATGGTCGTGAATATTTACGAGTCTACTTTCTAATGAAAAATTGTGAGATAAAGTTAAGTTTTTCTTGTAACATGAATAAGCCTATTATTCAGGGTTGTATAGCATAAATAACCATGTTATTCTTTAATGTATTAGATAAATAGTCTTATTATTTCGGTTTTGAGTGTGCATATCTAATTAACTTTAAATATATACATGGTAAAATTTATTATTGTAGCTTAGTTATGATTTTTTTACTGTATTGATTTAAGTAATATAAATATATACATAATAAAATATGTTCTCGTAGCTTGGTTACAATTGTTTTTATGTGTGTACTTGAGTGACGTGAACAAATGTAAGGTTAAATATGTTCTCTTAGCTTAATTAGTGTTACTTTTGAGTTTATATGTTCGAGTAAGATGAAAAAGATAAAAGGTTAAATGTATTCTCGTGGTTTAGATATGGATGTTTTTTAGTTTGTGTATTTGACTAATGTATATAAATCTAAGGTGAAATATGTTTTTGCAACTTATTTATTATTGTTTTTAAGTTTTTATATTTGAGCAATATTAATAAATACATGGTAAAAATGTGTTCATGTATCTTAACTAATGTTTTTTTGAGTTTGCATATTTGAGTAACATGGATACATGGATTGTTAAATGTGTTGAATAAAATGAATACTGTTTTTATTCATGGCTCATAAGATGAATAGTTATGTTACTCTTGGATGGGTAACATGAATAATCGTATTACTTTTTGCTGCATAACATGAATAATTTTGTTAGTCATGATGTATAACAAGAATAATCTTATTATTTATGAGTGCATCCCATAAATAGTTTTATCATTCATGCTTGTATATAAAGAATAACCATATTATTCGTATAATTTTCTGTAACTGGAGATTGTGATTAATATAATATGTTAAATGTGTTCTCATTGGTTAGTTGCGTCTATTTTTGTAAGCGAAGTTGTGAATAACATGAATAAAATTATGGTTAATTTTTAACATGAGTTTGGAATTAATATGAATAGATAAGTTGTTCAATACATTCTTATTGCTTAGTTGGGTTTATTTTGAACGAGGGTTGTGATTAGCATGAATATATTTATTTGTTAAATGTGCTATCGTGAATTAGTTAGGTCTAGTTTTAAATGTAGTATGAGATTAACACGAATCAACAAGTGGTTAAATGTATTCTCATAGTGTAATTGGGTCTATTTTTGAATGTGAGGTTGTGATTAAGATGAATAAAAATATGGTCATGTTATTCATAACTGTATAACATGAATAGTTTGGTTATTTATGGTTGTATGACATGAATATTCATGTTATTATTCATGCTATTCTTGGCCGCATAACATGAACAATCTATAAAAAGGGTTCCAACCATCAAAGATGAAAACAGTAAGTTATTTACCTTTCTTTGTTGTTAATTTTTAGTTAAAGCTGCAAGGATTAGCCCTCTAGCGTTATTTAGGGATTATAACCCTATAATGGTTTATTAATAAAATATATTATGTCTAAGCTTTTTTATGTATTTGAGTTTGATAATTTTTGGATGTTTAATTTTTTTTATAACAAAACATCTAATTGGGTTGGTCAATATAAGGTGATTTGTTATAGAAATATATTATTTTCAACAAAATATTAATTTGTTCATACAAAAAAACCTAATATCGACCAATTTGGTCAACATTAAGTATTTTTTTTTAAAAAAAAACCTAATCTAAACCAAGTTGGTTGCTATTAGGTCTTTTTGTAGAAAACAATTGTAATAATGTACAACCAAGTTGTTCAAAGTGTAATCTGCTCGTCCTCACAATTTTCTTCAATGATGAATGTGTGCCTTTAGCATTAAAAATATTAAGAAAACATTAATATGGATGCATTATAAACCTACTGATTATTTTTCGTGTTTTAGTAGTGCTTGACGAATCTAGTGTGTGCATATAAGAATTTTTCATCGTACGATTTGATTCAAGATATTTCAACATACTCTGGCAAAAGAAACGATATTCCTGCTTATATGTCATTTTCATAAAAATGTATAATATATTGAAATTTCTTGTCGATTGCGCTCATCAATGTTACTTCTCTATTAGTCAATATAATATTAGGTAATGATAATATTTTTATTTTACGAGCAACCAAAGACGATCCATTGCCCAAATATAGTTGTCCAATACTTCAACACCCATAAAAATAAATATGGCGCAATATATTAAGTGTGTTGATGTAATCCCAATGATTTCAAATAGTAACATTCTATACCTTGTTATTTTGTATATAGTGTCCATAATTAGAATATGCGGAAATATTTTGAGAAAATTGATGGCTGCCGAGTATGGGGAAAAAATCTTTATTTACTTCAAACAGCTTAGTTTTTGTTTGATGTCAGACGACGTAATTGTTTTTCTTCAATTTATCCTACCAAAACTGAATGTGCGTTTTATCACACATCTCCAACTTATGGTGTTTCCATCTTGCATTATAATATTATGTATGTTGGATAAATTGTTGGGTGACTCATTCATAAACCCGATTAAAATTTTATAGGGACGGTGGCAGGTCGTTGTCAATTTCTTAACTAATTCTACGCATCATTCTACAAATTTTACAGCGCCATGATTATACGTTCCGCATGTAATTGTTAAATTCCATAATCTAATGTGACATTCAATAGGATACTATTTTATTTAAAAAGGTCAATCATATTTTTTGTCCCCCAAAGATATTCTCTTAACATTAGGTTTACTATAAATTTTTATTATACGATTCATATTTCTCGCAAACATACATTAGTCTTGGGGTTGTACTAAACCGTCATCATGATAACACTTACGAATAATGTATTATATATTTATACTCATACGATCTATTCAATTTATAATATGGAATTTACTTAAATGTATAATAATCATAAATGTTTAAAAACAATATTCATAAATATTGACCCTTTTAAGTCTTTTTCTATTAATTTATTGATAATATAAATTGGAATTGGAATTATAAAATTTTAGATTAATTATTATATTAAAGAATAATAATATAAAAAAATTATTCATTAAATAAAAAAAATCATAAAATCAAGTCTAAGTAAAAAATTAAAATTAAAATCTTGTTTTAATAAAATGAGTTATTTATAGCGCTTAAGGTGATAAACGTGATAAAATATGATGAGATATAGAGTAATGGGTGAAAATGTGACAAAATATTACGGGATTCAGAGTAATAGATGAAAAATGTGACAGAATATGGTGGAATACACTCAGATGCATAATAAACTGTCACGATATCATGGTAACACAACATGACATACCACAACGAGATTCTGCCATGATGGAGTTTTTTTCCATCCATCCCGTCATGGTACGACAATGGTAGAACACGTCGGCATTCACGTCTCCTCGCCGGAACACTAAGTAACTTGAAATTTTAATATACTTTTTTACACATACAAAACTCATAATAATTTTAATTTTACATTTTTTATAATGTGGTGGGTTTTTAAAATCAGCTAGTTATGTTTAAAATAAATAAATAAATTTTCATTTTTTTATTAATTCATAACACATATAATATAAAGTGTTGTTTGATAAACAAATTGTTATAGATTTTATAGTTTCATGTGTATATTATAATTTAAAGTTTTATAAGGTTATTATAATTTTATCATTATACTTTGATTATTAGTATTGTTTGATTATAAGTACTACATGTGTTTTTATACTTTGATCACTATTAGTGATAAAATAATTTTTTTTGTTTGATTTTTACATAAATTGTTATAATTTGTTTAATTTAATAGTGGAAATTTTGTTATGATAATTTATTACATTATTAGATTGAACGTTAAAATAATTGTTGTTGTAAAAAATTATTAATAAAGTTTTATTACAATTATGCTTCATCATAATTTTTTTTTATCTTCTGACTTAAGTGGTTCTTCATCCTTACGTCCATCAGTAACTTCATTCACAAGATCCTATTCAACAATATGAAGGAAAATAAACTATGCAACCTAATGGATACATATTAATTTCTAAAAGCTCTTAAAAACTACTATAATTTTTCAAACCAATGAAAATAATTATGGAGTCTAATGGATAAAGTTTCACTAATGACCACCAAAATGAAATTGATATTTTTGTTAGCAAAACTATACCGTATTTCAGAGCACTCCCTAATAAAACCATATAATACACATTGTAAGAGAATAATAATAATAATTTTTATGATATATATTTTCTTACAATGTGTATTATAGTTAATATCAGAGACTTATCTGAAGTACGACTTAATTTTGTTAACAGGAATGTAAATTTAAATTTGTTGGTCCTCAGTGTAAATTTTATCTATTAGATTTCAAAGTTCATTTTCCTTGGTTTGAGAGATTAAAGTAGTTGTATTTGAGAGATTATAGTACTTAAGTTTGAGAGATTTTTAAAGAAGAATATTGTTTGAGAGATTATTTGTAGGATAAATGAGAAATAAAGAATTTTATTTTCTACATATAGAGCAAAAATCCAAAACAAATGCCTTTGGTTGAAAACGTATATCTGTTTAGCCCAAACATATATCTGGTTTTTATAACTATTTTTTTAATTCTCAAAAGATCTGTTTTGGACACGTTTAAAAAAGTAGTCATTAACCGCTAGCCAAAGCTAGTCGTTGTTCTAGTTGGTAGAGAAATATACACCCATTTCCATAATATCTATGATACATTTTTTATTATAAATATAATGTTTATTATTTATATTTCTCACACAATCATCATTCGATTACTACTAAACTTAAAATTATCTTTCAAATCTTCTTTTTTCAATTCATAATATGATTTATATTGAATATCTCCAAAGAAAAGTCTTAAAAACCTCGAAAAGAAGAGTCGAGACAACCAACAGAAGATGTATTTGAAAGTATGAAAGAAGAATCAAGTGAGGATATTTGAGATGACGCCAACATCAATGTTCACGTTCTTAACGAGATGACACCGAGAAAAATCACTATAAATACGGGTATCCTTTTATACAATGATAAGTTTAACGATGTCATAGGTATCCAAGTGTTATTTAATGTTTATATGACGTGATAGATTGGTTTTATTTTGCAAAATTTAGTTGCAAGTAATATATAAAAATTATGCAACAATTTTATTCAACTACAAGAATAATATTAGATGATGCATCTAGTTTTGGGATGAGCTACCAAATTAATGATACATGTTGTACTTTTTTTAAACTAACTAGGACAAGAATTTATCTTGTCATGACAAGGCATTTTAAAAGTTTCTTTAAGGTCCTTAAGTTATCCTCATAAAAACTAGTCTACTAATTGGCCTATATCATTGGATAAAGCAATGAAAATACTGAATAATTTTAGACCTCAGCTAATGGTTGGCAAGAAACCTAAACCTAATAATACAGATAATCTTGATGAAGTTCAAAAATTAGCTATGGAATTTGTTGGTTCTTGTTTTCTTCATAATAGATCAGACCAAGTGTCGCAATTGAATGCATGGTGCACCTAATCTGCCTTAAGCTCGGGTGAGGCCAATCAAGCATAATATGATGCAATAGCCGACCACATCCGATGTCGGTAGTTCTTCTCATCAACTGATGTAGCGAAGCATGCAGACAGACTTGTTTCTCGCTCAGGTATCAAAATTCGGTCAAATTACTCAAATCGAATATTTCAATGAGCCCATCAGATTTTAAAAATATGATTGTCACTGAGTTTGATAGCCGAATTCGACCGATGAAGCTTTCAAAAAACTAGTTTTTATATTTACGCGTTATTTAAATATTTATTTGTTATTTTTATTTTAATACAATTATGTAATTTCTCTATTTTGAGATTAGGTTTTGAGTAGTTGCTATATAAAGAATCATATACCTTATTTTTTCGTTAGACTTTGATGAATAAAAATTGAGAATTTTCTCTAAGTCTCTAAAAAAATTTTCACTCTAACTTTGGGTTACGATTTTTATCTGCTCTTTTCGTTTCTTTTTTTTTTGATTTCTTGCACTTCATCAGTTGATGTTAGAGCGACTTAACTCCTACGACATGGGTTAAGTAGATATGTCACCTAAAAGAACCTCTCGCGGGAAGTCCACTCTTCCAATCGCCGAACCATTCGGTCGAGAGGAGATGAAATATCAATTTGGCCAGATGGGTGAACAGATGAATTTGCTGCATATCAAGTGAAGAAATTCATAGAAGATATTGAGAGGTTGACAACCACCGGATTTCAAACTCCAACAGAAAATTAAAAGGCCAAAGGATCCATCAAATAATGATGGTGACATATGATCCAACCACAACCATAGCTACAATTTAGAAAAAACCAAAGAAGAAATAGATACATCAAGTAGCTGTTGGTGACATAGAGGGTTCACCGATACTCAATCATTCACTCTTTGATGAGTATGATGCTGACTATCAGGGTGAAATTTCTGATAAAACTTGGTCGGAATTGGCAGATCTGATTTATGATGTCTACAGTGATGGGTGAAATCAGTGTTAAAGATGAAGACGATTGGGTAACACCAAACAAATTCTCTCGTTATTTATATAAGGTCTACTGAAAAATTTGTTAAATATTTGGTTGATAATTATTTGTTAACCCTAAAAACCCTAAGAATAAAATATGATCTAGGATTAAGAATAAAAAAGAAAGCCAAAATATTATGAAAAAAGAGAAAAAGAGTAGTATTTTAATAGATGAAAATTATGATTTTCAATTAGAACCTGGGGAAGTCGTGAAAAAGTCTCGTTTCATCTAATTGAGCCAGATTGTAGTGTCTTTGATGTTTTTTGTAGGTTTTATAGTGGTAGAATTCAGACTGGACAAAGTGTATATGTGTTACGTACATGTTATTCGTCAGATGATGAAGAAGACATAACTGTCAAAAAATTGATTAAGTTATGGATTTATCAAGCTCGAAATAAGATACATGTAAGCAGTTCATCTCATGGTTCTTGGGTCCTAATTGAGGGCATTTATGCATCACAACACAAATAAACAATCCAGATATACTGTCACATCAACTTGAGAAGCCATATGGTATTCAACAAAGAGGAATTGTTTCTTTCTGCAAGAGTCTTGTTCTGATAAAAAAAAGTTATAGAGAAGCAAGCACATTTGTTTGTCAGATATAACATCTCTCGGATTTCTCAGATTATTTAACCATGTTTCAATTACAGAATTATATGTGCTGGTAAGTCTTTGTGCTCTTTGCTGAAGATGGTTTTTGTAGCTTTTCATCTATATGCAACTAGTACTCCACCAGATGTGAAGCAGTTGTATGAGAAAGTTAGCTTTTACACGTGCAAGGGTGCTTTGTGCTTAATAAATGGGTTGGTGATGATGAAAGACAATGTAAATTATTTTTTGAGGAGACAGTTTTTCAATATTTTGTCGTTTTGAATTCGAGGTCGAATTCTTCTCAACCGAAGAAGGATGATGTAGCGAAAAATGCAGACAGACTGGTTTCTCGCTGAGGCATCAGAATTGGGTCAAACAAGTACTCAAATTGAAGATTTTAACGAGCCCGCTAGATTTTAAATGTGACTATGTCACAAAGTTTGGTGTCCAAATTCGACCGATGAAGCCTTCAAAAACCAGTTTTTATATTTACGCACGATTTAAATATTTAATTGTTATTTTTATTTTATTTAAATATTTTATTTTAAGACATTTATGTAATAACCTATTTTGAAATTAGGGTTTTGGGTATATTCCATATAAAACATCATATACCCTATTTTTCCATAGCACTTTGATGAATAAAAATTGAGAATTTACTTTGACTCTCTCAATCTTTTTCTCACTCTAACCTAGAGCTAGGGTCTATATTTTCTCTTTTCGTTTCTTTTCTTGATTTTTTGCAGCCGTCGGTTCTATTTCGACTATCCCCTCCAGCGTGCCTTTGAAACTCTAGGGTTTCTATATCGTTGTTTCTTCTTCTAATTCTCACAACGTCATCATCAACCAAAAGAAGATTGTCTGATCACAAATATATGGAATGGATGTATGCTCAAAACGAGACTCGGTGGAATAGAATCCAGACTCACTTCGGTAAAATTCGCAACACCAAGAGTCATATGCAGAGTAACTTACAACGTAAAATTGGGCACATACGACTACTAATAAAAATGTTGATGATGGAATCGATTAATCAACATATGTAAGCTCATTTTCTTCATCCTTCCTATCTTCTAACAATATAATTTTTTGGCGATAAAGATCTTGGAACACCAAATTTACAATAACTTAATTTTTTTTATTGTATTAAACATTTTTTTATTTTGTTATGGTTTCCTATTTTATTATAATTAACATGGTTATTATTTTGTCCAATTAATTTATTGTCTTGTTTTATTTATATGAATATTAAATTTGTTGTAAATATATTTTTAATTTTATTTTATTATTAACGGATTTACGTATAGTATGGTATGTATATATAAAATTCCGACCACTTTTAAATGATATAAAACCTTCCAACAATTTGAAAAATATAGTTTTGTATTATCCTTCTAATTTAATCATGAAATTTATTTTTTCATAAAATACATTCAAATATTTAATAAAATAATGTTTAAAAAATTCTAAAAAATATGGAATAAACATACAAAATTGTATATATATTAAGTGCAAATTATTTTTTAGTAAATGTACGAATAGAACGATGTACGAATAGAAGTAGTAGTATCTATACATTAGAATTGGTGGGATTACGAGTGTTGCGGTGGAAGAGATCAAATGCATTCCTACTCTGCATGAACTTCATATTAGGGTATAACAAAACCGTACCCAAATCTTGTTGTACAAGGGAGGGACAATTATTATACCAAAATATTTATTTTAACATTGGAATCATTTTTCCTTCTTCTTATTGTAAATTGATACCTGTGTGACCAAGAGGTTCCTCTGGAGAAAAGAATAGTAATAATATTAATGGGCATGTAAAATATATTATTTATTTCAAAGGAAATAACTATAATTACTGATGGATCGTGAAAAAGGTAATAAAAAGGAAAATCTAAATAAATTCGAATGAAAGAATTACCGTAAACGGAGTAAAAGCATTTATGATTCATCACATCATATTTATTACTCTTTCTCAAAACCTCTCCTCCTATTCAATCAAATCATACACTACCACACCTTCAACAAAATAAAAACCCAAAACCTTAGGGAGAGAGAAACAGAAAGATGATCGGAACTTGGAGTCATTTAGGAACGGTAGAGACTATCTACGAAGAAGACGACGACGACGATTCTTTCTCTTCATCGTCGTCCTTTTTGTCCCGGAAAGATCTACCATCGCCTCATTCCTCTCTTCGTCGTCAAGTAGAGTCTTGGTATGTATATACACTCATTTCTTTCGATTTTCTTACATTTTAGGGGTTTAAACTTTCCGATTAAGTGTTTTTTCTTTGAATTTAGGTCATCGATTTCGGGACGGAAACCGGATGTTCTCATTTACGTCGATGAAGCTTGTTTCCATCTTCATAAGGTACGCCGTATGCGCGCTATCTGATTTATGTCATATTTGTGGCAAATCTGCATCGTTAATTTAAAGTAAATCAATGAAAATTAGATAATGCAGTACGATAATCCTGAAGAAAGTGATACTATACCTCAAATTTAGAAGTTGTAGCCCCAAGAAAACGTAACAATTTCCGTTATGAATTGGTTTTTAACTTAATTACAGTTCTAATATCATTTTAATAAGTTACTTAGAGACCTTATAATTTCAAGATTCATGCATTGATTCTCTTTAACTATTCAATGCTCCACCACAACCTGTTGGTGGCCAAAGAAAACTAAAATTATTCTATACAAAATTCGTCAAATGTTCCACGAAATTTGAATATTATTTCCATCAGCTTCTAGCAGAAGTAGGTATATAGAAAATTCAGCCTGCTAAAACTGGTGGGTGCAAATTCTTTGTACCTGCAAATGCATTGAATGATAGTAAATCATGTATCTAATTGGTTTACCATAGGATCCACTGACATCAAGAAGCAAGTATTTAAGACACCACCTAATCCACTCAGCTTTTACTCTCTCACCGTCTTTAAACATAACGCCCGTGACTTTCTCCCTAGTAGCTACTTTCTGCTACGGGGGCCATGCCCCCTTAACACCCTCTAACGTTGCCGCTCTCCGGATCGCCGCCGAATTGCTCGAAATGACTACCGATGAGAGGGAAAGGTACATCTTATTTGCATTATTTTACTTTATTTTTATTAATTTCTCTTTCAGAAGTGTTAATGATTTACCTAACATATATAGCAACACACATTAATTTTTCTGCAATTTTGTCCTTTACTTTTATCTGACTTCTCAAACACGTTACAACCATAATATAAGTGGCTGGATGAATCCACTTTTTTGTAAATTCAATAAAAAATAGTAAATGTGACTTAAAACAACATCAAATATAAAAGACTAAAAATGTGTTTTGCAATAAGTTTCAGCTTCGAATGTGACGAAACAAATCTTAAAGAGATAACAGAAGCTTATTTTGAAGAAACAATCTATCTTGACCAAGATTGTGCTTATGTCGTATTCCAATCGTGCCTCGAGTTGCTTCCTGAATCGGAGTCATCAGCATCACTTCTGAGTAGGTGCATAGTGGCATTGAATTTAACAGAATACTCAAAAGACGTCGAGAGGTTTGTGGATGATGTTTTGCTTTTGCCGGAGGAGCATTTTAAGATGGTCACCGTGTTGTTAAATAGTTTGCTTCGATGTCACGATTTGCTATATAAGATCATCAATATATACATCAAGGTAAAATAAATGATATATTATCATTAGAGTTAGCTACCCAACGAACTTTTAATATATATTATATGTTATATGCAAGGTGTTCGATACCAAAAGATAAGCTTGATATAAAATGCTAACGGGATTCTTTAATATTGCAGGAACACGAAGATAATATAACAGAGGAAGAAAAATCAATCATATGCAGAACAATTGATTGCACAAAATTATCTCAAGCGCTCTTAGTCCACGCAGTGCAAGACCACAAAATGCCCTTGAGATTTATAGTTCGCGCTATGGTAGTTGAGCAGCTCAACACCCGCCGCTCCTTTCTCTCTGCCACCAGCAATCGCAACCTCACCTCTACGGTGGCCACCTCTATTGGTACAGGAGAAGTTGCGACACTAGGCGTGTTGCTTCAACGTGACGCGGCTCGGGTTGAAGCGGCTAATCTCAAAGCTGTTATGGATGCGACTAATTCCCGAATAGAGAGTTTATGCGAAGAGTTTAAGATCATGAAGGAGATCCTTGTACAAGGTAAGAAATGTGAATACTCATTATATTTTACTTACTTTATAGTTGTTTTAAACATAGTCAAGAGACAATTGCAATTCTAATCCTTATTTGTTTTCTCATACAATAGAAAATCCAACCATGTCGAGGTCTATTATGGATTCCCAAAGGTCCTCGAGTTTTCACTATCCAATTAATAACAAAATCGAGAAAGAAGAAAAAAGATCATCGAGCCTAAGGTTTTTTGGAAAGATGGTATCTTCGTCTTTAGATAGACAGCGCAATGAGAATCCGAAAACAAAGAAGAATATTGGGAAGAAATTAATTGATGGATTGAAGAACGTTTTCTTAGTTTCCAAAGCAGTGACGAAGACAAAAGAAGGTGGTAAAATTGAAAATCATTCAGCTCTTTCATAGGGGAGTGGCTTTCTAACTTAATGTTTAACCTTTTATAATTTAGTTTGTATAATCGTATAGTTAGATTCCAATATGAGATTGTTTGGATGTCGTTAGTGAAATGAATATGTATGATATGGCTGGGTTAGACTTAGGCTATTACGTTTATCATTTTTGAAAGGTATTACGTTCACTATTTTTTTATTGTTCAAATCTAGTGTACACTACCAAATTAAGCATGATGACAGGTTAGATTCACTGTATCTATTTTTTTTATTTATTATATTGTCCTTAAGAGAACATTATTCTTTTAAGGCATTGTTACCTTATCATTGATATTATTCATAGAATATATAAGCATATCTTTAATATCGATAGATAAATATTTTTTCTTTTAAATAATATGTAAATTTGCAGCACAAAATTTTCCTAAACTAACAGAAGAGAATTATTGAACGAGGACTAAAATTTATTATTCTATTTGTTCTTATTATATTTTGAGACCATCCGATTAATTTCTTTTAATTGAATATCTACTTTACTTTACAATCTTAACTTTTGTTACCAGCGTACTTATGAATTAAATGTTTATTTTACATTTTTTTTTGCTTTTAATAAGTGTCGACATATACTGTTTTTATTATTTAAGAGGTATAACTATATTTCTATATTTTTAATAGGTCACTTTTTTTCTCTTTTGTAGCTTTATCATAAACCAAATCTATTTTTATACTGTAAGATTAGTGAAAAGAAATAAAGGTTTTGTTTTGATTCTTAAAAAAGAAAGAAAGAGGACAAAAAAGAAACGAATACTCGCTGTATTTAAAAAGATAGATTCTTTTTAAAAATAATTGTTTCGAACTTTTAATAAATATTTTTTAAATTTTTAATTAAATTATATTAAAAGAAATATAAATTGATTTAAATAAAAAAATATTATGTATATGATAAAATAAAAAATAAACAAATCTGATTAGATATGATCAATCAATTATTATGTATATGATAAAATAAAAAATAACCAATATTTATATATTAAATATTTTCTTAATTTATCATCTATAAGTTCATAATTTTAAAAATTAATTATACTGAAAAAATAAAACATTTATTATAGGTTATTTTAAATAAAAAAAAGTAAGAAATTATTAAATATTTATGGCTAATTAGATATTATAATATTTACTTTTCATATTAGAATATATAAAATCATATTTTTCAAATTTTATATTATAATAACTTATATATTTAAAGTTAATATTTTCTATTTATCTTCGATTAACACCCACAATAAAAAAAATAGTTAATTTTATAATTATTGGTTATTTTTCATGAACATGTTTGATTCTCAAAAGATTTTGTTTGAAAGGAAATTATTAAATATTTGTGGCTAGATATTATAATATTTACTTTATATTAGAATATATAAAATTATAATGTTCCAAACTGACACTGATAATATAAAAATATCCATAGTTTATTTGATGATTATAGGTTATTTGTTATTAATATTATTATACCGATAATATAAAAATAGTTTATTCGATGATTATAGGTTATTTGTTATTAATATTATTTTAGAATTCATATATCAAAAGAATTTTGCCTCCGGAGTCGGTCTGCTTGGCCACGGAAGAAGATAGTTGGATGAGAGACTAGGTCATGGGCGGTAAACCAAACTTACTATTTATTTAAAAAATATGTGCGTACCTGTGACTCTTCTCTGCAAGAGATGATTAAAATTA
The DNA here is from genome assembly GCA_036936605.1 of Limnanthes douglasii subsp. nivea. Lineage (NCBI taxonomy): Eukaryota > Viridiplantae > Streptophyta > Magnoliopsida > Brassicales > Limnanthaceae > Limnanthes > Limnanthes douglasii. Next base: position 312,284,004 of record JAUPFV010000001.1, read on the forward strand.
AAATGTTGTTGTTAAATATGTAGATCTATTTATTTTTATTAGTATCTGGCACTAGTTAGATGTCTGTAAGAATGTATGAATTCATTGAATTGTATGATAGTATGAAGTTTAAGCTTAGAGTATTTAAGTATGAATTTAGTTGTTTAGTATGTCTATAATATTAAGTACAACATAAAAATATATATTATATTTATGAATATTTTTTTTAGTTTGGTGTTATATGCGAATTTTGGGTTTTAATTTTGTTTATCAACATTTTTCTATATTTGATTTAATCATTATTTTTATTTTTCTATATTATGATTTCATTTTCTAATCACCTTAACAACTTAATATTTTTTTATATGTTTATATGTTTTATATTTTTTTAAATAATTTTTGGTAGCTTTTGTAATTTTTTATAACTAACGATATCTAAAGAAATATTTTTGATTATCAGAAATTTGTAATTATTTTTTTATTTATATATTTTTTATTGGTATAACTTTTGTAATATTTTTTTTACAAATATGAATTGTTTTTATAATTTTTTAAACATTTCACGGGTTTGCGCGAGATATTTCCCTAGTATATACCAAAGTAAAAGAGCGGTTTACTGTGCTTATGAACAGTGACTCCTTTTTACATATTTACCCTCGTAACCTTTTACGTAAATTACGTTTCTTACCATTCATACCCATTACTTCGGCTCCGCTATATAGATTATTGTCTTTTATTTTTGTTAACAAGTATTTAATATATATATTTACGTTTGTAATATTTAATATATATATTTACGTTTGTAATATTTTATATATATAATTTTTTATTTTATAGTATAAAATTGAATGTTTAAATTGGTGTGGATTAATTTTGACTCAGGTAACTTTGTCTGAAGTTTTGTGGTATTTCAAGGGTATTTAATGTTTAGTAGATTGTAGTGAGAGATTTGAGCTCCCTGTTTGTATTTAATTTTCATTACCCTCATTAAATAAAAGTGGTTGGGTATTTATACCCTTAACCTTGGGCCACATGGGCTTTCAGGTCATGATTATGGATTCGGGTCGAGTTCAAAGACTCATTAGTTTTTAAGTAGGTAGGTAATTAGCTTAGTCATGAAGTGATTAAGTTTTCAATACATTAGTTCAGTTCGGATGGTTAAGTGGGTGGATCTTGTCTGAATTGCCCCTGTCCGGTTCTCATAAAGAGTGGTGATAAAATCCGGACTCATCGGTAGCCCCTTTTTTAGGTTGTGTTCGAAGGCCTTTGGCAAAACCTAAAAAATAGTCCGTATGCACTCATAACTATGTCCGGACAGATTTCAAATTGTATAACGACTTCATCTGGACTGAAAAAGTTTTCAGAAACTGAATGGTTTTTGTCAGAGATCGTGGGACACGTGTCTTTCTATGATTCGCCACATCGGCCATTTTTCTCCTAGAACGACGCTCCCACTTGCTCCAAAAAGCAACCTCTTCAATTAATGTGGGTGACATCAGCGTCGTCTTTAATCATTACATTATCCTTTCGTATTCTCCTAGGTATCGAAGAATCTTTTGTTCTTTCACTATAAATTAGTCCCCTTTTCACTGTTTTTCCATCTTCGTTATCTTTGCTCTGTTAAATTTCAAAGCTTTCATCTCTCAAAAAACCCTTCTTTTGGTGTGAGTTTATGTTCACAGTAAGAAACGCCTTAGTAAAAGCTGGGTGGCTCAATTTGTCAGAGTTAGAAAAAGCTCAAAAGGTTGAACGAGAAAGGCGCATTGCTGCAGGCCTCCCTGTTTACCATATTGATAAATCGGAAACACCAAGTTCAGAGCCTGATCGGGGTTCTTCTTCAGCTAAGAGTGCTAAGCCTAGGAGGTTGTTCCAGTCCAACCTTTCGCCAATCGTTTCGGGCTCATCGGTCCAGGAATCAGAGCCTGTTGTTGAACCAGAGCAGGCAGTTACAAGCTCTAAGAGACCTTCCCCATCCATTGCCATGGGATCGGACGTTGACGCCTCCCCAGAGAAGCTAGTAGACCGGCGAAGAGGTCGTTTGGTTAAAGGGCAGGCTCCAAAAACTACGGCTTCCAAGTCTGGGGCTAAAAATAAAAATACAGGGTCAGAAGCACCCATTAAAATCCCCAAGGACATACTGTCCGGTCCGGAGACAACTGATTCAAGTATCCGGAAAGAAACCTCCGGATCTGAGCCCCAGCCGGAGTCCATACCACAAGAAGTTAGTAATGCCCAACAATCTGGAAGGCTTGCTGAGCCAACCCCTAGTTCCTTTCACCCAAAAACAACTGATAATCATTCCATAATAATCGAAGAAGTGCTGGAGGATTCCATTGAAGAAGCTTCTTTTGAGTCCGAAGTCTCCGGGAAAACAAGTGAGACTGCTGCTGCCAAGAAGGACAAGAGCAAGGAGAAACTATGTTTAAAACATCCGGATTTTCCGGAGAGCCTTGCGGGAAAAGTGGGACCTTGCTTCCACAAGGTAAGTGTCAAATACCTGTTAGCCTTGCAGAAAATTAATTACGCTTTCATCCATACAGCCGAACTGGGTCGGATGCGAACAAAATGGGGGATCCCAGAGAATGTCAAAGTGAGTATACCGGTGGATCCGGAGACACCGATGGATTGCAAGCTTAGTGAGATAGTTTTCTTTACTGAGTTATTCAACCGGGGGTTAAGGTTTCCCCTAAACCCAGAGATCGTCAACTACTTTCACCTCATCAAACTCTACCCAAGCCAACTGAGCCCCAATGCTTGGTACACCCTCATGGCCTGTATTATGGCCTCCACGATCTCCAGAATCCCTCTTCCAATGGAGCAGTTCGTAGCTGTGGCTAGCCTTTGCAGAAACCACGTTATCCCCTTCTATCATTTCAACATGGGTGATGATTACAAGGTAGTGGACGACCTGCTTGAGTCAGAAATGAACTGGAAGACTCAATTCTTGTTTGTTAGTGGCGCTTGGGAGAATGGGAGAAAGATTAAAATCGGTGTCAACCCAAGCCTGCTTACCAGCAGATGGCGAAGTGATGGTAAGAATCTCATCTCATATTTCTATCTTTACTTATCACAAATTTGTTTGTCTAACTTGTCTTTTTTTTTGTAGTGCTGCCTAAGGACTTTAGTGATTACTTAAAAGCTGGGCAGACCACTTGCTCCAAGCTAAATGCTTGGGCTGCTGAAAAGTGCGGAAACCACTTCCACAATGCTTTTACCGGAGGCAATCTAACAAGATCCTACCTTTGGAATACAACTGACCGGAGGGACTTATCTTGGGAGGAATTAACCACTCCACCCCTTCGGAAGTAATCCTCCGGAGGACAGATGCACAAGATGGATCGTTGTATCTGCCCGGTAGAGCTAAAGCCCCAAGCAAGATGAAGGGCAAGAAAGGCAAGGACAAACATGGTATGGTTGAAGTCAATCCTATCGAAGTAGAGGAAGCTGCCCCAACAAACCCAGAGGGGCCGGACCAAGGACAGATTGATGTTTCTCTTCTACAAGTAGTGGAGCATGAAAGTACTAGAGAAGTGGTTGGATCTCCAAAATCCTCAAAGGCTCCTAAGAAAGACATGAAACGGGGATCAGAAGGCAAGGATAGGGAGGACAAGAAGAAGAAAACCTCCAAGGGTGATAAAATTTCTCTCCGATCTCCGGAGCCTCTTCCTCCTGTTGACCCTACTGACCCCACTCAAGCAGAAGGGATCCCCGGTGACTTTCAAGCCGGAGGGGGGTGCAGGAGGGGATATCAGCATTGATGGCGTTGATATCAGTGATCTTGAAGAGATTGGTCTTTACTTCGAAAACCTCCCTAAAGACGATTTTGTTGGGCCCTACCTCCCCCCAAGTTCTTTGAACATCGTCACATTCAATGGTAAGTCTTTCTCTGTCTCAAGTGAAATAGATGTCGTAACTCACTCCATATTAAGTAATATCCAACTAGTGCTTAATTTGGAGAAGCAAGTACGAAGTCAGTCAGCGATCATCAATGCCCTCAATTCTGACAAAGAGAAATTGTTTAGCGACCTCCTCACTGACAATTAAAATGCTGATGCATTGATGAGGGAAAATGAGGAGTTGAAGAAAAGCCAGGAGGATTGGGCCAGAAAGCTAGCCACTTCGCAAGAAACTTTCAAAGAAATCCAATCAAAGCAATCCGACTTGGAGAGAGATCTCTCTTCTTCAAGAGAAGAGTTGAGGGCTAAGGACAAGGTCATTCACACTTTAACTAATGACAAGATCTCGCTCGAGGACTCGGTGTCCAAGGTTGCACAAGAGAAAACTGATTTGCTAAAGGAGCAAGAGAGAAAAATCCAAGCTAGGATTGATGCTTATACCAACGGAGTGATAGATACTCAGGAGGATAAGTATGTCAAAGTGAAGTCGGACATGGTCTTGCTCTTTCATGAGACATTCCCGAAGAGGACGCTAGGAGATTTATGAACTTTTGTAGAGTGTGAAGACCTCCCCTTCCACACGATGGCTGATTGTGACAAGCATGACTACTCCAGTGGTTTGGATGACACAGCCGATGAAGAAGAGAAAACCAGGGAGAGTCCAGATGAGGAAAATGATGACCCCAAGAAGAAGAAAACTAGTGAAGCTGGGCCATCTAAGAAAGCTCAGTCTTGAAGTATTAACTATCTTTTTTTTTGTGATTGAACCAAAGTCCTTGGATGGTCAAGGCATTTTTTGTAATCATGTCCGGCTCCCGTCCGGATAAACCTTTTTGTTTGAAAACTCAAAGTCCTTGGGTGGACAAGGCACTTCGTATATTTTAATGGGCAATTTTACTTTGCACAAACTTGCATTTTTTCATAGTTTTTCAACTTTGGTGGCTAATGTTTAAACAGCCCTTAGTTAGTTTGCTTGCATTTTAAAGTGGGAGTGTTTAAATTATCCGATGACAAATGTTTAAGTTGTCATCACTCCATCAATTCAATTTTATTGATCTGACATTGATAGAAAATTTCAAAGAAAACACCAACTGAAACACTCCGAATCTTTCAAGAAGGCATCGAATTTTATTGAAAAGCTTGGACACCTCATTAAAACCTCCCTGCGCCACCAGGGTAGGAAAGAGTATGCCCCCAAATATTTACATGAACTTTTAAACAAGTAAATATTTACATAGCTTTTATTCTAAGTACAATCGGAGGTGTTCAATGTTCCAAGGGTAATTCAAAATCCTTCCATCCTTGTCTTGAAGCCGGTATGTCCCAGGCTTAAGCTTTTTACTGACCACATAGGGTCCTTCCCAAGTTGGAGCTAGCTTGCCGAACTGCTTCTCCTTAATGTGTAGGAAGACTTTCCTCAATACTTTATCTCTTGGCTGAAAATCCCTTCTTTTAACTCTGGAAGCAAATCTGCTTCTCATCAGGCCTTGATAGTGTGTGGCTCTAAGGTGAGCCTTAACTCTTCTTTCCTACATCAATTCAAGTTGGCCTCTTACTGCCACTTCGTCAGCGTGTTCGGAGAAATTATGAACTCGAAAAGAAGGAAGAGTAGCTTCTATGGGTGCTATGGCATCCATCCCATACACTAAAGCAAAGGAAGATTCTTGTGTTGCAGCCCTATGAGTGGTTCGGTAGGCCCATAATACTTCTTGTAGATAGCTTGGCCATTTTCCAGCAGTTCCCTCTAAATTCTTTTTAAGACCGGACAAGATGGTCCTGTTAGCTACTTCGGCCTGACCATTTGCTTGTGGGTGGAAAGGAAAAGAGAAGCAATGTTGTATGCCTCTAGAGGCGCAAAAATTCTCCATTTCCTTGTTGTCGAACTGTGGCCCATTGTCCGTGGTTATCTTTTGTGAAATTCCAAATCTGCAACAGATATTGGATAAGATAAATTTTATAACAGCTTTCGATGTTGTACCTGCCAATGGAGCTGCTTCTATCCACTTGGAGAAGTAATCAATGGCAACGATTATAGTTCTACACCCTCCGGAGGCCATGGGTAGGGGCCTTACCAAATCCAGCCCCCAACGAGCAAAAGGTATTGGTTCAGAAATTAACTCTAAAGGGATAGCTGAGATATGAATTTCATTGCTGTATCTTTGGCATGGGTCACACTTTTTTACCAATTCCTTAGCATCTTGCATTATGGAGGGCCAGTAGTACCTAGCTAACAAAACTTTTCTTGTTAGAGCCCTGAATCCGCAGTGAGCTGATCCCTCACCATCATGCAGTTTGGAGAGCACTATTTGGGACTCCTCAACTCCCAGACATTGTAGGAGGGTTTTACTATAGGATTTTTTTTTATAAAGAACATCCCTTAGGATGACAAAACCATGAGCCTTGTATTTTATTTTTCTTGCCACTGCCTTCTCCGGAGGCAAGATGCCATCCGAGAGATATTGAAGAATTGGAAATCTCCAATCTTGGGGTTTTTTTACTTGTATATTCAAACTTTCTTCTTCCTTATCCGGATCGATTTGAATAGATGGGAACTCTTGCACATGTATCCAAGGGTAGGACTCAGAGTAGGCTACGGTTGCCAAAGAATCTGCTAACGTATTTTCCGTTCGAGGTATATGGTCATATGTGATTCTTTTGAAGTTGAGTGTCACTTCTTTAAAGATGAACAAGTATTTAATCAGTTACTATTTCTTGGCTTCGGATTGACCTTGTGCATGATGGATAAGAAGTTGAGAATCACTCATCAACCTGACCCTCTTAGCTCCACAGATGAGAGCTAATTTTAAACCAACTATATGAGCTTCATATTCAGACTCATTATTGGAAGCCCTAAAGGAAAAACATATAGCTTGGTACATTCTGTCACCGTACGGAGAGGTTAAGCATATCCCAGCACCACATCCCATAGTACTTGATACACCATCAGTCCGGACGACCAGACTTTTTTATCTTTTACACCGATTGTTTGCTCAGCATCTCTATCTAAATGGAATTCAACTAAGAAATCAACCACAGTTTGGGCTTTGACTGCCGTTCTATGAGAAAAATCAATATCGTAGTCTCCCAGCTCCACTGACCACTTGGTCATTCTACTTGAAATGTCAGCTTTTTGGAGAATATTTTCAAAGGAAAAGAAGTCCGGACGATGATAGTGTGAGCCTGAAAATAAGGCCTCATTTTCCTTGCTGCAATCACCAGTGCCAATGCCAATTTTTCAAGCTTCAAATATCGTTTTTCTGCATCTATCAAGATTTTGCTGATATAGTACATCGGACGGGGATAATTGTCCACCTCTCTTACCAAAACTGTATTTGTTGCACAATCAGAAATTGATAAATACACGTAAAGGATTTCTCCATCAACAGGTTTAAACAAAGTCTTGGGGGAAGATAAATGCTTCTTAATTTCATCGAAGGCCTCATCACACTGTGGGGACCAGTTGAAGTCTTTTGCACCTTTCAAAGTTTGAAAAAACGGTGCACACCTGTCCGAAGACCTTGAAATGAAACGGTTTAGTGCAGCCAGCCTCATAGTCAATCGTTGTACTTCTTTAATATTTTGAGGGGGCTCCATTTGCAGTAAAGCATTAAGCTGGTCTGGATCAGGTTGTATCCCTTTCTCACTTATTACATACCCCAAAAAATTTCCGGAGTGCACTCCAAAAACACACTTTTCTGGGTTTAACTTCAAATTTACTTTCACCAAGTTGGCAAAAGTTTCTTGGAGATCTGTCAAGTGTAGCTCTTCGTCCACACTTTTCACCATCATGTCATCGATGTAAAATTCCATGTTTCTTCCAATTTGATCAGCAAAAGCCTTGTTTACCAACCTGTGGTAAGTAGCCCCAGCTTTTTTAACCCAAATGGCATTACTTTGTAACAATGGAGGCCCCTATCAGTAACAAATGTGGTATGTTCTTGATCTTTTGGATCTACTTGAATCTGATTATACCCGGAGAAGGCGTCCATAAAGGACAACAGCTTGTTTCCAGAAGTGGAGTCTACCAACTGATCAATTCGGGGGACCGGATATAAATATTTTTGGCAAGCCCTATTGAGATCTGTGAAATCGATGCACATACGCTACTTGCCATTTTTTCTTTTTTACCGACACCGGATTGGCTGTCCATAAATGGTATTGAGATTCCTTTATGTGTCCCATTTTAGTAAGCCGGTCAACCTCTTGAACTATGACATCAGCCTTCTCCTTAGAAAAGGCTCTCCTCCTTTGTACAACAGGTGTTATGTCTCTTCGGATGGATAACTGGTGTGATATAATGCTTGCTGGTACTCCGGTTACATCAACATTGTACCAAGCAAAGACGTGTTGATGGTCTTTCAAGAAATCTAACATTTTACCATTAAATTCTGAAGTCATCTTGGATCATATCTTAACATTTTTCCTTTCAGCCATAGAGTGAGTTTCAACTTCTTCGACCGGTATTAAAACACCAGGGGTCTCTTTGGGGTCATCAATTTCACCCTCTCCCCAGAGGGCCCCTCAAACTGATATTCCTCATTAATCTGGACTGTCCCTAATGTTCGAGGGGCCAGTGCTTTCGCATAACACTCCCTTGCTACCTTTTGGCTGTTTTGAACAACTCCCACTTGTCCCTGCACAACATACTTCAAACACTGGTGGACTGTTGAAGCCATAACATGCATCCTGGAAAGCCAAGATCTTCCTAGAATAGCATTATAACAAGTGGGACAATCCACCACAATAAAAAGTATTCTAACCATCTTTTTAAAAGGGCCTTTGCCCAACAAAACCTCCTCTTCGAACTCTCCGATCAAATCTGTTGAGCTTCCAGTGAAACCCACAATTGATCTGTTCAAACACTGAATTACTGTTGGATTCTTCATTTTTTTTTGTAGGAAGTTAAAAAGAGAATATTGGCTGAACTTCCGGTATCCACCAAAATATTCTTATATCATTGTCTCCAAAGGATGCTCCTATGACAACAACATCTTCATATGGACCAGCAATATCCCTCAAGTCATCCTCGTCATAAACAATAAAAGGAAAATGAATTTGCGATTGATAGGAAGTCATGCCTCCTTCAAGGTGGGTAGCTAAAGTATGAACGCGCCTCTTTCTTGAAGAAGAAGTTGGTGCAGTCATGGTGTCCCCTCCGAATATTGTAAGTGACTCAAAAAAGTTAATAAGTCCGGACACTGTCTTGCAATGCTCCATGATAACACCTACTTTATTCCGGGTTGGATCAGGGTCCACGTATTCTGACTCTACATCGAACCTTTCAATTATCACCATAGCCCCATCCCGAGCCGATGTGCCTGCATTGTTTGTACCAGCCCGATGAGCGCTATCAGGCCTATTCCCGCCTCTTCTTTTAAAATATGCCCCAAACTTTCCTCTTTCAATCAAATTCTGCACTTTTTGTTTCAACGCAATACAATCCTCAGTGGTATGACCAGTATCATGGTGATACTGGCAGAAACAATTATTACGACTCTCCCTAGGAGACTGTAATGCAGCCGGCCTTCTGTAGTGTAATTCGTCTTTTGTTTTGTCATAAATGGTGGCTATATTTTCTTTCAACTCAGCAAACCACTCCGGTTGAACCCAAGGCCCTCGTTTATTTCTAGATTGCTGACTCTGGGCTGGTGCAGCTGGCTGAGACTGAGCTTTGGCTCTGTTATGACCCTGCCTGGCTTCCCTGGCCTTGTTCCCGGACTGGTTTTGGTTTGGATTTGGTGCAGCCGGATCAGACCTCGCCTGCCTGTGCACCCTAGTTTTCTTTGTTTCATCTATATTAATCTGCTTTCCGACCTGATTCAGCAGACCTCCCCATGTCATGGCCTTTTTTCTGGTTACTGAATCAGCCTAGTTTCCAGGGTTTAAGCCCTGCCTCAGAGAAGCTATTGCTACTTGTTCAAAGCAATCAACCAATCCATTTTTAGTATTTACAAACTGACTTATGTATTCTTTTAAAGATTCGTTTAGTTCTTGGGCACAATGGATAATCGTGTCTCCATTGCCCTTTACTTCCTTATTTCCAACAAACTGCCTCCAAAAGGCCACCCAAAAAGTGTTAAAATTTCTGATGCAACCCTGTGGTAAACTGTTGTACCACTTCAGAGCACTCCCCGTAAAAGATTGGGAGAATTCCCTACAAAGTAGCTTGTCGTCATCATCAAAATTCATCATGAAAATTTTAAATTGTTCCAAGTGGTTATCCGGATCTTTACTACCATCATATTTTTCCATTTTTGTACTGTCATACCTCTTAAGAAGGTTCCCGGACAGTATTTTGGAGGACAATGGAGATTGTCTCCAATTTCGGCCACAACTGAAAACCGTATCTTTGTTTGGAGTTGCAAAGATACCTGATTCATCATTGAAGGCAAAAGGATCCATTAACAATCGATCTACATGTCTTCGGCCATGACTATGAGACGATCCTTTGCCCAGATGCCTCATTAAATGAAAGTGGTTGGGTATTTATACCCTTAACCTTGGGCCACATAGGCTTTCGGGTCATGATTATGGATTCGAGTCGAGTTCAAAGACCCATTAGTTTTTAAGTAGGTAGGTAATTAGCTTAGTCATGAAGTGATTAATTTTTTAATACATTAATTCAGTTCGGATGGTTCCGTGGGTGGATCTTGTCCGAATTGCCCCTATCCGGTTCTCATAAAAAGTGGTGATAAAATCCGGACTCATCGTAAATGATATCTTAAAAGTAAAATATATATATATATATATACATAATTAAAAGAAGTAACTATGTTGAAGAGGAGAGATGGGAAATAATCTATATTAAATAATTATTTTATTTTATTTTAAACAACCCTTTCAACTTTGAGTTATATAACTTCTAATATATGAATTCTTCGGTTTTGATCTTCCAGTTCCAAAAGTATTATGTGTCTTGTTACTATTTATATTTCTTTTGAAATTTGATAATATTTTTGTATAAAAATAAATTAGATGAGGTATGTTCTAAGATGTGAATTGATGGTGTTTGCATCTTCTTTTTTATAGATTATTTATCGAAGAAAGTTTAAAAATATTTAATTTATTAATTTTTTATATATAAAAGTTTATTAGTTATTATATAACAGGAATTTTTTGTTTTTAATCGGGTAGAACATATATTTTTTTTTTAAACAAATTGGGAGAAAAATGATAGAAATGAAAAGAAAAAATAGTTTTTTTTCAAAGAATAATATTGAAGTTATGTTTAAATTTAATTTAATAGAGTTAAAACAAACCAAAATTAGTGAACCATAATTATTTAAAAGAAAGATTAAAGGTTTTACAATAAGTTTTCCTTACCCCATTATGAATTTTGGGTATTATTTTTTTGTTTTTATTTTTTCTTTTTCTGGATCGAATTTTAATCATAATTTTTTCTCATTTGATTTTGTGGGGTTTTTTTAGTTTAGTCTCATGTTTTTCGTTTTCACGGTGATTACAACTTTGATTGAAATCAGCGAATGAGGAGATTACTACCGAACCTTACTTTGTTTGAGTAACAAAAACATTTTAAGTTTATGTTTTTATATCTTTGAATAAATTATAGGTATAGTTTTATTTAATAATAAAAAAATTAAAACTGTTTTAAATTTTGATAGATATTTTTTAAGTTGAAATTGATTAAAATTTAAAAACTTATTAAATGAATTTTAAGAATGTATCCCCCTGTTTTTAGATTATATTGGTTTTAAATAGATATATCAATTTCTAAGATGATTATAATAAAAGCAAGGGTATGGCTATATATACCCAAATGTGATTTAAGTATACCCAAAAAACGCAGTTGAGAGCGGTTAAATCACATTTGGGTATATAACAAAGTCAAACAAATCTATTAAAATTTAATAGTTTTTTTAAAAAAATCTATTTTTGTTATATAAAGGAACTAAATGTTGTCTAATAATTCAAAAAAAAAATCAGTCAAGAGCGGGATTCCCATCGGCATCAAAACCGAGAGCGAGAGCAAAGGTCAAACAAACACATACTTCCTCGAAGAAGCAAGGATATCAAATTTTTTTAAAAAATAACAGAAATTGAGGGAAATATATGAGGTTGGGGAAACCACAATTTCCTCCATACTCATTTCCGGTAACATTATCCTCTTCAGAGCTCCCACATGTCGAGTTTCTCTTTTATTCTCAGAGGCACTATCATCACAATTTGTATCTAGATTGATACCTAATTTATCTGTAAATGCAACATCAATAGACCCTATTTCTTCAGCTAAAAATCCTTAAATATATATAAGGTTTAGGTATGAGAACGTTTTATGAAAGTCTGAGACCATGTCGGACTTGATCAAAATGTCTCGTTTCGATAAGAACTTTAAACACTTATCAACATACTCGTCCATTATATTTTTCCGATTCTTTGCGACTTGAATTTTAAATATAGTTAGCTCATTTTTCAATTTCTTGGTAGCTGCGTTATTCTCGTTTAAACCTTCACAAATAATCTCTCGCATCCTTATATAACTTTTTTCTATTGTAGTACCTACGAACTTCCTCTGCTCCGGATGCATGCAATTCGACAGTTTTGGTTTCGTGAGAATTTTTTTATTGTTTGAATTCTTCGTGAATGTGGGACTTGGCTTCCAAAACTATAAGCACACTCTTTTTATTCTTTGAAAGTCTTTCTATAATTTTTATAATCTCATTTGTATTCTTTGAAAACCTTTTTATAACTTTTATAATTTCATTTACAGAAAACAATAGTGTCTTTATATGCTACTACCTCCGTATCTAGTTTAGCAATATGTTTTTTTTTTATTAATAAATTTAATAAAATATAAGGTTTTTAACAAAATATTGAAAATATTGGAATTAAATTATTTATATCTAATATCTAAACAATAGTACATTAACGACTAAAATCTGGTAAAAAAAAATTCTTAAAAGGAATCTGCAGCCTCTGCACAACTAATGTGTACAAAATAAATGCTTAGTCGGACGTAATAAATGACTTCTAACGATAATGTCTTTCTCCACCAATTCCAATTCCAATTCCAATTCCAATTCCAATTCCAATTCCAATTCCAATTCCAATTCCGCTATTAAGAGCAAAATCGGACAGATTTGTAAATAAATGGAAGGGGTAAGTGTTTGGACCGTCTCCGTCTCAAAAAGTAGTAGTAACTGATTAGATGATCCGGATCTATGTCTTTTAACTACACGCCAATTGGAGATGAATAATATATGGTCGAACTCGGGCCGCAGTAGCCGAGCTTGGAGTCAAAAGTCCGAAAGTACGCACGTCAGATTTCCACCGTCGCCTTCCATACTTATCTTCTAGATAGTGAATAACACATGGATTCCTCAAAATCATCTGTATATAGTATACACACGTTATACATACACATTATACATACCGTAACTTATTGCTTGTTCATCTTTCAATGATTAGGCTCCTTATTAAGCCACCACACCTCCGCCGGAGCTCAGCCTTGATCTATTAAAATCAACGAAGTCTTGTTTCTGCTTCACCGTTCTTTCTCACTTCTCCGACTATGGACGCAGCGGCTATGACAGGTTCACGTCTGTTGGTCTCCGGTTACGGATCCGGAGCTGTCCCGTCGCCGCAGCTAGGATTTAACACGATCGGTGGGTACCGTAGGGTTAGAAGTCATGCGAGATTGAAATCCTTGAAACCCTTCTGTATCAGTTCTGGTAATACGTTTTTCTTTTCATTTACGATTAAACATTGCCATTGCCGAGTCCGATTACCTTGAAAGTATTGATTTCAGAAAATGATTTAGTGTGTGTCTTTTGTAGAATTTCTTGCTGTGTCTATTGTATGTTGATAGTTTCATTAGTGGGTTTTATTTAGATTGCGAAATGTCAATGGTATATGTCGAACAATAAGATCGTTTATGCATATGTTTGATCTTTATACATTTTTTTATAGACATCACTATTCAGAAAGAAAAGCATATGTGATCTGAAAGATAGACAATCTCTTCATGACTTCTTTACTCTTAAGTCTTGAAAATTCAATACCTTTCGTGTTATATGTTTCTATGCACTAAACTTCGATATTCTAACTAGGTAAATATCTAAACCAGATGTCTGCCAACAAACAGCCAACAAATATTGTGTGGCATGATTGTTCGGTCAACAAATCTGACAGGCAAAAATTACTTCAGCAGAAAGGTTGTGTCATATGGATTACTGGTCTCAGTGGTTCAGGTTTGTTCATGGCGTTAAGCCCCCCTTGTTAACTTTTAGGTGCTTATGTGAAAAAGTTACATAATTTGTGTACTTCACCGAATTATAGAATGGAAGATCTGACGAAGTTGTTAAGTATATATAAGAACCTTGTTCTCAGTTTCCAGTCAAGTAATTTAATTTTTTTTATACACCTTACACTGTCCCTGGGTATATTCAGAAAATAGAGTAAGAGTTGCGTCTACCAGTTCTTTGAAGATTGTAGCTTAATCTTCCAACTTACGAGTGATGATGATTCACCTTCCTTCATTGGTGGACTGACATCTCAACTTGTTTACTAGCCTTAACTCTGTCAGACCATAATTTCAGGAAAGAGCACTCTGGCATGTGCTTTGAATCGCGCATTGCAATCAAGGGGAAAACTAGCATACGTTCTTGATGGTGACAATGTACGTCATGGTCTAAACAGTGACCTTAGTTTCAAACCAGAAGATCGTGCTGAAAATATACGAAGAATTGGTGAGTACGGGGTAGGAATTTTACAGCTGTGATAAGGGGTATATCTAAAAGATTTAGAAAGTTAATGGACTTTTGTTTCAACTGTCAAGTTAATAGACGGGGACTGTGGTACAACCACGTCATATATAATAGTACAACCAGCAGTCTATGCAATCACGTCCAACATCAAAATATCAAAATTGTTATTTTTTCCAGCAAATTTTTCTTTGGTTCCCATTCTCAAATTAACTAAGCAAGTTAAATTTAATTAAAGATGAATATAAAAGGCTTATTAAAGGAATAAGCTAGACGTATTCTCAAAGATGCTATACTTTCAACAGAGTTGAATGTTGATCTAAAGAAAGTATGATCTTCTGGTTTGAAACTAAGAAGATCGTATATTTGAGAGACTATTTTGAGACAAATATAATAGTCGAAGATCTAAGAATGATTTTCGAAAAATAAGAAGTTAAGGGTGTCTTTGACGAGTTGAATGTTGGTTTAAAGAACAATAGTCAATGAGTACTCTTTTATTCTACTTTTCTCTATTTATTTTCTTCTAAGTTCATTTCTCAAACATTTTTCAGCTGAGGTCGCCAAGCTTTTTGCCGATGCAGGCATAATTTGTATTGCTAGTCTAATATCCCCTTACAGGAGAGACCGAGATTTTTGCCGCGGTCTTCTGCCAAAAGGGGATTTCATTGAGGTATTTGATTATGAAAAAGAAAGGTACTTCTAGACCAAACATGAGATTCTCTATGTGATATCCATCTCTTTTTTCTGACAGGTCTTCATTGACATCCCACTCCATGTTTGTGAGGCAAGAGACCCTAAGGGCCTTTACAAGCTTGCCCGTGCTGGAAAGATTGAAGGTTTTTTTTCAGTTTATTTTCGTTGGAGCTATCAGTCATGAGATTATTACTTTTTCAATTAGTTGTTGAGTCTTTGCCTATTCTTGACATTGGTTCTCATTATTAATTTGCAGGTTTTACAGGAATTGATGACCCATATGAACCACCATTAAAATGCGAGGTGCGTATACGTAGCTAGGGATGACAATATTTGAAACAACCCAGATATCCAACATGATTCTGACCCCTGATAATAGAGTTAGGATCGGAATATTTATGACCTTATTACATATATTTTAGACACTAACATGACTAGCATATAACGGCTCGGGTTTCGGTGACACGTAGAACCAAGAATGAACCTGATATTCACATGACAACTTTTATTGATATTTGAAACCTGCAAACCCTATATACTAAATTTTAAGTGATATATCATATAATTATAACATACTATTAACATAATGTTAGAAAGTAAGGGTTTATTGAGCTTCCATAGGTTAACTGTGGACTACTCTAACGTTAATATGGGTTTTTAGTGATTTGGTCATGTTACCTGATTAATAATATATTTTTTGGATTGACCAGTTTGGCAGTGTTGGTTGGGTTTATTAGTCGGATTTGTTCAACCTATTTATTGAACTGTTTGAAGAAAAAAAAGAACTTGGACTCCAAATATCAGACACTACTTGAATACATGATACGACCCTGACAAGTAGTAATAAAGTTTCCGTCAGAATATTTAGGACCCAAATAAATTCAGAGACCGCATGAACTCATATGTGACATGTCAGTGTCACGATCAGCTAATACATGTTAACCTGAAAGACTAAGCACAATATGAAATTGCCACCAGTCTGTATGTATACCTTGTAAAACTCATCCTTCTTTCTATGTTCTTTTTGGTTCAGTTATATTCTATGCACAATACGAAATCATAATCTAAGTAGTCAAATTTATTTTCCGGTAACTTGGCACCCTAAGGGCCAAACTTAACTAAACTATGTTTAAAAAAGTATCCGGCCGAGCCTAAAATTCACTTCGGCTTTAGTCATAAATGCTATTGCTCTTTTTGACTTGGTGTACTTTGCAGATATTGCTACAGCAAAAAGGCGAACACTGTGTTTCCCCAAGTGAAATGGCTGAAACTGTGATGTCATACTTGGAGGAAAAAGGGTACCTGGACTGAACTTCAGGTGATATATTTTAGAGAAGACTTCATCGAATAAATGGATATTGCATTCAGTATTTGTGGAAATATCTCATTTCCCTCCATTTCCTGCCTGTCTGCGGTTTATTACAAAACTCATTGTGTCCTTCCTACTTAGTTCAGTCATTCTTCAACTGGTGGTTTTCTTTTTGCTTAGCCTCCAATACATAAGGTGTAAAATGTGTCTCTGTATAATTATGTGTTATATAAGGCAAAATCATACAGAAGTTGGTTAGGTTTGAAATAAAGTTAATTTACATTGTGTGTACGGGAAAATATGCTATATTTAAAGGAAGGTAAAAGGACAAATTATAGTATTTCTTTGTTCCTATAAAAGTCATATAAATTGCTTAATTGACAGTTCTTGGGATGTATCCTTCAGTGATCAATTTTTATGCTCAATGTTTAATCAATATTAGGCTTAATTATTTTCAATCAATTGAGAATAATAATTTCGTTGGGGGGAAATAATCCAAGACCAAACCCTTTGGAATTTAGAGTTAAAATTTTACACAAAAGTTTTAATCCACACCACGGTAAAAATTACTATTGTTCTAAGTTCTTACATTTGTTACATGGTTAACGCTATTTTGAGACCCATTTTGGTTATAATGAGACATTTTTATAATACGATGTTTTTTGTTATAATGAGATTTCAAAAATGACCAATTTACTTTTGATATAAAAGTTTTATTTCGGCCCAAACTTCCTTTTTTCTCTTTTCTCCACACAAAAAGCTCTTAAAATCGATAAAAACAAAAACTCAAGATTTCTCAATTCCGAACTCACAAACACGTTAAGATATGAATCATATACTTATTTATGTAATTTTTATGCAATTTAGTTAGGTAATTTTAGTGATATTTAGAGTTATAGGTTCTCCGAAAAAGTCGAATTTTCATCTAAATGTTGTTGTTTTTTTTTTGGAAAGTAAGTTCTAGATATCTGTTAGTCTACTGATTGCAAACGTTTTGGTATGTTGTTTGTTGATTTTGGGTCAGTTTGTAGCGATTAGGGTTCTTGAGTTTGAAGGTTAGGGAAGACACTTTGTGAGCGCGATTCTATAATTTTAATTTTTTTTAGGGTATTTCTATAATTTTAATTATATTTTAGGGTATTTCTATAATTTTAATTATTATTTTTTTATTTCGTTGGGTTTAAAAACTGATTTGAAACTACTAATCGTGAATTGGGTGATTTGTGTCAACAGGAAACAAATAAATTACAGTGGACTTTTATATGGGTTCCCTTGATTAAAACTTTGCAATTGACTCTATCTTTTCTTTTCATTTTTTAAATTTTTTCTTTATTCAAACCTAATAATAGCTTCTTCTTTTATGTTCTTTTTGTTTGGTTTCTCAATCGTTAAGATCAATGAAATAGTAACAATGTAAAATTCCTAAGGACTTGTTTGGTTTCTGTACCTTATTTCACGCTTTAGAAAGAAGAATTAAAATTTTTGTTTTATATATGAAGGGTAAAATGGTCAATTCACATAAACAGATTTTTTTATTTTATTTTGGGGTGTCATTATAGCAAAAAGAATTTCAATATAACATTGCCCCTGTTACAGTTTAATCTTCTATATTTTTTTATAAATATTTTAGCTTTTCTTAATGTTTTAGGGTTTTTTAATGTTTTAGTTTTATATATTCATTATTGTAACGTGATAATTTTCGAGTTAAAAATTAAAAACAATCAAAACGTATGGAGGTGACATTATTTACCTAAAAATGATAGTGTTAAATTTTTTTTAAAAATATTTAGTATTTATTAGATTATTTATTATCAATATATATTCATACACTATTACCAATAACCGTCGAATATTCTATTCTTTTATAATACGCCAAATATTTTTATTAATCATATAATGTTAGTATTTTTTTTTTACATAAAATACTATTTTTCCGTAGTTTTTGTTTTTTTATGTTTTTTTTTCTCTAAATTGAAATTTTTGATTTTTTTGTCATAAAATCTTTCATATTGTTTTCATTCTCATTCAAAAGTTTCACAACGACTTCATAAATGTCGTGATATAATCAAGTTCATGTTGATAAGAGAAGATTAAAGATATGAGAAAGTTTAGAGTATTTTATTAACAAAGAAAGTTTATTTGGAGAAATTGATGATTATGTCATGGAAAAGAACCGATTGTAAACAATAGACTTAAGGATATGAGCACAATTAGTAAAATGTTAGACTTGTGCGACCTACAATTTATATTATAAAAGCACCATAATTTTCTTGGAAATAGGGATGAATGATTGAGCAATTATTACTTTTACACGATCTCTCTTTCTAAAAATATGGCTTTCTCTCTCTAAAATATTGACTAAGTAACCTGAATAACACATTCAGTCCTCTAAATATTGTTTTACTCTAAAAATCTTCTCTAAAGATTTCTGGAACGATCATTGACGTTGTCTGTGGGAACGATTTGGTAACTGGAATCATCTTCCAGAACCTATCTGAAATTTTGAAAGCAAAGTAATGAAAAAGTGATGAGATTTAGACATGAATAATGACTTGGTAATTGGAAAAGAGTTCGAAGAAAACTAAGTGGAAAATAATATAGAAATCAATCAACAGCATGATGATCAGCACACTGGTGAAATTTTAGAAGAATCTATGTTGGTTACTATGAGAAATGAGTTATTGGAAGAAATCGAAAAGTTGAATTCTGAAAGAGATGCAACTATTGCTTCTAAGAAAATCCGGTCTGAAGTCCGAAGAGAAAATGAGATTGAGAAGATGAACCAGATCACTGTCATCAGATCAGTAAGAATGACAGGTATCAGAGACATCATCGTTATTCTCCGAGAAAAAAGTTAAAACCAATGTATAGGTATGAATCATCTAAGTCAAGTGATTATTTCACTCTATGACTCCAATGATTCCTCTTCGGAAAGAGAGTATCATAGAAGGAAGGATATCCAAAAGAAATATTCGAAAAGGCATCAAAAAGAGCATCGATCAAGTCATCGTACTAAATATTTGAAAGGGAAAGATCAGATTTCCGAGGAACATATTAAGAAAGATAACGTCGTGAATGTTCAAAATCAATCAGGAAGTCAAAATTTTGAATATCGTGTAAGTAATCAATACATAGATCTTTCTGAGGAAGGTCTCTCTGTGATGGCTCACGAAGGCCCAAAAGCTCATGTTTATAAAGTGGGTCATAATTGAAGGTCTATTTCTTTATCCGCAGGGATACTTTCTGGAAATCTTCCAGAGTATTTTGACATTTCTAAGCTGGAAAAATTCGATGGGATGCAATATTCTAACAGTCATATTGAACAATTTAAAATTTTCATGATTAATTTTGATGATGATGATGATAAGTTGTTGTTCATGGCTTTCTCTCGGACTTTTAAAGGAGTTACTTCAAAATGGTATAATCGACTGTCGCAGGGTTATATAAAAAACTTTGATATGTTCTGAAGTGTTTTATGTCAGTATTTTTTTGGAAGCAAAAAATTCCATGCTAATGGAGACACCATAATATATTGCAGACAGAAGGTTGGGAAAAGTTTAAAAAAATTATACCAACCGTTTTGTTAAAGAAAACTGGTATGGTATACTGTAAAGATTTCGTGGCTTTAGCAGCGTATCGAATGAGACTTCTCCCTGGAATATTGAAAGACACTGTGGCTGAAAATCGGGCAATGGAATTTGGAGCTCTTCTTGATCAAGTTGAGAAAATGATATTGGTGGAAGAAAATCAGGCTTCGGAAATAGGATCTAGTGATCAATTAGAGCAAAATTAGTTTCAAAGGTCTCTTCCTACTACTCAACTTCCTCGAATTAATGTGCAACCAAAAACAGTGAACCAATATCCTCCGAGGCCCAAGGTAAATCAGCAAACATATAGCACACAACAAAAGGCTAGGCCAATATTTAACAAGTTGATTCGACCAAAGTACTTTGCAATCTGACTGAGTGTGTGGCTACTATATTTGATAAAACTCGTGATCATGTACAATTTCGAAAACCTTTCCCAATTCAAACTCCGAGGGAAAATAGAAATAGTAGGTTTTGTAAGTATCATGACGATGTTGGCCAGACACAAAAGAGTGTATTGCTTTGAAGAAATAAATTCAGATGTTAATTGAAAATGGAAAATTGATAGATTTTATAAAGAAGAATTCTCACAAAAATCTGACGGTTAAAGAAAAATCAAAGGATGAAGAAACTACACTGGTCATTTCCGAGGAGATTGACTCTTTTGACATTGCAACAGAATACTTAAATCCAAAATAGGGAAGAAATGATATTATTATGGTGGAATAAATCATCCCAAGAAAAACGGCTAGTGATTTATGTGCTTATTTTGAATTTTTTAGCAATTTTTTGGGGTGATATTGTTGTAGGAAATTCGAACAGTTCTCGGAAAAGGCATATAGTCAGTTTGGCTACTCAGTTAGAAGTGGGTGCTTCAGCATATCAGTATCGAGTTCCCTCTCCAATAATCTGTTTCGAGGACGATGATATGAGAAATGTGGCAGGCCCATACGAAGATGCAGTAGTAATTGCAGAAGTGATAACTGGTGATTATGCGCAAAGGGTTCTAATTGATACAGGAAGTTCTGTCAATATTTTATTTATGAGCACTTATAAGAAAATTATCGATCCACCTGTTATCCGACGATTTGATAGAATTATTATGGGGTTTACGAGGATGATGGCTAAAGTAGTTAGGGAATTTGAAAGTGTGGTTGAGTTAGGCCGAGGACCTTTCAGAAAAGAGGATGAATTTTTTTTTATCGTCGTAGATGCACCTACATCTTACAATTCTATTTTGGGAGGTCATGGTTGTCAAATATGCATGTTGTTATGTCCACTATACATCAATGTTTAAAATATTTTATGGGGAATAATATTAGAACGATTAAAAGTAGCCAAAAGATGGCTATCGAAAGTTACCGAATTGCTCTATATTCCAAGAAAATTTGAGGAAATGAGTTAGAAAAAGCATAACAGCTAGTAGGGACTTCCTCAGAACCAACCCCTTTTGATGATCCTAGGGAGTCCCCTAGTTTATTGGTTCCTGATGAAAATTATGAGGATCATGTATATCCATGAGGAAAAGTGTTGAAGATTGGAACAAAGTGGTCTCCATACTTAAAAAATGGTTAATTGAATTTTTATCTTCGAAATTGGTCATGTTTTATTGGTGTTCCGAAGACGTAACTGGTGTTCCCTGAGAGTTTATTTGTCATAAGTTGTAAATCAAGAATAATGTAAGACCAATAATTCAGAAAATGATACCTTTTTTCGCACGAGAAATCTGAGGCGATAGTAGTAGAGGTAGAACGATTAACTATAGTTGGACATATTCGAGAGTCCCGTTATCTTTTGCGGGCTGCAAATCCGGTTTGGTAAAAAAGAATGGCAAATGGCGAATGTGTGTAGATTTCACAGATTTGAATAGAGCTTGCCCAAAATAATATTTTCCAATCTCACGAATTGATCAAGTGGTAGATTCAACATCATGGAACCATTTGCTTTATTTTATGGATGCTTTGCAAGGTATAATCAGATCAAGATCGATCTGAGGGATGAGGAAAACACTTCGTTTATTACTGGAAGGGGTTTGCATTGCTATAAAGTAACGTATTTTGGATTGAAAAATGCAGGGGCAACTTATCAGTGTTTGGTGAATAAAACTTTTGAGGTACAAATTGTAAGAAAAATTGAAGTTTATATTGATAATATGCTGGTCAACAGTTTGATGGATGAATATCATTTTGGAGAATTAGAAGAAACGTTTATCAATTTGAAAAGGGTAAACTTGAAATTAAACGCGGAAAAGTGCACATTTGGGGTCTAATCAAGAAAGTTTCGTTATATATAGTAAGTGAGAAAGGGATCGAAACTGACCCCGTATAGTTAAAGGCCCTTACATTTATGTCACCTCCCCGGAATACTAAGGAAGTTCAAATATTAACGGGAGGTTGGCAGCACTAAACAGATTTATATCTCGCTCTTCGGATAAATTTACTCATTTTAACCAAGTATTAAGGCATGCAAATTATTTCGATTGGACAGAAAAATGTTCGGAGTCCTTCCACTGGATTAAAGAGTACTTTTCTTCACCGGAAATTCTTACTAAACCTTTTCCAGAAGAGAGATTGTTTGTTTACATAACTATCTCAGATTATATTGTAAATGCTGCGTAGTTCGACTAGAAGATAATGTCCCAAAACCAGTGTATTATATTAGTAAAAGTTTATTGGATGCAGAAAAACGATATTTGAAGTTAGAGAATTGGCTCTTGCATTAGTAATTGTTTCTCGAATAATGAGGCCATATTTCCAAGTTTACTCTATTACGGTACGAACGTCTTTTCCATTAAAAACTATGCTTCAAAGACCAGATTTTTGGGGAGAATGACAAAATGGTCGGTTGAATGAGGGGTCCAGCTCTGGCAGATTTTGTAGTGGAGTTTCATTCTGAGCGATCGGATATGGATATTGATAAGGATAATTTTGAGGTTGAATGGATAATTCGAGCAAATGGAGGTTCAAACACGTCTGAAAATGGGGCGTTATACAGTTGGTTTCTCCGGAGGGAATAACAATGTTTCAGATCATTCGATTTGGGTTTAAAACAACAAATAGCAAAGCAGAATATGAAACAGCTTTGGCAGGGTTAAGGCTTGCACAAATTTGTGGAGCTGAGAAATTTAAGTTAATCAGTGATTCACAGCTTCTGATTAATCATGCATCTGGTCAATTCGAGACTCGAAAGTATCATCTAGCAAAATACTTGAAAGTGATAAAAGACCTATCTGTAAGCTTTGAAAAAATAAGCTATGAACATGTTCAAAGAAAAGAAAACTTTGTGGCAGATTCTTTGGCCACTGTTTCATATTCTAAAAATACTCGTGGATTATTACGTTGGAAAATCCATCAATCATTAAAAATTCAAAGCAGATAGTTGGGATTATTGATGAAGATATTGAAGTATCCATTTGTGAAAATGAAGATTGAAGGAAAGACATAATCAAATTTTTAGAAAATGATGAGTTACCAATTGACTAGTCATTATCTAAAAAAGTGTGCTTCAAATCTCATGGGTATATTGTACTTGAGGGCGTCTTGTATAAGAAATATTTTAGTAGACCTTTGCTCCGGTGTTTGGGTAAAACTGAATCACAAATGATATTATCAGAGCTTCGTGATGGAGAATATCTGCACAGAAATAATCATAAGATTATTTTTTGCAGGATATTACTGGCCCACGATATCGTCATATGCAAGAGAGTTGGTTAAAAAATTTGATACATGTCAAAGATTTTCTAATATAATTCATAAGCCATGAGTTTGCTTTGAGGGCATATCAGAGGTAATATCGTTTGACCGATGAGGTATTGATATTGTGGGTCCTTTTCCAATGGCATACAGGGTGCGACAGACGATAATCGTGACGGTAGATTATTTTTCTAAATGGGTGGATGCAGAACCATTAGCAAGGACAAAATTCAAAGATGTAATCAAATTTATTACTTCAAATATTTGTTGCCATTTTGGGGTCCCAATGAAAATCACTACAGATAATGGGCTTCAATTCGACAACAAAGATTTGAATAACTTTTATAATTCTCAAGGGATACAACAATGCTTTTCAGTTCCTTTTCATCCACAACCCAATGGGAAGTAGAAGTTACTAATCGGGAAATTCTTGATGGGTTGAAGAAAATTTTGGAAGGAAAGGCAGGAAAGTGGCATGATTATTTACAAGAAGTTCTTTGGGCATACCGTACAACTCCTCGAACATCAACATCAGAATCCCCATTTGCATTAGTATGTGGGATTGATGTTATAGTACTATTGGAAGTTGTTTTTCCTTCTTATCAAGTAATGACATATTCCGATGAGCCTAATGATACAAGCAGAGCAGTGGAGTTGGATTTGATTAAAGAAAAAATAAGGCAAACGCAAATTATATTGTTACATTATCAAACCATGATGAGAAGCATATACGCCTCCAAAGTAAAGTGAAAGAAGTTTAAGGTGGGCGATAAAGTTTTAATGAAGATTTTTCTTCATACCAAAGAAAAACACCTCGGAAAATTGGGAATTAATTGGGAAGGCCCATATGAGTAACAGAAAAAGTGAAGCTGGGAGCGTATCAGATAAAGGACAAAGGAGGAATAAAGCCCAAGCATCCTTCAAATATTGAACATCTTAAATTGTATTTAGAATGAATGTAAAAAATTTATGTTACTTTTTGTAAAACATCAATGGCGCACTCTTTCCTATCTTAATAGGCACATGAAGGTTTTAACGAGGTGCATCCTTACCCGATTTATATATAATACAAGTTTTTGCCTAAAAATTTCTAATGTAAGACCTAGAGGGTCTTCCAACGAAAGTTAGTATACAACTATTAAACTTGTGGGGCTAGATTGTCTTCCAACAAAAGTTGGTCTACAACTATTAAATTTTGACCAAAAGGTTCTTCCGAAAAAATTTGGGCTACAACTATTAAATTTTGACCTAAAGGGTCTTCCGACGAAAGTCGGGCTACAACTATTAAAATTTGACCTAAAGGGTCTTCCGGAATAATTCGGACTACAACTATTACAATTTTGGACTTATAAGGTTTTCTAACAAGGTGGGTCTAAGTTATTCGAAGCATTTTAAACATATAAGCCTAAAGATAACACTTCATAAATCAGGAAAAAGGTAGTACAAAAAATATTTCGAAGTTTATGAGGACTTTTATAAAAATAATACCTCGAAGTTTAAGAGGACTTTTACAAAAATTCCTTGAAATTTAAGAGGACTTTTTATAATTTTTTACTCTGAAGATTCATAAGAATCACTATCATCGGATTTTGATTCTTCGTTTTCACTTTCATTTTCACTTAGTGATACCCATAAACTCCCTAAGTTAACATCAGGATAGGATTCATGAATCTCTTGAATTAATGCACACCTGATAGTTGCATCCCTCGAATTCAATTTATCAACACATTTAGCGACATAATTTTCAACAGCGTTGTATTCCTCTTTTTCAACATTAGCCAGCTGTTTCTCTTTTACAACTCTTTTAAAGTCTACGAAGCCTTTGTTAAAACCATCTGAGGCTGATTTGTTTGATTCCTTGTAAGCTACTATAAGATTGTTTTTAGCGTCGTTCTGTTTTGCGTAAAGATCCCTTTCTTTTTTACAATATTTTATGAGGAGCAAGACATAATGTTCAGATGCAACGAGTTTTTTGAAGATCGCATCAACTTGTTGTTCTAGGGTTGAATGTTTTTGTTTGAGCTCTTCGAGTTCTGATTTAACCTTAGAGAGTTCAGATTTATAATGACTATTCCGATCCTTGAGATACTGCATCTGTTTCCCAATAGAGACAGAGAAATGGAGAAGTCTCCGAAGGCGAAAAGAGAACTCATCTTCCAAAGGAATTTTAAAGGATCTGGAAGGGGATCCCTCTTCAAAAATTATTCACTGGTGAGGAGTTAGTTGGTTGAATTTTTTCTTGAAGCTCTATAGAATCTGTGTCAACCAGTAAGAGATGATTGTTTTCAGGCCCAAGGGTCACTCTTTCTGGAGAAGTGTTGACTTGATCATTTTGTTTGGTTTCCGGGGAGCCAATGTCACTAGAAGCTTATGGGGTGTCTTCGGAGATAGTCTTCAATTTTCTTTGGAATTTCTTCTTGGGAGAAGTTTGAATGGGAATTTTTTTTCCAAAAGGGTAAAAGACTTTATGAGTTTATCAACATTTCCCGCTTTTGAGCTCTTAATTGTGCATGTTTCTTTTTGTGTTTTCTCATAAGCTTCTTCTATCTTCGAAGGGATGTCTGACTCCTTATTAAGATGAATTTTAGCCATGTCTCTTGTTAGAAGGAAAATGATTACTTATTTCTCGTCCAGTCTGTCTAACACGTGTTTTTGCAAGGGGGAATCATGAGTTCCTCTAATGATAGCCTTTATGATGTATAAACCTTCACAGTCGGATTTTAGCGAAATTTGTTAGGGTAAAACAAAATCGCAATTTATTAAGCCAAACAGTCTTGGCCCACAGACCCAATTTGGAAAAATGTATTTTGCGTGAGGGAAAAAGTCAGTGTAAGGCATGGATATGCCACTCATGGTTGTTTATATGTAAAATAAGTATAAGAGCTAGTAAAGAAAAATAAAGTAAAGTTGTAAAGTACAGTGTAAGGAAATTCATACATTTGTTTGTCCATAATTATGGTGTGACTCTTGTAAAGAGGTAAACAAGATTGACTTGGAGGGCTGAGAACAGATATTCGAGGGTAGAATATCGGTTGAGTTTTCCGGAGGAGGACAAGTACCGTCATAAAAAAAATTCGAGGGTTGGGGCTCAGGTGCGACGTACAAACTATCAGCTCTTCTTTCTGCAAATTTCTGTCTAATAGTTAACCACTTTGGTATACGAAAACTCTTTGACAAAAAATACTTTCTCTCTCTATACTATTTTTTCAAAGCTTTATCTCTCTAAAATGCGAATAATGGGCCTAAAACCGCCGAAGCCCAAAGAGTTGATGAGTTGTTTGCCTAGGGGTAAACTGTCCAAAATAGGACAAAAGGGTGCATAAGGAAGCGTTACGATGTCCATAGGCTAGATCGTATCAAAAAAACATGTCAAAGATTTTTCAATCGACATTTGGTAAGAGAGAAGAGTTTTCATTGGTGGTGTCAGAAAAAGGCGTGACTTCACAAGTGTAGAAATTTGAGAAACGATTGGTATGAATATCGAAAGTGTCCGTTTAAAATTTGAGGGAAACTGATTCATTTTAGAATTCGTGGGACATAAAATAAATTCAAAGATCCGGGAAAGATTTTTAATGAATTAAAAGATTTCTAAGGATAAATTCGTTCTGGCTATGAGGGTAGCCAAAATCCGAAGATGAAGCAATGAGCAAAATCCAACGACGTTAAGAAAAATTATACACAGTCCTTGTTAAACATTTTCACAAGGATTTGGGGGCTACTCATAAGGTAAGATTAAAGCTATGATAAATTTTTGGGTGTTTTATGAACAAAGAAAGTTTCTTAGGATAAATTGATGATTATGTAATGAAAAACGACTAATTTGCACCAAACAATAAACTTAAGGATATGACCACAATTAGTAAAATGTTAAACTTGTGGGACATACAATTTATACTATAAAAGCACCATCCCTTTCTTAGAAATGGGGATGAATGATTGAGAAAATATTACTTTTACTCACTCTCTCTAAAAATACGATTTCTCTCTCTAAAATATTGACTAAGTAACCTGAATAACACATTTAGTCCTTTAAATATTGTTTTACTCTAAAAATCTTCTCCAAAGATTTCTGGAATGATCACAACTATCATGTGTTTTTTTCCGTTTATGTTAATGTTGGGAATGCTTTGAATGTAATTTTTTTGGTGTCAAATTGTCATTTGTGTGTGTTTTAAGCTCTAATTTTTTTTACTAATGTCGTTTCGAGATGGAAATGAAACTACAAATCTATGTAGTAATTCAAAATATTTTATGTTGTCATAATAGTTTATTTCTGTGCCATTTATATGTATTTGTACTATAAACATCACTATTTTATGTTTCATAAAAAATCCTTGATTATAGTTTTAAAAAAGTTACTAATTTTTAGATTTTCCGAAAGTTTCATGGTATTGAAATCGTGAAATGCAAAAAAAAAACAATTGAATTAAGAAATGCAAAATAAAGATTAAATGAATTGTGAAACATGAGTAAAAAATAAATTTCCAAATGAAAGTTTAATATAATTTTATTTCGAATTGCGAAAGAAAAGTTAAATGCAATAAAAGACATAAATTTCGAAACACAAAATAAAATTTAAACAAATTGCGAAACATAAGAAAAAAAATACCAAATGCAATATAAAGGTTAATTGTGTTTGTTTTTTAAAAAATATGTGTTAAATTCATTTGCAAAATGCGAGATACGAAATGCGAAATAGCGGGTAAAAATAAACTCCAAAATAAGGGTTTAAAATAAAATGCAAATAAAGGTTAAATGAATTACAAAATATAAAATATGGAATAAGATTTATATGAAATTAAAATTAAAAGTTAAATATGAAATTAAGGTTAAATGCGAAAAGCAAAATAAGAGTTAACAACGAATTATAAGATAATAAATAAGGACTAAATGCGTATTTTTATTGTTTTCTATGAAAGAAGGGTCAACATGAATTGCAAAACGAACTTGTTTCAGAATTCATTTTAACCATTGTTTTACAACTTGATTTGTCGAGAAAAAATAATATATATATATATATATATATATAATCAAAAAATATATTTCGATGATATAGTTTTATTCGTGTTAAATAAAAAAAATCAGTTTTTTTAAAAAAAAATCAGTTTGAAAATACGAATTTGAAACATCTTAATTCACTACATAATTACATTCACATATGGGTCCTATATATTTTCATGTATCTACTTGACATACTTGTGTATGTATACAATAAGCATATAACATTTAGGTATTTACATCATACAACCTCCTTATTGTTTGTAAATACAATACATGCACATACATAAGAAAAAAAACACAACATACTTCTAGATTTTTTGGAATGTGCCATAATATTCAGCCAAACATTATAAGAGAACCACAAATTAACATCTACTTCAGCTATAATCTACATAAAATCAACAACTGTAAATAAATACATGAAAAACAACTACATTTACCTCAAACGTGCATAACAAAAAAAATACATTTAGCTGAACTCTGTATAGGACAAAAGTAAATTCACTTATATCTACGCCCATGTATGAATATAGTCACATTTAGTTCTTTAAAATAATGAATGAGCTTATTCAAAGTCTTCCTTAGTTTTATAACTTTTCCTATTTATTTGAAATTTGATCACAAAGCCTTTCTTAACATATTCTTAGTTTATTTAGGCTTATGAGCATCTTCTAAAATTAAAAGAAATACTACAAATTCAATTTTATAAAAGACCTTTAAACTAGCTAAAATTCTAAAAAATTGTATACCTTGTAATAGGCTTGATTCTACGTATGATCTTGTTCCCAAGAATTTTTCGCATCATATTGTATCCTCGAAATCGAGAAAAGCGTAATCCAAAAACTATAATTGCTCATAAGTTGTCATCCCATGAAATTCGAATGAACTAGTCTACGTATTCAACACACTACGGATAGTAGGTAAAACAAGACTCTCTACACTGATGTCAATGAGTTTCTAAGAAGGAAAAAGAAGTTTAATATCAGCCAATGTATTAGTATATAGTTATTTTTTTGGTAAATACAACTAACAAAAATTCATAGAACAAAAATAGTAAAGAAAAAAAAGGATTCTCCAAATGAATTACATTATCAAGCTCATTAATTAAAATGCTACGCATACCCATTCAACCAAATAAGTAATATATTTAATTAAGATTTCAAGCTTTTTCCCCCTTAAGATATTAACAAAAAGTATAAGACTAAAAATGATCAAAAGTAGTATTATTAATCAATGACTCAATCCCTTTTATAATAAGTGAATCTCCTATTTACAACTATATTGTTCCTAAATTATAATGATGGGTGACATGTGTATCATATAACATGTGTCGGTCATTTATTATGAAAGATTCATATTTTATCCCTTAACTTCCATGAGCATTCTAATAATATATTACATATGTCTAGAATATTCTAATTTTCTATAAGTTTTTTATGTCTTTAGTTAAATATCCTTTGGTATCGGTCATAAATTATAAAAGACTTTGCTCATGCGCTTATTTTGTTACATTGTTTGTCATTTTGGTGATGTTTTTAACCAAGTTTTTTTCAAAGTTTTCTTCAATATCTTGAACATAAATTTTTCGATGCTATTACTTTGATGATAAAAACTTTATATACCTTTAATAAAGGCATGATGCTCCAGTGGCATATTACCTTATCATTACTCCTGACTTTAAAATATATTTCATATGTTTTGTCGACTATAAACAAAACTTAAAAAGAAGATAAGATATATAAATAATAATATTTTTATCGAATTCGTTTAATGTCATTTCAAATAATAGACTTCTGAAGATTTGATTCCAACATGTTTGATCTTTAATTTGAACCATTTTTTCGTTAAAATTAACGTCTCAGATTTACCCATTCATCTTATATATAAGAAAAATATGTGTTTCTTTCATTTAAACCAAATTTAAAATTTCATAACTTATCTCTTTAAATATTGTCTTTAAATTTGCTTCTCAAAACCAACGTTTTTTTTTACTCAGAACAAATTTTTAGGTAAAACACCTTCTTCTTTATTTAATTAAATTAATTATCCAATTAGAATCACTTATATTACTATATTTGACCGACAACTTCATGTACCATTATACTTTATTCATATTTTATTATTCATTCACATGTCAATGGATAACGAATCAAATTGTGATATAAACCCATTAGATAACCAAAACAATACTGATGATACTAGTTGATCAAGTAACAGTTTGTCGGGTAACAACTTTTCAGGCACTAACAAATCAGATAACTTATCATCTTCTCTAGCGATTAGTGGAGAATATATTACTCCACTAGAAATTGAACCGAGATTTATACCTAATAACAATCTTGAATTCCAAAATCCTAATAAAGGAAAAAACCATACTCCTCCCTAAAAAAAATCTTCTAAGTCCATGGATTTTGATAATAAAAGCAAAGACCAAGACTTTAAAAAATGAGTACTTTCGGTATTACTTATTCTTCTAATAATACTGATTAAAAATATATTAGTTTATTTGACTAATGGTTTTCCCATAGATCGTTTATGTATGCTGAAGATAAAACCGAGAATAAAAAATTATTCGATATAAATGAGGTATTGGAAATAATGCGAAGATGCACATCACATTACCGAAAATGAAGTCTACTATTTTATAGAGCAATAGAGTGGGGGTATTAGGTTCAACCTTCATCCCAAAATTCTAGAATTTTTTATAGAATATAAAATATGTCATAGCCAACTTATTCAAAACGGATGACGAACACTTATAAGCTCATTATTGTATACATAATACTAATAAAAACGTCTGAGTTTTTTAACACTTTGCGTGAATGCGCATTCCAAAAGGTTTATAGGTCTTGATAAGGAAGAATAAAAGACAAGGAGAAAAGTGTAAAGAAGAAACTTGGCAGGAGAAAATAGCAAAGGAAAAGTGTGATAGGAGGAAAACGCATAGAAATAATTATGTAAGGAGTGAATTGTACAAATTATATGAAGAGATAGCCAAAATAGGAAGAAAGTAAAATGTAGGGACCAAAAGATGTAATTAGTTCAAGTTAAAGCGTGTGGGGTCCGTAATTGTACTATAAAAGGACCACACACGCTTCACAAATCCCGAGATGAATAGTACGAGACTTTCTCTCTCTACTTAATCTAATAATCTAGATTTTCTCTCTCTAAAACTGACACTAAGATATTTCTGTATTGCAAAATCGTCTCTCAACAATCTTCGTATCGCATAATCACCCCTGGACCATCTTAAATATCTTCAGTGGCGCCGTCTGTGGGAAGCGAGGATCGCTCTAACGGCAATCGCTTCCTGGAAATAATCCATGTTCCGAGGAGAACTATGGAAGGGGACGATGTGGTCAAAAATTGCGAAGAGAACTTGATAGGTGATGATTACCGGAATGATATGGAATACGAGGGAGAATGAGGTCAGCGAGTCGAAAACGCTTTTGATGACTCAGATCTCCTGGCTCGAAGGAATGAATTGCTGCTGAAAATCGAAAGATTGAAAGCAGAAAATAAAGCCGCACAGGAGAATCTTCGATCCGAGATAAGGAGAGAGGCTGTTATTGAGAAAGAGGAACGCGAAACTGAATTTCGTCCCAAAAATAGGGACGACAGATATCGGGAGCGCGAGCGGCGATCTCCGAGGAGAAGAGAGAGGCGTCGTTCGGATTCGGCTGACTCAAGCGACTACTCGCGATACAGCACTTCGGAATCGTCTCATCGTAAATACCACAGGAGGAAAAAACGTGATCATAGGCGAGCCGATTTCCGAAGAGGAAGGAGTTCGGAGAGGAAATCCTCGAGAGAAAAGAGTCACCACGACCAAGGTGGCGATCGGTCTCATGAACAGGCAAAGTGTCCTGACAAGAAAGAGGATATGGGCCATCGAAATTCAGAATGGCAGCAGCAATACACTTTACCTTCCAAGGAGGGTTTGTACTTTTCGAA
The DNA here is from genome assembly GCA_036936605.1 of Limnanthes douglasii subsp. nivea. Taxonomy (NCBI): domain Eukaryota; kingdom Viridiplantae; phylum Streptophyta; class Magnoliopsida; order Brassicales; family Limnanthaceae; genus Limnanthes; species Limnanthes douglasii. The sequence goes on from JAUPFV010000001.1 coordinate 312,316,836, forward strand.
TAACGATAATTTGAGATCCAACATTTATCGTACATGTCACAACTGGAGAGCCTCTCCTCTGTCCTCGGAGATCTTAGAAGGAAACCTCCCAAAGCACTTTGATATTTCAAAGTTAGAAAAGTTCGATGGGACGCAGGATCCTAATAATCACATCGAGCAATTTAAGAATTTTATGATCAATTTCGACGATGATGACAAGCTGCTATGCAGAGAATTCTCCCAGACTTTCAAGGGAGTAGCATCTAAGTGGTACAACAGGCTACCTCAGGGCTCGATAAAGAATTTTGATATGTTCTGGAACATCTTCAGACAACACTTCGTGGGGAGCAAGAAGTTCCGAGCCAACGGAGACACGATAATCTATTGTCGACAGAAGGTGGGGGAGAGCCTCAAGAATTACACTAATCGCTTTGTCAAGACAAAAACGGATATGGAATATTGTAAGGATTCAGTGGCGCTGACAGCTTTTATGATGGGTCTGCTTCCCGGGTTGTTGAAGGATACGGTGGCGGAAAGTCAGGCGATGACTTTTGGAGCATTGTTGGATCAAGTTGAGAAGAGGATCTTGGTAGAAGAGACCCAAGCCTCGGAGAAAGGAGATCAGTTGGACCAGAATCAATTTCAAAGGACTGAGTCGAACGCCCAAGGCCCTCGATCGAACGTTCAGACTAAAAGTACGGGTCAGTATCCTCCGAGGCAAAAATCGAACCCTCAGCACTATGACAATCAACAAAACTACAATCAAGGAGCGAGACTCATGTCAAACAAATGGGTTCGACCTGATTATTTCGCGGAGCTGACAGAAAATGTTGCTGCAATATTTGATAAAGCTAAATCTACGGTCCTGTTCAGGAAGCCTTTTCCAATACAGACTCCGAGGGAAAGAGAAGCGTCAAAAAATATTGCAAGTATCATGAGGATATCGGGCACAACACCAAGGATTGCATAGTTTTGAAGAAAGAGGTACAAACCCTGATCGAGAATGGAATGTTGTTGGAGTTCGTCAAAAAACACTCCCAGAAAAATGTCGTGGTAAAAGTTGTCTCAAAGAACACTGACACAGCCATGGTGATTTCCGAAGGGGTCGACGATTTTGACGTTGAGCAAGAGTATTTGGACCCCAAGGTGGGGAGGAACAATGTGAACTTGGTAGAGGAAGAAATTCTGAGGGGGAAAGTGGACAACCTTTGTGCGTTCTTCGATTCCTTGGCGATTTTCGGGGGAGACACAATTGCGGGAAATTCCAACAGCTCCCGAAAAAGGCACATGGTCAACCTGACCACCCAGATTGAAGCGGGAGTCTCTGCGCAAATGTACCGATCGCCTACCCCAATTATTTGTTTCGATGATGATGATATGCGGAATGTAGCCGGCCCTCATGAAGACGCTGTAGTGATCGCGGCAGGCATCGTCGGGGATCAAATTCAGAAAATACTCATCGACACAGGGAGCTCCGCGAATATATTGTTTATGAGCACTTACCGATGCATCTCTGACCCACTGGTCATTCGAAGGTCCGACAGGACTATAGTAGGCTTTACTGGTGCTACAGCAGTGGTGGTTGGAGAGTTCCTGTGTGTGGTCGAGCTGGGCCGTGGACCATTTAAGAAAGAGGTGGAGGTACTTTTCATTGTGGTCGACGCACCAACCTCATATAATGCTATCATGGGTCGCTCTTGGTTGTCCCGGATGCATGGCGTAATCTCTACAGTGCATCAGTGCTTAAATTATATGGTCGAAAATAATGTTGGGACAGTCCGAAGTAGCCAGAAGATGGCACATGAATGTTACCAGATAGCCCTATCCTCTAAGGGGGTTTGGGGAGAGACTTCCGACCCAGCATAGCAATTAAAGGGGCTCCCACCCGGACTCATCCCCTGTGATGATCCGAGGGAGGCTCCCGGATTTCAGGTCCCAGAAGAAGATTCTGCGACACACGAGTTTGCGAGCGGCAAAGTTCTGAAGATTGGGGTCCACCTCTCTCCAGAGTTTAAGGAGAAATTAATTGCTTTTTTATCTGATAAACTTGATATGTTTGCTTGGTGTGCACAGGATGTCACTGGAGTGCCGCCGGAAATCATGTGTCATAAACTCGCGATACAATTAGATGTTCAACCTATAGTCCAGAAAAGAAGGTCTGTCTCCCCAGAAAAGGCCTCGGCAATCCTGTTGGAGGTCGAAAGACTACTGAGCATATGCCATATTCGCGAGTCGCATTATCCCGTATGGGCGTCGAATCCGGTGTTGGTACGAAAGAAAAATGGCAAGTGGAGAATGTGTATTGACTTTACAGACTTAAACAGGGCTTGTCCTAAGGATCCGTTTCTTGTGCCTCGCATCGATCAATTAGTGGATTCGACCTCCGGAAATCGATTGTTGTCATTTACGGACGCTTACTCGGGGTACAACCAAATCCGACTGGCCGCTAACGATGAGGAAAGCACTTCTTTTATTACTGGGCGAGGTCTATATTGCTATAAGGTTATGTCATTCGGATTGAAAAACGAGGGGGCAACCTATCAGCGCCTGGTCAATAAAACCTTTGAGGGGCAGATTAGGTGGAACAGGGAAGCCTATATCGACGATATGTTAGTCAAAAGTGAGCGAGACGAAGACCATTTCGATGACCTGGCAGAGACATTTCGAAATTTGGGCAGAGTCAATCTCAAACTTAATCCGGAAAAGTGCATCTTCGGGGTGAGGTCAGGCAAATTTCTTGGTTACATGATCAGCGAAAAAAGCATCGAGGCTGATCCCGAGCAGCTAAAAGCTCTGATCACCATGACCCCCCCCCCCCCCCCCCCCGAAATATTGAGGAAGTACAAATCCTGACAGGGAGGTTGGCCGCTTTGAATAGGTTCATTTCGAGGTCTTCGGATAAATGTGCTCCATTCTTTTAAGTATTACGGAATGCGAAGAAGTTTTGTTAGACCGAAGAATGTTGGACCGTTTTTTGTCAAATCCAAGACTATTTGACGTCTCCTGAAGTCTTATCCAAACCTTTGGTAGGGGAAACGTTAATTGTCTATGTAGCGGTGTCAGACTGTGCGGTCAGTGTCGTTCTTCTCCGCGAAGATGACTATCTTCTGAAGCCAATTTATTATGTCAGTAAGAGTTTGCTGGATGCGGAGAAGCGGTATCTCACACTGGAGAAGGTAGCCTTAGCATTAGTAACAGCAGCTGGAAAGATGAGGCCATACTTCCAGGCCCACCCAATCATTGTTCGGACGACTTTTCCCCTGAAGAGTTTATTACAAAGACCAGACATCTCGGGCAGGATGACTAAATGGTCAGTAGATGTGGGAGACTTCGACATAACGTTTGAGCCTCGAACGGCGATAAAAGCACAAGTTTTAGCCGATTTCTTGGTCGAGTTCCATTCAGATAGAGGGGCACAGGAGGTACACGACGAGGTTGACGAAGAGGAATGGGTAATACGGACGGATGGCGGGTCGAATATTTTAGGAAGTGGGGCAGGTGTCCAATTAATTTCCCCGAAAGGGGTAGCTATGTTCCAAGCCATTCGTTTCGGTTTTAAGGCTACTAATAATGAAACTGAGTATGAAGCTGTTATAGCAGGCTTGCGTTTGGCTCAAATATGCGGGGCTCGAAGGATTAAATTGATTAGTGACTCACAGTTGGTGATAAACCAAGCCTCAGGGGAGTCCGAGGCCAGAAAAGAAACCCTGATACAGTATTTGAAGCTGATGAAAAACTTGGCATCTGAATTTGAGGGAGTCAAGTTCGAACATGTTCGAAGAGAGTTAAATGTTGTCCCGGATTCTCTGGCCTCCGCTTCACGGACAGAAGGTTACCTGTGGGTTTTGGTTCAGGAGTGCCCTTCGATCTCGATTGGCGAAGAGCACGCGATGACCATCTCGGACGAAAGCAACGTGATTTCGCATGATTGGAGAACGATTATCATTGATTTTTTTGCCAATGATATTTTACCGGTCGAAAAGCACGAAGCCAGGAAAGTTAGATTGAAGTCTCACGGCTACATTCTGCTGGGAGGATTGCTATATAAAAGATCTCTGAGTCGGCCATTATTGAGGTGTCTAAGTGGGCCCGAGTCACAGATTATCCTCACTGAACTGCACGACGGTGAAGGATCTGCCCACTGTGGATACAAGGCTTTAATCCGAAGGGTATTCCTGGCTGGATTTTATTGGCCCACTATTGCGGCCGACGCAAAAGATTTAGTCAAACGATGCGACACGTGCCAGCGCTACGCTAATGTGATTCACAAACCTGGGGTGTTGATGGAAATCATTTCAGAGGTGGTGTCGTTTGACAGATGGGGCATTGATCTAGTTGGGCCTCTACCAATGGCGTCTGGAGGCAGACAGACGATAATTGTGGCAGTCGACTATTTCTCTAAGTGGGTGGAGGCTGAACCACTCACAAGAACAAAGGCCAAAGACGTGATCAAGTTTGTCATATCTAACATTTGTTGTCGTTTTGGTGTACCATTCCAGATCACCACAGACAATGGGCCTCAATTTGATAACAAGGAGTTCCAGAGCTTTTGTGTATCGAGGGGTATTCGACAATGTTTTTCAGCACCATTTCACCCTCAGGCTAATGGGCAGGTGGAAGTGACTAATCGTACGATCCTCGATGGTCTGAAGAAGAACTTGGAAGGCAAAGCAGGGAAATGGCCCGACTATCTACAAGAGGTGTTGTGGGTATACCGAACGACCCCCCGAACGGTCACTGCTGTATCCCCATTTGCCTTATTCTATGGGATGGATGCCGTTGTCCTTTCGGAGATCCTTTTCCCCTCACATCGAATAGCAACATATGTCTCGGACAAAAATGACCAGAACAGATCATTGGCTTTAGACTTGATTGAGGAAAAGAGACAGCAAGCACAGTTGACATCCCTTCATTATCAAACTCTCATGAGAAGTCGATATGCGTCCACGGTAAAGCATAGAGATTTTCAGGTGGGGGACATGGTTTTACACAAAGTTTTCTTGCACACTAAAGACAAGAGTTTGGGGAAGTTGGGACCTAATTGGGAAGGCCCCTACGAGGTCACCGAAAAGATAAAACCAGGCACATATCGGTTAAAAGATAAAGAAGGGCGATACCTCCGTCTACCTTGGAATATTGAGCATTTAAAATTGTATCTTGATTAAAAGAGCTAGCTGACTTTGTATTTCTTTTTCCTTTCTATGTATCCCCCAGAACAAATTTTGGTGAGGGCACACTCTTTCCTACCCTGTTAGGCACAGGAAGGTTTTAATGATGTGTTTCGATGAGCCCCTTAAATACAAAGAGTTCTTTGCCTTAACTATTTTTTGGGTCACAGTAGCATGTGCCTCGAATTGTTGTCCCCCCAAACTATTCCTTGGGTCACATTAATACGTGCCTCAAGTTTTATTTTTATTTTGTCAATTCTTTGGGTCACACTAATGTGTGCCTCAAGTTTTGGGGACCTTCGAACTATTCTTTGGGTCACACTAATGTGTGCCTCAAGTTTTATTTTTACTTTGTCAATTCTTTGGGTCGCACTAATGTGTGCCTCAAGTTTTGGGGACCTTCGAACTATTCTTTGGGTCACACTAATGTGTGCCTCAAGTTTTATTTTTACTTTATCAATGTTTGGGTCACACTAATGTGTGCCTCAAGTTTTGTTTTTACTTTATCAATGTTTCGGTCACACTAATGTGTGCCTCAAGTTTTATTTTTACTTTATCAATGTTTGGGTTACACTAAGGTGTGCCCCGAATCTAATGTCACTTTAGCATTATTTGATCACAATAATGCGACTCAAGATCTCATCTCCTTAAATTTTCAAATAGGTCATAATCATAGTTCGAAGGACTTGTATTCGAAGGACTCAAGATATCATCTCCTCAAAATATAACATATGCGAACTTGTGCATAGAAGTAATAATTGTGTTCGAAGGACTCAAGATATCATCTCCTCAAAATATAACATATGCAAACTTGTGCATAGAAGTAATAATTGTGTTCGAAGGACTCAAGATATCATCTCCTCAAAATATAACATATGCAAACTTATGTATAGAGGTAATAATTGTTCATTGATCTTAGAAAAGTCGACTTGTCTCATACAATTACCACAGAACAACATGTTCAAGTCATATTACAAAAAGAGGCCCTATTGGGCCATATACAAAACATTAACTCCTTCAGCATTCTTCCTCAGTCTGAATTCTTCGAAGAATCACTCCCCTCAGCCTCTGAATCTTCACTCTCACTTACAATTATATGGGGGGACGAAGTTCCGAGGGGACAAGCTTCCAAAAAGGCCCCAGGTTATATTCAGGATGCTCAGCATGAATTTGGGTCAGCAAACCAGCTCGAGTAGTGGCATCCCGGGCCTGTAGTTTACTTGTACATGTTGCTGCATAAGCATCCACAGCTTTGTCTTTCTCTTCCTCGACTTGTACAGGAAAACTTTCGATCCGTCTCCGCAGCTGATCTCGGTCTGCTGTCACCGTTCGAAGGGCCTCAGTGCATTTTGTGAATCCATCGCAAGCCAAGCGATTTCCCTTTTTATACTCAGCTATCATCAGCTCTTGAGCATCAGTCTTCTTCTTGTACAAGTCTCTCTCCTCTTGACAACACCTCTCCATCATTATCACATAATTCTCGGAGGCAGAGAGACGCTCGTATAAGGCATCGGCTTGGCCCTCGATCACCGCATGTTGCTTCTTGGCCTCCTTGAGCTGAGAGGCAGCCAACAGTGATTTGAACTTGTAGTGATTTTTGCATTTCTCAAGGTGACGCATCTTCTTTCCTTTGTTCACTGAGGTGTGCAGCAATCTCCGAAGGGATAGTAAGAACTCAGCATCCAAAGGAACTTCGAAAGAGCTCGAAGGAGACCCTAATGCTGTAGAGTCAAATTTATAAAACCCGCCTCTAAGAGTCTCTGGATCAATGAGTTGAGGAGGGTTGCTTCGAGGAATAGGGATAAGAGCTAATCTCGGGCTGTTTTCGAGGGTGGCTGGATGAGAAGCCTCAGTAAGAGGCGAGTGTAGGGATTGATGAGAAGTTTCTCTGGGAGACTGGCCACATTTGTTCTCAGGATCACTTGCGCTTTCATGAACCTCTTCCTCAAGACCAGCCTCTTGGTTGTTGTCAGGCGTTTCCCCTCCCTCGGATTTTTCTTCGATGGGTTCGAGGAGGATACCCTTACCCTTCATGTCTCTTTTCTTTGCATCCTTCCTCGAAGGAAGGATGGGAGCAGGGGGAGGAGGAACGGAGTCTATTTAAGCAGTAGTAATTGGTGGAGGGGGAAGAGAATTCGACGCTCCAGCATCGTTCGAGGAGGGAGGCCTTTGAGTACTGACAGGCCCTTTGGGATTCAGCTGTTGGGTTGATAGCACTTCATCTTCTGGAGGTTCCCCAAGATGGCTCTGCAAACGGGAACGCTTGAGCAAGTATACTACTACGTCTTTTTTACTGCACCGCTCCATCACTTCTCGCTCCGAGGGAGGAGTCATCAATCCTCTCATACTAATGCGATCGAGGGGATTGAGCCTCCATAATCGAGTCCTGGCAAGATTGTTGTCGGTAAAGCAGAGACGAAATCGGTTGTCCCACTGTTCCTTTGCCCACAAGCGAAGGTTGGTAAACACAGTTGTAGCACCCTCGACATAATCAGAGTAGGGCTTGGATATCCTAGTCATAGCTGCAACAAGTAGCCAACATCAAAACCAATCACAAGTAAAAGTTTGAGAGAGCATAAATATTCGAGGGAGCATACATATTCGAGGGTGCATAAATATTCGAGGGAGCATACATATTCGAGGGAGCATAAATATTCGAGAGAATACAAAATTCGAGGAGTTACAAAAGTTGAGGGGGTACTTACACTTCATAGTCCACATTAGAGAAAGCTTGTGAGGATTTGAAGGAGTGGCCTCTGACCCGGTCTCCCAGCAACCAGAGAAAAAGAGAAACTGCTGCCTCCATTTCTTGTCAGCCTCGAGTAGATCTTTCAATACTTTTTTCCCTCGATTGAAAGTGAGTGAATAAAAGGGAAAGTAAGGATTTCTGGCCAAACCATCAAGGCCAATGAGTTTCTCTAATGAAAATTCATGACCTGAGAGCCTCGAGGCCATGATACAGGCCATTAAAGTAAACCACATGTTGGGCCCAACCTGTGAGGGGCAAAGATTTATCTTCGACAAATACTCGATGAAGAAGGGGCCTAAGGGATACCTTAACCCCCAGTTCATGATTTCTGTGTATACCACCAACTCATTGTCCCTCACTGATAAGGGTGTCTCTCCTTCGGAGGGGAATCTGATGTTAACATAAGAGGGGATGCACCATCGAGTCCTTAGCATCGTCTCTTCCTCCTTCGAAAAATACTTGTATCTGATATTGGCAAGGGCCACCATATGATTATTTTCGATGCCCCGAATGTTGTGACCAGCAATGTTGTCCAGCTCTAAGGGCAGCACGATGTCCCCCTTTGATTTTGGAGCGATCCGACGAGCTTGCTCTTTGGATATGATCGGGGATGAAGACGTTGCAAGGTTCGTAGGACCTAAGGAGGGGATGGTTGGCACTTTCGGTTCGAGGTGCTTTGTGGCAGGTTTCTTCCCTTTGGCATCTCGATTTTCATCCCGCATATTGAGCATGTCCTCCTCGGTAATCAGGGTTTTCGAGGGGGAAAATCGAGTTCCATGAACGGTCATGGATGGAGTGGAAGGCAGACTTGACCCGTCTGCTTCATTTCTTCGGGGAGGACTGGCAGAAGTCCTTGGTGGGCTTGTGGATGTTCTTGTAGAATTGCGTGGGGGACTGATAGAAGTTCGAGTAGGTCTTGTCGACGTCCGAGGAGGGCTCGAAGATCTTTGAGGGAGGTTCTCAAGAGCTGTTGGTGAAGTAGGTTCCCAAATAACTAAGGGCGCCTCCTGGCAAATTTTCGATCATGAGAGCCTTTCCTGTCTTTATGAGATTTCTTTCTCTTCCCGGATGAGGGTTTGTGTTGTCTGTCCTTACCCATCTCTCCGAGGGGGGTCGACTCATTGTGCAAGATTTGTCGAGCGATTTCGCGGGGGATAATTGCGGTCGAATCTTCCGAGGGAGGCCAGGCACCAAAGAAGGTAGTAGTCGATGGTGGGGGACGAGGCCTCACGTCTTCACCGGCAGCAATCCTCTCTTCGAACCTCTTACTAATCAACAACCACTCAGGAATTCGACGGGGCTTATTCGGCAGCTTTATCTCTCTAGAAATAATTGAACAGAAGTTGAGTTAATGAAGAGAGAAGGTTGGTATTTATAGACACAGATGGGCTTTCCTAACAGATCGGGTTTGGGGACCTTTTTATGGTGTTTGCCTAGGGACATTATGGTCCATGTAGGTGTGAATTGTTCTGACACTAGCCGCAGGGGAAGATGGAGGGTTTTTGTGTCAGAAAATGTTAGGGGAAGATGAAGAGTTTTCTGACAAAAATGTCAGAAGAATTGGTAACGTCTCCCAAAGAGTTATGCTGACACAGGTGTTCGTTAGATGACGTCATGACCAAGATCAATCCTAGCACCCTTTTTAGCCTGAGTATGAAATCATTCGGGGGCTGATTTACCTAACATGGTGCCAGGATTAGGGGGCTACTCGGTTAACAGGAACAATTCGAAGAAGAGATTTTTCGAGGAGTTGATTGGTGGCCTTGGTGGTTCGAGGAGCTTTGTAGCCATTCGAAGAAGAGATTTTTCGAAGAGTTGATGTATGGCCTCGGTGGTTTGAGGAGCTTTGCAGAAATTCGGAGAATGAATTTTCGAGGAGCGACTTATGAAATTCGGAGAGAAAATGGTTTTTGCCTGTCAAGAGAGTTATTCAGTCCCAGTAAAATAGTTTTTACTAAGACTGGGGGGCTACTGATAAGGAAGAATAAAAGAAAAGGAGAAAAGTGTAAAGAAGAAACTTGGCAGGAGAAAATAGCAAAGGAAAAGTGTGATAGGAGGAAAACGCATAGAAATAATTACGTAAGGAGTGAATTGTACAAATTATATGAAGAGATAGCCAAAATAGGAAGATTGTAAAATGTAGGGACCAAAAGATGTAATTAGTCCAAGTTAAAGCGTGTGGGGTCCGCAATTGTACTATAAAAGGACCACACACGCTTCACAAATCCCGAGATGAATAGTACGAGACTTTCTCTCTCTACTTAATCTAATAATCTAGATTTTCTCTCTCTAAAACTGACACTAAGATATTTCTGTATTGCAAAATCGTCTCTCAACAATCTTCGTATCGCATAATCACCCCTGGACCATCTTAAATCTCTTCAGGTCTCAGTTCTATTATTTTACCATCGTTAAACACATAAGCATTGTTACACTCCCATTTCTAGATCGTGATTGGAAAAATAAGTTTTTCTATGTTTTTGACAATTAGAAGTCAAAATGTTTTAACATTACTAGTGTCTCTAAAAGACAATAAAAAAATTGTGTTTTATTTTTAATATACTCATTAAATTCTAGTCTTATAATTTCTTATATACTAACCATACTTTTTATTTAAAAATTTTAAAAGCTAAGGCAATTTCGAAATAGCTAAAATATCTAAATGCTCGACGGAGTTATCTCAATATATTTTCATAACTGCATAACTTGCTTGGAAAGATAAATTTTAAAACATTTTCACATACTATAACTCATTTTACCATCTATTTTGGCCAGTAAAATGTTATTTTCTTTATGACAATTACCAAATAATGGATGTTAACACCAAAAAATTTGTTGATGAAAAATATTTTGCTGATGCTAAATCAATATTATTGGAGATGAAAGTCAATGAAGTATAGATCTCAACATCACTAAGCAAAAAGGAACAAAACAACCAAAGAAATAAGAATGAGAGAACAAACAAGTTAAATGAAAATGTATTAAACCACTGACAAACCAACCTACCAAAAAAGCATCGTGCTCTTTCGAAAATTAGTCCATCAAAAAATTTGGTGGATAAAAAGAAAAAGAAAGTTACTGAATACTCTACTCCCAACAAAACTCGGATTTTAAGTCAACATACTACTCGGTCAACACCAAAATCAATACCCATTTGTTCAAGTTATCCATATATTCATACTAAGCATCGTAAGTTTTTTTTATTTAATTATAACTAACACTTCTCTATTCGATCAGATAATGTTGGTATTAAAAATAATTAATTCGTCAAATATTACTATAATTGATTCATTATTGATTGATCAACGATCGCTCAATAGTTGCTTCATAGCACTATGTTCCATAAACTATTCATCAAAACTTTCAAATGTTGATCTTCTGCATCGATAAATGGAACTTCATATGGAGGTAAAATATTATCTAACTTACTTACAACATAATTTTATCTCATTAAAAAAATAACTTATGTTTATTTAAAAATTATTATTTTAGATCTCGTTCAACTTCGTACTTCTTGTTTGCAACCAATTTTCCCTTGACGAATTGAAACTCTTGAATACTAGTCTGATCCATTCGATTCGATTTGCAGAGGGTTCAACGGAATTACATAAGAAAATATCATATCAATATATCGTCATTAACAAACTGAAGTCCACTAAAAAGGAATGGTTAAATAAAAAAATACAGCTTGAACACGATTTGCAATCAAAAGATGGTCAAATTACCACATTTCAATCCTAAAAAACCCTTTTGAAATGAGAAATTGAAAAAATAAAAATAAAAATTGATAATCCTATAAAATCTAAATATATAAATGTTAAAAACATCAAGAAAATATTAACTCAACAAGTTTAAAAAAGGTTCTGGAATATGTGAACCACGACGTGTAGTTATCATGAAAAATGGTACTTGATAACAACATACACAAAATGGTCTATATAGGACCATATATTGATGAACTTCTAGAATAATATTAAGTTATACGTCGAACATCTACCGACATTGTCATTAAGACTCAAAATAAAATATGCATTTCTCTCAAAAAAGACTTTTAAAAACCTAAAAATGCTGATATAAACAAAGACAACAACAAAAATGATGCAACCGACCATGACAACATTACAAAGAAAAATTTGTCTCTCTCATATTTCACTTAATATATGTTTCCTTATTCTTGATTGAATGTTTTTATGCGTTAACTTCTTGAAATTTTGTTGGCTAGTATCCGATTGTAATCTTAATTTTATATTCTTTGTATACGTCATGAACTCTTTATCGACTAACATTTGGTAGTTATCTTCATATTTTATGTTTATCATGTGATGCTATTATGATTATTGGTTTGGTTTATTTTGGGTTGGGGGTAGTTTAGTAAAGTGTTTTGTGAAGTTTGAAGTATTAAGTGTTTGGTGTAAAAAGTAGTGAGATAATAGAGTTGCTTGCTTGTATTAAATGTTGATTACCCTCATTAATGAGAATGGTTGGGGTATTTATACTCTTAATTAATGACCCATGGGCTTTCAGGTCAAGTTATGAAACCGGGTCAGGTTTAAGGACCCATTAGTCTTTTAAGTAGATTAGCAAATAACTTAGTCAAAAAGTGTTTTACTTTTGTCATGTCCGGATTATTTAGTGGCATGTCATTGTCCGAATTACCCATGTCCGGATTATGCAGTGGGCTGTGCCGGAATATTCCGAACTCATCAATTATAGCATTTTCTTTTTCTTTTTTTTACAATAGCTCGTAAATCTTACGATTTATGATTTTAAACTATATTGTCATTAGATTCCCCGACGTTAGTTTTCACATGTTATATACTAATAATATATTTTCTCATTTGAAAAGTAACATGACCTCTTACACTTCTCATTTGGACTTAAATTATAGTTATATTCGTTTTGATATGAGTGCATGACCATTTATTCTTTAACAACTAGGCTTGGATTATAACTATACCAGCATCTTAAGGCCTTTACAGCCTTAGCCTAACCTCTTACATTTTTTCGCTAGACTTGACTTATAACTAGATTCATTTTAATTAGATGTGTAGCCTCTTACATTTTTCAGTTAGGTTTAGCTTATATTTATGTTTTCTTATTAATTATATTTTCGTTATAAACACATAGATCCCTAGTTGGTGCCAACTAGTCATTGCTCTTGCTTTCCCCAATGAAACCTTCACCGTTTAAAACATCATTTAAGGAAAAATAATATATTTTATAGAGAGAGAGAGAGAGAGAAAAAAAATTACAAGATAAAAATAACTTTATATGATATGTGACAACAACTGATAGACACAATATTAGAGAGTGTCCGGAGCATATTATAGCTTCTCTCTGAGCTCAACCTGGGGATCATAGGGTCCCTATTGGAGACGAATCATAAGGTCGTGAGAACGGATTAGAATCTTATGATAGTTTTGGTTGGGAGAAAATCAGAGGCTCGTTATAACTTTTAATAAAGCGGATCAGGAGCTCATGATGGTTTCAGTTGCGAGCAGATTATAAACTCATGGTAACTTCGGTTGAAGTAGATCAATACCTCATGATGACTTCAACTGTGAGCGGATAAAAAGCTCATGATATCTGCAATTGAAGTTTGTTGGAAGCTTTAAGGAATATCAGCCACCGAGACTAACAAAAAAATTGCAAAGCTTAAAGTTGTCATTAACTGTCTCTTTTTATGAACCTACTCTATATGTTCCACATGCCATCTTTTTTTATTGGGCATGTTAATTAGTTTCATTATTCGAAGCTTTTTAGCTTCTCACAGTAACTTTAAAGTTTCACTTTTGGGTTCCCAGTGTTCCACAATTATTTAACATAATGAGAAGAAATGTCACGAAAATGGAATAAACTTCCTATATAAATATACAGTGAGTTCTTTATGTTTCTCACTTCAACATTTTAAAAAGAGAATTTAAAAGAGAGAATTTTTTTTGTAACTTCACACCACCACATAATCTTTTATGAAGAGCGTAAACAACCAATAAATCTCACCGGAGATCAAATGACCGTTAAGAATTCATTATATGAGTTTGAACACATTCTTCTGAAGCTTCGCTGAAGCATCAAACTTCTTACGTATTTTAGCATATTCTTAAGTTTATTGTGTATCATTATAACTTTTACTTAATTAGTTTCCACAGTGTGTTGTTCTAGCTTTGACTTAACTTATGTTGTATCGTCGAACGTCAAAAGAGATTTTTCCCAATAAAACTAGCCTCCCATAACCCAAGTAATTTCTTTTGTTATTTTTTTTAAATTAATAGATAAAGTGAATGACATAACTAGGCTGAAAGTTATTATGGGATCAACCACTCTCATTCAATTGAGGGTGATAATATCAATGACTAATTTGTTAACATGGACTTTTGAGCCTAATAGAGGTCCCAACTTTCGCGACCAAAACTCTATCTAACGGAGACTCCTCAGTGCTATAGCTATAAAATAAAATACGTAAGCTTCAGTGAAAAGATTTTGAGATCCATAAAAACCACTATGCAATTGGCGGGGGTCCGGACAACCAAATATAATAAAAATCAAAGGCTTTTGGTGCTGGTAGAGATATGATTTGCGATTAGAGGTTTGGCAAAGGTAGGGTAAGGGGCTGAAGGCTCGGGTGAGGTAGTTGAGGAAAATTAAGCTAACAATTTTACAGGTCCAAAGGAACTGTCATATGATTTTGTAGATACACGAGGGTTTCAGGGAAGTCTATAAGTGAAAGAGTCCAAAACAAAATAAAAACACCCTAATATGCAAGCAAAAAACTTAGGCTATGTTATTGTCCGATATGCCAATATTTTAAAAGGCTAATTCTCTAGTCTTCAACAAATTTATGTTCGACGCTCATTTTTAGAAAATCACCCTCAATATTGAGGTAAGTCTTTTTAAAGCTTAGGTATTCAATGTACTTATTGATTGAACTAAACACATCTCTCACTTGTTAACTTGTATATGCTACATAGAATATCTTCATTTTCATTTAACAAATAACTAATAAGAATAACCTATAACTCCACGACTTCACGAGCTTGGTGAAATCTCTGATAAAATACATTAATAATGCCAAGTAGCTCAAAGTGAAGCTCAAATATCAAGCGACTGCTCCGCTTAACCATTAGACGATTGCTAAGCACAACAAAGAGCTTTTGAGAAATAAAGTAGACAACCTTCGAGAAAATGTCAAGAAACCAAAATTTAAAGCAACTAATATGAAACTAAAGTGCAACAATTATAGACGAAGGTAACAACATATAAATGTACAAGACAAACACTCCGAGGGAGGCTGAATCTTCAAAAGACAAGGATTTCACATATCAAAAGGATAAACTTGTGAAGAATGCTTCAACCCGAACAAGATTTATCAACGTCAAATATGGTTTTTGCATTCTATAAAGTATATATTGATCTGGAGTTGGGTCTTTTTTTTTAAACGGCCAATGAATAAAGACCAATGGGCGTGGATTTAGAATTTTAAAAGTAAGTATATGACAAACTCGGTGTGGATAATGAGGAGATAAAGATGTTAAATGTAATGATACCTTCAAACAACCAACTTTCTGTCAGCTTTAGCTTATCTTGTTGTTGCTAACCTTCCCTAGTTGGTGAGCTACCCGAAGGTGAGAAATATTCCATTGTCCAACACAATTGATTGATGTTGTTATATTTTTTTGATAAAGCTTTTCATTTTTATTACTTTAGTTGAGCTTTGACTCTTTGAAATTCATTGACTTGTTTTTTAGCATACTTATTTGTCTTGCTTTGATATTGGGAAAAGAGTCGAAAATCTTTTTCCTCCCATCAATAGGTGATCAATATCTCCTAAAAAGAGTTGTGTTTAGGATCTTTGGTTGGGTTTTTGGGCAAAAAGTGGAGTGGTAAGGTTGGATAGGTAAAATTTTGGGTAAGTATAGACTAATGATCCATTCCGTTTTATATATGATATGTTTTGATATTAAGGTTTATTTCTATAATATTTTGGTCTCTGAATCCCAAAAAATAACATGTTTGACTCTCTATGTTCACTTATCTAGATTTTTGGTCATATGTATTTTAAACAATAACACATTGATCTTCTTACTCATTTATACAAGAAACTAACATGTTATAAAAAAATTACATTTTTAAAAAAGTAAAAATTAAAATACTCATGACAACATACAAATAAAAAACAATTCGTATTTTTTTAAGAATGAACTACCCATAAGTACCTAACAAAATCTCATTGCCACCTAATACCCAAAATTTGAAAAACATCAATAGATATCTTAACGACGGAAAAAACCACAAGTAACCCTATTCTCATTCTTTGAACCAAACCTTCTTTTCATATTTTTTATTTTTTCTTTTAAAAATACGCGTCTTTCAAATTGTAGCTCATTTTTTTAAAGTACCATCAACTTCATTTTTCAATACGAATAAAACTGTATCCATGAATGATATTTTTTACATTTTTTTTGTTAGACCTAATGACCATGGTCTCGCACGATTCGAAGTAGTTCATGCCTTGCATCTCATTTTACTATGCCTGGTCTCGCATACCTCCACTTCCATCATATCTGGTCTCACATGATTTAATAATGCATGGTCTCACATCTTTATCATCAAGTATTACATGTCTCATGTCTTTCCACTTCAACATGCCTGGTCTCGCTTCTCTCCACTTCATCATGTGGGGTCTCACATTTATCCATTTCATCATGCCTGGTTTCACATCTATCGACTTTATCATCCATAGTTTTTCATCTCTCCACTTTATCATGCATGGTCTCTCATCTATCAATTTCATGCATGGTCTCTGTAGGGAATATGGGTTCATCCATGGTCTTTCATCTCTCCACTTTATCATGCATGGTCTTTCAAATCGTAGCTCATTTTTTAAAGTACCATCAACTTCATTTTTCAATACGAATAAAACTGTATCCATGAATGATATTTTTTACATTTTTTTGTTAGACCTAATGACCATGGTCTCGCACGATTCGAAGTAGTTCATGCCTTGCATCTCATTTTACTATGCCTCGTCTCGCATACCTCCACTTCGATCATATCTGGTCTCACATGATTTAAAAATGCATGGTCTCACATCTTTATCATCAAGTATTACATGTCTTATGTCTTTACACTTCAACATGCCTGGTCTCGCTTCTCTCCACTTCATTATGTGGGGTCTCACATTTATCCATTTCATCATGCCTGGTTTCACATCTATCCACTTTATCATCCATAGTTTTTCATCTTTCCACTTTATCATGCATGGTCTCTCATCTATCAACTTCATGCATGGTCTCTGTAGGGAATATGGGTTCATCCATGGTCTTTCATCTCTCCACTTTATCATGCATGGTCTTTCAAATCGTAGCTCATTTTTTTTAAAGTACCATCAACTTCATTTTTCAATACGAATAAAACTGTATCCATGAATGATATTTTTTATATATTTTTTTGTTAGACCTAATGACCATGGTCTCGCACGATTCGAAGTAGTTCATGCCTTGCATCTCATTTTATTATGCCTGGTCTCGCATCCCTCCACTTCCATCATGTCTGGTCTCACATGATTTAATAAGGCATGGTCTCACATCTTTATCATCAAGTATTACATGTCTCATGTCTTTCCACTTCAACATGCCTGGTCTCGTTTCTCTCCACTTCATCATGTGGGGTCTCACATTTATCCATTTCATCATGCCTGGTTTCACATCTATTCACTTTATCATCCATGATTTTTTATCTCTCCACTTTATCATGCATGGTCTCTCATCTATCAACTTCATGCATGGCCTCTGTAAGGAATATGGGTTCATTCATGGTCTTTCATCTCTCCACTTTATCATGCATGGTCTTTCAAATCGTAGCTCATTTTTTTTAAAGTACCATCAACTTCATTTTTCAATACGAATAAAACTGTATCCATGAATGATATTTTTTATATATTTTTTTGTTAGACCTAATGACCATGGTCTCGCACGATTCGAAGTAGTTCATGCCTTGCATCTCATTTTATTATGCCTGGTCTCGCATCCCTCAACTTCCATCATGTCTGGTCTCACATGATTTAATAAGGCATGGTCTCACATCTTTATCATCAAGTATTACATGTCTCATGTCTTTCCACTTCAACATGCCTGGTCTCGTTTCTCTCCACTTCATCATGTGGGGTCTCACATTTATCCATTTCATCATGCCTGGTTTCACATCTATTCACTTTATCATCCATGATTTTTTATCTCTCCACTTTATCATGCATGGTCTCTCATCTATCAACTTCATGCATGGCCTCTGTAAGGAATATGGGTTCATTCATGGTCTTTCATCTCTCCACTTTATCATGCATGGTCTTTCAAATCGTAGCTCATTTTTTTTAAAGTACCATCAACTTCATTTTTCAATACGAATAAAACTGTATCCATGAATGATATTTTTTACTTTTTTTTGTTAGACCTAATGACCATGGTCTCGCACGATTCGAAGTAGTTCATGCCTTGCATATCATTTTATTATGCTTGGTCTCGCATCCCTCCACTTCCATCATGTCTGGTCTCACATGATTTAATAATGCATGGTCTCACATCTTTATCATCAAGTATTACATGTCTCATGTCTTTCCACTTCAACATGCCTGGTCTCGCTTCTCTCCACTTCATCATGTGGGGTCTTACATTTATCCATTTCATCATGCCTGGTTTCACATCTATCCACTTTATCATCCATGGTTTTTCATCTCTCCACTTTATCATGCATGGTCTCTCATCTATCAACTTCATGCATGGTCTATGTAGGGAATATGGGTTCATCCATGGTTTTTCATCTCTCCACTTTATCATGCATGGTCTCTCATCTATCAACTTCATGCATGGTCTCTATAGGGAATATGGGTACCACGTATTCCACCTCTGTATATAAGTAAGAACAACCGATCTTCAAACTAGTATGATGTTGTTCATTTTGGCACCCGAAGGCACGCACAACTTTGCTTTTGGTCTATTTCCAAAAGGCCTCATACTAGTTGAGATATGTTCTTACTTATATACCATTGATCCTTCCCATGTTTAACCGATGTGGGATGTGAGACTTTGGTCGCCACCCTAACAATTCCTCCTCTTGAACAAAGTACCACTTTAGCCTCCTCTAAAGTGACTTTCATCCGCCCACTATAATCAGGTTGGGGCTACCTGATCATAGAGGCACTATGTATGTTACTGTTCACCTTCTCTTAAACCAAGTCTTGAACTAAAAAGGTCCTCTCTCCACTCCAATCAAGTACCACCGTTTGATGAGAACGGACACTATGAACTAGGATCTCTAGAACAGATCCACTTGAGGATGACATGTAGCTTCTGGTTTATCATGTTCGACTTCTGAGAATTGTACCACCATCACGCCTGGAGCTCTGATACCATTTGTAGGGAATATGGGTCTGTATATTCCGCCTTTGTATATAAGTAAGAATAATCCGATCTCTCTTCCCCAAACAGCTAATCCTCTGTTACTCATGTGACCAAAACGCCAATGCCACAACTTATTTTGATCCTGCATACTTTGGCTATTACTCTCTGATGGTGCTACTACAACATCGCCCATAACAACAATCCCCTGGAGTATGTAAAGACCCTTCTGCAAACTGTCCTTCATGCATACCGTTGAGCC
This sequence comes from Limnanthes douglasii subsp. nivea, assembly GCA_036936605.1. Classification (NCBI taxonomy): domain Eukaryota; kingdom Viridiplantae; phylum Streptophyta; class Magnoliopsida; order Brassicales; family Limnanthaceae; genus Limnanthes; species Limnanthes douglasii. The sequence continues at coordinate 312,336,384 of JAUPFV010000001.1, forward strand.
TTTTGTCACTTGATTACACCATATTCTGCATAGTACTTGTAACCCCGAGAGCCTAGAGTCCCACGAGAAATCAGGTTTCTCTTTAACCCAAATAAAAATGCCAGCATGTCAAGATTCTAACAACCCCGTCAAACATTCTGATTCTGACATTACCGATATCACCAACAGTCAATGAATGATTGTTCCCTACATTGGCTTGTAAGTATCGAATCACTAATTGAACTGACACATGTGATATGTAGCACCAATATCGAGTATCCAAGAGTTTTGCGCAAAGTCCGAACTCACAAACAATACATCTCCTCTACCACTGTTTTCACTATCGTCGGAATTGTTCACACCTTAAACAATATTTGCTGCATTTTCCTTTTGATTTCCCTTCTTACCATTTAGTTTCGGAAAATCTCTTCTATAATGACCCTGCTCACCGCATTCATAACAGTTTGAGTTCTTTACCTTTAATTTGGACCTCAAATTCTTCCTTTTTAAAGAACTCGCTTTGCTTCAGATCTTCCTCTAGTCATAAGACCTTTGCCTTCAGCCTGATTGTTTAGCTGCAACTATCTCAACTCCTTTGATTTTAGTGCCTCTTTGACATTTGCTAGCGAAAACTTATCATTACCATACATAATGGTATCTACGAAGTTTTCATAAGGAGGTGGTAACGATCTCAATACAAACAAAGCTTGATCCTCGTCCTCAATGTTAATATTTATGTTATCCAAGTCCATGTCAAAACAAAGTACAAGATGCGAGACCGAAATTATTAGAACCGACAAAAAAAAGTTTCAAAATATATCATTCATGAATCTAGTTTTGTTTGTCCTAAGAAAGCAAAACCGATAATACTTTCAAGGGCAAGGCTAAATTGAGACCCCGTTTGGCTATAATGAGACCCCTCTATAATGAGACTCCATTTGGCTATAATGAGACCCCAAAAAAGACCCATTTACCCCTGATATAAAAACCTTGTTTTCAGCCCTTTTCTCTCTTCTTATCTCTTCTCTCTCCCAAAATCACTCAAAATCTCGAAAAAAAAACGCAAGATTTCTCCAATCCGACGTTACGAACAGCTTAAGGTACGAATCCTTTACATATTCATGTAATTTTTAAGCATTTTACTTTAGTATTTTTAGTAATATTTAGAGTTTAGGGTTCTTGATAAAAAGTCCGATTTTCATGTATATGTAGTTGTTTTTTTGGAAAAATAGTTGTAGATTCGTGTTAGTCCATGCATTAGAAACGTTTTGGTACCTTGGTTTTCAAATTTGGGTTGGTTTTTACAGGTTTGGGTTGAATCTAGATCTAGGGTTTCGAAGGGCTGCTGGGTATGCAAATTCGCGAACAGGTACTTCGCAACCCGTGTAAAATCACCAAGTGCCTGTTCGCAATTTTGCACTTTCATGGGAAGGCGAAATTGCGAACACAGTGTTCGCAATTAACCAAAATTGTTTAATTTTGGTTGTTTTGTCAAATTGTGTATTTTTTCCCAAATTTATTAATATTTTTATTTGTTGTATTTCAGCATGCCTCGCAGACAGTATACACCTGTTCGACATTCAGGCTCGAGCGATGATGGCGAGCACGAGGAGCGTGTGTCACGGTCACGGTCCGTTAGGCGTAGACCTAGCGCTTCTACTCCGGCCCCTGTTTTATCCCCTGCGTTTGGGACGCTGGACCAGCTATTTAGGAGGGTGAATCAGTATGTGCCTGGTCTATATCCAGAGTACACACAGTACGAGGCCTACCACGTCTTTGCAGGAGAGGTAAGTAATGACGTGTTTTAAAGTATTGCATATGTTCTTTTGTATTATTTCTAAGTTGTTTATGTTTTATGTAGGCTCGTCGGCACTCGCGATGCTACTTTATGTACGGTACCCACCGTGCATGGGGTCTTGCTGGGCAGAACAAGGTCAGAGAGCAGGTTATGATGTCTTGTTTCGGTCCCCTCACCGATGTGTTGGAGCGTTGGAGTACCAACGTTCATCTTGTAGATGCTTTTCTGGAGAGGTGGCATTCGGAGACGAACAACTTTCATTTCAGTTTCGGTGAGATGACGGTGACGTTAGACGACATCCACGTCATTACTGGTCTCCCGGTGACAGGTGATAATTTCGTTGTTCAGACATTTCCTAGTGATGGACAGCGTTTGGCTTGGTATTCTAGTGCATTAGGGATAGATCATGATGCACTTAGGTATGAGTTAGGGCGTAACAGGGGGGGTAATGGTAGATCTGTTCGTTTACAGTTTTTACGTGAGCAGTACATGCAACCCTGTTATAAGGATGATACCATGTCTGATGGTGATGTAAAGTGTGTCACTAGGGGTTATCTGCTGCACATGCTGGGTTGTTGTGTTCTAGTGAACAAGACGGGGAACAGTATATCTTTAGATTACCTCCAGTTTGTAGAGCATTATAGGGCGACCGTTAGATATAACTGGGGACAACATATACTAGCTCAGTTGTACCACCACCTAGGAAAGTCGTCGCTGCACACGACTTTAGGGATTGCGGGTTGTATTGCCTTGTTGGAGACGTGGATATACGATCACTTCTATAGCCTTGTGCCTACGATCAACACTCTCTATGAGTCTTGTATGCCGACTATGAGCCGATATGTACCGACACCGTTTCGTGCGGATGATGAGACTCGCATCAACATCAGACAGGGACTGATTTCGTTGACGGAGAACCATGTGAGTTACAATGATTTGTTATATTTGTTTCAATAGCGTGAATTTATTATTACTATATTTTTTTAAAGATTATTAACTAACATATGACAGGTTTGGTTCCTGCCTTACGAGACGCATCGTGCTCATTTCCCTTTTCAGCGTGTGGCTTGGATTGACCACACGCTGAAGGCGTTCGATATAGTTGAGGCGTACTATCCGCTTCAAATGGCTCGACAGCTAGGGCACGTTCAGGACATACCACCGGCGTTGCAGACTGTTTTACCAGCAGATAGGAGGAGGCGTGTCAACACGCGCTTCTTGTGGGATGAGGCCACGTGGATATGCTGGGGGCTACATGTTGTTGACGAGAGGATTCACGGTGACACATACGCTATAGACGGTCATGGCACGACCTCTTTGTACGATGTATGGATCAGTGACCACCTATGGTACGTTCTGCTTGATCCTAGTATTCTCGGTCCATCTGCTTCACATGTTCCAGAGACCCCTAGTGCGATGACATATCAAGCACGACTGTATCATCTTTCCGATCGTGTGGCTGATGTTGATTCTAAAGCGGACGCGATGAGTATGGAGGACTTGCGTCGGGAGATACACAAGTGTTCGCTTTTGGGGATCCAGTACCGCCATGCCGATTGAGTGCATTTGTATTATATGACTACCAGGACGATTGTTTGGTACTACCTTATTTTTTTTACTTTAGTTGTTGCTTTCGTTGATACGGTTGTATGGAATGCTTTTGGTTCTTTAGTTATTGCTTTTGTTTGGATAAAATCTTTTGTTTTACTTAAGTTGTTGCTTTCGCTTATATGATGTGTATCTTAAAAACAACAACACTTAAAACAATAACACTTAAATTTCTCGCATAATTAGAAATACATAAGCAAATAAATTATACATTAATCAAAAGCATTGCGTAATTAGAAATACATAAGCAAATAAATTAAAGCAAACGGTAGATAAACTAACCCTCAGTTAGCATTGCACACTTAGTTCTATGGAGTCGGATAGTTCATTCCATACTCATCTGAATCACTACTTCCTTCGGGAGTTGAATACGTTTCAACGACGCTCGCTATTGCGTCGACTATTTGTTGCTACTCCGACTGTGTCGCATATGACACCATCTCCTGCATAATTGTACTTTGCAATCCCATGTCGAATACCTTTCGGACTTTGGTTCGGACTTCCCAAGGAAGTGACTCGATATGTATAGTCACTGTTTTAAGGTAAGCTAACCTATCGAACACTTCCTCGCGTCTGCGTGGTCGGGGCATCATACATCCTGGGAAGGAAGCCTCCCTACCGTGGTTGAAGCCTTCCCAGGAATCTCCTCTTGCATCGTACCTCTCACGAAGTCAAATGCATTTAGGAGGCTTGCATCTTCGTGCACGTTCCAGCCTGAATCACTCATTGTTATAACTTAAATGTTTAGTTTCATAGTCATATTATAGTATTTATAGACTCGAACTGGGTGGTTCAGCTCAAAAATTGTTGGCGGGGAATGTTGTTTTTGTTCTCGCGTAAATCTCTTTTAAGCAGGAAACCTTCACTTCGTTCCCTCCATATGTTTCCATACAGTATTATAATATTTAGATGATTATTATATGTTTTTCATTTTTTATGTAGTTTTGTTATTATGTTTTTATGTTCGTACCTTGTGCTGTTTTTATGAATACTTGCAATTAAATTGCTGAAACTCAAATAAATCAACTACTCTTTAAATGTAATCACATTGAAATCCATCATCATAATAAATTAACTAATATATGGATAACAAATCCATCATCATAAATTAACTTTTTATTTAATTTGTTTTTTTATATATTATTTTAAAACAAAAATAAATTAGGTTAAAACTCATTAACAACCATCAAAAGTACAATAACGTTGCAGTGCAATAATAGTAGGGGTCTCATTATAACAAAACTTCCATCACCAGGTTTTCCGCTATAACGAGACACCTAAAAAAGTTGCCGCCAAAAACACCTGCTTTTAACGCAGTTCCCGCCCAAACAACCACGAGCATATAAATAGACGCCAAGCACTCCTCGAACATAAACAGTTTAACCAATGGAGTTTATCCCTAATGAAGATTACCATTTGCTCGAGGCAGTGAAACTTGCCTAGCGAGAGTTGGGAGAAGATAGTAGTGACGCGTTTTTCGAGCTGGTCTTGTGTAATATGTACTACAACTACGGCCGTTTAGGAACTGAAGGTTTTGTTGTGCGTAACTGTAACCAAATTAAGGAGAGGTACATTTTTTGCAAACCAATGGATCGTTTGTTATTTTTGCCATTTAAAATTAAGCAAGAAGCATCTGTCATCTGGAACATGACTGTGGTAGACTACATCACGAAGGATATGGTAGCGTATCTTGAGAATAGGATTACTGAGAGGGAAGAGGGGATTGAGTCTGACGACAACTTGGGATACGACTTCGACGATTGAGCATTGTGCTATATTTTTAATAGTTTGCATCTGGTAGTGTCTGTATTGTCTGTTTGTTTAAGTTAATGCTATAACTTGCTAAAGTTTTCATTACCTTGTTTTGTAGACATTATTTGGTACCCACAACTTCAAACAACAACTAATAAAAAAATCACAATTTAAACTAACAACCAGTAATACGAAAATCACAACTTCAAACAACAAATGATAAGAAAAATGACAACTTCAAACAACAACCAGTAATACGTAACATTGCATAAGTGGAAGGCTTAGTCGTATCTAAGTTTGTATTCCACATCATCCACTCCACCCCTTGCAATAATTTTGTCCTCTAGAAATGCTACCATATCCCTTGTGATGTAGTCTATCAAGGTTAGGTTCCAAACGGCGGTTGCTTCTCGCTTAATAAGTGATGGCAAGAAACACAAATGCTGTATTGCCTTGCAAAAATTGTATCTGCTTTTGATCTGCTCACGAGTACGCACGACGATACCTCTTGTACCTAAACGGCCGTAGTTTATATACATCGTACATAGGACACGCTCGAAAAACTGATCGCTGGTATCTTCCCCCAGTATCTCGCGTGCAATCTTCACAGCTCGAAGCATGTGGTAGTCTTCGTCCGCCGTAAACTCCATATGTAAACGTTAACGAGTTTTATATTTTCGTGACTGCTACAGGTTGCGAAAATGTCGTATTTTGTAGAATTTATGTCCTGTTTTATAGGGGGCGAGTCAATTTTGGTGGGCGTTTAATATTTGGTTAAGGTCTCATTATAGCGAAATTCATACTATTTCGAATGCAATGTTGTCTTTGGCTATAATGAGACCCTGATTTAAACTATGTGTGTTGTAATAATTATCTTCGATATGTGTGTATTTTGTATATATTATGTGTCACGACATTAGTCGCTCATCCAGATTACGTTATCCTTACATGTCTGACAACGCTATCCTACTTTTAAGTAGTTTTTTGGATGTTAATAAAATCTTAATCTTTCCTACAAATTTCGAATAATTTCTTTGAAAATGATACTTCGAATCTTAAAAAACCTTTCGGACTAAAAAAGTAAATAAACGTGAAAATGTCAAATATATGACCATTTTAGACCACTTTGAAGTAGTTTTTTCTACTTTTTTGAGTTTTTTTTTAATTTCCAGCAAATTCGAATCATTTGGGCCAAATGACTAATGTTTAATGTTGGTAAAAAGAAAAATCAGTTCTGGAGTCGGGAAAATCACAAAGATATGACCATTTTAGGCCACTTTGAAGTAGTTTTTTCTACTTTTTTGAGTTTTTTTTTATTTCCACAAAATTCGAATCAGTTGGGCCAAATGACTAATGGTTAATGTTGGTAAAAATAAAAATCAGTTTTGGAGTCGGGAAAGTCACAAAATGTGACCATCTTAGGCTACTTTGAAGTAGTTTTTCAATTTTTTTGAGTTTTTTTTCCACAAAATTCGAATCATTTGGGCCAAATGACTAATGTTTAATGTTGGTAAAAAGAAAAATCAGTTTTGGAGTCGGGAAAGTCACAAAATGGTGAAAATACTAAATTTACAGAGGGTTTCGCGAACACAGGAGGCTGTAAATCTCCCGATTCGCGAATGCAGGCCTCTGTGATTTGGAAAAATCGCGAACATCCCGTTCGCGATTTTGCCAACTCATAGCGCTCGGCGTTCGCAATTTTGGTAAAATTAAACGTTCCCCGTTCGCAAATTCACCACTGTGCCGAATTTTAGAATCTTTTCCCACTTTTTTTGATAGAATTGCAATTTTTTGGGGAGCTTGCAATTTAATTTTTTTGTACAACTTGTTTTTACAATAATGATATGAAATGGAATTTTCAAAATAAATAAAACGTGGGAGTATCAATTACAAACCGAGGTGAAAGTAAAAAAAAGTATTCGTAAACACAACGAGATAAAAACAAGTAATGCATAATCAAATTATTAGTCTTCACCCAAATCGAAGACACGTGGTGGCTCTTCGTGTGCGGTCGATGGTTGCGCGGGCTTAATTTGGTTATGTTTGTTCAATATCTTGTCGAGCGGTATTGCCCAACCGGTGACGTCATGATCCGTGCGAAACAAAAACCAAGTAGGATAAATTTCCGGAAGTGGTCCATTCAACACAACCTACACAAATAAAAGCTAGATAAATATTTGGTCAAAAAAATAATTTTAAAATTGAAACACACATTTTTATACTTACTTTGACGAAATGGTTACCGTGAACAAAACCTATACCAACTTCCAAGTTAGGACACGATCGAGGAGGCACACCGCGTAGAGGTAGATAAGTGTACGATTGGTGGAGTGAAATGTGGTATACGATGCATTGGTATCTAGTGGCTATCACTAACCCTAAATCGGGTAACGTCATCCAATGCCTACTACCAGCACCATACAATTCAAAAACGTTCAACCTTCTCACTAGGTTATCTACACCTTGTGAACCATCAAACATTCTCTCCCATAGCTCACGTTCATTTTGCAATTCGTCGATCAAATCCCGTCTAACTTGGTCCCATGAATCGGATTTACCGTATACCGTCAAAGCAACGGCCCAGAATCCGCAATTAGCGTCGGGAGAGACGTCTTCAACGCTAGAAATGTAGTCATGCAAATAGTTAGGAAACCAACTCTCGTACCCGCTAAAATCTTGGCCCTTTGATGATTTTTTCGGTCGAGGCACTTTATCTTTCTTCGGTTGAGCCTTGGTTTTCGCTTTTTCTTTCGTCTTGGCTTTTGGCGCTAGAAATGTTCTATTACCTACCGAGGCGGCCGTGCTACCAATCCTGTCGGGAGTGCTAGCGCCTAGACTACCATCGTATTCCCACTCGCTAGGGTCCCGTTGAGTTGATTTGTCCCGGCCGACTTTTTTCCTACCCGTAGTAACAACCGGCTCCTTAGGTTCCAAAACATGACTTCTAGCGGGATCTAGGATTTACATCATCCTATTTATAATGTGGTCTTGGATGTGTTGCCCGTAACCGCGGATGGTGCTGTCTATTAAGGAGAGTTTTCTAGTGAGTTCGTCTTCGGTAACAAACTCCTCATTAGGTTTGATCCTTAATGTACTCCAATAGACATCACACTCATCTTTTCTAACCGACCTTCCTTCTTTATAAATCAAAGCTAATTCGCATGCACATGGTAAATTATGAGTTGTCCTAATAACACACCCACACATTCCGGGTGTGAACCATATTTTCAAGGCCGTTACGAGATTTGTCTCTATTAATTCTATAGCTTGAGATGAAAGCCCACCTTTCACATCCTTGTAGATGGTTTTGTTAGGCCTCTAGTTGAGTTTCTTGGACGATACCTAATACGCTCGAATGACTCGAAAATGTTAGAGTGTTGAGCGGTTAGCAATGCATGAACATGTTTCCAAAATTGTTCGAACGTGCATAGACTACTACCAATTGCCCGCTTGAGGCTAGAGTGAGCACTCTCCACCCTATAACATGAAATAAAATACATTATATTTCTAACACTTTATATTAAAAAATATTGTGTGGAGATGGAAATATAACTCAACGATTGCTAGTTTGGTTGCCAAAATGTTTAAATTTGTTCGTGTGAATATTGAGGAATCTGTGTCCATATTCGTCAATCCATTGCTTCATAACGTAGTCGATAGCCAATGGACAAAGTGCGTACGTGTGATGCATATCGGCAAGGTTTTTGTTATAATCTTCGAGCGTGGCCGAATAGGCTACGCTTTGGTAATATTCCCCGAACTCTTCGGCCATGTCCGAATTCGGTAAAACTTTTTTAGCGTAAGAGGTGACGTTTTTACCAATATGCCAAGTGCATAGCATATGAGTTGCGTCCGGAAATATATCATCGATAGCATTCATTAAAGCGAACTCCCTATCGGTGACGATAATGTTAGGTAATGCGCACTTGTTGTTCGTCAACACCTTCTTTAGAACACTCAATCCCCAAGTGTAGTTCTATTGTTTCTCGGAGCTCAAAAAAACAAAAGCAACACAAAATGTCTTCTTCGTCGAAGTTTGGCTAACTATTTCAAGTAAATGCATCTTATACCTTGTAGTCTTGTACGTGCTATCCATTATAAGAACTTGAGGAAAAGTGCGCATGAAATCGATGCTTTTAGGGTGTGCAAAAAACAACTCGAGGATTTCGTCCGTTGCTTCACAACTTCGCTCCCAAACATAGTACCCGTGTTCTTTTAGCTTAGAAAACAAGTATTGCATTTGGGTCTTGCCCGCTTTATCAACTAAATCATGTTTTTGCCGCATGTTGTATATCGTGCGCATGCTTGATACATTTTGCGGGTCTTTAATCTTCAAACCGCGATATATCTCTCTCGGCCGAGAACCGACTTCCGTTTGACTACGAACGAACAATTGTTCTTCTACTTTTAGTCTAGCGGCCCGTGAATGACCATCCAAGTGCAAAAATGGTTTGTGGTTGTGTTTCCCGTTTAGCACAACCACTTTCCAATAACCCGGTAGCTCTAAGACCGGACTCCCCCTTAAATAGAACGGACACCCGCATTTTTTCGATGAACATTCTCGGCGTTTCTTAACCTACCCCGGTTTGAGGTTAGGTTTGTAAACCCCATAACTCTCACACCTAAAATATATCCTAGGAGTTTTCATGCTTTTGCTACCGTCGTCGTTTTTACTACGGACCAAAATGAATCCTAGTTTTATGCTTTCAGACTCGACCCAATCAACCAAATTGGCTTTGGTGTAAAAAGTGTTCGTACTAAACACTTTCGTGTAATCGGTCATCGAACATGGCGGTAGATCGGGTTCCTACATATGCCATTGATGCAATTATATGAGAACATATTTAAATATAGATGATCGTTTAATTTCCAAAACAGGTCATTTTCGCGAACAACAAATTCGATATTTCAGCCCAATCGTGAGTAGTGCACTCGTTTATTTGGAGAAATCGTGAAGTCGGAATTCGAAATTCAGGCAAAATTGCGAACGGTCCGTTCGTCCATCTGGTATTTCTGCGAACAGAGCGTTCGCAGAAATACCAGATGGACGAAGTTACCGTTCGCAATTTCGCATGATTTTCGAATTATTACTTCACAATTCATCCATTATATAGCGGTGGTACCGCTATATTCGCACAGACTTGAAATTTTTCGGAAAATACCTCATTTTGGGTTTCCAAGTGGTCCGTCAACGACTCTTCTTCCTCCAATGCGAAATCATCAATGTTGCAGCTGAAACCTTCACTCCAATCACTCAAATCTATGGTTTTTTAGAATTTTTAGTTAGTTTAGAGAGAGAAAGCTTTAGGGAGAAGTTGGAGAAAAATTGGTTTTTGTTAGAAACTTGGACTTATAAATGAAGGGCAAAACGGACATTTCACATTTCAGAAAAAAAAAATCTGAATTTGGGATCTCATTATAGCCAAATGAGATCTCATTATAGCCTTGTCCTGCTTTCAAATCATTTTTCCAAACTCCGGTTTGAAAAATACGAACTTAAAAAAAGGTTGATTCATAAAAAATAATATTCATGTTGTCAGTGATAAAATATAAAATTTTAAAATATTATTAGAAAAATAAATACGGAGTTAAAATTGAATACTATGAAATAGATACTAAGTAGATAAAAAAAGAAATTAAATAGATGATTTTGATATTTAAAATACTAATAAAAATTAGGATTGGATACCTTCTCTTATATTTTCCTTTTTAAAACCAATACTCTTATTCTCTCGAAGATCTATCGATCCGATTGGTAGTCAAGTAAAAAACGGGTTTTGTAATTTGTTGGGCCTGTATAATAATCCGCACCTTTCTCGATTCATTTGGGCCGAATAGATTTAACCGGTAATAATCGCGGCCGTGGTACCTCAGGCGGCTGTTTCACCGTCTCAACTCGCGAGTATACGTTAATCTCGGTCTACCTTCTAATAAACCATTTTCCAGCTCTCTGTAACTCAAATTATCAAATAACAAACCCTGATCCTTCGACTTAGTCGAAGTTGATACTCTATCTGCGTCTCTTCTTCTACAGATTAACTCTCCCAAAATTTGTTTGGTTTCTGTAGCTAAATTTGCAGAACTCGCAAACCCTAATTTATCTCAATGGGGAAGAAACAGCACAGCAAAGACAGGATGTACATAACCAAGACAGAATGGGCCACCGAGTGGGGAGGTGCCAAATCCAAAGAAGATCGAACCCCCTACAAACGTCTCCCCTTCTACTGCTGCGCGTATGTCTCATATCAATATATATAAATGTGGAAATGAAAACTTATTCTATGAGATTCTAAGTGTACCGTTGTGATTAGGGTATTGTTTGATGTATTTGATGCAGACTTACGTTTTTGCCTTTTGGAGAAGAAGCAGTGTGCACGAGCGATGGGAGTGTATTCGATTTAATGTTGGTATTTTTTGTATACTTATGTTACTTACGTTTCTGAGTTATTTTCAAGATGATGAACTGATTTCAGCTTTGGTTTTGGGTTGTTCTGATATTGTAGAAGTATAATGGCGTACATTAAAAAATTTGGGAAGCATCCTGTTACTGGAACTCCTTTAAAAGGAGAGGATCTTATTCCACTTACTTTCCACAAAAATGGAGAAGGTAGGTTTGTCTTCTTCGCTATTCTCTCTATATAAATCAGAATCAATTTCAAATTTAGGATTTTTAGATTTACTTATCTTTATGGGTGTGCCAAATTCAGACTTCTAGTATGCTCTTCTGGTTGATGCTAATGTAAGCTTACTACTGTTCTTAAAACCTGTGAGCATTTTTTTGAATCTTTTTGAGTAACATCTACAGGAGAGTTTCATTGCCCTGTGCTAAACAAAGTTTTCACGGAGTTTACGCATATAGTTGCTGTGAAAACTACTGGAAATGTTTTCTGCTACGAGGTTTGTTGCTTTTTCAAAAGTTGTATGAATATGAGTATGAGGATGAGTATGAGTCTTCTTATGTTTTCCATATTTTCTATTATTGATTATATAGGCAATAAAAGAATTAAACATCAAGAACAAGAACTGGAAGGAACTTTTAACTGACGAACCATTTACCAGGCAAGACCTCATTACCATTCAGGTATTTGTTATTCACAAATATGCTTTCTTGTACATGATTAGTAATTCTACAAAGATGTTTTTATAGTTTTCCTGGTTTGTGCTTTCCAGAATCCTAATGCATTGGACAGTAAAGTCACGGTGGAGTTTGATCACGTGAAGAATAGTTTGAAAGTTGATGATGAAGGTGAGTTATGGTGACCTGCCTAATTGCAAGATATTTTTGTTTTTTTCTTAGTAGTTGGTGTGGTTGTAAGTTTCCTATAGTTTAATGATTCTTCTGCTTTGCATCTTACTTCATTCCAGATTTGAGTAAGTTGGATCCGTCGTATAACATAAATGTCACCGGGGATATCAAGCGGATGTTGGCAGAGCTTGGAACTGAGGAAGGAAAGCAAGCTGCACTGCTTGGGGGAGGTGGTAGCAAGGCACAAAACGAGAGGGCCGCTGCTCTCACTGCCATTTTGGAAGCCAGGAAACGCATCAAAGAGAATTCAAAGGGAGGAGAACCTAAGCAGTCGTATAGTATAGTGGATGCGGCGTCCGCTTCTGTGCATGGGAGAAGCGCTGATGCAGCAAAAGCTGCTTCAAGTGATAAAACTGCTGCCCGGATAGCTATGCACAAGGCTGGTGAGAGGACACCCGTGAACTCAAAGCTGGTTAGTTTATTAAAATCTGAAATCTTCTACTATAGTCTTACAAAGTTAATACTCAAGCAGTGTAGCAAAAAGGCCGGATCTATACATATAGATGCTTTAAATGGTGGTTAGTCCCCCCCGAGTGTAACGCGCTCAGAATTTAGTCCCTGACTTTATGATGTTACATCAATGGTCCCCGATAATCAGAAGTAACACTAGTAGTCTCCTGATGTATGGAAATCACTATAGAAGTTAGTCATCCGATTATTAGGCGTTCGAGCATTTAGTTCCTTGACTTAAAAAACGTGATATTAGAGGTTGAAGATGGATTAAAACGGAATGTTACTTATCATTCGTGCACATGCTTCTGGATATTTTACTCCTTTTGGATGCTAACACAAGTGCTCAATTCAGGTAAAGAGTCAATATACAACAGGTGCTGCTTCACGATCCTTCACTTCCACTTGTTTTACTCCAGTCACCAAAAATGAGTTTGAATATGTTAAAGTGGAGAAAAATCCCAAAAAGAAAGGCTACGTTCAGCTGCATACAACGCACGGTGATTTAAATATTGAACTTCATTGTGATATAACTCCCAGAACGTGTGAGAATTTCTTAACTCTATGCGAACGTGGTTATTACAATGGAATTTCATTTCATAGAAGCATCAGGTACAACAATACTCATTACTGCTTGATATTTTGAATGTTGTGGATTTAGGTTGATGGTAATCACATTTTGTTATACAGGAATTTTATGATTCAAGGTGGTGATCCAACTGGAACTGGGAACGGGGGCGAGTCTATATGGGGAAAGCCTTTTAAAGATGAAGTCAACTCGAAGTTGCTTCATACTGGAAGAGGAGTTGTTAGCATGGCTAACAGTGGACCACATTCTAATGGATCTCAGTTTTTCATCCTTTACAAATCTGCGCCTCATTTAAACTACAAGCATACAGTTTTTGGTGGTGTTGTAGGGGGTTTGCCTGCTCTGGCAACCATGGAAAAAGTCCCGGTGGATGATGACGACCGACCTCTGGTGAGTGATGAGACTTTAATTTTCTTATAAATAATCATATTTCTTAGTCAATCTATATAGCTCAATAGTCTGCTGAGTTAATGATATTTCTATTGCGTGGTTTGTAACTTCAAATGAAATTATCTTATTTGGAAACAATAATATCTTCATAGCACAAATGATAGTTCTTTGTTATTTCTGTCTTCTTAAGTTCTTAAGTGTTGATGCTCCATAGTCCATTGTGATTTAGAATTTTTTGTCAGAGACTCGGAAATATAAAAATAGACTCAACCAAGCAATCGTTTTGGCATATAAACCTAAAAACCAAATTAGTTGATGGCGCTAAACAACCTTTTTTAGTTATGGACAGATTAGGCACTGAGTAATGAAACTTGTAAATACTAGATTATAATAATTTTTCAGCAAATGTTAAGATAAAATTCGTGTTGCAGTGTCTATCAGTGATGTCTCAGTATTTCCTTCTACAATTATTCATCTAACTTAACATCAAACTGTTAGCTAATCGGAATGAAAACACTTCTCAACTCTTTAATACAATCTCTGAATGACAGTTGGGTCCTTATTTAACTCGTGCAGGAGGATATCAAGATAATCAGTGTTGCAGTATTCGTAAACCCATACACAGAGCTCGAAGAGGAAGAAGAAGAAGCAGAAGAGAAAGCTAGAGAAGAAAAGAAAAATGAGGACAAAGATAAAGTAAGTTTTTTATTAGATTTAAGCAAAAACCCAACCTAGTGGTTGGTATGGTATGGGTATTGGATTCCGAAATAGCCTATTAGTTTGGTTGGTTTCGCGCTTTATAAAGATTAGAAACTTAACAGATACATGGCAGATTTAACATTAGTTTGGTGTCTTTTCAAAAACCTAAGAACTGAATTAGTCCTGTCCACTTTAAAATTATGCTTGAAGTAAAGTGAACCGAGTTTTAAAGCCTTAGGATGTGTTTGTTCGTGGAAAATTGCAATGTTTTTGGATTTTCATTTTCACTGGAAAGAAACTGATGTATTTACGAATTTTGTTACTGAAAAAGAGCACTATATTATAGGAAATTCAGAAGATGCCGAAGTTACTTTTTCTGCGCCCTTAATTGAATTAGGCTATAAAGTGAATTTTTTTTATAACAAGTTGATATTTTTGTATATTCTCTAGTCTTTCTATATTATTATAAAACACACACACATACATATCTCTATGTGTGTATATATTCATGAAAATATCAATTTTAATAAAATGAAATCAAGTCTTTATTTTCGGCGTATCATATACAGCCTTAAGTTAAGTTTCCTTCCATATATATAATGCTCTTGTAAGTAATTTGAATTGTGTATCTATGGTATTGTTCAGGATATGGTTGGTTCATGGTATAGCAACCCTGGCACAGGAACAACCGTATCGGGATCGGCGGGCGGAGTTGGAAAATACTTTAAGACAGAGAACACCAAAACCGAACCATTATCACAAGTTAGTGGCACCATCGACACTGATCTCATAAAAAATGTGGTATCAAAGAAAAGAAAAGCGGGAGGTTCTACTTCAGGTTTTGGAGATTTTTCTTGCTGGTGAAACATTTCATCTCACATTATTTTTTTATTACAATAGTGAGACAGAGTGTTCATATGAAGTTCTGTAAGATAATCGAAAATGAGCATATTGGTGGTGGTAAACATAATGTTCTTGTTGTATGTAGCCGAAGAATAATCAATTTTGATTTTCCTTAGTTTTTAAGTTCTATGTTTGTATTTGAAACAATCTGATGGATAGTTAATTGCAACTAACGAGTTGAATATAGTAAAAGGCTATTTGGGCCTGAAAATTTAAATCAGTATGTACCCGCCATACTACTAGTGGTCTTTCAACCC
The DNA here is from genome assembly GCA_036936605.1 of Limnanthes douglasii subsp. nivea. NCBI lineage: Eukaryota > Viridiplantae > Streptophyta > Magnoliopsida > Brassicales > Limnanthaceae > Limnanthes > Limnanthes douglasii. The sequence goes on from JAUPFV010000001.1 coordinate 312,352,115, forward strand.
ATATTGGCAGAGCAATAGAGTAGCTCACGTTTGACACCAAAAGACATCCTTTTAGTTATAATTGTAAATTATATTACATTGCAGGTTCAAGTTGAGAACTCTTAGTAAATAAAAGCTTTGATGTATAATTGAAATTCTGAAAAGTTCTCTCAAGGGATTGATAAAACGCTTTAGTGCAAGTATTTTGTCAAGTTATGCAAATTTCAAATTTAAAATTCTTGAAAACACACTCAAATCTTAAGCAAAACCTGTAATCATTCGTATATGAAAAATCAATGTCGCTAATAAAATTCTGAACATTTTTATGGTTGTTCTTTTACATGCATGGTAAAGTTATCTTCATAAAGTTTCAAATTTGGTCATTGAAAAACTTTCTGAACTTATATATGATGTCCTTAATTATTAGCATCAAAGTGATTTTTCCAAACAACTTTCGATTTTGAACTTTTTCAAATCATAAATTATCTTAAGAAATTAGTAGAAGTATATTTTTTCTGGAAATGCTAATTCAAGTAAAATTCTCTGCCAGAACTCCTTTGAACTATGAAAATGCTTGCTTACCCAAAACTTTTACAGTTTTGGGAAGTTTTGGCACTCAAAAGTATAAACCATAAAAGTTAGAGAGTTGTAGTACAACAACAAGATAATATACCATTTATTATACAAAGCATATTGATCGATTTCTTCAGGCACTTTCATTCCATCCTGAAGGAAGGATCCATTTTTTATGCCAAAATATTGACACCCTCGGCCATAATGGGAATCCAAAATTGAATTCCAGTGGCCGATCTGCCGGACCTTTAACTACCAAAGGCAACCATACGTACCTAGAATCTCTCAGGTCAGCTGGATTCCATCTATCAGCCATAAAAATAAACGAACCTGGAACACCCGGTAAAGGAAGTACAAATGTACTTTGTGAAAAAAAAGTCGCAAGCCGAAAACTTGTGCCGCCTCCAACACATGGGTTCCCTAAAGTCTCCCATGGGCCCATGACGGATTCAGCGGCATGGGCTAATGCTTCATTCGGGGCCCATCCGGTGCAACCTAATGTGGCAAACACAGGTCTCAGTTAGGGATTAGTTGAGGTCCAGCTTATTCACTAGAAAGCTAGTTTAAAATAAATTAAAATCGCATTGTAGAAAAGATCATAGGTTGTTTACTGCATAATTAAAAATCAATCTAATGTTAGAAGATGAATAATGTGAAGTGATATTAAGAAAAAAGATATATTAAACAGATGTTTTTGATGAAAACAAAGTGTACAGCAAAGCAGCTAGTGAAGAAAATATCATGAAGCCGAGCAAACAAGTGTGTAAACAAACAGGTTCTTTGAAATCCTAAAGGCCAAACAACCAAACAAGTTTTTCTCATATGATCCTAGAAGTCAAAAAACCTAAAGGCACCAAACAACTCCTTAGCAGTGTGTACATTTTAAAAAACAAAAATAATATGGGTTAGGCTAAACTGAGACCCGTTTTTAAAAAAATGAGACCTCACTATATTAGGGGGTCTCATTTTGAGAATTTTGTTTTTGCTTTGGAGGTCTCATTCTAGTAAAAGCGGGTCTCATTTTAGCCTAGCCCAAATAATATTTGTATGGGATGAACCTTAGTAAAAATTGTGCGGACTATAGTAGTTTTTCCAACCTGATGTAACCATGTAATAAGTCCCTTGGTGTTTAAAAAGAGCAGGGGCTTCACGGTGCTGTCCTACAAGCACCCGTCTCACATCAAGTGTGACGTCTAGATAATCTTCGGTCAGTGGTCCTACGTGAAGTACTTTGTTGGTCTCGGAGGAGTAAATGAGATAAGCAACATTGTCGTCGTCTTTGAAGATTGTCATGTCTCTGCTGTCGAAACCATGAGGCCTTTTGCTGTATAGATAAGTAAAAGGGCCAGTAGGAAAATTACTTATTGCAACCCCTATTGCAGCTTTAGTGTAGTTTGCATCGTCGATATGCATCCACATTACATACTTTCCTGTCTTGTCATTGTATATAACTTTTGGCCGCTCAAGTACATTCGATTTGTAAAGATCGTGTGTTACATTTTTCTCTTCTGCTGCCAACACAATGCCCTCTTTTTTCCACGTCCATAAGTCCGTTGAAGAATAACAACCGACTCCGATGATATCGACCTGCTCAGAATAGTAAGCTAAGTATTCAATAATAAATGTTCAAACATAATGGCGCAGCGGGTACACTAATTAAATCTACGGCCACAAGAGGCTGACAATATATGAGCTGACCTGTAAACTCGACACGGTATGTCAGGGTTAGAGTCGATATGTTTACAACCCAATGGAATTACTGGTCAACCCACAAAAAGTAAACAGGTTAGGCTCGGGTCATGTGTGATTTCACCCAACCCAAAAGCATCCCCACACGAATCCCACTAATGCACAAAATTGATAGCTCAAAGAAGAGATTAAAAAATAAGCAAGAAAAAGGATAAAAATCTCTAGAGAGATTTGATAAATTAAAGATTTTGTATTGATCAAGAGGCTACATGTCTGTATAATATATAGGCTTTATTTAACCTAATTATACTTGAACTACGAAAATCTAATACTAAGAAAAATAACAGAAATACAAAACTAAAGTACAGTAATCAGACTATAACGTGGATTGCTATCAATGATAATATAATCCTAACCCATGACTATGTACCTACGTCAAAAGAACTTATATTTCGAGACTGCAAGACCGCTTAAATGAAGGCAGAACTATGGGTATGGTATTGCCGCATTGGTGGGAATAAGTTGCCTTTTCAACTGAATTATGTATATGTGATAAGAGTGCTTACCCTTGCCGGTCCTTTTTTGTGTGCATGATATGTAGGTCCGTCTTTATACTCTCCATACCAATAGTAAGTCTTAGATTTCTCATCAAACAGAATACCTCCTCCATGAGCTTGGATAGAATTTCCTTCGGTATCCAACCAAACTTGACCCGGAAAGTAATAGAAAGTATCATTACCCAAATCCATCATCGGACCGACTGCAGTTTTTGTATCAGGGAAGAAAACATGCCGAATTTGTGAATTTTCATCAAGAAATTCATCAATCAAAGAGTTAGTTGTATGTTTAGATTTTCGTTTGGCCCCATGATGGGATCGTTTCTTTGTTTGAGGAATTTGGATATTCTCTTCCTCCACTTGTTCTAGCTCACGGGATACTGAGTGATGAGCTGCGTGCAGTTGAAGTTCATGACCCGCACTGTCTTTGTGGCTAGCGAATGAGTATAAATGAAGCATGAGAAGAAATCCAACCAAGCTCCATACCAACGATAAAGACACTGAGCATCTACTGCCTGCATTACCAAACTAGTGATCAGACTAATATTTTTGTGTCGAACAAATGTTGGAGTCATAAACAAGCTACTACTCTCAAAACTAGACTTCAGCTTGATACAAGTCATGACTACTCAACGAAGATGAAGTTGGAGGGATCCCATAAGCTTAGGCGCGTTACAAAATGGGTGAACAAAACCACATGCATAACTTTTTTAGCTCGAACTTTATTGTAATAGGCTCCACTGAGTTCAAACTCTTATATAAACCGAAAGTATAACGTGTAGTTTAATAACTTTCCTTTCATTTTCTATTTATATTGCCAGCATAAGGTTTTGAATGGTGGTTAGTCCCCCCGACTTTAAGGCAAGCGGGAATTTTAGCCCCCTGACTTCAAAACATTACACTAGTGCTCCCTACTCAATCAAAAGTAGTAGTCCCCGATCTATAAAATTTACTATAGAAAGTAGTCACGACTTATTAAAATAAAACAAGATTAGACTAGGACTAGCCTTTATAGTGGAGGGAATACTGGTATAACATTTTGAAGTCAGGGGTACTTAATTATCAAACTTCTTATGGTCGAGAGGGGACTACCGACCATTTCAGCCTCAAACATAGTATGTACACAAACAAAGGTGTAACTATATCATAACACAACGCAATATACCAATCTCATTGAATAACAAGAAACGAAGTGTTAACCAAATAGCAAAAGCTACCGATATATTATTCAAATAATTCAAGCAAGTCTAGAAACAACCAAGATCTCTCCATAGTCAATCAAACAATCAAATCGAACTCCACTCCTGGAAAGTTTCACTCTTTAAAATGATTAATAGAGCCAATCCGTATGTAGCATAGTACAGTTTGATCAATATCAAAGCATCAAGGTCAGTGTTGATATAACTTATATACCATTCGGTGTTATATCTTCTACATGTCTTTTCTAGCACCAACTTTAGTGTTCTAATTATAATCAAAAGTGAAGAGCTACTGATCAACTTTTACAAATGCCAATTCACTTCAATCCATCAAACAAAAAGCATGAAGAGCTCATTACTAAGTTACTGACCTAATTTTCTAGGAACAACATACGAAATAACACAAGCAGAATCAAGAAAACGAACCTCTAAAAATCCGAAGAGTAGTGTGAGCCAAATTCCCTGACATGATCACGAAATTGGCTTCTCTCGAGTTCCAAATCGACGAAACGAACTACTAAATAAGTTACCTAAACAATACTACTTTCCAAAAGCGATTGCCAAAAGAAACTTCAAGAACGCATTGAAGTTTGTAAAAGACGAGTTGCAAGAAGATTGACAAGAAGAGAAAGAATTACAGGTTCGGTTGGATCTGGAAGTTGGATAATTGTGACTTGTAAATGAAGAAAATTAGCAAAGTTAGAAAACTGTATATAGTCTCTGCGACGCCATGTGAGAGAGAGAGAACTGGGCTGATTAAAATCAGCAATGGCGATATCTTCTACCTTCAGTGTCGAAGAAGAAGAAGATGATGTACACAATATTGTGTTTGTGTATGTTGAGAGAGTTGTTGAGATGAAGGCAATTAAAGTGTTCCTTTGCCGGCTACTTTTTAAATTTATTTTTAGTAATAATATTCACATTTTCTAACCTTTATTAATTAATTTATACTTGCACTTTACTCTACATGTATTTATATTTTATACTTTTTATAGGGTAAAAGTTATCATTAGGTTGTATATTTAACTCTTTGAATGTCACTGTCCATCAAATATTTATCATTTTACTTTTATTTTAATATTATACTCTTATTTTAATTTTTAATTTTATGCTATTAGCCATCTCAAACGCCTCTATCAACCAACACAAAATTTAACCCAATAGGCCCCCAAGGGGTAGCCGAGTTGGTTGAGTATGGTATTCTTATAACCAAAAGGTCATGAGTTCGAGTCCCTCTACATACGCTTTCTCGGCTGAGTCTGTCACCTTGTGTGGTTTACCTTCTGGCTTTTACCTTCTGGCGTTGGTTTGCAGGCTATCGCGTCAGACTGAGGGTTTACCCTGTGCGCACTCATTGCATTTTGAGTAGCGGCTGCGGGTTCCCTCCGAAAAAAAAATAAAAAAAAAATAACCCAATTGAATTTAATATATAGATTATTTATGAAATTAAATTCTAAAAAAAAAATCTAACTTTGACAAAAATTATCCATGAAAAAAGAAAACACCCAAAACTAAAAATCTAACCCCAAGAACATCACACAATCAACCAAGTTAGTAATTTAATCACTTTTTTTTAAGTTGTACATTCACGTAGCTTGAAAATCCGTGTTAAAAAACTATTTTAGAGCAAATCCAGATTTTTGCATGTTTTAGCGACAAACACCTGAGGTTGTATCTCGGAATTAGTTGTTCTGTGCAAACGACTAATTTTGAGATACCACATCGAAATCAGGTGTTTATTGCTAAAATTTGCAGAAATCGGGATTTGTGATTATTAATACGAAAATAATAAATATATTATTTCATTGGAGGAAATAACAACATTGAATTTTTTTTCTCAAATATGAAAGAAATAAAATATTTGATAGGAAGATAGCTTCACCCTCGTTTAGAATTTGAAAACTAGTATTTTTTTAAAAAAACCAGTTTAAATCAAACATCTTATTGATTTTTGTTTGTAAATTTTAAATCTTATTAATAAGTTGTGTATTACTACTTCATTTTTCATAGTTAAGAGCCTGTAATACTTATTGTAGGCATATAATAAGAAAATTTCACCAATCCCCATATAGAGACCGATGGATTCATCTTAGGTGCATCTAGCTAAAAAGTGTACTAGACCAAATTGGATCCAATTTTTGATACAACATAATGAGAGTGATTTTTTACTAGGATGAATATTATCTACAATTATAATGTGGATTATTTTATAAACTCATATCGGTTTCGGTAAGGATATCGAATTTGTTCAATTAATCCGAGTCAACAAATAAAATTTTAGACAAAATGTAATATGGTGGGTAAAAAGCATAACCGGTCCTTCACGTTTTTCACTTGTAACAAGTTTGTCCTTTTCATTTGGGATTGTAATAAACTGATCCCTTGTGTTTCAAAAATCAGAACAAATTAGTCTTTATTGACCTCAGCTCATAATTTCTAACATTGCCCTTTGAACAGCCACATCAGCGTCCCACGTGGATCGCTGATGTGGCAGCACTAAAAAAATTTAAAACATGTTTTACTTTTATCCTAACCTTTTTACTTTAATTCTACCCATAACTCGGCCAAACCAACTAAAAAACCTCATAGGCCCATCTAGACTATTTTAATCCAGCCAAGTAACCCGAAAGCCCTGACTTATAATCCGATTTCTAACCCGAATCGTTATGACCTGACCCAATAACCCAACCCTAAGTTGTAACCGAAAATCTAATCGATTCAGCCTTTATCTCATGAATCCCTAATTTCTTCTTTCTTTTCCTAATTCTACTACCTTACCCTTATTTTTTTCCCCAAATCGTATACCTCAAACTTGTTCAATCCAAATAGTTTCGTTGTTGCTTTAATCTCATTCTTTAATCAAATTTCATACCCATTAAACTATTGCCAGTCTTCAAAAGCCACGTAAAACCATTGTAATACCCAAATCCAATAGCTCGAACTCGAACTACAGTTAGCAATGGGGAAAGATGGTTGCGAGGGTAAGTCCTGTTTTCTATTTGCGTTGGTGAAGTTTGGTTTAAGTGTCTTCATTTTTAGATTACATAGTTCATCTTCATCGTTGTTGTTGTTGATTATAGTTTTAGTTTTTTTTTTCGTTCGTGAAATCTGTGCATCGTTGTGTTTTAGTGACTCGTTGATTTAGGGTTTAAGAAATTTTCACCCCTGAAGTTACTGCATTGTTGATTTAGGATTTAGAAAGTCACTGTTGACAATATTAGGGTAATATGATTTTAGGGTTGTTGTTTGGTGTTGCTCGATGATTTTAGGGTTGTTGGTTGTTGCTTAGTGTTACTGTTGATAGATTTTAGGATTGGTGCTTGGTGTTGCTATTGACTGATTTTAGGGTTGTTGGTGTAGATGATGTTGTTGTTGACAATATTAGGTTAATGTGATTTTAGGGTTGGTGTTTGGTTTTACTCGATGATTTTAGGGCTATTGGTTGTTGCTTGGTGTTGCCGTTAAAATATTTTAGTGTTTGTGTTGGGTGTTGTTATTGACAGATTTTAGGGTTGTTGGTGTAGATCATGTTGCTGTTGACAGTATTAGGGTAATATTGTTAACTTATTGTTTCTTTGTTTATCTTATTTCAGGTCCAAATAACATCCTTTTTACTGCATACTACCACTACAATGGTAAAATTATGGGTAAAAGAAAGTTAAAATACGTTGGAGGGAAATGTGCAACAATAGACTACGTAAACCCAGACACATTTAGTCTGTTGGAACTGCATGCCATGCTTGATCTCACATAAACAAAAAGTGAGAGGACATTATGTGTTTGCGTACAACGTGCCCGTTGTGGATTGTTCTTTGAAGTTGATAGAATCTGATGCAGACGCATTTGCGTTAACGCAACAACTTGGCCCAAACAGGGAGATAAATATAAATGCAGACAGGGCTCCACCATTGGAGGTTATTTTGACTCCAACAAAAATAAATAAGAACATGACAATTCATATAGTCGATCTTGATGGAACTACAAGTATAGTACTTTCCCATGCATAAGATGTGGTACGGGGTGATATAGATGAGGATATTGTTGGGGACGTAGAGGAGGTTGTTGGTGATAAAAGTGTAAATTATGGTGATGGTGTAGGTGTAGAGGAGGGTGTTGGTGTAGGTGCAGAGGAGGGTGTTGGTGCATGTGTAGAGGAGGGTTTTTGGTGTAGATGTAGAGGATGGTGCTTCTGTAGGTGTAGATGAGGGTGATAATGTAGCAGTAGATGAAGGTGTTGGTGTAGGTGTAGAAGAGGGTGTTGATGTAGGTGTAGAGGAGTATGCCGGTGAAAATGAGGCTGTTGTAGGTGTAGATGAGGGTGATGGTGTAACAGTAGATGAAGGTGTTGGTGTAGATGATGTTACTGGTTTAGATGAGGATATTGTAGCTAGGGTTGTGCATGGTCAGGTTAGTGATGTAGAAGATAATGTAGGTGTAAATGAGGCTGATGTTATTGGTGATGCAGGTGGTGTAGCAGTATATAAAAGTAATGATGCTACTAATGTACAAGAGAGATGTTGTGTAGGTGGAGGGGAAGCTGATACAGTACAAGACATAGGTGGTGTAGGTACAGGGGAAGAGGCTGGTGTACAAGAGAGAGGTGGTTTAGGTGGAGTGAAAGCTACTAGTGTACAAGATAGAGTTGGTGTAGGTGCAAGGGAAGAAGTTTCACTTGAAGATCTGGATGATTCATTCTTCGCAGACATTGATATGTCGCAGTTCGATACAGATACAGAGCAACAAGAAGATAGTGGTGTTAATTGAAGCGAAGATGCTACCTACAAACCAGTGGAGTTGAGTGATAGTTCTAGTGGCAGTGAATTCTCGGATGCCAGTGTTGACGTTGATAGTTCTACGAGTACCGAAGAGGAGTTCAATAACAGTGATAATTTGACCAGTCTTGGAGAGTCAGATGAAGAATGTACCATAAATAGGAGAAATAAACCAAGGATGCCCAAGTTGAGAAAGTTTAGGCCTCATACTGGACTAAGGTTCATTGAGTTACAGGTTGGTCTTCAATTTGATTCATCATCATGATTGCAATATGATGTTTTCAAATGGATTAATCTTGTGTTACAGGTTGTATTGAGTCTATATTATAGAAAAAATACAGGTCTATATTACAAAAAAAAATACTCGATATATTACAGGTCTGTTATTACTGTTATATTACAGGTCCATATTCTTGGTTATATTACATGTTAAATTACAGGTCTATATTCTTGGTTATATTAGATGTCTAATTTACAAGTCCATATTCTTGGTTATATTACATCTATATTACAGATTGTAGCTAGTATGTAATTACAGGTCAATGAAATATAGAAGTCAATACATTAACAAATTGCAACAATATGTTTTCAATTAATTTTCCAAAAAATACAATATTTTCAAACCTTGACCTCAATCTATGAAGCCAATACACAAAAGAAATACAAAATTACAAAGACTGTAAAAAGCCAGTATACTGATGAGGACATAAATTATCAATTTACAAATACAACAACACTAGCCCTAATACAATCACACATACTAAAAGAACCCTAATTACAATCTTCTGCCAACGACAATTAGCTTCCAACCTCCAAATTTTCTTCAATAGGCAATTAATTACAATCTTTGAGTTATCATCAACAGGGGGATCAACCCACCTAAAATACCCACAGTGCCTACTTCTCTGCATAAAAGAGTATTGTATCAAAATTAGCAAAACATTATCGTAAATCGCATGTGTAAATCTCGAAGATACACTTACCCCAAAATTGATATAGCCTTTAAACTTCCTACCCGGATTGGTGCGAGTCCAGGATGTAAGAGTTATGCTAGGTATACCGCAATAATAGAGACCATCTCCAATCGAATTGATAGAACCTTTTGATGTACTATAAGACATGATTCTGGGTAGCTATTGATATCGATTAGGGTTTGGTTTATGTGGTTACTATCTTAGGTTAGAATGAGAGATGAGAGAGGGGAAGGAGATGAGAGAGTGGAAGGAGATGAGATTTAAGGTTAGCTTTCTGGTTTATGTTGGAATGAGAAAGGGGAAGGCTGAGTCAATCTATGGTTAGGGTAGATGGGCCTATCGAGTTTTTCAGTTGGTTGGACCAGGTTATGGGTAGAATTAGAGTTAAAAGGTTATGGTAAAAGTAAAACAAGTTTTAACTTTTTTTACTGCTGCCACATCAACGATCCACGTGGGACACCGATGTGGTTTGTCAATAAGGATCAATTTTTTCCGCTTTTTGAAACACGGGGGACCAATTTATTACAACCCCAAATGAAAAGGATGAACTATATCCGAAATATTTATAAAACTTGTTTGTTTGTTTTTAGTGAGTGTTGTTTTATATATTTCGCCAACAAAGTGGTATCAGATCCACGAGCTTTATCCAAAATTTTATTTTTTAAATATTCAACATATTGAAAAATATGGCAAACGGTGTATCATCCTTCCAAGTTCCAACACTAAACAACAACAACTACGACAATTGGAGTATCAAGATGGAAGCTCTCCTTGGAGCACATGATGTGTCGGGATGCCGTAGAAAAAGGGTTTACAAACCCAAAGATGAAGCAAGTCTTACTCAAGAGGAGAAAACAACTCTGAATGATTCAAGAAAGAGAGACAAAAAATCTCTCTTTATTTTAAATGCCAAACATAAACTAAAAGACTAAAACAATTTTGTTGCAAATGAGCTGAACAAATTGCTCTGTGCTGCTGATCTCCTCGATTTAGAGGATAAGATCATTTGGAGGAGGCATCATAAGATCAGAGATGGACATTTTCTCGCCAATGTCATACCTCAAAAGGTTGTATTTTCACAAAATTCATTGGTAGAAAACTTTTATGGAACTTATAATCCCAATGCTCACCTGTCCAAACGCTCAGCTTCACAAAGATATCCTTGGAAGTTTTGGCATGACGTTTAATGAGATTGACAATTCCCTTCATAGCTGTTAAAAAGAAATATGTTATGACTATCCAACCTTAACTAATAAAACAGAAGACTATGTGCCCGAACCATTTCAAAGTTAACCGATAGGAAAGGTCGTCAGAACTTTTAAAGCCGGTCTTCCATAGTCCGGAGATAAAGGCAAACTGTTGCTTCCCCTTTTTATCAGCTTCTAAGGAATCTTTGATTACCTTGAACTGCCTTGCAAAACTAAGAGAGTAAAAAGGATAATGAGAGTTTTTAGCCACACCTGAAATGGAGATAAGCTGCTCTATGGAAAAGGCTATTTCAGAAAGTCTAGAGACCATGATGCAGGCCATGAGCGTGTACCACATGTTGGCACCATCTTGAGAGAGACAAAGTCTGATAAGGTGGAAGTATTCGACCAGAGCAGGATCAAGGGGTAGACGAAGGCCCCAATTTATGAGCTCGGTATAAAGGATCAACTCATGATTGCGAACGGACAGCGGAGTCTCTCCGATGGTGAGAAACCGAATTGTGATGCTCTCGGGTGTTCCCCACCGATCTCTCTGCGTAACTTCCTCAGTTAGATGAAAGTATTTGTACTTCACTTTATAAAGGGTAAGAAGATTCTGAGACTCAATATCGCGAATATTATCACCTAAAACATCTTCTATGTTCGAGGGTAGATCTATTGTGCGTTTCCTTTTCTTTTTGTCTTTCTTTAACAAGGAAGCTTTCCGATCCCGATGGGGGATCAGTGGTAATTTTTAGGGAGGAGAAGAGGCATATTGGCTTGGCGCGGATGGTCTGGGGGGAGGAATCGTAGCAGGAACGACTCGTAAGGGTTGTGCCTCAACCACTACTACGTCAGGTTGATCCTGATCGTTGTCTGGCTCATCAAGTAAATTTCTCTCTTGGAGTTCAGGGATGGACTTCAAAACCTGCTCTAACCAAACATTCTTTGGTGAATATTTCATGGGACTCACTTCTGGAGTCGTTTGCGGTGAACCCTGCGGAGTCACTTGAGGAGTTGCTGTAGAAGAATAGATCTTTACTCGGATAGATTTAACAGGTGGATCGAGGGACCTTTTCCTTTTAATGCGTTCCCCTACATTTATTTTAATCGGCTTTCTCTTTTCATCACCCATGGTTAAGAAGGGAGAAGTTTCGGAAGGAAGATCAGACGTCAAAGGCTCAACCTTATTATCACTAAAATAAGCTCGACCGGGTGGCTGAGTAGCAGGGAAGGAACGTTCTCGGATATGGGACCAGTTATCGCGGAAGGTTGACTCTCAGATATCTGCAGGTGTGGGATGCTCTCTTCCACCAGAAGGTCTGCGAACAAATATTCGATTTGAGATATTAAACCACATCTAAAGCTTATACCGTTCAAGATTGATAAACTTTTCAGGCATGAAAGAGCAACGAGGAAATTTGGGGTTGAAATTTTCTCTCTCTAGAACAGACATTCTCGACTCAAGGTTAAACAATTATCAAATGGTGTAAACCTATAACTAGAGGTGGAAGTGAGTATTTATAGTGAAAGGGGGCAGAAGGTGAAAGGTTAAAGAAGTTTTGACATGTTCTCCTGCCACAAACCGCTTCAAACAGCGCGCTGGCGGGCTATGATAGGGATGCAACACGTGACCAGAAGTGACCTCATCATCTAAAATATCTCTAATAAGGGGAGCAAAATATAGATAACCGCAAGGTTAATTATACAAAATACAAGGCCTAAGTTTGTGTATTTAGTGATTAAGGACCAAAGTAAAGCAAACATAAGAAGTAGAAGGGTTAGATAATATACCCTAAGAGCTTATCTGTAAATAGTAGAAGAGTGGGGTGATAAATCCACATTAATGGTGGTAATTATGTAATTTTACTATCTACCTCATGTAATATATAAAAGACATTCCCTTTTTGGAAAATGGCCCAATGATTAGTCAATTATTACTACATTTATTCATTTTGTCTCTTTCTCTCTCCACAAAATATTAAACTTCTAAATACTTTTATCTTATACGAACATTTCTTAGACAAGTTCACTCCTACAAACATTTCCTCTTATGAACTTACCTAAGAATATTCAGAGCTTATCACTTACAAGTTAAATCTACACTAAAAATTCAAATCGACAAACTTTTTCTTCTTTAGCTGCTTAGCTTGTCTCGCAAAATTATCCAACTGCTTCGTGTCTCATGAAACCCTTTTTGGAATTTTAGAATTATTTTATACTTTGATCGCAGTAATTTTTCAAATTACTATCATTTGTGTAAGTTTTAAAACTCTTTAGCTAATATTTTACGAAACCACAACTATTTTTTTATGATTTAAAATGAGATAAATCTCTGAATCGGTTCTCACTATAAGCCTTATGCTTAAGCAAATAGTATTTTTTAGAAATTTTCTTTGGTGCACCACTAGCCTTATTTCTTTTTGTTTTGGATAGACTATATGATGCATCTTCACCTGAGAATACAAAGTAGTAGAGAAACATTGCTTAATGTGCAAGGTTTTGCAAAACTTGGTAAGTTCCTCAGTGTAAAACTATATCCCGTTGTTAGAGGTTAGAACTTTGAAGACCTCATACCTACAAACGATGTTAGTTTGAATGAAGTATAAAATTTATTGGGCTCAGATTTTACCATAGACTCGCTCTCCATCAATTTTCAAAATTAATCAATTAAATTAGAATGAACCGTCATTTCTCATATGCTTTCGGTAGGGATCCCATTATATTTAACTGTAAATTTCCGAAGGAAACATATTTGGAGATCAACTCCATTGGACTAATGTGGAAATCTTGTACGAAACCATAACGATTCATGGTTTAACCTTGATTTCCAAATCTCCCAGCTCTACAGACCATCATGTTAGCTTACCTAAGATGTCAGGTTTTAGAGGACGTTTCTCAAAGGGAAATATTTTTGGACCAAAATTATGCGATCTTGAAAGTATGATCTTTTTTTTCGGTCACCACTATAGTTAATGTTAGCTTCTTTAGTTGCAGGTGGGTTTTTTTATTTGGCCAAACTACATTTATACCATAGTTAGGCAGTGTCATATATAATTGAAGAGTGACAACTGGGTTCTTTCATGGGAAGATCGACTTCATTGGACTAATGTGCTATGAATTAGGTTTGCAAATCGATGACATTTATCACAACAATACACGAGCTCTTTGACTTCTTCATGGATCGTAGACTAGTAGTAGTCAGATAGCTAGTTTTTTACCGTGGAGTAATTTATAATCGCAATGGAAAATTTATTTTCCTTTTATGGAGTTCGTCGAGTACAAAATCAAATTATTCTAATCCCAAACACAAAAAGCAAGGCGCGAGAGACCTTAGCGGTAAAGAATATTTTCAAGTAGAGTGTAGCGAGCATAACATATTTTGACACTTCTAGCATCGACTTTGTCAGTTGGTAACGTCTCCTTCACGAGGTATACTCGGATTATAATTCATCAATAAAGTGGCTCATCGATAACCATAACCTAAATTATTATTTTGGAGGCCTCAACCCATATTTTGTGGTAGATATCAAGTATTTATTAGTCGATGACCCAGAGTTTGGATTCAATGCTTTCTGTAAAAGTAAGTGCATCGATTATTTTGTTGTCGGTTTGTGGTACTTGTTCCTACGATACTTGTTCAGAATTTGATATTTCGGCCCGTAACTTTGCTAGATAGAGGATGGATTTGATGGAGAGAGTATCATATAGGATAAGTGAGTTGGATCATAGCTCAAGAACCTGGATATATTGAGCCCTCGTCTTTACGGACTGTCCGTAGTGGTTTAAGACTAATGTATGAGAAGGTAGATTGTTGGGCTTGAAATTTGGTAAAACAGTATACAAGAGTTTGGGATTTGATAATGGTTCGTGGTTTAAACTTGATTTCAAAATCTCGCAGCTCCAAAGACCATCATGTTAGCTTGCCTAAGATATCAGGTTTTAGAGGACGTTCATCAAAGGGAAATATGTTCAGACTAAAATTGTGCGGCCTTGGAAGTATGATTTTTTTTTTTACGAACACCACTATAGTTAGTGCTAGCTTCTCTAATTGCATATACTAAGTTGCAAGTGGGTTTTTTTCTTTAACCAAACTACATTTACACCGTATCTAGGTAGTGTCATATATAATTGAAAAGTGACAGTTGGGTTCATTCACGTGAAGATTTTAGGGGAAGCCAATTGTTTTTTTGTTTTTTAAAAATATCTTGTTGCATTTAGATGTCCAGTTGAATTGGTGAACGCCCTTGAGTACTTTGAATAATGATTTGTACATGTTAGAGGATCGAGGGATGAAATGATTGATGGTAAAATCAAATACGTGACTTTATTGTTCAACACGAGATATCCAAATAGAATGAATTGATGGAGATAGTATCATGTAGGATAACTAAGTTGAATAATAGCGCAAGAGCCTTGATATATTGAGCAATCGTCTTTACGGACTATCCATAGTGGTTCAGTACTAGTGTATGAGAATGTAGATTGTTGGGCTTGAACTTTGGTAAAACAATATGCAAGAGTTTGGGATTTTATAATGGTTCGTGGTTTAACCTTGATTTCAAAATCTTACAGCTCTAAAGACCATCATGTTAGCTTGCCTAAGATGTGAGGTTTTAGAGGACGTTTATCAAAGGGAAAGATGTTTGGACCAAAATTGTGCGGCCTTAGAAGTATGATTTTTTTTTTGCGAAAACCACTATAGTTAGTGCTAGTTTCTCCAATTGCATATACTAAGTTGCAGGTGGGTTTTTTTTCTTTGACCAAACTACATTTATATTGTATCTAGGTAGTGTCATATATAATTGAAGAGTGACAGTTGGGTTCATTCACGTGAAGATTTTGGGGGAAGCCAATTGTTTTTTTGTTTTTTTAAAATATCTTGTTGCATATAGATGTCCAGTTGAATTGGTGAACGCCCTTGAGTACTATGAATAATGATTTGTACATGTTAGAGGATCGAGAGATGAACTGATTGATGGTAAAATCAAATACGTGACTTTATTGTTTGACACGATACATCCAAATAGAATGAATTGATGGAAAGAGTATCATGTAGGATAACTAAGTTGAATAATAGCGCAATCGTCTTTACGGACTATCCATAGTGGTTCAGTACTAGTGTATGAGAATGTAGATTGTTGGGCTTGAAATTTGGTAAAACAATATGCAAGAGTTTGGGATTTGATAATGGTTCATGGTTTAACCTTGATTTCAAAATCTTACAGCTCTAAAGACCATCATGTTAGCTTTCCTAAGATGTCAGGTTTTAGAGGACGTTTATCAAAGGGAAAGATGTTCGGACCAAAATTGTGCGGCCTTGGAAGTATGATTTTTTTTGTGAAAACCACTATAGTTAGTGCTAGCTTCTCCAATTGCATATACTAAGTTGCAGGTGGTTTTTTTTTCTTTGACCAAACTACATTTATATTGTATCTAGGTAGTGTCATATATAATTGAAGGGTGACAGTTGGGTTCATTCACGTGAAGATTTTGGGGGAAGCCAATTGTTTTTTGTTTTTTAAAAATATCTTGTTGCATTAGATATCCAGTTGAATTGGTGAATGCCCTTGAGTACTTTGAATAATGATTTGCACTTGTTAGATGATCAAGAGATGAACTGATTGATGGTAGAAAATATACCGGTGAATATTTATACCTCTTTAATAGACTGTAGTGGTTTTATCACTACTAGATTAACTAGTTGAATTAGGCCTGCTCGATATCCCTTTTGCTAACCAAATACCTTGAGATTTTTTGAATCGTATTTTGAATGTGCATTTATCCGGATTAAGTTTGAGATTGATTGCTCAAATGTTTTTAAGAGTCTTTTTTTGTGTCTGTAATGTGGCTTTGTTTATCTCGGCTAGTGAGTATCATGTCATCGATATAACCTGAACGTTTCATCTTATTTGGTTGAAGATTTTTTTTTACTTGTCATTAGTACATGACACCTACATTATTTGGCATTACTTTATAGTAGTGGAGACCTCACTCGGTCATAAATGTCGTATGCTCCTCATCATCGAAATATATTAAGATTTGTTGTAGTCTAAATATGCATAAATGAAATATAACATCTTGTTTCCTTATTGGTATCCATTAGTTGGTTAAATTGGGGACCAAGAATGGAGCCTTCACACATGTTCGGTTGAGGTTAGTGAAATTTATGTATATCCCCAATTTGTTGTTTTTCTTTTTATGAGGATTGAATTCACGGTCCGTACATTGTATAATGCTTCTTTAATATGGTCAATTTGGTTTAACCGTTTGACCTCGATAATGGTTCAGCACCGATTAATGGTTCAACACATATTTGATCGAGGGATGAACTGATTGACGATATGACGTATGTACTGGTACATGGTGGAAATGATAGCACATATTTGATTTAGCTATGGTCGATCGAGGATAACATTATAATAAGATATACTATCTAAAATTATGAAGATACTTTGAATTTTTTTCTTGTAGACCACCCTTTGAGGGTGACATAATTCACCGATCACTCGAGTTTATGCTTGATTGAATCTTGTGAGAACCCTTTGAGAGGGTGAGCGAGATGTTATAAATATGATCTAATTATATCTATTATCATAAATAATATTTGTAGAGATACTTATATTAAACATGATTTGTTTGACTTTGATTCCCGTGATTTTGGCGGTGATGACTGCAATATCTTTGTGTGATCCCAATATCTTGTTGGATATATTAGTGTAATTGGATGGACTAGTCGACCAATGTAGTCGTAATGTATTATCGAACAAGTCGGAGAATGTGGAGTACATGCTTGTTAGAATATATTATGATTAGTGGGTACATAGGCGGAACCTGACTGTGGTTAATTTTATTTGAATGATAAGGCTATTATGAAAATTCATAGAAATTTGAATTTGGAAAATTAATTTGAATTTGAATTTGAATTTTTGGTCGGTTTTATCATTTGAAATTTTAACCGATTTGGACATCAAATTGTTTTACAGTTGGAGTATTTTGGTTGAATAAATTAGTATGGTTCTGTGAAAAAAGGCGATCACAATAAAAAATAAGGATTCTGATTGTTCAAAAGAAAAGCTCTGATTTTATCCGGTTGAAAATTTTGGAGAACCACCAAAATAATTTCAATCTGAAATTGTTAAAACAAGATTTCAGAGTTTATTCGGAAATCTCTCGGATAAGAAAGTTATTGTATGAAATTTCGTTGTGGCCCAAAAGATATCACCTAAATCTATCAGATGTGATAGTGAAGCTGCCCTGGCTATGTCTATAGACAAGTTTACGAAGGCAGGTCTAGACACTTAGGTGTTAGACAAGTATGATTCGTGAGCGCATCACGCATGATGTTATTTTAGTAGGGTTTGAGAGAACTCAATATAATTTAGCCGATTATTTAACCAAATGGTTGAGTGAAGATCTTGTGCACAATCGGTTATTGGGATGTGATTAAAGTCCATTTGAAATCTCTCATGTGAAGATACCCAATTCCCATCTAATATGACATTAGGTGCTGAATTTAATGTGGAAAGCTTAACATTTAGAGATTGGAACACATTAGTAGATTATCCCAAAGTATGTGTTCAGACATGCAAGTTGTGGAGGTTGAAGTTTATCTTTTTAATAACTCTTTTGAAAAATTGCATATGCATGTGCAAGAGTAAAAGATCTACCTATTTAAGCATGAAATTTAGCCGCTTCAAGAAGGTAAGACTTGGATTTGATATGCTTAAGAAGGATAAGGACACGAGGCTAATAAAAGATAGTGTCAAGTGAAAACATTTGAGAATGTAAATTTATGTGTATATTATCTTCGAGTATTCATTATGGATAGTAAATGTTCAATCCTTAGTGATACCTTGATATTCGAATATTTGAAATGTGTAATATACTAATATGAAATTCAATCGTCACGATATTTCATTTATGCATAACTTTGTTATTTGTTGTGATTTTGTTTTAGTTAATCATGAATTGTATTAGTATGGGGGAAGATTGTTGGATATTTTAGTGAAATTGGATTGACTAGTCGACCAATGTAGTCGTAATATATTATCGAACAAGTCGGAGAGTGTAGAGTACACGCTTGTTAGAATATATTATGATTAGTGGGTCCATAGGTGGAGCCTGACTGTGGTTAAATTTATTTGAATTATAAGGTTATTCTGAAAATTCATAGAAAATTGAATTTGGAAATTTAATTCGAATTTGAATTTGAATTTTTGGTCGGTTTTATCATTTGAAATTTTAACCGATTTGGACATCAAATTGTTTTATAGTTGGAGTATTTTGGTTGAATAAATTAGTATGGTTCTGTGAAAAAAGGTGATCACAATAAAAATAAGGATTCTGATTGTTCAAAAGAAAACCTCTGATTTTATCCGGTTGAAAATTTTGGAGAACCACCAAAATAATTTCAATTTGAAATTGTTAAAACAAGATTTCAGAGTTTATCCGGAAATCTCTAAACAATATTCCCAACATATCTCTCTTGAGTCTTCGTCTTCAAACATAATCGAACAGAATGGGAAGCTTGTATAGGTGGATCAAACACTGATTGACTTGTTGAATATTAAGGTCAATTATGTGATGTTTTTAAAAGTTTTTGTAATTTCTGCGAGAAAGTCTCCTTCAACAATCGTTCCCATAATTGTCCTGTTCGGATCATATCCAAAAGTTTGAAATAAATTTCATATAAAAAATATGGTTTGTTCTGAAGTTTGAACCGTAATTTTGGATGATGGTTTATAAGACTCAACTTTTGATAAATTTATAGAGCTTGCCTTATCATTTTTTAAAAGCCTTATAGTCTTGGGTGTGATGGAAATTATTATTATGATAGTTACATAACTTTTTTTTATTTTCGAAATTTTAATAGTCCGTATCTTCTATGATTTTCGTAACCGGACCGAGTCTTGGGGCTTGTTCATGGATTGTGACTATGTCTTCGGTGAGTTTGGTATATTGGATATTTAAACCCTGATTATTTCGAGACTCATAACCTCTTGTAGATTGGCTATTTCCGGTTTAAGAGTTCTTGCTTTCAAAGGAAAAATGTCGTTAAAATGCTTCGATGGTAGGCTTAGTTGATTAAACTTGAACCATATGTATGAGCTCATGTTAAAAGTAGGTTGGGTGTACAAAGGATATGCATGAGCTCGATAACGCCTACGCTGGTGGTATTTGTATTTATCAATGGATCTTTCTTCGGATCAAGTATGGGAGCGTCTATCTCAGAGAGCTCCTGTGGGTGATGTTCTTTACAATTACAGCGAGATGAATGTACGTGCTGTGGCAAGAATTCGGTCGTTGGATGATAATATTTAACAGAGACAGCGTGTTATCTTGGTTGTTAGGATGACAGTGATTCCAGCAACAGGTTCATTCGGTGTTGCCCCTTCAATGATATCAATTGTTTGATGCCCAAAAATTCATCCGCATATGTCGGCAGGTGGATTATATGTAGCAGCAATATCAGGATTTTACGTTGTGACCGCAAGACTATGCTGCTCAGGAATGAAGGGTTTTAACACGACGGAGAGCCTGATTTTACTTAAGTAATTTCAGAATCATCCAAATGTAATTACGAATGGTAATTTTGATAGTTATTAGCAGTTCTCTAGTTGTATACATACAACGTTCTGCTTTTACCGAAAAAAATCTTAAAATTGGAATTGTATAACAAGAAAAGAATTTGTTAAATAAAGATTAAAATATGAGAAAATGTGACTTACTGAGTTAAAAAAGAATTTTGAGAGATGAAGCACATATATCAGGCACCAAGTTGGATTACACTTTAAAAATTTCAAACTTGGATGAAACTATTTTTGCAACCGTGAATTGATGCAAGGCTCATCCAAATAAACACCGAGATTTAAAGCAATAGAGCAATAAAGTATTGAAAAATAGCAACAATTTACATCCCAAATCAGATAAATAACTTATCTAATATACAGTGCACAGAGGCAGCGAATGATCAAGAAATGTTCAAGAGAATACTATGATAATATCATTTAAGAAGTTATAACACACAGGACACAGAACCTCCCCTAATTCTTGGATTTTGAGTGCTTTACAAGCCAATCAATAACCTGATCAATGTTGGTCGAGTTCTTGCACGAGATCATGAAGGAGCAAACTTCTCTGTCGGTAAGCAACTTCAGACCCCTGCACACCACAAATTTCAATTTAATAACATGCCAAATGGTAGGGCATGAAAATCAAGGCTGTGTTTGGTTTGTTAAAATTTTCATATATAAAAGAAATTGATGAAAATAGGTTTCGTTGAGGAAATTGAATCAGAGATATCCAGAAAACACCACATTTTTTAATTGTGTTTTTTATTGATCATAGGCTATAAAGTAAACAGTGTTTTCACATAACAAGTTTCTATTTCTGTATATGTTTGTATGTTCAGAAAAATAGCTTTCATATGCCTGAACCAGAAAAAATGTTTTTAACTTTTTCAAAAATGAACACACTTTCCTGAAAATGAAAATAGTAAACGTCTTTAGGCAGTCCAAGAACATGTGTTTCTGTTTTTATCTCAAAGATAACAAAAACATGCACGGAAGAATGTTTAATACTCGAGAAGGTAGAATACTTTTTCTCTTGAAAACTTCATGTTGAATTTGTAATTATTTTTTGATAAAAGTCAGCGATGGACATTATATTTTGAGAATACTAAAAGCGTTGTTTATAATTGTTTAGCTAAATATGAAATCAAAATGTGTAGTCATGAACCAAAACAACTTTCATAGATATGATCTTACATTTCTTCAGCTAAGGCTTGTTTGGATAGAGCTCCTGGCTTGTCTATCTTGTTACCCAGAACCAGCAAAGGGATACCGTTAAGTGATGGTTTGCTTAGCAAATCATGAAGTTCACTTTTTGAGGTGCTTAGGTTATCTTGATCAGCAGCATCAACCACATAGCTGTAATTTGTAAGGCAATGGCGAGGTTTATTCAAAAGTATTAATAAGTGTTTAAACGTATTACTAAATAAAGACAAACTCACGCGAAAAGATCATCATTTATAACTAAGATTTCAAGCATTTGCAGAGTTGCTCTTACACCAATTTTCTAAGGAGATTAAGCGGCAACAGGTTTACAAGGTTGTTTGCTGTCTAGCTTATAAGCCAAAACCTAACATAAAAAGTTAACTTTAACGAAAAGGTATACATTGTTTGGTAAATAACCAAAATGAAAGACCAACTTCTAAGGTTAAAAAAAAGGTATAAAGTAAATGCGCACAAAAAGAAAAGAAAAAAACCATGTTTTAATCGAAACCTGTGTAGAGAAAAAACTGGTGAAAAATATATCGTTAAAAATGTCAACTAAATTTTATTTTCTAAAACTATTTCTTGGGGGTTTTATGCTTTCTAATATGTAGCCTCGAAAAATTAGACCACCCAAACAATCTTTAATACTTATAAGTCAGAGGCCAAAAAGCCTAATGACACTGAAGAACCCCTAAATATTATTAGGCTTACATACATCTCGAACAATTGCACAATATATACAATTTGGAATTGTTGTGTGATAGATGTGTATATGGGATATTGAACTGCTTTATTCTCTTATTTTATATCCTTAACATGACGGTACATAACTAGGCATCCTGTTTTTCCCGAAATCTAGCCTCATCATGCATTTGAACTAGTTTACTTCAGAAAAAATATCAATACCAAGAAGGCTAACCAAAAATTACTTTTACCAGATTCCTATATGTGAACATAGATGAGGACCTAATAGTGTTTGCTATCAACAAGAGAAACTTTACTAAAGAAGTATAATAAACACAACAAATGCAAAAACAAGAAAGGAAAATAAAAAACCAAGAAGTTATAACATGCCAATATGATAGCAATAAATGCAAGAGAAAGCGAAGATCATCAAAATTAAAAAAAATAGTATAAAAGGCCCAAGATTCGCTAGAGTACTTTAGCGAACAGCAAATCCTCAGGCAAAAGTAGGAGAGTTAGGTTCTTACACAATAGCAGAAACAGCGCGGCAGTATCTTTCCCACATACTACGGAACCTAGGTTGACCACCAAGATCCCATAACTTGATTGTAACGTTTCCTTTTGTCACTTTTCTCATGTTAAAGCCAACCTTAACAACAAGCCACTAAATCATTCCAAGAACGCGAAACATATGCAAAATAGAAACGGAAACAATATATATTATGAAGGAGAAAAAGGATTAAGACAACTCACGGTAGGGATCATATCTTCGCTATATCCACCCGTCTGAAAAATAATAATATGTACGAGTCAGATTACAATACGCTCACGAGATATAAACCAATGCAAAGTTTGATCCAATTACTCACTGCGACAACATTCACAAGAGAGGTCTTTCCAGCATTCTGAAGTCCTATTAGGGAGAGTTCCATTTCCTGCTTGAAAAAGAGGCTGCAAACCAAATGAACTAGCGTATATAAGACGACAGTCATCTGAATTGATTACTAGAATAAATTATAAAGGGAAAGAGTATCAATAGATAATAACTTCAGACAGTTTCAAATTTAAAAGGTTTCGAAGGATAGTATACATCAGCTTCCTCTACCTAGTAAAAGCATGGGACAAGAAAATCTAACGAACTCGAATCATAATAACAAGATATTATGAGTTTAGCGGTTGAATCTTTGTGATTAGATTTAAAAATCATGAATTGAAAAGAGAAAGAGAGGAGCTGCATTTTCATTTTGAAATCCCTACAATGTATGAAAAAAGGAAACTGACATAAGCCCGTATTGCAAAGATGAGAACTATGCATCGGACCATTCAAGAAAAAAAGTTTCAAAATCTATGGCATTCCTTCAACATTATATATAGTTCTGAGCAAAACTGACTTTCATGATAAAGTATAAAAACATGATAAGTTACCACTAGTTCACTACAACCCTTTCTTTATAGACACAGACCTACATTCCTAATAATTGCTTTGACACCACACCATGATAATCGAGGTGACCAACTTGACAGATTAAACTTAGATCCTAATTTTTATTTTTATGTCAAACAAAGATTAGATTTTCTGATTCTGACTCAAGTGATCATCCAATTATACATTACCGTCGACTACAACCTTCATTATTCAGATTCTCTAGTTCAACAAGAAGTTCACAGCCACGCTAACATTTCTAGTCCTATAGATACCTAAAATTTCTATCTATTTTTTTCTAGAGTTTATTTTCTTGTATCCTCTCATGTACAAGAATGCCACATTATTCTATATCATTCACAAACAGCTATAGCAATCACATTATTATCAACAAGATTAGTACTACAAGTACAACTACTACAGCCATGTCCTAATGATTTTAGTATCGTCATAAAGAGAGCAAGCTCAGACAATTCTTTGGAACATTAAACTCCATCCATATTACACTAGAAAGAGAACTACACATTGGAAAAAAACAAAATTGGTCACAACACTACTCTCTATTTTTTTTGGTAAAGCATAAAACTACTTAGCATAGACTAACTCAAATTGTTTCAATCTTTATATTTAGGGGGAAAAAGTGAATCAAATTCGACGAGAAGCTCAACAATCAAATCCTAAAATTCCTAAACCTTAGAATTCTGGTAACTTTTTCTTCATGAAGAATTCCATGAAAACCCCAATTAGCTATGGAGTACGAAGAACTATGAAGTATCATCAACCCCAAATCCCAAATCTTGCATTAATTTACATACACGTATATGTATACACATAGGGAAAGATGGAGATGGAGAGAGAATCTGACCTACGGAGCCAATTGAGCAAAGCTTCCCACAAACCCATGGATGATCAAAGAATTCGACAGACACGAGAGAAAAAAATCGCAGAGAGAGATCTATCGGCGAATCGAAGATGACGGAAAATCTCCCAGTCTCTCTTTCCTACTGATCGATGTATATTATGTACCTCATCGATTTCAATATCAACTGTAAATGTTTTTTTCAAATCTCACCAGAATTACAATACAGTGTCCTAAGCTTTTTATTTCGGTCCTTATATTAACACGGTCTTCGTTTTTCGGCCTTCTATTTTAAATATTTTGGTTTTACTTATTTGTTTTTTTCATTCCAGCGATTTTTCTTGATGTCCATATAATTAAAATAGAAAAAAAATGATTGAAAAATAAATACTTTAATAAAAAGGACTATAAAAATAACAATAGCTTCCAATATTTAAATAATATGTTTTGTTTCATAAATAATACCCAGCATGTATTTTGTGATTATATGAATATACATTTTTATAAATAAAAAAAAACTAAAACAAAGTTTATTGAATCTTAATTCATAGTAAACAAAATGATAATGGAATATGATTTTGTAGTTTCCAACTTTATAAACCAAACCGACATATTATATGACTATTTTTTAAACTTTGATCTATTGTCTAAATATAGTGTTAAACTATTAAATTTTAATACGATTTTACTGTCAAACCTTGAATATTAATTGGTTAAAGTTGAAATTACAATGTTTTAGTTTAGATGGATTATTGAGTTTTGGATTTTAACTGATTTTTATTTTGGTTATTTGTCTGAACTTATAGTATGATATTAGAGGCCTCGATCGAAATGCACATTATTTGTTAAGCATAGTTATTGAGCTAATTATAGTCGGATTCCTAAAAGTCTTGAGGTTTACTATCATCATCTTTGTCCCGTTCGGATTCCTAAAAGTTTTGAGGTTTACTATCATCACCTTTGTCCCGTTCATATCCTTTTGAGTCAAAAACCATATGTGAGAAAACAAATTACTATTTTCTCAAAAGAAAAAAAATACAAATGCGAGTAACTACTTCTTCTGTTTTATTTCCTCATAGTTAGTATATCATAAATAAGTTTTATAATCAAATGCTCAAATTTGAAAAATCTTGAAAATTTGTTATGTATTTGTTCATTTTAGCCTTACAGTGTTTGTGGACTATGAAGAATGACTAAAAAGAAGTGAAGTTGAATGTATGTCATCGAGAAACTGGAGCATTGATCTTTGTAACAGTCGAGCCGAAATGCAAGGTGACTGAATTACTTGAGGTATGAACTGTTGTAGATGAGTTATCAAACTTTAGATTGACCAAACTATTATAGTAAGTGTCACAAATCATTCATGCCACCATTTAAAGTGACAAAACCATTCGAGGCTTTAAGTGCTATTAATTAGTCATGTCAATATTTAGAGTAACAAAATCATTCAAGGCTCAAAGTACCATAGAAAGATCACATAATTACCGTGTGAAATGATATAATTAAGCTTACTCAATAAAGTTCACATGAAATGTAAAGTGAGGCGTCATTTGATACATGTCGCTCACTAGCCATCATTAAACTGACAACAAACATTGCCAATGTTTTTTCTTCGACGTGCATGATCATTGGTGATGAACGTTTTCTAATTATTCGGTTACAAAATCTCGACGGAAGTAATTCGTACTCTGTAGGGTCAATGTGGAATATTCGTTAGTTAATTAATCGATAGTTCAAAAACTTACCTTCTTATGAATAATTTATTTTACTTATCTGAAGTATTTTAGAACTTGTGGTTTCTTAACCCTCTATCCCCATTGATTAGTATTTTAGATCTTCAAACTAAATTAATAGTTGTATTTTTTGCTATAATTTTTTTTGACACTTTCACTCTAATGAGTTTTAGTTATTTTAGCCATCCAAAAGTGATTTGAAATGAAAAACATGATATTATGTTTTTCAATTGGTATATGTTTCAGCTATCCTGCCCACCTAGAGGTGGATTTGAAAGGAATAAAATGATATTGTTTGGTTTGGTAAATGCCAAACTAAGGTCATTAGGTAGTTCAATATTATATGGGTTTTTATTTTGGTGATTGAAAAATATATAGGATAACAAATCAAGAAACCTAAATATGCTAGTAGGTTTGCATCAGCTAATTGGGACAGGATGAACCTAACTAAAACTGAAGTATTAGGGGCTAAACCGAGGCCAAATCAGAAGGATTTCAATCGAGCCTCGGACGGTACGAGTCGAGACAATACTGAGGTTGAAGTAGGCCAAACTAATACGGTGATAACAATCAATATTACAATAAAATCCAAGATGGTGATAAAAATGAGTTATGTGTATTTCATCATATTGAGACAATTCTCACCTGAGACGCTTGCATTTTATTATTGATTCACGATCGAACCATTATTTTGACTCTCTTACTTTTAAGACTTTGTTATAGGAGTGGTGGGTTCGTTAGTCTTGTTTTGACGACTAGTTCACAGAATGATGATACCATTGTATGGTGAAGGTCGATACATCATCACCTTCAACATATTTTTTTGATTGATGGGGGCGATGAAATACGAGTTATAATCTTTATATGCTTAGGCGCATATTTTCTACCATCTGATGGATCGTTAGAAACTCTTTTAGATGTGTGTGGCACATATCATCCATCTATAGTTGCATCTCTAAAATTGGATAATGACATTTTCTACCACTATGACACAATTCTCAACAACTAGAGATATAGTCCTAGAACTATAGTTTAATGTTGGGGGAGTATGTATTTTGAGAGAGAGTTTTTTCAAGGAACTTGGTTTCCACAAATGCCAATTATTGTGTGGTTTTTTGGTCCAACTGATCAAATATTAATTTGACCATGGTACAAGAAATAAAAAAGTTTATAAAGTACTGATTTTAATATATATAATATGAATGTAATATCAGTAACAATAAATCTGAATATTTAGAATTGTTTGTTTCACCCTATGAAAGAATGTTTTACTTATATTGTTTGATTACATAGGTATTTGTCCTTGATATACGAGATTAAGAGTTGAGTTATTCATATTATCAAAACACTAAAATAAGATGTTTTTTCCCTTCAATTAAAATCGCAGTTACAATTTTGATTTAGCTCTTGAATGTTTATGATTATTGATTGATGGTTCAGCTATTTGTTGACGATTATTGTGGAATTCATGTTACATGTTAGTAGAATTGATAGATCATCAACGATCTATACAAAACGAGAATATTTGCATCACATTAAAATATAACATTGAAATATATTTTTCACAAATCAAGTAGAAACATAACAAAATTGACAATGAATAAGTGTAAGCACAGAATCAATAAATATTTTACAAAATTTATAATATCAACCATGACTTCAACAATTAATAATGAAACTTTTTTGACAAATAATAAAAAAATTGTAATATCAACTATATGACTTGAGCAATAAATAATGTAAATAGCAGCATAAGAAAATTCAAGGAAGATGATACCGATAACTCGTAACATTTTTAGATCAAATTTATCGGGTAGTTTTAATCACAACTAATTTTGGCACGTTGAGAGACAAACACCTTTACGCTCATCAGTAAATGATGTCAATTTTCTTTTATTATTTGTCAAACCTAGACCAATTGAAAACGAAGAATAGCATTCAGACAAAATTACAAAACCACAAAGAGTACAGACATGGGTTCAATTCTGTTGAGATGTTCGCATCACTTCACGGGCTTGTAATATTTTACCAAATAATTTAAGTTAACTACTGCCGAGTGATTATAATCCGAGATGCCATTGTTTTTTGGAATAGTTAAACAAACAGTTAGAAACTATTCTGTGAAGTCGCATGTTTTTGTACTTTAGTATTAAAAAATTGTCACTCGGTAAAAAAACTAACAAGAAATTTGAAACTCTATTTAATCATATTTCATGACATTATCTCCTTTGTGAAGTTGCAAAACAGAAAATATCTTCAAATCTATCCTTCCACTTCACAAAACTAACCAAAACCTAAAAAACTCGAAAGCCAAAACTTGCCATAAGCCTTGTTTTCTCCAACCTTTCAAAATCTAAAACATATGTCCAAAATGGAGGTGAAGTCGATGGCCGAGTGGGTTAAAAGTAAAGACACGTTTCCGAGATTCTTAATTAAGATAACATCTAGGGAACCGGAGAACAGAGGAAGAATACCAAGAGTAAATTATATGTGTGAGTGATCTGGTATATTTAAGTATATTGTCAGAGAGTGAGCCCATAAGTGTAAGACTAGTGGTAGCAAAAAAATCAATTGTCATTTTCATTTGGCAGACAATCCGGTAAAAGGTGATGATAATTGGGCTTTAAGTGTCCTTTCCAAAAATTACATCCATGATTTTAGTGTGTCTGTGTAAGGACATTTGCAATGGTCAAAGTTAACATTGAAGGAAAAAAGAGTTCGTCGGTGTTTTGATGGTGAATTGAACAACTCCATAAAAAATATTTGGCGCTTTAAAGAAGACTGGTCCGGATAATGCTTCAAATATTCGTCACGTATACAATCACAATCAAAGAGAAAAGATGGTCGAAAATGGTGGTCGTTTTCAAATGCAATGCTTCATAGGAAAATTACAAATGGACAAGTACAAGTATTGGGAACGGACAACCATAAAAATTATATTAATAACTCAAATTTTGAGGAAGTGATCACATAAGTACAAGTCACAAACTACTAGACGTACATCAGAATAGTCGATAACATCAAGAAGTGAAACTCAATCAAAATAATAAAATTCAAAAAATATACCGATTTGTTTGAGAAGTCGATAACATGCAGTGCTCGTCTTACTTTGATCATATAAAATGTTTCAATGATCTCATTAGAGCTAACTGACTCTGTAATCTCTTTTTTATATATACACTGCCAAGTAATATCTAAAAAATTCATCTTTAATTTGACTATGAAGACTTGTTTTTACTATTTTCATAGCCAAAAAAGCTCTGCCAGATGTTGCAGTATATGCGAGAAGTGTCAAGACAAGATGTAAAAATCTATCGATTAGTGAATACACTTCGTTTTTCCTTATTTTCACCATTTCTTGATATTACTAATCAAAAGTAAAAACATCTTTAAAATTTTGATGAGTAGGAATATCTAGCTCATAATATTACAATTCACACTTTAAAAGAATTTTTTCTCTTCCAAAAAATCATTATGATAGAATTTTTGAGCAAGCATACAAATATTCTCTATATGGAATGATCTTCAATCGTTTTAGGATTCAATGATGTACTCAAAATGAGAAGCTCTGTTGCTTGTTCAATAAAGTTATTGTTTAACTCCTGCAATTATCAATCTATAGCAGCGACAAATATTTATACTTTGTGATGATGTTCTATTGTCACTGTTTGTCTTTGTTTTCCTTGTTGTCGAAAATATCTCAGTATATAAAAATAAAGAGAAACCATATCATGAATCAAAATAGTATATATCTCTCACAAAATAATCTCACATTCTTCAAAAGATTTTTCCACCTATCATTTCTTAATTTTTGAATCAATAGCTTTGTAATAGAAACCAAGTGCATAACATATATAATTTCCTTATTTTTTATTGCAATATACAACAAAGTAAATTTGTAATATCCATAATCTCCTTTACCACATATAAAATTAGCAAATATCCATATAATGTTAACATTTTTATGGCATTTAAAGAATGACCTCGTTGAGCAAAAAATGTCCATTGAACAACTATTTCAGTTAAAATAGAATGAGTACACCATACATTATTATCAAACTGCACTTACTGTAAATACGCGCTCCATTTTTATGGGATCCAAAGCATCACCTCATTAAGCAAAAGTTGTCCCTTGTATTGGTTGATACGCATTAAGATCAATATATGCCCTTTTAACTAAATCTTTTTTTATTTTGATCATAAGACTCAATTTGTCTATGCAAACCATGATCTCGTATCAAAAAATTGAAATCAATACATTTTCCAATAGTTTCATAAACAATAATTTCATCAATAGTCTTGGAAATTTGAGAAGGTTGTTATTACTCAATGTTGGTTTCTTCTAAAATAATAGGTTCATCTTCGTTGACATCAATTGAGACTGTAGCTTGTGCTTGTATATCATCTTCACATATATTTGCTTCTTTTGGGGTTTTAAAATGAATTGATATGTTTTCTCGTAGTGTTATTCATGTTTCCAAAAAGAAAGAAGAGATACACATAGTTAGAGATTGTAAATGGGTACCAATGTAATTGTGGGGTTTTGGGAATGGAAAGTGGATATTAGACTTGTATATGTGATTAATATTATAATATTTAATTAATTTTTTCCCTAAATCCTAATACAATAAAACCAATCTTAGTTCTAAATAAAAGTTTATAATACTTGGAGGGACAGATCACATATTAAAAAAAATACATAAAAAGTTTAGTACTACAATGCAGTTGGTGGAGATCGAAACTCACCATGGTCCCTCTATTTCTACACTTGTATAAGATACAATCATATTAAATCATTTATATTTGAACTTAAACCAAGATTATCATATATTTTACTTAAGCTAGATATAAGTCACAAATTACCAACTAGCATTCTTATATGTTTATATAAGTTTGATTGTTTGTCGTGAATTACCATATAGAATTATTTATTTTTAAATTTAGGTCGACTAAGTTATTAGTTGATCACTATCAATTTAAATGGAATAGATTTACCAATTATTTAGATTAATTATTAAATAAACAATATTAATAAATTTATAAAGTTATTACTAAAAAAATAATAAATTAAAAAAACTTAAATATCCAAAATATTTAAATAAAATATGTGATATTTTCTTTTAAAGGGGTTATTATTAATCAATAAATAAATAATATTTATATAAAAATCGGTCACATTTCCAACTACATATAACTATAAAAACATATCATTATTGCTCATAATTACGAAAAACATATCTTATTAACTATATAACTACCTAATTAGATCCACCAAAAGATAAAGAGACTAATTGAAATATAATAAGATTTACAATATAATAAGAGATACATTAACGTAAAAAATGCAAGACCAGTGTAATTGTTTTTAGATAATAGATACATGATTAGTTACTAAATGCAAGACCAATGTAAACTAATATTTAGATAGATGCGTAACCGGGTGCTGGATGCGAGACCATTGTAAAAATAATTTTTAGATCATAGATGCGAGACCAATTATTTGATGTTAGACTAGTGTAAAATGATTTTTTATATATGTTAGATGAGGGACGTTCCTAGATGCTAGACCAACGTAAAATGATAGTTTTAAGATGATAGATGGAGACCAATTGCTAGATCTGAGACTAGTGTAAAATATTTTATAGATAGATGCAGAACAAATTGCTAAATGTGATACAAATGTAAAAAACAATAGATAATAGATGCGGATCAGTTGCTAGAAAAGAGACTATTGAAAATGCTTTTTTTTATGATAGATGTGGGACCAATTGCTAGATGAGAGACCATTGTAATATGATTTCTTAGATGATAGATGCGAGACCCGTTGCTAGATGTGAGGCTAGTGTAATATAACTTCTAGATGATAGATGATAGGTTAGTGGTTAAATGCGAGACCATTATAAAATAGATTTTTTAGATGATAGTTTTTGGGACAAAAAAGCTATATGCGAGACCATACTAACGAAAATAAAAATTGAAAAAATAAAAAAATATCATTCATGAATCGAGTTTTGTTCGTCTTTATAAAATCAATGATAATTTTAGTTTTTTTTTCCGAATTATGATTTAAAGGATATGAATTTTTAAATTTAAATAATAAAAAATATATAGATTTTATATAGATTTGTATTTTAAATAGATAGTAAATTGAAACTTTTGAACATTAGACCGCAATCATTTGTTTAATTATTCATATCATAATTATCTTTCAATACATACTAAATAATAAAAATTATATTTTACTTTTGATTTTTTCTAAATAGTTCTCAATTTTATATTTATGATGTGGGATCCATTTAAATTTTGTAATATAAATTACGTTCAAATTTTCTATTGAATCCTAAAATAGAAATATAAAAAAGAAAAAACTTCTAAAAACGTTAACATTTTATAAGCTGTAAAACTTAATGATTTTTCATATAATATTTGTTTTATTAAAATTAGAAAAAAAAAAGCATATCTTAATACATAAACACAATAATCATAAAAGAACTATGAAAAAAAAAAATCAAAACTCAAACAATAATATAACTTCTATCGAATATAATTTACTTATTTGATAAAGACAAAATTGGTAATAGTTCAACCAAAGAATCAAGGGTCGTACATGTAAAACCTAAAACAGGGACAAAAGAATGAAGTAAACGTACATAGCGAGTGTGATAAAAAGAAAAGATGAAAGGACAAAATAGCAAAATAGAGATGCGTGAAGGACCGAAGTTTCAATATTACCTGTTATATTTGGAAGTACTATATACCAGTGGAACACATGTTTTGTCATTGTAAGAAAGACACAGACGGACCAATCAAATGGACGATTGGAGACCACATGTAATTCTATTGGCTACACTCGCTGATGAGCACGTAAAACTCAAACTCCAGGGAATGGAGGACGTTTGTTGGTCGGTGGGGCCATATATGATCGTTAAAATAGCTACGTGTACGGTGTACAGATGGGTTTCGCTGTGTCTTTGGATTGGACGGCTGAGATCATCACAGATGAGATATTAATGTTTTAAGAATGTGGACTTACAAAAATTTTCATTTCTTTAAAACGATATTCAATTATAACGAGAATGTATTTTTTTTTTAACTTTAAGAAAGTTATTTTTTTTGGGTGAATGAAAGTTTAAATTAATTTGAAAGGTGCATACATGGTCCTGGGGTATAGCCCGCGAGCTTACAACAATAATCGTGAAGAAAAATAAACACTAAAAAGTCATAATAGAGGTGTTCGGAATGAAGAGTACGACATCCGAGTGTGCAACATAATCTCGAAATATGCAAATGACTAGATGACAGAGGTGGCTGAGTAGTGACTCCTCCCCCACCGAAATCTGCGCTCCAGTCCAGACAACGAGTACCTGTATCACAAGAAAAAGTAAGTTAGAATTAAATACAATAAACTTACCAGCTAATCTTGGTACCATGAAATCTAAATCGGATATCCGATAAGATGTGGTATGATACTACAGAGGCCAAAACCGGGGAAGATCCAAAAATTCTTGAATTCCGCTCTTTCCAAATATGGTAGATAACCGCATTGAAACAAGTTTGCCAAATACTCTTGTTTCGAGAATTTGGCCAACTTGAAGCCTCGTCAATCCTAGAAAACCAGCAAAAGGAAAGAAAAGGAAAACCAAGTTTGACCCTGGCGTAAGTCCAGATGCTCTGAGAGTAACTACATTCAAAGAGAATATGAGATGTAGTTTCCGTTTGAGAGTGGCAAAGGGGGCAGGTAACTGGGACATTATAACCCCAACTACGAAGCTTGTCTTTGGTGGCAAGCTTGCCATTGATAGCCAGCCAAGAAATAAAAGAGCGGCGCGGAATATTATATTTATTCCAAACTAACCCCGCCCATCCCTTTTCAGGGCCAGGCTCGCGGAGGGCATTGTACGTGTCTTTAATTATAAAGATGATACATCCTGCCTTAGCCGTCCAATAAGGAACATCGCAAGATAGAATGTTCGGATGGGGAAGAGAGAGGATGAGCTGGTGGATTTCGTCCAGGTGGCAGCGGCTGCGAGCGAGGGCCGATCTCAGATTTGCAGGCCAATTCCATTCACCATTTCTGATAATGTCCGAAACTTTTAAGTTGCTTCCTAGTCGGGAATCACTGATTACTTCAGATCCATAATGGGATGCGAGAGACGTGGAGAGGAGCCATGGATCATGCCAAAATGAAGCGTTCTGGCCATTTCCAATACCCACCCTGTAAAGATTACAAGCCAAAGGCCGCAAACGAAGAATTTTCCTCCAAATCCAAGTGGACGAGGGATTCAAAGAAACTTCCCAAATTTTTTGATTTTTCATCTTTTCAGTTTTGGTCCACTCACACCATATAGATTGAGTCCTACTACTAACGATAGACCAGAGATGCTTAAGGACGGCCGCCTGATTCTAGATTTTTAGGTCTAGGATCCCAAGGCCGCCCTCTTTGTGGGGAGTGGTAACGGTTGACCAAGCTACTTTAGCCTCATAGATTTTCATAGTCGAGCCAGACCAAAGAAAGCGACAGAGATATTGGTTTAATTCTTTAGTTATCCTAGAAGGTAGGATGAAAATTGAGGACCAATAGACCTGACCCGCAAATAAGACCGATTTAATAAGTTGGAGTCTATTAGCATAAGAAAGGTGATTGGTAGTCCAAGAGTCAATACGGGAGGTTATTTTGTGCAGGAGGGGGCGACAATCAGAATGAGTGAGTCTACCAGTGATAAGAGGAACTCCCAGGTACTTTACCGGGAGGGAGCCTTCCGGGAAATTCAATATGGTTAAAAGGTTCGTCCGAAGGTGATGGTTAATACCTGCGAAAAAGATATGACTTTTCAAGGGGTTAACTTTGAGACCAGAAAGAGAGTATAAATCATCCAGAGCGTCCTTGATAAGACTAAGGGATCGAGTGTCACCATGGCAGAAAATCATTAGGTCATCTGCAAAACAGAGGTTGATGATTTTCTGCTTATGACATTTCCAATAAAAATGGAAAGACCGATCCTGGCTTTTCTTTTTGAGGATGCCAGAAAGTACTTGCATAACAAGCACAAAGAGAAGGGAGGAGAGAGGGTCACCCTTACGAAGACCTTTTTTACCTTTGAAATTTCCATCAGGATCTCCATTAATGATTATAGAGTAAGAGGGGGTAGAGATGCACTTGATGATCCGAGTGATCATCTTCTCAGGAAATTGCATTGCCACTAAGATATCAAGAATGAGGTGCCATCGGACAGTATCAAAGGCCTTCATTATATCAATTTTTAGGGCAACCCTTTTTCCTTTACCTTTTTTATTATATCCCTTAAGAAGTTCCTGAGACAGAAGGATGTTATCAGAGATGTTCCTTCCCGTTATGAAAGCCGATTGGGATGAATCAATTAGGTAAGGGAAGGAAATTTTGATTCGGTTGGCCAAAATTTTAGAAATGATTTTATAGACTACATTGCAAAGGGCAGTTGGTCTATAGTCTGCTGGCCCCGACGGGGAAACCTTTTTAGGGATAAGAGCAATAGAGGTTGCATTCCAAGATTCAATTAGAGTTCCAGTGAGAAAGAACTCTTTGACTCCTTTACAAATGTCAGGGCCAACAATATTCCATGTGGCTTTGAAAAAACTGGAATTGAAACCATCAGGACCAGGAGATTTGTCATTATCAATACTCTAAAGAGCCGATTTAATTTCCTCATTAGAGACCTCACGAGTCATTGACTCTTTATCAGTGAGGGGAACAACGGAAGAAAGCAGGGTCGAGACATTTTTAAGTCCAGGATAGGGGATAGTATGCTTAAGTCCCTAAGGATTTCTCAAAAAAGTTCACGAAGGCTTTAGAAACCCTAAATGGAGAGATGATAATTTCTCCCTGATTATCGGAGATCGAGAGAATTTTATTACGAAAAAGTCGAGCTTTTATGCTATTATGAAATAATTTAGTATTTCGGTCATCCAGCTTGATCCAATTTTCTCTAGATTTCTGCTTTAGAAAGGATTCTTCCGCTCGACTGAAAAAGCTAAAACAATCAGAAGCTTCGGATTCTTTTGAAACCAGGAGAGGGTTGAGAGGATCAGAGGCTAAATTTGATTGAGCCTCAAACAGTGCTGTTTGAGCAACATAGGCTATGGATGAAATATCACTGAATTCATTACGATTAAGAGAAGCAAGCTCAGATTGAAGGCGATAAATCTTATCCGAGACCATCCTCATACCACCAGAGGTAGTAGGGGCGGTCCAACTTGAGGAAACGATGTTCTTAAGCAGGGGATGGGATTGCCACATATTAAAGTAAAGAAAAGTTTTTTTACTCCGAGGACAAGGGAGACTGAGGGACAGAGTGACCGTAGTATGGTCAGACGTACGAAGGTACCCAAAATGAACACTGGACAAAGGGAAAAGGTCATCCCAATCCGGGTTGACTAGAACTCGATCAATTTTAGACAATATAGGGTGAGCAGGCTGCTTGTTGATCCAGGTGAAAGGAGAACCAGTAGATCGGAGATCACTGAGTTCGCAAAGGTAGCAGCAGCTATTGAAGTCATCAATAGCTGAAGACCAAGAGTCTGAAGAACCCAGACGCTCGTCTGGGTGACGGATCGCATTGAAATCTCCAAGGGAAACCCAAGGGATATGGTTATCAGACTTGGAGATATTATAAAGATCATTCCAAAGAGGGATACGATCGCTAGCATCGTTAAATGCATAAATAGCAGTGAGTTTAAAAGTGGATCTGAAATTATGACATTTTGTTATACAGTGGATTAACTGGGGAGATTGAGAGATTTTAGTGATAGTAATGACACTAGGGTTCCAGAGAATCCAGATTCTACCTAATGGATGGGTCGCGTGGTTAGTAACAACATGCCAAAAGGGCATAATATTCCTAATTATTTGATCGATTTTATGAATTTGGACTTTAGTTTCTACCAGAACTATCATGGATATATGATTACTGAGGATAAAATCATTGACATCTTTTTGCCTGACAGGGTCATTTAGACCTCTCACGTTCCATGATGCGATATTCATAAATAAATACTTACAGAGAGTCAGTCCCGGCCCACAGGAAGAGATGACTTAAATACCAGCCTGAAGTCAGAAGAGGGCTGAATAATTTTCACTGGGCCATTTGTCAGACCATATTCTGAGCCCGGAATCGAGTCAGACCCAGCTAGTGGGTCTTTGACCTGACCAACTCGTGGGCCCAGAATCGGGTCCAACTCAATCACAGGGTTTAAACCCAGAACAGATACCAAGATCGAAGCCTCCACTGTCTTCTCTCTCGATTTGCAGGTTGCTTTTTCCTTCGAACCAGACCCATCGACCTTCTCTCCCATTTTGCACACCTCCCCATCAGATCCGTCATCTGAAATCCAGTTCCAGCCATACGCGATCCAGGTAAAACCCCTCTCTCGCCCAATATCGAGTCGGCCAGACTCTTCGAAGAACCCGACTTCGATACTGATAAGACCTTTGATTTCCGATTTTCTTCATTTGCAGTTGCAGACGATTTCGACAAGTCTGACTCCATACGATACGGCTTCCCTGGATAGCCACTGAGATGAGCTACTGGTTCGGGATAGAGCGCCACCAAGAATGGTACTCTGGATCGGTTGCTCAGAAAGTCCAGTAGCGGCAAAGAAGACAAGAAAGAGTTGTTCGATTGGGAATGAAACCACATTTCAACCGCGGATTTGGATTTAAAAGGTAATAAAATCTTTAGAATGAAATAAAACTTCAGACCATAAGGCCCGAAGCCACACCGGAAATCACAGTGAAAAGAAATTATAGGAAGAAGATACAGTTTTCTAGTGAGAAGGAAGAGGTTTCTCTCACTAAAAATGTTACCGTAAGAAAGTTATTATATACTAGCTTATAGTATAAAATAAGAAAGCTGTTAATTTTTAATTATCAATAAAATCTCAATTTTTCCTCTCTAATGTTTATAAAAAAAAGTAAAAAATATTAGACTTATCTAGTTCTGTTTTATCATATTAAAATAAAATAAAAAATAAAAAATAAAGATATTTATTTATTTATATTTTATAAAATCTGATAACCAATAGCGGTATAAATTATAAAAACCGAAATCTCTAGGTATTTTTATGGTTGTACTCGTGGAAAACTCAGAAATACAAAATTAAAATCATAATACTTATGTTATAGAAATAGAGATTTTGAATAGAAATCTAGGAAGTAAATTTAGTCCAAAATTGGAGACCACTCAAATATTATACTAAAAATATTATATTCTCATAATATTCGAATTCACTAATATCTTCCATTTTAATATAATTCTTATTTTCTCTCTAACTATATTATAATTATTCATGGGTTTTAACCAATTCTTAACATGTCACACAATTACTCAGATCACATCTACCACCGTAAATACTCCCAGCTAGTCGAGAAAACACTTATCTCCGATCATGAGCCTAATTCCAAAGCATAATTTCTTTAAATTATCACAAACACAAATGTACTTCACCAAATTGTTGTGGTTTGTGTGAACCGACTGATACCTAGAAATTTTTCTTTAATAACTATAAAAATAAATCAAAAGCTTCAAAAAATCAAAAACAAATCACGATGCCACATTTGTTTGTGAGTTCAGAACCTTAAATCGACTTAGAGGAACCTGAAGTTTAACATGCATTTGTTGCTCTTGTTGTAGACATTCTGCAATAATTTGATCAACTAATGGAGGAGTATGGATACCAGAATGCGATATTGTGTACACTAATTTCTACTTCTGGCCCACGTGCGCCTTTTGAATTCAGCGACCCGATGACAATAATAGAAAGGAATGGTATGATGTTACTTCTTCCCTTTCGAGGAAACATTATCGGTACATCACCAATATGCTCAAAGTATCGTATCACTCTAACCATTTAAAAGTTGCTAACCCCGTGGTAAGAAGATGAGTAAAATACTGAATTTCTCCTCACCAGAGTGAGAAAAAAAAGGGCACCATTCTGAGCATCCTCTAGAATAACAAGAACAAAATAACAACAACAAAATAACAACTTAAGAAATCAGTTTGTCCCACCAACAAACTTGCCGCCTCATAGGAACATCCTTCAGGCCCATCTAGCACCACAAGTAAATAAACTTAGATTTTTTCAAGCCCTTCTAGTGAATCAATCTTCTTAATAAAACTTCCCTCGTGCTTCACTGGTGTACCTAATAGTTCAACATAACTTTCATCTTCTTCCACAAACATACCATGCAAGTCAGCTAAACTATCCTATATATTCATCAATGACCCTTATGAACCCTTCAGTGGTTCCTTTAATATAGCAGTCGAGACTCTATGATGTATGATCATCGCCACCCTCATTTTCCATAGCTATTAACCAACAAATCATGCAAATTTTTCTTTCATGTCTTCGGCCTCACAATGATCTAGTCAACGGTAATAACCAACATATTATTTTTTAGGGAAAGGAAACCATAATTATTTTGGAGTATTTCAGGTTTTAAAAAATCTCAACTACATTACGTATCCGTTTGCACCCGAAATTATATATGTATACTTAATTCTGAAATTCAACCGTCATACGATGGATAAGTATGATGGTAAATAAGGTTCAGATTACTACATATAATAGTTCAAGAGTGAAATAATATGTTTTAAGTGAGATAAAAATGCCATGTGCATTGCATTTCCAATAAATTTCATAGACAACTCTCTAACCTACTTTAATAGCCTTCATACAAGTGGGGTATAAAGTTTCAATGTGTTACAAACCACATTCATGAACTAATTTATTAGGACCAGACTTATTAATAAAGATGGTGGTTATATAATACATTATAAGCAACGACCGAAATATAGCCTCCCATACTACACTTAGCTTTTTGTTGAAATAAAGAATAAGTTGCAAGATCACCATAATTTGGTGGAAGTTATAATTTATAGACAATGAATTCTGCCAGAAATTTTGCAAGAACTTATCATGAAAAATAAGACAACCAACTTGGGGATATGTTAGTCCAGGTGAAAGAGAAAATCAAGATGGAAAAAATAACAAAAGTTGCGCTAGATATATTTCCAAATGCATATCCTTCTTACCATCCCCTGATAAATAC
This sequence comes from Limnanthes douglasii subsp. nivea, assembly GCA_036936605.1. Classification (NCBI taxonomy): domain Eukaryota; kingdom Viridiplantae; phylum Streptophyta; class Magnoliopsida; order Brassicales; family Limnanthaceae; genus Limnanthes; species Limnanthes douglasii. The sequence goes on from JAUPFV010000001.1 coordinate 312,392,605, forward strand.
TAACGAGCCACTTAAGATTGCATAAGTTTAAACAATAAGGCATCAATATGAAGTTCTAGCTTCAAAACTCAGCATAAATAAAGTGTATGTAAGGCCGAGACATTATAACCATAATAGAAGATCAAATGGGAAGCTGAGAGGGAACTTTAACAAATATTACAACAGATAACTGAAAGCTGGAACATTCTAACAGATGATACCACATAAAACTAACTTAAATTTGGGGTAATCTATAAAAAGGCCAAAGAATGTGGTCCTGTTGTGGTGGCCTGAAAATACCTGTAACATTAATAGAAAGATGAGAGACATGAATAAGTTTTACAAGTTCCATAATAATATAAGATATCATATACGAGATTGTATTATAAAGAATAATGAAGTTTAAAACACGACTAATGTTAACAAACTTCTAGAATTTGTAATGGAAAAGCCAATAAATAACCCGAGATAAGTTGCGGTTGAAAAACCTCGAGAAGGACAAGAACACCAAGTTGAAGCAATGGTCGATCCACCGATAAATTTAAAATCAGTTTCATCATAAACATATAAGAGACATACATGGATCTAGACACCAACTAGCGCATAATTATGATGCCACTCACTCTCAAATATTACTAAAATTTCTATAAAAATTAATATAAAAGATTTTGAAGTTCAATGCCATGGTCAAATATCATCCCACTTATATAGAAATTTATACCCAATGGTTGGTGTTACCGGTGATGACCTATGAGGTTTGTGACATCACATGAAGATACAATAATAATGAAAGTAGAGATAGTCGGGGTAGATAAAGAGAGTAATAACTAAAATTAGATGTTCAACCAACATACTATAAAAGAGTACTTATGACAAGATGCCTAGTTCCCCAGTCTTAATATCATCTCATATGATTATAACTGGATTTACTAGAGCATATGTAAAAATTACGGGAAAGTTAAAGGTTTCTGACATAATAAGTTCATAAATAGTATTTAATGTTTTTTATAATAGTAAATGCATCTTCTTCACGTAACGTGATTTTGAGAAGGCCTTGATTGGACCAAATGTTTGTTGTAGCTTCAACAGTGCATTTGTGACTTTTATACATAGTGAATGGAAAGATTGGTGTGATAAGATGAAACCAAAAAACATCAAGGGAGTGTTATACATGTTGAGTCATTGTTTGCAGACATTGTAAACTATCGAGTAGATAGGGAGGTACCGAGAGACATGAGTTATCAAAGAATGAATAATTTTTTATGTGATCTGAAGAAGTATTAAGATGATCCATATCCTTATAAGTAATATGGTGATCAGATTATCAGACTATATGTATCAGAGACTGAAACAATAAACATACTATATCCCTAACACTTTTTATAGGTTGAAAGTCATTTAGGTCCAGTAATAACAATAACAAAGGTTTTCCAAACGGGATTATTTTGGTCATATTATTTAAACACGTACATGAATTTTTTATGCAGTGCGATAGATGCCAGCGTATAAGTAACATCTCAAGAAAAAGCGAAAACTCGTTGATAAATATTCTAAATGTGGAATTATCCGACATATGGGGTATGAAATCATGGGATATTTCCTATTATATTCAGCAATAAGTGTATCTTAATTGTAGTTGACTACGTATTAAAATGGGTTGAAGCAGTAACCTTAACCATAAATGATTAATGGGTGGTGATTAAGTATATTAAGAATAATATATTTTCACGATTTGAATCCCTAAGGGCGGTCATTAGTTATGGCGGGTCGCATTTTTGCAATCGTTAATTGAACGCTCTTTTGGCCAAGCATGAAGTTACTCATAAAGTATAAATTCCATACCATCCTCATACCATGGGATATGTAAATGTATCAAATCAAGAAGTGAAAATTATTTGAGAGAAAATAGTGAATGTTTCACAAAAATAGTGGTTTTCAAAGCTCGAGAATGTGTCGTGGGCTTAAAAAACAATTTTAAATACCCCAATTAGAATGTCACTTAACAAGTTGGTCTATGAAAAAGTATGGAACCTTCTTATAGAGCTATAAAATCGATCATAATGGGTCACAAAATTATTGAATTCTTATCTGGAAGCTGTTAAGAAGAAGAAATTGTTAAATTTGAAGTAATTAGAGGAGTCTTAAAATAAAGCATATCAGAACTTCATAATTTGTAAAGAGACGATGAAGCTCTGGCACGATAAAAGAATTATTTTATGAAACTTCTATGTGAGACATAAAGTACTAATATATAACTCACGTTTAAGACTCTTCTCGAGTAAGTAAAGATCAAGGTGGTTCATACTGTTTGAGATAACTAACATCTCTCCCCATGGATCAATCAAAATCGCATACTCATAAAAGAGTACATTTACAGTGAATGAACATCGGTTGACATCATACTACCAATGATTTTTCAGGAAGATCGGATCTCAAATCATTCATCAAGTTCCAAACTGAGAAATCCAAAAAATCGAGCTACCGACTGTAGACGAAACACTAATTGGGAGGCAACCCGAATGTAAATTATTTATTTCTTGTTATTTTTTTTATATTTTAAGATGATCCTAACTTTTTTTGCATCAAACTACATGTAGGAAAACTTAATTTTTTTCAAAGAAATTAAAGTTGATCTGGATCAATGATCGCGACTATCACCTTCTGGAAAAAAAACATTTGACCGCAGTGAGGTATCGTGATCACGGTAACCATTGTTTAAAAAAAAGAATTTTCCTAGGTGAGGTAAAGGTGACCGCGATCACCATTTTTCAATATGAAAAACAAATTTAAAAAAATTACCAATTTAAAAAAAATTAAGGGACTTAAATGAAATTTATTTAAAAAATGTATAAGACCCATACAATAATATGATATTCATCTACTTTATTTTATCTACAAGAACACCTCTCTCTTCTTCTTATATACGTACCTAAAAACTTCAATTAGAGACCTACCCAAGCTTCACTCATACTACAAAAATATCTCATCTCATCTTCAAACATCCAAACAACCCAATTACACCATCAATATCACTAATGAACAACCAAATTCAAAAGCCCCTAAAAGAATTGAATCATACCAAGAACATGAAGTTAAAATTGATTGTTCAAGAATTATATACGGTATTTATGGATTAAGTTGTGATTTCCAAAGCAATTGCGATTCAAGAAGCATATACAATATTATATAGTATACGCACACGGGAAAAAGTGGCGCTTATATATACTATTATGACTAGAAAAATGTAGATATTGAAAAAATCATTTATAGAGCGCTACAGAATAGGAAAAAAAATCCATCATACAACCTTCAATCATCATGGCTTTTTGTCAATATTATGGTTCATTTATACTAATACAGATGCGACAATAGAACCTCATTATGCGCTTATGTTCTACAGTTTTGTTAAAAAAATAAAGACATCCACATGTAGACAATGCGGTAGTGAGAGCGTATGTGTACTCTGGAGACCATGTAAACAAGTACAATAAAAACTAGGACACACCTAAAACGAGACCCATTATCTTTATAGTGAGACTTTTTTTGGATTTTTTGTGTGAACTTGAAATTACCAAAATACCCCCACATATAAAAACCATCAATTTTTCCAACTACCCATTTTCTTCTTCTTCTCTTCTCTTTCCCTACCACTTCCCTCTCCAAAATTAAAAAAAAAACACAAAATCTAACAAACCCAAACTCCCACCCAAACATTTAATAAACCTTAATTATTAAAAGTAAAAACACAACTACTCCAAGAATGGATTTAAGTGACTATAACGACGATTGGAGCTGCAACATTGATGATTTCCTTTCGGACGAGGAGGAGCCGCTTACTGACCATATGAAGAGTATACTTGAGGTAAATTTTAAATTTTTTCTGCACAGAACAAATATTCGCACGAAATCATGCTTTGAATTGTGCACTTCCACGCAAGAACACGCGTGGAAGATGCACAATCTCTGCATAAACATGTGAAGATTTTTGTAAATATTCGCACAATTATGCGGAGATTTTGGTCAATCTTTGCATGATCATGCAGAGATTTTGGTCAATCTTTGCATGATCATGCAGAGATTGTGGTAAATATTTGCACAATCATGCGAAGATTTTGCACAATCTTCACCTGATCGTGCGAAGCTTTACCAAAATCTCTGCATGATCATGCGAAGATAGTGCAAAATATTTGCATGATTGTACAAAGATTTACCACAATCTCTGCATGATCATGCGAAGATTTGAACTGTCTTTGTTTTATATGTCCGTTTTTTGCCGAATATTGCGTTTGTCTTCATTATTTGAAGTGTGAATACATGTTTACAATCGATGGAGTTATTTTTGTTGTTGGTTACATGAAAGAATTGTGATTTTGTGTGAGTGAAATGATATTTGTTTGTATAGGAACCGGCGCAAGCACCATGTAACATGGCCGATTATAGCCAAATTTTTACCTCATATAATTTCTACACCAAGGAGGAATTGATAGAATGGGTTGATAAGGAAAGTAAGAGTATAAGATTCATTGTTGTGGTCGATAAAGATGACGATGGTAGTAAAAACGGTAAAACTCTGCGGCTATATTTCAAGTGCGTGAGGCACGGTGTTTACAAGCCGAGACCGAAACCGGGGATTGTGAAGAAGCGACGAGATTGTTCATCCAAAAAATGCGGATGTCCGTTCATGCTTAGGGGAAATCCGATGTTAGAAGTACCAGGTTATTGGAAATTGGTAGTTAGAAATGGAAAACACAACCACCAACCCTTCTTGCACTTGGATGTTCATTCACGGGCCGCGAGGTTAAAAGCGGAAGAGGCGGAGTATGTTCGTAAACTCACAACAATCGGTTCTCGACCAAGAGATATATACCGTGGATTGAAGTTAAAAGATCCGGAAAATGTATATAGTATGCGCACCATCTACAACATGCGGCACAAGCACCAATTGGTTGATAAAGCGGGAAAATCCCAAATGCAATACTTGTTTGGTAAGTTGAAGGAGCACGAGTACTATGTTTGGGAGCGCACAAACAAAGAAACTGACGAGATCCTTGAATTGTTTTTTGCACATCCCACAAGCATCAATTTGTTGCGCACTTTTCCTCAAGTGCTTATAATGGATAGCACGTACAAGACTACAAGGTATAAAATGCCTTTGCTAGAAATAATTGGCCAAACTTTGATGAAAAAGACCTTTTGTATAGTTTTTGTTTTTATAAGCTCAGAGAAAGAAGAGAACTACACATGGGAAATGAGCGTTCTAAGAAGAGTGATGGTGAACAACATGTGCGCATTACCAAATATTATCTTCAATGATAGGGAGTTGGCTTTAATGAACGCTATCGATGAGGTATTTCCGGATGAAAGTCATATGTTATGCACTTGGCATATAAATCGGAACATTAGCTCATACTCTAAGAAAGTTTTGCCTAAATCGGACATGTGTGCGGAGTTCTTAGAATTTTATGTCGCGATTCAACATTCGGCAACGATCGAAGAGTATAACAAAAACTTCGCCGAGTTTCACCAAGCCTACACATATTGTTCCAAGGTTTTTGAGTACGTGATGAAACAATGGATAGACCCTTATGGACACAAATTCCTTAATATCTACACGAACAAAATTAAGCATTTGGGCAACCACACTAGCAACCGGTGAGTTATATTATCAGATATATACATTACTTTATTTAATTAATTGTTAGACTTCTAACTAATTTAAGTTTATGGTTTAGGGCGGAGAGTGCTCACTCTAGTCTAAAACGGACAATCGGCACAAGCCTATGCACGTTTGAGAAATTTTGGGATAAAGTTCATACGGTCTTCGCATTCAACACTCTACCATCTTTGAAACGTTCGAACGAAGTTTGTTTCATCCTAGACAAACATCTAGGGGAGCTATCTTTAGCGACATCAAAGGTAAACTTTCATGTACGACCATTTAAATATTAGAGGAAACTATTAAAAAGACCGGGGATTTGTGGTTCACTCTCACAAAGTGTGGTTGTGTAATTAGGACAACACACAATTTACCTTGTGCGTGTGAGTGTGCTATGATCGCGAGAGAAGGTAGGTCGATTCAAAAGAGTGAATGTGATGTTTATTGAAGTACTTTAGAGATCAAGCTTAGGGAAAACGTTGGTACCGAAGATGAGCTTACAAGAAAGCTATCGTTAATTGATAGTACCATACGTGGTTACGGTCCACAAGTGCAAGATCACATATTAAATAGGATGATGCAAATCCTAACTCCAGCATCATCTTGGCGAGCCTCTAGATCAGATATGATGTACTACAAGTTCTTTGTAATCCATGAAGAGTAGATAAAAGTAGTACCATCCTCCTGACCAGGAATAAACTCCGCACCTTTCAAACTCTGGTGAATACAGTGTGACTCCCAGTTGTCCCAAGTGAATGCATCCCAGTTGTAGAGGGTGTTCGCACGACGAACCCTACTAGAACCGGTAAGAATATGACGAAGTGCACTAGGAACCTGTATTTTGAAAAAAATTATGTAACACAAATGCGCAAAACAAACAATATTAATATTTCGAGTATCCAAAAATATTACCTGCTGGATGCGACCCAACTGTCTAGCCACCCGTAGCGGATAGTATGCCTCGACAATGTCCGACGCCTTCAGTGTCGCATCTATCCAAACTACAACAGAGTGACCTCGAGCATCCTGCATGGTCGTATATGGCATGAATGATACCTGCAAAATATTAACAAACCATTTAACATTAGCAACTTATATTAAATATAAATATCACGATAATTAAAAATAAAACTAATTATACCTTATATCGTGCTCGGTGAAGGTAGCTAGGTAATCTCGAACACCGTTTCGAGCCTGCTGGCTTTGTCGAAACTATGGAGGCGCATGCCGGCACAAAGTAGGATGTGCGATACTATACCTCGGGTACTGATGAATCGAAAACGACGAGAAATGGTCGTAAATCCACGCCTCCAACAAGCCCAAAAATCCAGAAATACCCGAAGTAGCGTGCAGGCATCCTTTGTTATTTATTTTAGTGTAATTGGATCGACTAGTTGACCAATTTAATCATGATATATTATCAAACAAGTCGTAGAGTGCGGAGTGCACGCTTGTTAGATTATATCACGATTAGCGGGGTCAAGGGGCGGAGCCCCTTGCGGGGACCCTAACTGCCCTAACTTCCAAACTGTATTTTGGTTGGTCGAAATTATAAATATGGGTTCTGTTGAAAAGGAAATCATATCATTTTCATCCTCTCTGTTCAAAGTACATATCTCTGATTTTATCCAATTGAAATTTTTGGAGAACCCCAAAAATATTTCAATAAGAAATTGTTTACAAGACTTCAGAGATTATCCGGAAAACGAAACACTATTTTCTACATTTTATTGAAATATTCTGGTCTTGTTGATGAAGATAGAGATGACGAATGGAGGAGAATCTGCGAAGGAGATGACAAGTAAATTCGCTAAGTTGGACAAGTTCGAAGGACATGATTTCAGACGATGGCAGAAAAAGATGCATTTTCTGTTGACTACACTCAAGGTTGTGTATGTCTTGAGTACCCCCTGGCCAGAGATCACTGAGAATGAAACATTGGAACAAACGAGGAGGTGCAGCAAGTGGGAGAATGATGACTACATTTGCCGAGGCCATATATTAAACGGTATGTCTGATACTTTGTTTGATGTATACCAAAATGTCGAATCTGCAAAAGAATTATGGGATTCTATAGAATCAAAATACATGGCAGAAGATGCTTCTAGTAGGAAGTTCCTGGTTAGTAATTTTATAAATTACAAAATGGTTGACTCTAGACCTGTAATGGAACAGTATAATGAACTACTAAGAATTCTGGGTCAATTTGTTCAACACAATATGAAAATGGACGAATGTATTTCGGTTTCTTCTGTTATTGACAAATTGCCTCCTTCGTGGAAGGATTTTAAACACACACTGAAACACAACAAGGAAGAAATGACTCTAGTCGAACTTGGTAGTCATTTTAAGATTGAAGAGTCTCTAAGGGCTCAAGATGAATTAAGTAATCCCAAGGGTAAAAACCAAGTGGGAAACTCATCTGTAAATATGGCTGAAAGCAGCGGATTCTTTAAGAATGGAAATACAGATAAGGGGAATAAACGAAAGTTTAAAGGAAACAACAAAAACAGTAATTTTAACAGCAAAAAGCCTAAAATAGCATGCTGGAAATGTGGCAAACCTGGTCACTTTAGAAGGGATTGTCGAGTTGGAAAAGACAAAAATAATGTTGGTCCAAGTGGGAACAATGCTGGTTCAAGTGGACACAATTCTGGTTCAAGTGGATCTAAGGATCCTGAAAAGCAACAAGGATGATGATGTTGCTTGGTGGGTTAATTCGGGAGCAACAAGTCATGTATGTAAAGATCTTCGATGGTTTAGTAATTTTCAACCGATTGAAGATGGACCTTCACTTAAGATGGGAAATGTTGCTACCGAACCAATCAAAGGACTAGGAAATGTTAAATTACTATTTACTTCTGGAAAGTACATATTATTGAACAATGTATTGTATGTTCCTGGGATTCGAAAGAATCTTTTGTCTGGTGTTGTTTTAAACAATTGTGGTTTCAAACAAGTGTACGAAAGTGGCAAATATGTTTTGTCAAAACATGGTGTATTTATGGGATTCGGATATTTATGTAATGGTATGTTTATGTTAAATATTAATGTTTCATTCGAAAATGATTCTGTTTGCATGACTTCTACTAGTGTATGTAGAAATATAAATAAAACAGAATTATGGCATGCTAGATTAGGACATGTTCATTATGAAAGAATAAAAGACATGTCTAAAATGAGCCTTATTCCTCCTGTTGATGTAAATAATGAAAAATGTAAAACTTGCATGTTAACTAAGATAACTAGAAAACCTTTCAATAATGTTAACCGAGTTTCCAAAATATTGGAACTAGTACATAGTGATTTATGTGATTTCCATGCTACACCTTCATTAGGAAATAAAAAGTATGTTATTACTTTTATTGATGATGCATCTAGATATTGCTACATTTATTTGTTGCATGCTAAAAATGAAGCTCTTGATAAGTTTAAAATCTATAAGGAATAAGTTGAGCTACATAAGAATGATTTGATTAAAAATCTACGTACGGATAGAGGAGGTGAATATTATGATCCAATATATTTTCAGTCTACGGGTATAATTCATCAAACCACGGCTCCTTATACACCACAACAAAATGGTATAGCTGAAAGGAAGAATAGGACTTTGAAAGAAATGGTTAATTCCATGTTGTCCTATTCGGGTTTGAGTGAAGGATTCTGGGGTGAGGCTATGTTAACAGCCTGTTATTTATTGAATCGTGTTCCTACTAAAAGGAATAAGATGACCCCGTATGAGCTTTGGTTTAAGAAGCCTCCAACACTAAATTATCTGAGAGTTTGGGGTTGTAGAGCTGTTGTAAGACTCACTGAACCTAAAAGGAATAATTTGGGTGAAAGAGGTATAGATTGTATCTTCATTGGGTATGCTGAGCATTCCATTGCATATAGGTTCTATGTGTTAGAATCTAATGACTATGTGTCGGTGAACACAGTTATCGAGTCAAGAGATGCAATATTTGATGAAGAGAGATTTACTTCTATACCTAGACCTAGAGATTTGATTCAAAACTCTTTGAATAGGAACTCAAGTGAAATTGAAAATATATCAAGTGGTACCAATTGTGTACCTAGACCTTCTGAACCAAGGAGAAGTACTAGAGCCAGAAAAGCTAAGTCGTACGGATCTGATTTTCAACTATATTTAGTTGAAGGGTCAAGAGATAAGATTGACTATCAATATCAATACTGTTTTATTATTGAAGATGATCCAAGGACTTTTCGTGATGCTATGGCATCAAGGGATGCTGCATTCTGGAAAGAAGCTATCCAGGATGAAATAGAGTCTATCATGCATAATAATACATGGGAGTTGGCTGATTTACCTCCTGGGTGTAAATCATTGTGAAATAGATGGATATTTAAACGGAAAATGAAAGTAGATGGTACTATTGAAAGGTATAAAGCTAGATTGGTTATCCAGGGATTTAGACAAAGAGAAGGTATTGACTTCTTTGATACTTATGCTCCGGTTGCTAGGATTTCCACTATTAGATTGTTGATTGCACTTGCATCTGTATACAATCTTGTAATTCATCAAATGGATGTTAAAACAGCATTCTTGAATGGTGATTTGGATGAGGAGATTTATATGAAACAACCGGAAGGGTTTGTGATGCCTGGTTGTGAAAACAAGGTATGCAAGTTGAAAAAGTCTTTGTATGGTTTGAAACAAGCACCAAAAGATTGGCATCAAAAATTTGATAATGTGATATTGTCTAATGGATTTATTCTTAACCAAGCAGACAAGTGTGTATATAGCAAATTTGATAATTCTGGTAAAGGAGTTATGATTTGTCTATATGTGGATGATATGTTGATTTTTGGTACTGACCAAAATCAGGTTAATGAAACGAAGAATTTTTTATCATCTAACTTTGAGATGAAGGATTTGGGGGAAGCTGAAATGATTCTTGGTATAAGAATCAAGCGAAAGAACAATAGTATATCGATTTCTCAATCTCACTATATTGAGAAGATATTAAATAAATTTAATTTTAAAGATTGTTCTCCGGTAAGCACACCTATAGATCCTAGTCTTAAGCTTCTACCTAATAAAGGTATTGCTGTATCTCAACTTGAATACTCGAGAGCCATCAGGTGTCTTATGTATGCCATGACTAGCACTAGGCCGGATATTGCCTTTGCTGTTGGAAAACTTAGTAGGTATACTAGCAATCCTAGTTCGCATCATTGGCAAGCTTTAAATCGAGTATTCAAGTATTTGAAAGGAACCATGAATTATGGTTTAACTTATACCGGATTTCCTTATGTACTTGAAGGATATTCAGACGCGAGTTATATTTCCAATATGGAAGATCATTCTTCCACAAGTGGATGGGTATTTATACTTGGGGGAGGTGCTATCTCTTGGGCGTCTAAGAAACAAACTTGTATTATTGATTCAACAATGGAATCAGAGTTTGTGGTATTAGCAGCAGCGAGTAAAGAAGCTGAGTGGCTAAGAAATTTAATGTATGAAATTCCGTTGTGGCCCAAACCGATATCACCTATATCTATCAGATGTGATAGTGAGGCTGCCTTGGCCAATGTTTATAGACAAGTTTACAAAGGCAGGTCTAGACACTTAGGTGTTAGACACAGTATGATTCGTGAGCGTATCACGCATGATGTTATATCAGTAGAGTTTGTGAGAACTCAATATAACTTAGCCGATCATTTAACCAAGGGGTTAAATAGAGATCTTGTGCACAAATCGGCTATTGGGATGGGATTAAAGTCCATTTGAAATCTCTCATGTTGAGATACCCAATTCCCATCTAATATGACATTAGGTGTTGAATTCAATGTGGAAAGCTTAACATCAAGATATTGGAACACATTTGTATATCATCCCAAGGTATGTGTTCAGAACTGCAAGTTGTGAAGGTTGAAGATTATCTTCTTAATAGCTCTTTTGAAAAATTGCATATGCAGGTGCAAGATGAAAAGAACTACCTATTTGAGCATGAAGTTTAGCCGCTTCAAGAAGCTAGGACTTGGCTTTGATATGCTTAAGAAGGATAAGGACATAAGGCTAGTAAAATATAGTGTCAAGTAAGAACAAGTGAGAATGTAAATTTATGTGTATATTATCTTCATGTATTCATTGTGAATAGTAAAGGTTCAATCCTTAGTGATACCTTGATATTCGAATATTTGGAATGTGTAATATACTAATGTGAAATTCAATCGTTACGATATTTCATTTATGCATAAATTTGATATTTGATATGATTGTGTTTAGTAGATCATGAATTACACTAAAATGGGGGAAGATTGTTATTTATTTTAGTGTAATTGGATCGACTAGTCGACCAATTTAATCATGATATATTATCAAACAAGTCGTAGAGTGCGGAGTGCACGCTTGTTAGATTATATCACGATTAGCGGGGTCAAGGGGCGGAGCCCCTTGCGGGGACCCTAACTGCCCTAACTTCCAAACTGTATTTTGGTTGGTCGAAATTATAAATATGGGTTCTGTTGAAAAGGAAATCTTATCATTTTCATCCTCTCTGTTCAAAGTACATATCTGTGATTTTATCCAATTGAAATTTTTGGAGAACCCCAAAAATATTTCAATAAGAAATTGTTTATAAGACTTCAGAGATTATCCGGAAAACGAAACACTATTTTCTACATCCTTTGCCTAGCTGGTAGTAGAGTTGTGTGAGTATCATCTGTCCCCAGTTATACCTGCCCGAGCTACTGTAATCACCAATAGCGAATAAATTTAATAACATATAAATTCATTCTGACCTAAACTAATAAATTTTATAAGAAATAAAAGTTATAACACAAACCAATAACCAATCCAATGTAATAGACAATGTTATAACCAATCCAATAACCAATCTAATGAAATAGATAATAAACCTATAACTATAGCACATACCACATTGCATCTAATAATAATAAATTTAACAAATAAAGTTAACAAAAAAAACTTACATCGCCTTTGAAAACACTGTATGCCTCGTGTTCTTTGTAGGCATGGAATGTCGAGTATAGGTTGACCACATGACGGTTATATCTACGGAAGCGCTGGTCTGTAGATACGCGACGACGAACAAGGAAAAGGCGACTTGTAAGTCCCCTCTAGTATGGTGACGGATGCTCCGAGACGTCTCACCACGTACAATCTCCTCGGTCTCATGACCTGAATCTCGGTCCGTATTCGTAATGGGAGAACGGGGGCGTGGAGGCATCCTACACGAGACAAAAAAAATTACTTAAACGAATTTTAAATTAAAAACAATGGTAAAAGGATATACAATATGTTTCATAACATGCGACACAGTTCAAATTAATCAAAACCGGGGGAAAGAAGGCTCAATTACGGAGCAACACACTCAATTGCATGGATTTGGACAAATCCACGCACTCAATTGTGTGGATTGGGTATTTCCAAGCACAAAACCGCGCGAGGAAATAACCAAACCAGCAGCCTCCTCCTAGTTTGAAACCTTATCCTAATCTACCCCAAATAAAAAAAACACCCCAAAATGAACCTAATGTCCTAACTAAACACATACAAGCAATTATACTTCAACAAAACACATGCAAATACAAAAAAAACTGATTTTTCTACCCGAACCTTAAACTCTAAATATCTCTAAGACAAACCATGGAAATTGAAAAAACATTACACCAACACGTAGAGAATGCTTACCTTAACAAGTTCTTGGTGTTGGATTTGAAAAAACGTCGCTTAAAATTTTGAGGGTTTAGAGAGGTTAGGGAGGTTTAGGGTTTGGAGGAGGAGAAAGAACTAAAATGGGGGGGGGGGGTTGGTATTTATATCAGTAGAAATTTCGTAAATAATTGGGGTCTCGTTATAGCCATGCCGGGTCTCACTATAATCGGGTCTTGTTATAGAAAAAACGGGTCTTGAATTAGCATACCCCTAAAAACTAACGTGTGTGGCAAATTAGTTGGAGGCGCTATATATCAATTAAAAATAAGTGCATCTTAAGTTGTATGAGAACTTAAAAACTTTTGGAAGATTTTAACCATATTGGATATCCCAAGAGTCAGTCGCGTAGATGATGATGACGACGATGAACGAGTGATAATTGTTTTCTTTGCCTGTTTTCTCAATTTTATATATATATATATTTTGTTTATTATATATTTTTATTTTTATTGTGATACCCATGGTCTATATAATTATTACGATGTGTTTTCTTGTATTTAGAAGCAGTATTTTTATTCTCTTTACATACGATTGTTATTTGACAAAAAAACAACATCACTTATAATCCAGCATTTTAGGTCAACAATGATTTTTCATCCCAAAATTATACATCAGATACATTCGTTCTATGTTTTATTTTTTAAATGAGTGTAAATAGTATGGATAGTATTAATTATAAAATATGGTGATGTGGGAAAATTTTTATATATAAAAATATCACAAATAAAATAAGTGTTGATCATTGTATATTATATACAATATATTGTATGACTTTAATAACTAATTTTAAACATTATAAATTGATTTTTAGAATTTGATTTTGCATATTTAGATATTTATTTGATTTGGTATTATTATTATTATTATTATTATTATTATTATTATTATTATTATTATTATTATTATTGTCTAAGATTCATTTTATTAATAAATTATATATGATTTAAAATTTGAATAAACTAGTTTACATAGAAGTTAATAAACTGGAATAATTTTTTATATAGTTATATATATATATATATATATATATATATATATATATATATATATATATAATAAATAAATAAACAAGAAAATTTCAAAACATTTAGCGAGTCTGCGGATCTCATGTCTAATCAACATAAAAACTTTGTCTATTTAATAAATCATAGATGATTTAGATTTGGATAAATTTTTTACATAAAAATTAATAAATTGGAATAATAATAATAATAATATAAAAAACTCTTAAAAAGTAGTTTTTGTGTATAAATAAAGCTGAAAACTAATATAAAAAACTAATTATAGAATTTAAAGAGAATGTTAGTAAATCATAAGATTTGATGTTTATAAAAATAAATTATTCAAATGATTCTGAAGATATGATTCAATAAGATTTTTCGGCTATCAAAGGAAAAGTACATAAGGTATCACACGTGATAAAGCATTTTCCAGAAATGTGCATATCATTCTCCTCATCATTAAGTCAACCAACATTTAGTATTCATGTCTTCTAAAAATACAAAGTTACAGCTAAATAGGAACAATAATAAATGAAGTCTCAACAACAATGTTTAATCACCAAATAATTTTTTTATAACAAAAACATGAAATTTTAGATAACTATAGCTCAATAATTCAGTTTCCTTTAATAGCCCTTCATTCATATTTTTAAAGTAATCGGGGGCACTCTTATACATAGACATGTAATCTAAATTTTTTTGTTCAAAACATATATCTTTCAACTTCCGACCAGTTTAAACTGAGTAAAGTTTATGTACGTGAGATAGCTAGCTACTAGTCATAAAAAATAGTGGAAATGCTACTAAATTTTTATTCTTTTCTCTTTGTCCAAAATAGTTTTTTTTCTTGGATGGAGGTTTAGATCTACTAAGAGTTTCTAACAAGGCAAATATAATACCACCGAACCTCATGGCTATCACGAGTTCAACCATAATTGGCTCAGTAGTTCTGGTCGATAGACAAAAAGTTGGGCATGAACTGTTAACTTCAATATTACAAGTCACACAAACTTTGGCAGAGCTATAGTATATAAATATACCAAATGCTTAGTCACTGAAAACACTACAAGATTATAGTCATTCATCGATTATCTTGCAAGGACTATGAAGATAATGATAATGATACATGTAAGTTCATTGTTATAACACGAGACCTTTGGCTTAGAGTTAGAAATATAAGGCTCAGACTATAAAATTCAAGCCAAAACCCCATTAAAGCTCGTGGTTCAAGTCTACGTCTCCAAATAGATCAAAATTTCTATGTGGGAGATCATTCCATTATCAAGCTAGCAAATATATTTTTTCTCGTAAGATCTTAAATCTCTCTAATATTTAAACTCACTAACACAATCTCATTTTTACTAAAATTCGAATGATATTTGATTCATTTTTTTAAATTAAAACTTTAGTTTTAGTTTTTAAATATTCTTTAATTAATGTTAAATGTTCGTACAAAAATAGTATTCATGTTTATTTATACTTGCGAGTAATCTAATTATTCAACGGTCCTATCATATAATAGTTTTACCAATCAACTTATATTTTTATGTAAATTTTAATTTAGATCATACTAGAAAAAAAATTCGCGTGTTGTCGCGGGTTACACGCATAAAATTATACAAAAAAAGCTTATACATTTGGTAAAAAATCAGGATGATACTTATATAAACACTAAAAGAAATTACAAACATTTTTTAAAATAAAATATAAACTTTAAATAAAACTCTGTATCTTCTTAGTTTCCAACATCGTTTTTGTGGCATTAAGATAAGATCCAATCACGACCAAAGTTTTAACAGCTGTAGAAGACAAAGGCACTGATCCTGTGTTGTTTTGGACCAAAAGTTTCTAACAATTTTTATCTAAAGTCTCCATTAGAGAGTCCAAGTCGCACT
Organism: Limnanthes douglasii subsp. nivea; assembly: GCA_036936605.1. NCBI lineage: Eukaryota > Viridiplantae > Streptophyta > Magnoliopsida > Brassicales > Limnanthaceae > Limnanthes > Limnanthes douglasii. The sequence continues at coordinate 312,408,838 of JAUPFV010000001.1, forward strand.
AAAGTTACAAATTATTATAAATAGCTTTAATCGTATTCTTATTTATAAGTCTCACTTCAACAACGGTTACTGTATGCTGCCTGAGGAACGATCCACATTTTAGATAGAAGTCAACAAATATTGATATAGAAGTGGTTTTTTCTGGTGTTTTGGTGTACTATATTTCTAAAAATTATTTATTTATCTATATTTATAATATTAAAAAAAACACTAATATTTCTACTATATAAAGGAATTCGTTTGAAGTAATATAAAATGACCAATAATTTTCATCATTATTCACAAAAATCTTAAGTCATCTTCTATACGTTACTCTAGATAACGCGACATATAATTGGTCATGAGTGAATACTGATTGAGTAATATAAAGACCAACTTTATTCAAATATAGTCCTTGACTTTTATTCATAGTCATTGCATACCACACTCTAATTGGTCGAAGTATAAAAACTATATCACTAATGTTACAACTGATTATAATTTTGGGTGTAATAACTTTATTTCTCATTTGTGTTGTTCCTAATCTTGTACCATTGCATAATTTTGAAGATGGATTCAAATTTCTTAACATCATTATATGCACACTTATTTTTAGTGTTAACTCGTGTTTAGGGATACCATTAAATTCTAATTTATTAAGAACTTCAATTGGATACAGAAGCTCAAAACTTTCTGAATCTCCACATATTTTACATATAGAATCTAAGCTTAAATAAGTCTAACGTTGGGTCATTTTTTGGTGTAATTCAATATGAAGTCATATATCTCTAACGTTGGGTCATTTTTTGGTGTAATTATTGTTCTTTCCGTTAAATAAGAGTCATTATCAAAATTGTTCAGAAAATCAGTATATGTTACACTAATAATATAATAAATAGGATTATCAAATGATTCAATAATTAAATAATGTGGAATTTCAACCCATTAATATTCTTTATTTTTTGGTATAGTTAAATCAATAATATAAATTTCTCTAATTTTTAATAACCAATCGGCAAAAAAAATAGTCCTTGTTCGTCCTACTACAACCGATAAAATTTATCTAAATCACCTCTTAATAAAATAATTATTCCTCCAAATAAATTATTATTTTCTTCTTCATATATTTTCGGTATAAGATCACACCCTAATCTATTAAAAATCTCAGAACAATTTTTATGATTCATATGTGTTTCATCCCATATAATTAATGTTGCTTCTTGAATTAACTTGGCAAGATGTGTTGATTTTTTATTTCACATGTAGAACATTCTTTGATACTTAAAGGAGTCTTAAATCTAGAATATGCAACCGCAAGAACAATTTTTCCTTATAATCTAAGTTTACTAATAATAGTGTGTCATAAAAAAACCTATTATGTACCACCATGTCCATATACAAAAATAGTATTTGTTTTGTAGTTATGATCGTAGAGATAACATAGTCATAAATTTTTGTTTGCTCGTTATTCAATTTGGAAGCTAAATATTGTACTTTTAATTCATTTACATCATAATTTGACTATTCTCTTAATTTTTATTTTTAAGATCTTCTATTTTTTTATGATCTGGTTGAGGTCACGTATGATCTTTTAAACAATTACTTGATGCAAAAAAAAATTCTAGTTCGTATAAAGCATAATTTTTAAGTTCCTTTTCTAATATAACTGAAATTTACATTATAAGTATTTTTTTTAAGATTATCTTATGTATCATCGCACATTTTTTTTAAATCAAATAAATTATTAGGATTTGCAACACCAAAAAAACAAAGTTATACTAACAAATAAATATCTTAATTTAGAGCATGCAGATGTGTTTGTAGCCTCTTTTAAATCGTCATCCTATTCTGTATCAGCATCTAACATACTTGGTGCTCTGCATGCATATTGATAGCGAGGTTGTACAATTCCACTGAAAGTTTTATATCATCAAAATTGGTAGCTCCCTTTTTAAGATTTAAGAATATTTTTAAATAATATAGTTCACCTGATGTTAGATGTACATATACTATTCTACATATACATTTACCTTTTTATAAATTTCTAAATTTTATCATGAGCATCTTAGAATATTTTTATGAAAAAATCTGCATATGATAATGTAAGAGCTTCCTTATATTGTTTATTTGCATCAAACCACCTTATTAAATTGAATTTTCAACACATGACTTGTTAACAATTGATTGAAGAGTTACATTTACATTAAATATAATATTATGTTGTAAAGGTAAATGAACATATAATCTTTTAACAAAATGGTTTCCTCAAATGTATGTGAAATTGAAATATTCTCCAAACATATTCATATTGCCATAAATATTGTTGGAATTGGATAAAGAATATGTATTTAAAATTCCACAAAGATCATTATTTATAAACTGACTCACTAGATCATGTGTAATTGAATCAATTTCTTTGTTTAAAATTTATGGTAAAATAATAGAGTCTACGTCTTGAGGAAGACTACATGAATATTTCGAATCTAACTATACTAGCATATGACAATGAGGAAGAATATTTTATAATTTTATCTATATAAACATCTGTAAATATAAAACTAAACATAATATAAGTTATCGAAATAACTACATTTTAAAAATATTAAAGTTTAGATAATATAATAACGTACATGCTATAACTGCTCCAAAATGTTATTCTGATCTTATGTAGGAGATCATACTATCAAGTTTCATTTTAAATACTTTTATGATAATTTCGGGTCTATCTTCAACTTTATAACCATGATTTATGGAGATTTTTTTTGTAATTTTTCGCCATTTTGTATTACATGTAAACGCGATGAAAAAAACTGGGCTATCAAAATATCGACAAATTACCATTTCATCCTGATAACTATTTATCATATACATAACACTTCCAATGTGGGAAGACGATAAAATTATTATTTTTCCAATATCATTAGCATATGTTTCCCTTTTTGATATTGCATCATATATTCCTTTACAATCTGAGTCCTAAAATATTTTTGATTTTTTTTAATAAAATATAACCGATCTTCAAAGTTGCATTTACATCTACTAAATATTATTGAAACAACCTACCACCTTTTAAGAAAGAAGCATCATTCAATTTTTTATCTTGAATTTGATGTGAATAGAAATTTCTCAGTGATATTCTTCCTCATTTTAGTTTTTGGCTTTTGAACTCTTCGTTCCATTTCAAATCAGGTCTACAATCGTCTTCGGCATTAAGAAAAAGAAGTAAATATTGCAATTTCATAAATTTAGGATACAATTTTGTGATTCTTTGCAAAAAAATATATATTTATGTTGTATTATGATATCTCTTTCAAAATCAAACTCTCTCATATCTTCAACTATCAAACCTCCAATTTCATTTAAAGAAGATTGCTTATATTGTTTACTGTCAGTTACTTTACCAATTACTAATCTCATTTTTAATGAAGTAACTAATTTTTCAGTAACTCTATATTTAACAATGCGGAATGATTTGACTAAGTTTATCTTGTCAGAGTGTCAGGTTTAGAATCAAAACAAGAACCCAAATCGGGGCTATAAGAAATACATGAATTTGTCAAAATATATATGAGCTATTAATATTAGTATGGTTTTTTTTAATGTAAATCGGCTTTTTTGGCATACTGTATATACAATGTAATGTATATATACACTACAAAATTACATAATCTGGGGTTGTAAGTTTCAGATAATACATTAGAAAGAGACACAATTCTCTCAACATGGTATGAGATCCCTAGCCTCCAAAAACCATAGGCACAATAAAAGAAAATTATAGCCTCTAAAAAAATAGCCTTTATCACCCGACATTTATCCGATATTTGTTCTCTCGTGACCAACTTATTTCCAGTTTTGTTCATCCTGCGCCGACGTATTGTCGGCCCGCTTCAAGGGTTTATGTAATGTATATATGGGTTATGCTAAATTTCATAAGCATTTCTTTAGGTTATGGGATGTTTGGCTTCTTGGGTTTCTCTACACTTAGAAGTTCATTTGAGTGAATTAAGAGTGGGCCCACTATCTTAATAAAAATTTATCTCTTTCGAGAGGTTTAATTTTAGTTACTTATTTCTTTCTTACGGTATATTTTATTTCTTTTACGATTTGATAATAGTTTTAATATTAATAATTATTGTTATTAATTTTGAACGGGTCTATTTTATTAATCTCGAAGAATATAATTTAATATTTTCTAAAATTAAAGTTTTTGAATTTTCTTTTCTATTACTCATCGATTTTTTGGGAATGTTAGATCGTGATGTTTGCTGCAAGATGGAAGTTCTTATATTTTCTAGAGGTAGCTTGAATGATTTATTAGAAGAGATCAAAGTTGTTGGAAGTAATAAAAAGGTGGATTCACCTTTTAAGAGGCTTCGATCTTCTAACGTCATCGCATTCGGTAATATGGGTTTTGTCCTCCGACGAGACCATCGTCTCATGCATTGTAAGTCTTTTTTTTTTATGAATATTGCTTCTTGGAATGTGCGGGGTCTTAATGATCCTGTTAGGCAAAATGATGTTACTGATTTCATTATTAGTAATAGTATCTTATTGCTAATTTTAGTTGAAACAAAAAGTCCAACTTTTTAAAGTCGAGTCTATTATTAGGTATATGGTTCCCTTTTGGCATGTTATTACCAAGGGTATGGCTATATATACCCAAAACGAGTTTAAGTATACCCAAAAACAACAGTTGACTTTGGATTGACTTTTTTTTGACATTTTTACCCTCCATCAGAAAATTAATATCAAAACTGCCATTAAGTAAAAAAAAACTACTAAGTGTATCCTGAGTATACCCAATTCACCAAAAGTCCTATTTCGCTATGTATACCCAAACAAACACTCTTCTTTGCTGAATTTACTATCCAAATAGTATAGTTTCTTAAAAATTTTGAAATCTAATTCAAACTTCTTAAGAAAATCAAGAACATTCAAACTAAAACGCAAAATCGATCATGTCGGAAGCAGAATTAGGGATCAGCGTGGAGGAGTTGATGTCGTTGGAGAGAAGGAATGATGAATTTTCGCCGGAAAACGAGATTGAGTCGCCGGAGAAGGAGCCATGGTCGCCGGAACCGCCACCACCGTCGCCGGCGAAGGTATTGAATAACCCGGCTGGCCATGCACCATCGGTTCCATGTGCTGGAACCGATGGTGCTAGGCCACGCAGCCGGTCGGTTCCACAGCCCCAGCACCACCGGTGCTGAGGCCAAGAACCGGTGGACCTGGGGCCTCAGTCCGCTCGGTTCTGAGGCCCCAGCACCACCGGTTCATGGCCTCAGCACCGGTGGTGTTGATGGCCTTGTCCGGCCGGTTCTGAGGCCTAGAACCAACGGTTTTAGGCCTCAGAACCTTGGATTTGCGCATTTTTTTCGAAAAAAAGCTTGATTTTTTTATGTTGTTAACTATACTTGAATGTTTATTGTGCTTTTTTGTTGTGTAACAGGGGACGGATGTCGCAAGTGGGACTGATGCACCTTCCGCTACCGATTATAGTCATTTGTTCTTCACTACCGAGTTCTACACACACGACGCGTTGGTGAAATGGGTTACGAAGATCGGAAAACTTTATGGTATGGTTATCACCATAAGTCGGCGCGACAAAGTAAACAGCAGAAAAAACCCGAGAGTTTATTTCCAGTGTGAGAGGGGGGGGAAATATATTCCAAGGGTTGCAGAAAAAGACCGCAAACGGAAGTCTACAGGAACGAAAAAGATTGGCTGCCCATTTGAGCTTCTCGGGTCAATGGTTGCCCCAGATCAATGGAAGTTAGAAGTAAAATGTGGTACTCATAACCATGACACTTCTATACATCTAGATGGTCATACTTTTGTTGGCCGTTTGAATGATGAAGAGATGGAGTATGTTGAACGAGCGACCTTCATTGGTACTAACCCTAGAGATATACTGAATGGTGTGAAGAAATTGAACGAAGATAATGTTTCTACCATGCGGACGATCTACAATGCACGACAAAAAAATCGGGTTCTAAAGAAGGCGGGTAGGTCACAACTTCAGTTCTTGTGGGGTGAGCTTAAGTCACACAATTATTATGAATGGCATAAATCTGGTGAAGACGATGGACAAATCATTACAGATTTGTTTTTTGCCCATCCTGTCAGTGTTGACCTTTTGCGCACATTTCCTATAGTTTTGATTATGGATAGTACATATAAAGTGATACGATATGGTATGCCATTTTTCGAGATAGTCGGTGTGACGTGTACTGGATTGACTTTCTGCGCGGCATTTGCCTTCATGTCGGGTGAGAAGTTAAACAACTTCAAATGGGTATTAGAGTGTTTGAAATCGTTGATTTCCGTTCATGGAATTGAAGAACCGAGGGTTATCCTAACCGACAGAGATTTAGCATTGATGAATGCTATAGGAGTGGTATTCCCAAAGACAACGCATATGTTATGTCGCTGGCACGTTAACCAAAATGTTCTAGGGCAAACAAGAGAGCACTTCCGCGAGAAAAGTGATCATAAAGAATTTGTTAGTGCTTGGCAGAAGATTGCGTATAGTAAATCAGAGATTGAATTCGATGACGCCAGACGGGAGATGCTATTGAAGTACAAAGCTTACCCTAAAGCAATTGAATACACTGAAAAATCGTGGCTCGATAAGTACATGGACAAATTTGTTGTTTGGAAGACGAACAAAAACATGCATTTGGGACATTGCACAACAAACCGCGTCGAGAGTGCTCATTCTAACCTAAAGCGTTACATACGTACGAGCAAATTAAACTTCGAGTTATTTTGGGGCAGGGTTCATTCGCTTGTTGAAATCCAACATGCTGCCATTAGGGCGTCGTTCGAGAAAAGTCGTTACATAGCACTGCATAAGTTCGCGGATAAACTGTTTGATGAGATTCGAGGCCAGGTTTCCCACGTGGCTTTAGAACTATTTTTCGAGGAAGTAGAGAAGGCCGAAGATACCAAGATGGTCGCTATTGAAGATGGGCCGGATGTTAAAGACACTGGCGAGTGTATATGCGCTGTAAAATCTACCCATGGTATACCTTGCTATCACCAGGTTCGCAAGTGACGTGAAGGTGGAATGTCTGCCTCTCTAGATGCTTTTCACGTCCACTGGACAAGGTTAGAAATAATGCCTCGTACTTTCCGTACGACCATGGAAATTCTCAAAGATGATCTGCTAAAGCTAGTTAACGATGTCATGGATACGAAAGATGAAAGCCGTATCAAACATATTTACAAGAAATGGTTTGAAGTTGTTTACCCTGAAACATCGTCATTGCTAGAGCCATTGGAGAAGCAGAAACACCGAGGCCGCCCACAGGTGAAAAGAAAGTTAGTGGTTGATACATCATCCACTAAACGGGACATGAGCGGATGGGAGTACCCGCTGAAAGAGGATGAAGCTAGTCATGACGCAGTCATGCAGTCTTTAAAACCAACGAAAGTTAAAAAGAGTAAAGCAGTTGGTAGTGAATCAACGATTCGGAAAGATGTGCCTAGAGTACCTCGTACTCGTACTCGTACCTCTTCCATTGCCTCGCTAGGTAGCAACATCGTACAACCGTCCATTGATCGAGTCACAGAACTAGTACATGACCCGAAAGGTTTTTTGCGTTGGTTTCTGATTCACTTCAACCCTTTTATATCGGGTATTAATGATGTTAAGCCAGATGGACATTAGAAACTATGGCCTTTTCCTTCCTCTGGCCATGCTTGATTCGGTGCAAAGACCGATCAGTCCGTATCCGTTCCTCCTCCTCCCGAAGACGAATAGTCTGAGAGTCATCAGGAGTATCTCGTCCGCGCTTGGCATCGCGGACCCGCTCATCCTCAACCGCGCGAGCAGTCTTAATACTCTTGCCTGTCGGTGGTTGACGTGACCCAGGGGGGTACGCCCTGGATCGTGGAAGACGTCGCTCCTCCACTGCGTCTGACCTACAAAAATACAAAACGAAGAAAGAAATTAATAACACTAACATATAAAATTTAAATCAACAACACTCCTATACGTATGGTGAAATTTGAAGTTTTTTTAAAAAGTACCAAACCAGAACTTTAGAAACCCAAAAATTAGAGTTTTTTTTAAAAAAAAATCGGGTACCATAGGTACCAAAGAGGACGAACCGAGCGGCACGGGTGCCATGTGCCGCTCGGTTGCGGCACTGTGTACCGAGCGACACAGGTTATTGTGCCGCTTGGCACACAGATGGTGTGCCACTCGGTACACAGCTGGTGTACCGAGCGGCACACCATCACGCACCGATGGTGCTGCCCAAGGCGCACCACCGGTGCGGCGCCGGCCATTTTCCAGCCGGCGAGTTGGCTGGAAAATGGCCCAAAAACTCATCCTAATCCTACCCTAAACCCTAATTCTCTACCTAATTCTATTCTAAACACAAAATTCAACCCTAAAAACTAAAATTCATACCTAAATCTAACAAAATTAAGTAACAAAATGAATTTGAGGACTTACGTAGGAGGCGGCGGAGGGTTTTTGTTCTTGACCATAATGAAGGAGGAGGAGGAAGAGTGGTGGTGGTGGTGGTGGTTCGCCGGAAAAAAAAGAGATAAGTGAGGTGAAATTCTAGAGAGAAGTGAGAGGTATGAGTGAAGTGAGAGAAAGTGGAGTGGATGAAGTTAGTAAAAAAAATTGGCTTATATACCCACAAAAGGGCATTTTTGGAAAAAATTGGGTATACTTAGATCACCTTTGGGTATACTCAAAATTGGGTATACTTAAACTCATTTTGGGTATATATAGCCATACCCTATTACCAATCACTCCTCTCATCCTCTTGGTAGAATTTAGAATATCTGGAACCCTAGTGATGTAGCCTAGAAAGTCCAAACAAAAGCCTTTTTAATTTTATTTTATTTTATTCAAATATCTTATATATTTAAATCAAATCTAATTATATTAAGATTTGATTTGATTTGATTCTATTTTATTTTAAATTTTTTATTTTATTTTCTTGTATTATAATTGAGGGTTTTGAGAAGCTCTTATATAAAGCCTCATATGCCTTAAGTTATTTTAAGTTTTTGGAATAATATATTTTTTATCTATGAAAATTTCACTTTTTGTTACCCTTAGATTAGGGTTTCATCATGTTACCCTTGAATTAGGGTTTCATCTATCATTGCTTCTTCTTATTATGTTTCCGCCGCGTCATCAGTTTGGTATCAGAGCCTCAGTTCTTGCTACGGGTCGAACATTTTTCTGAATCTTGATTTCATCTGATTCAAGGTTTAAAGGAGAGAACAACATACGGCCATGAAGATCTCAAAGATCGTTTGGTATGCGGGAGACACACTAGGCGTTTCAATGACGATCAAAGTGACCGGTTACTGAAGGAGTTTAAATTAGCTACCAACTGTCAAATCAAGGTAAAAATTGTTTATCGAGATGCTGTCTCAGGCTATGAAGAGGTTTTCAAAACCATTTTTTTTCATCAACTGGACATGGGGATGTTGTCTTCAGGCTATGAAAAGGTTTTCGAAACTATTTTTTTCTTTCAACTGGATGGCTTCAATGTGACTTCGAATAAGGAGCACTCGAGAAGAATTATCTTATTCCGATAAGGTCAACAATTATAATTCCCAATGTAACGATTGAATAAAATAAAATATATAATTTAGGTTCTTGATGGTGATGGTGCTGTGAATTCGAGGACGAATTCTTGTCAACCATCAGAGGATGATGTAGCCCAAAAAGTCCAAACAAAATCCTTTTTAATTTTATTTTATTTTATTCAAATATCTTATGTATTTAAATCAAATCTAATTATATTAAGATTTGATTTTAAAATTTTTATTTTATTTTCTTGTATTATAATTTAGGGTTTTGAGAAGCTCTTATATAAAGCCTCATATGCCTTAAGTTATTTTAAGTTTTTGGAATAATATATTTTTTATCTCTGAAAATTTCACTTTTTGTTACCCTTAGATTAGGGTTTCATCATGTTACCCTTGAATTAGGGTTTCATCTATCGTTGCTTCTTCTTCTATTTTTCGCCGCGTCATCACCTAGTGTTATCACTATTTCTAGGTTATCCCAATCCTCTTAGTACATTCACTGCATGACCAAGTGTCATAATTTCAAAGCCACATTCAGATTCACTAAAATCTATGCATTTAATGATGCTCTAGATCGTACTCATCTTTGGAATGATTTAATAACCATTTCCAAGCACGATCAGGGCATCCCTGGGTCTCCCTGGGTCTCCCTGGGAGATTTCAATGCCATTATTCATCCGGAGGAGAGACTAGGCTCCTCCGAAAACTGGTCCTCAGCAATTGATGACTTTAATAATTGCTGCTACCTCAGTGAGCTTAGTGGTCTCCGATCCACTGGATTCCACTTCTCCTGGATTAATAAACAGCCTACTCATCCCATCATTTCAAAAATCGATCGTGTTCTAGTCAACCCTGACTGGGACGATCTCTTTCCAATGTCATTCGCTCACTTTGGTTTTCTCCGTTCCTCCGATCACACCAACGTCACTCTCAATCTTGGGTTCCCCCGTCAAATACATAAAAAACCATTCAGATTCTTTAACATGTGGTAATCCCATCCTCAGTTCAAAAACATTGTTTCCAAAAGCTGGAATCTTCCTATCTCTTCCTCTGGTATGAGTCTTGTCATTGATAAACTCAATCATCTTCAGCATGAGCTTGTTTGTCTGAATCGTAAGAAGTTTAGAGACATTAGTTCTATGGTTTATAATGCTCAAAACATTCTCTTTCAAGCTCAATCTAATCTCTCATTTGACCCCCTCAACCCTATCCTTGTCACCAAAGAAGTTGAGGCTTCTATGACTTTCATCTTTCTTAGTCATGCTGAAGAATCCTTCCTCAAGCAAAAATCTAGAGAAAACTAGATTTAGCTTGGTGATAAAAATACCAAATTTTTCCACAACAATATAAAAACCCTTTCCGTAACAATAGTATTTCTATCAATAATGACCAGGGTATCACTGTTTCAACTCCCGCTAGTGTTTCTAAGGTCATTGTGAGTTACTTTGAGGGCTCCTTTGGTACTAGGCATCCTGATGGTTATCCGGGGTTGGAGAAAGTTTCCTCTCTTCTTTCCTTTAAAGTCAATGATACTGACAAGGCCTCAATGATTTGTGAGATCACTAAGGAGGAGATTAAGTCTGCCCTTTTCAATATTGATAGTAATAAATCGTCTGGACCTGATGGTTTTAATTCCAATTTCTTCAAATCCACCTGGAATATTGTTGGGCAGGACATCTATAATGGTGACCTAGAATTTTCCCAAACTGGAATTCTCGATACCTCTTTGAACTCACATTCTATTTCTCTCATTCCCAAAAAGGATTCCCCTTCTTTGGCTGCAGATTTTAGACCTATTGCTCTTTGTAATGTTGTTTACAAGACCATCTCTAAAATCTTAGCTAATAGAATTAAGGATTCGTTCCCCTATTTGATTAATAATTCACAACCAGCTTTCGTATCTGGAAGGAACATCTCGGATAACATCCTTCTTTCCCAAGAACTTCTAAGAGGCTATCATACTAATTATAGAGGCAAAATGGTAGCCCTTAAAATTGATCTTATGAAAGCTTTTGATAATATCCGCTCTCATCCTTGACATTCTTGTGGCGATGAACTTCCCGGATAAGATGATCCCTTGGATTATCAATTGCATCTCCTCCCCCTCTTACTCCATCAATATTAATGGAGATCCTTACGGTAACTTCAAAGGTAGAAAGGGTCTCAGGTAAGGGGACCCGCTTTCCCTTTTTCTCTTTGTCCTTGTTATGCAAGTCCTTTCCAGTACCCTCAAAGAGAAGAGTAATGACAAAAAACTTTGGTTTCACTAGAAGTGTCACAAACTCAAAATTACAAATCTCCGTTTTGCTGACGATCTTATGATTTTCTATCATGGTGATGTCAACTCCCTTCTCCTCATCAAAGAGGCTCTGGAAGATTTCTACTCCATCTCTGGACTAAAAGCAAACCCCTCAAAAAGTTATATTTTTATGTTGGGTATCAACAATCCTCTTCGCTCTGAGCTCTTGTCTATTATGGGTTATTTGGAAGGTTCTCTCCCAGCTAAATATCTTGGAGTTCCCCTTCTTACTAGTCGTCTTACCCACTCGGATTGTCGTCATCTTCTTCATAAAATTACCGCAATGATTGATTCTTGGACCTCTAAGCATCTGTCCTATGCGGGTAGACTTCAGCTTATCAAATCTGTGTTATTTGCTTTTCAAGTTTACTGGTCCTCCATCTTCATCCTTCTCTCTAGGATCATTAAAGAGCTGACTCAGAACCTTCATCGTTTCCTTTGGTCGTGTCTGGTCTACTATCACCTCGCTCACAAAAGAGGGCGGCCTTGGGATCATGGATTTAAAAATCCGGAATCAGGCAGTTTCTCTTAAGCATCTCTGGTCTATTATTAGTAATAAAAATCACTCTATCTGGTGTGATTGGATAAAAATTGAAAAAAATAAAAATAATAATTTATGGGATCTTTCTATTGGTTCCTCCCCTTCTTGGATTTGGAGGAAAATTCTCCGTTTTCGCCCGTTGGCTTGTAATTTGTACAGGGTTGCTATTGGCAATGGTTCGAGTACTTCCTTCTGGTATGACCCATGGTTCATCTCTACCTCTCTTTCTTCGCACTATGGTACCAATATCATCAAGGATTTCCCGCTCGGGAAAAACCTCAAGGTATCGAATATCATTCTCGATAGTAATTGGAATTGACCTCCAAACATCAGATCGGCTAGAGCTAGAAGTCGTTCTTATCTTTTGGAGATCAACAACCTCATCCTCACTCTGCCCCTCCTAGCATCAACTCCTATGATGTTCCTTTTGGATTGCGAAGGTTGGCTGCAACAGCTTCACAATCAAGGATACATATAACGTTATTCGTACGACTGCCCCTATTGTAGGCTGGGCCAGGTTAGTATGGAATAAATTCAATATTCCTCGTCACTCATTTATGTTATGGCTCGCTATCCTCGGCAAACTTTCTACCAGAGATAAGCTTCTCAGTTGGGGTTTCAATACCCCACCTGATTGTGTCTTATGCAAATCTGCTCCTGAAACTATTGTTCATCTCCTCTTTGACTGTAGTTTCACTCATAGTATTTGGACCTTTGCTAGTTCTAAACTAGGTTTCCCTTTTCCCGCTTCGTGTTGGCAATCTTGGATCTGTGAGGCATCAAATTGGTCTCACTCTCGAAACCATCACATTTGGTGCTCTTGCTTTGGCGCGGTAAATTATAACGTCTGGAAGGAGAGGAACTCAAGAAGTTTTGGTACTCCTCCGGCCAACGCCTCTCTGGTTTCTCACCGAATCTTCTCTGATCTTCGGTTTAGATTCTATGGCACCAAGATTAGTTGGCCTATGTAATTGGTTTTAATTTTATTTATTTATTTATTCTTCTGCTTTATTTGTAGGTCCCCTCCTCCTCGGTCTTGTCCGTTGCCTTCCATTGGTGTGGACATCCTCGGAGTTACTCTATGTCGGCTCGATTGGCCCTTGTTACGTTATTTTGGTTACTCTAGTTTATCTTTGCTGTTTATGTCATTGCTACTATGCTTGTCTTAGCAGAGTCCTGTCTATCGACCTCCTTATGTCGATTATAACTCCTCGGGATATGCCCTAGGTACTTGTATGAACATTTTTTATTTTATTTAATATATTCTCAAAAAAAAATCTTATACAATTTTCTTTTGCTTATGTCACAATGAAACAAATTAACATATATCTTGAAGATATATTTTGTTGTAAGATGAGTGGATTTTAAATTCCTTACTCATAGTTGAATATCAAAAGCAAAATGAAAATATTGTACAACTACCTAAAAATATAAAATTAGGGATCCATATCATGAGACGTGTGTAAATACTACATCCTCTAAAGCATCAGTCAATCCTCTTAAACTTTGAAATAAAAAAATTTACCCAGAAAATAAATAAATAAACAAACATATATTTTTTATGATTAGATTTTATAAATTAATGAACTTAAATTAATTTTGGTAAAAAGAGAGATCTATATAACAATAGAAAATGATAAAAAAAATATAAGGCCCATTTGGTTTTAGAAAAAACAATAAAAATATTACACTTCAAAAGACAGTAAAACGAAATTATTTATAAAAAAAACTCATCTCGTAAATGCTGAAAATAGAAAGTTTTTTCTATAGGATTTCCCGAATATAACTTGAAACAAATAACATATAATAAAATTTTATAGATAGAGGTGGGAGTGTTTATTGAAATAAGTGAATTTCCTATGTCGTATTTTTATAGTGGTATGAGTTATAAAAAGGCATTGAACAGTCAATCGTCCCTCGACTATCGCGTTTGGTGGCAGATAGTCCCTTAACTTTCAAATGTCCGTTGACAGTCCCTGGACTATCGCGTTTGGGTAAAGTTAGTCCACCAGATCCTCTAACCTATGAGAGGCTGCCACATGTCACCATAGTCCCCAGATTTTTGTATCACCACTAGTCCCTTGACTTTAGGTCAAACCCAAAATGTAGAAAATTACAGAAAACTAAACTCAAGGGACTAGTGGTGATACAAAAATCTGGGGACTATGGTGAAACGTGGCAGCCTCTCATAGATTAGAGGATCTGGTGGACTAACTTTATCCAAACGGCATAGTCCAGGGACTGCCAACGGACATTTGAAAGTCAAAGGACTATTTGTCACCAAACGTGATAGTCGAGGGACGATATACTCTTCAAAGCCTAAAAAGTATGTTAATTTTAACTTGATATCACTGTTTGGATTTTCTATTTATTATCTGTTGACGATATAATTTGGTTTCTGCCGATTTATAAATTTAAATTTATTAAATAAAAATTAAAAATCTAAATATTAAAAATTAAAAATTAGGTAAAAGTTTAAATCCTAACTAGTAAAATCAACACTAAATAATAACATAAAAATATAAAATTAAATATAAACCCAAACAAAACTTCTAGAAAATATTAATAGGGATAAATAAATAAATAAAATATGTTTATAAACATATTAAATACTTTTTATTATTTTAGTATATATATAATTTATTGAAAATGCAAAGGTGTATATGTGTTGTATTTTAGTTTTAATTCAGATTCTTTAATAAAAAAGGTTAGTAGAAACGGTACTACACTAAAATGTTCGAGCTGTCCAGCCGAAAATTAAAATTTTATTGTAATATAACACTTTATTACAAGTTTAGTTATTAGATTTAATTTGGATGGTCGGCCATCCTTTGTCATTTATGGGTCAAACATGAATTTTTTTATAAATTTAATCTAAGTATGTTTATCCTTCTTTTTTAAATGTTTTTTAATTAACCTCATATTCTTTTTAGATCTTCCTTCGTCACTACTTGAAGATAATGATTTTTCAAGTTTTGCTTCATTTGATGAGCTACTGGAGGACTCAGATGCAGAACTCTCAACAGGCTTAAAAAGTACCATGGTAAGGGTAAAGGGTCAGCTCACAAACATATTGATCAGTTGTTGATTGATCCATTTGCCTTTCAGTTTGAACCGGGTATTTTTGAAACCCCTAATGAAGATATTGTTTTCAGTCGTATCAAAAATTGGAGGCGCCTTTATCCGCAAAAATACTCTCCGAACATCTTTCTAAGAGGTTTGATAGCTCAAATATGGAGAAATACGATGGGAGTCGAGATCCGGACAACCATCTGGAACAATTCAAGAACTTTATGATGAATTTTGATAACGATGACAAGCTATTGTGTAGGGTCTTCTCCCAAACTTTCACAGGAAGTGCTCTCAAATTGTACAGCAATCTCCCTCTGGGATGTATAAGAAATTTTGATACATTTTGGGTTACCTTTCGGAGGTAATTTGTTGGAAGTAAGGAACTCAAAGGTAATGGGGACACCCTTATCCATTGTGCTCAGGAACCGAACGAGTCCCTGAAGGAGTATATTAATCGTTTTGTGAATACAAAGAATGGGCTAGCAGATTGCTTTGAACAAGTTGCAATTGCTTCCCTTCGAAAAGGTTTGAATCCAGGAAATCTAGCCGATTCAGTAACTCGGAAGAAGGCTATGACGTGGGATGGTTTGTTGAATCAAGTGGGAAAGAAAATCAATGTAGAAGAGATCAAGAAAACCAGAGTACACCGTCAATTGAGATCTAACACTATAACAACAACTCCACCAACTACTAACCAATCCGGTTATAGGGCAAAGGAGACTGGACAGAGGTCCAACCGATCCAGGCAAAATCAGTCCAATCAAACTCAGAGCCAACAAAGTAGAAGTAAAAAGAGGCTCTGGGTTCAGCCTGAATGGTTTGCTGTGAATGGTTTGCTGAGTTGGGGGAGAGTGTGGCTATTATATATGACAATGATCTAACAATGGAAACCAGAACACATTATCTATAAGTCATATAACAATAGTCTCTTTTTCTTTGAATTACTTCTAATTATATAAAATCTAATCCAACAATTGAAAGTAGAAAACATTATAATACTTTTAATTATTTAAGTTTTGAATCTTACCAAAACTTTATTAGGTAATTATTCTAACCTTCAATACTTCTTATTTTAAAATTTAATTTTTATTTTTAAAATATATATATATATATATACTTTTATTTTTTTTAAATCAACAAAACCAAATCTAGGATGATATATTTAGAGAATTTTTATTATTGTTTTCTCCATCAAATTACGTCTAACTAAACACAACTTTTTTATCCGCACTAATTTCACAATCAAACTACATGTATTTTTAAAACTAGAACACATTCCATTTATTTTTAATATTTTTAAACTAAAAATGCACATCTTTTCGCAACTATAAATATATTAGTTGTTTGAGACCTAATTAACACCTACTTTCACGAAATAAATCAGATTTATTTAGCAACTAAAATCATATTTCTCTAATTATTTTCATTTTACAATATATTTATACATAATCCTGCAACTAAAATATAGATGTTTTTAAACGTGTTTCCGCAATTGGAACACAATTCATTTTAAAAAGAAAACAAAAAGAAAATTCAACACAGATGTACACACATTTTGCAAGTACAACAAAATTAATTACCCAATTAACACTTATAATCATAAAAACAATATTGTATTTGGTTTTTTCACGTAATGATTTTTTTTTTCAACTAAAATCCTATATCGGTAACTTTTTTTGTATATTTCCGCAACACATTCGCACGTCATTCTGGAATATGATTTTTTTTAGCAACCAAATTACATATAATTACTAAGTAAAAAAATAAAAAAATATCATTTATAGATTTAGTTTTGTTTGTCTTAATAAAACAAAACCAATAGTATGTTTAGATTTTTTTTCAAATTTTTGGTTTTTGAAAGACATAATATTTTAAAAAACAAAAAAATACAAATTAAAAGCATGATTAAAAGATATTTCAGACTATTAGATGGTCATATATATATATATTATAATTATTGAGAAATAAATTTGATGTTAGATAGTTTCGTTGTATTTAATCATGAATATTGATAAACCGTTTTATTAAAAAATCATTTAAATTTGTTGTATTTATCATGAATATTGATAAACCGTTTTATTAAAAAATCATTTAAATTTGATGTTAGATAGTTTCGATGTATCCATAAAAACCATTTTATTAAAAAAACAAACAAATACAGATTTTATTTTATTTTGGAAAAAAAATATAAAGAGGGTGACGTTTCTTTATAAACCAAATTTATTCAGAGTCATCGCATGTAACCCCATGGCTATCGCCATATTGGAAAATAAATAAATCGAACATAATCAACCTGAATATATACGAAATAAATATTTATTATTAAACTTTAATGAATATTAGCTGTGTTTATCTTTGATATCATCCTGGAATGGCTCCAAGAATAGAGCAACCTTCAAGAACAGAGCCTCTTAACAAAAGATGATTAACTCGGTCATTGCAAATCGATCGATGGAAGAATTTCTCGTTCTTCGCCCTGCTGATAATCAACAACAACCTTTGAGGAAGCAATTCGTTGATCTATTCACAACAGATGAAGATTGGTCGACATTAAACCCATAATTTTCAAAGGAAACAGAGCATCATTATTTTATCCAGTATAGTGAAAAGACTAAAGAAAATTTAATCAGAAAATGAAGAATCACTTTGATTGGTAAGTTTGGTAATGGTATTCTAAAGAAACTGAAACTTGAAAGTTTCTTGGCTAGTCTGAAATTCAGGGGACCATTCAACTATGAAGTATGGGATTCTCATCATATTTTCTTCGAGTTTGAATTAAAGGAAGATGTTATAAAGATGTGGTCAAGAAATGTATGGAGGTTTGATGATTCTGTAATAAGAATATTGAGATGGAGTCAAGATTTTAATAAAAGGTTCGAAAACCCTACTGTCTTAACTTGGGTTCGCTTTGAAAATCTGCCAGAATGTTTATATGATACTGGTCTGGTGAATGATATTGCTGCAGCTATATGATACTTGAAACCCTACTGTCTTAACTTGGGTTCGCTTTGAAAATTGTGCCCATGCTAATGCCTGTTATGCCCAAATAGAAGTTGATGTTTCTAAAAATTTGAAAAGGAAATTATGGATTGGTTTTGGTAACAATGATGGTTACTGGATTTCAATCAGTTATAAGAATGTGCCATCATATTGTAACTGTTGTTATCACCTTGGGCATAAGTTATCTGATTGTAAAAAAGCTATCAAGAAAGTTGAAGAAGCTGTTTCAGTTAAAGAAAACAGCAAAACGGATGAAGTTTCTGATGATAAAGGAAAAAAAAGCCATCTGCAAACACTACTGAAACAAGAAATGTTCTTAAAGTTTATAGAAGAAAACTCAAATCTGCTATTACTCAAAAGGATCACGAGGAAGAAAATAATGAATGTAGTACAGATCATGATGTCAATAATAAGTGTTCACAGGAGCAACTGATTAATACCATACAACAACAACTTGAAAGCAACAAGTCGAATTCACCAGGCAGTAGCAAAGAAGTTATAGAAGTTATAGACAAGATTGATGAAGAAAATTTCAAAGATCATTCTCCTGATCCAAACATTAGAAGCTGCTCTCCCTCTCCAACGCACTCTTCTCAACAAAACTTCAATGAAATTATAACATCCAAGATGAAAACTGCAAAAAGAAGAAGGTCAACTGGTAAGTTATCTATCAAGTCTCTTAGTTCAAGAGACAAAATTTACAAATCCTATTCTGATAATGATCAGAGTAATTAGTTGGAATGCAAATGGGTGAGTAATAATCCTACCTTGAGAAGACTTAAATCTATGATAAGATCTGAGTGTATTAGGGTGCTTACTATTCAAGAGCCTATGTCTAAGAGTAAAAAAATTAAAGAAGTTGCTGATGATCTTGGTTTTGGTGGTTGTTTTGCTAATATTTCTAACAAGCTGTGGATTTTCTGGATGGATAATGTCAATATTAGTATTGTTCTTAATAAGGAGCAATGTGTCCATATGGAGATGGATTACCCTAGAGTCATTGAAAAAAATCTACTTTACTTCAGTCTATGTTAAGTGCAATCGTGTTCAGAGATTGGATATTTGGGAGAGTCTTATGGCTATTGCTGATAATGATAAGGCTTGGATATGTGTGGGTGATTTTAATACTATTTCTTCTCATGAGGAGCAGCTGGGTTGCATATCATCTTGTCAAGCCAGTATGGATAACTTCAATGAAACCATAAGGAATTGTAATCTAAATGATGCTGGTTATAGTGGTTCTAAGTTTACTTGGTCTAGAAGCAACAAATGGAGAAGGTTGGATCGTGCTCTGGTAAATGATAAGTGGATCTCTATGTTTGAAGAAATGCAGGTTTTTCACATGGTCAGAACATGTTCTGACCATGCTCCCTTACTAATATTTGTTAGCTTACTTGATACTAATAATGCTATATGTAAAAAAAGAATTTTAGATCTCTAAACACTTGGTTCAATGATGATACTTTCCTTAGTATTGTTGAGCAAGATTGAAATCAGCCACTTGCTAGCCATCCAAGCAAAAAAATTTGTTACAAGCTAAGGAGACTCAAAGGTTGTCTTAAGCTATGGAATAAGGAGAAGTTTGGCAATGTGTTTGACAGTGTTAAAGAAACTGAAAACAATCTAAAAAAGATGGAGATTCTTCATTATACAAACAACAATCAACAAACGACTTCTAGTTTAGCTATGGCTAATAGTATGTACTTAAAGGCTCTAAGGAATGAAGATTCTTACTGGAGACAGAAATGTTTCAATAAATGGTTACATGAGGGAGATGGTAACTCCAAGTTATTCTATAATTATGCTGCTAAGAAAAGAAAGAAAAATGAAATCAAGAGTATTAAAGATGGGGATACCTGGATCTTGGATAAAAATGATATTGGAAAGTCTGCAACTGATTACTTCAAGAGCATTCTTACATCTGATCCATACAATAGCAAAGAAGAAGAGAATATGTTGTTAAGTAACAAGAACTTTGACTGTATCCCTTCTATAGTCACTGCTAATGACAATTACAAGCTGTTTGACAAAATTACTGAAGAAGAAATTTGGAGTATTATCAGTAGCATGAGGAGTGATAGTGCCCCTGGTATAAATGGTTTCAATCTCTATTTCTTTAAACACTGCTGGCTGATTATTAGAAGGGACTTATGTAATGCCTTCAATGCTTTTATTAATGATGGTTTCATCCCTACTGGTCTTTTTTCCACTGGCATTTGCCTTGTCCCTAAGACCATTAACCCTATTTAGTGGAATAGCTTCAGACCCATTGGTCTTTGTACTCTTATCAATATAATTTTTTCAGCCATAATCAATAGAAGGATGACTGATGTCTTACCTAAGATTGTCTCTACTGCTCAATCTGCTTTTTTCAAGGGTAGACTTATCCATGACAATATTTTATTGGCTAAAGAGATGTTATATGATAATAACAAAAAGCCTAAAAGGAGGAATACTGTGATTCAGTTAGATATGTCGAAAGCATTCGACAGAATCTCTCATTCTTTCATTTTTAGAGTTCTCCATGCTTTTGGTTTCAACAATAAGTTTGTTAGTCTGATCAAGAGAATGATCACTGATGCCCATGTTTCAATGCTTGTTAATGGTGATACATTTGATTATTTTAAAATGAAGAGAGGGTTAAGGCAAGGGGATCCTATCTCCCCTAGCCTTTTCATCCTGGGTCAAGAATTTCTTAGTAGAGGTCTTAACAGCCTTTTCAATGCTCACTCTAAAATGTGCCATGCTTCTAGATCTAAGTACATCATCCCTTGTATCATGTTTGCTGATGACATTTTGGTGTTCACTAATAGTATACCTAATTCTATTGATGTTCTAAGCTGTTATCTAGATTTGTATCAGCAAATTTCAGGTCAGGCTATAAACAAAAGCAAAAGAAAGTTGATTGTTTCATCCAAGTTCAATTCTTCAAAGGTGCAAAGTCTTAAGGTGCAAACAGGCTTTGATGTAGACTTCCTTCCTATCTCTCATTTAGGCATTACTGTCTAAAATAACAACAAGGCAAAGATCTACAATCCAATCCTAAACAAGATTAATGACAGAATCACTGAATGGGACAGTAAGATGCTCTCTTATGGTGCCAGGTTATCTTTAATTACAAATGTACTCCTTCCTATTACATATCATTGGTTACAATGCTGTGAAATTCCTAGAGCTATTATCTACAAAATTGAAACTACTCTTTATAGATTTCTTTGGAGAACTAAGTATAATAAAAAAGGTATTCATTGGTCTACATGGTCCTATATTTGTAAGCCCTTTAGAGAAGGAGGCCTAAATGTTAGAAAGCTAATTGATATTCAGAATTCATTCTCTAAGAAATTATGGTTTAAGTTTAGGAGAAATGCTTGTCTTTGGTCTAATGTTATGAATGATATCTACTGCACGAATGTCTATCCTTTATATATCAACAAAAAGGGTTCTTCAGTATGGAACAGATTGTGCAATATAAGAAAGCAAGCTGACAGCAATGTTACCTGGATCCTTGGCAGAGGCAATATTGATTTCTAGAAAGATGCTTGGCACAATCTCCCTGCAATTGTCACTGATAACAACATAAACTGGTATCTTGATGTTAAAGTTAACTTCTTTTGGCAAAATAACTCATGGAATTTAGATGATATGCAGAATATTATTGATGATAATAGAATGCAGATCATTAATAGGCTTCATATTACTGATAATGAAGACATAATCTGTTGGAAGCTTTCTAAAGACAAAGATTTCAACTTCAAGCAGACACGGGAGAGCATAAGAACTAAGCATAACTTTTCGAACTTATATAGCAAGATTTGGAACTTTAAAATCCCCAGGAAGTTTTCTTTTATAACGTGGAAGCTCATTCATAACTTTATTGCTCGACTTTATTATGATGAAGAAATACATTAGTATGGCTTCTAAGTGTGTGTTCTGTGATAATTGTGAGGAAAAGAATCATTTGTTTGTCAACTGCACATTTGCTTGGCAGATTTGGAACTGGTTTGCTTGCATCTTTAAAATCAAAATCAAAAGATTCATGACCCTATCTCATGTATTAAGATGTTGGTTTTGGTTTTCAAAAGCTGAATTCCATGTTACTCATTTAATTCCCCAAGCTATTTGCTGGGTTATTTGGAAAGCTAGAAATGCTATAAACATAAAGAGATTCAGTTTAATGTTAACAAAGCCATTGATATCATTATAAGTATAATTAAAGGTGTTGAAGTTTCAGGCAATCTTAATTACAAGCACTGGTTGAAGTCTTATAATGCAGGTGTAATGCTTAGCTGCAGATCAATTGAGAGAAAGGGCAAGCCGATTTACCTAAGATGGGTTCCTCCAGTGCAGCCCCGTTTGAAGATGAATGTTGATGGCTCTTGTGCATTGAATGGTGAAGCTGGAGCAGGAGTTCTCTTCAGAAACAGTGAGGGAGATATCATCCAAGTTTATGGCAATCTGTTGGGAAAAGTTTCTCCGCTTCAAGCTGAAATTATGGCTATGCTTCATGGCTTAATAGCCTGTTACAAAAACAGTTGGACTCAAGTTGACATTGAGTCTGATTCCTTAATCCTCATCAAGCAACTCACAGGCAATCCAACCCCAGATTTTGAAGACCCTAATGTAAGCTATTGCCGTAAACTTATTCACAAAGATATGAATTTAAAGCACATCTCTATGGTCCAAAACCAAGCAGCCGAT
The DNA here is from genome assembly GCA_036936605.1 of Limnanthes douglasii subsp. nivea. NCBI lineage: Eukaryota > Viridiplantae > Streptophyta > Magnoliopsida > Brassicales > Limnanthaceae > Limnanthes > Limnanthes douglasii. The sequence continues at coordinate 312,431,994 of JAUPFV010000001.1, forward strand.
TGGCTTGCAAAATGGACCCTAAAGTGTAAGCTTAAGCTTAATTTTCAGCATCTCAATGCTCCTCCAAAACTTCTTGCAATCTCTTTTCTAGAAAGCTTAAGGTTGGGTTATATAGACCATAGGCACTGCTAGGTTTTATTTTGTAGGAAAGCAAGGATGCTGAAGCTGAGGAAAGGAAGTCACTGGATGTTTAAGGATTTTTGCTGTGAAGATTTGCGGTTGGAATTTTGTTCTGAAGCTTGCTGCTTTTGGTGTGAGTGAAAATTCATGTTGTTTCCTTTGTCTAAATTTGGAGGGAATTTTTGGCTCCAAATTTCATTTTCATTTCAAACTTTGGGAAATTTTGCTACTAATCCCTCAAATTTGTATTTCTTTCAATTTGTCAATAATAATATTTCCTTTGATTAAAAAAATATACGAAATAAATATAAGGATGAAATAAATATATATCTTATTTCCTGGTGCATTTGATTTTGAATTCATTTGATTTTGAATTCCGTACAGAAAAGGTAAAATTAATTTACCCAGTATAATACAGCAAAAATATTATAATTTCTGAGAAACCCAGTATACTTCAATAATAGCAAGAAGAAGCAAGCAAATGTAAAAGGTAAATTATTCACTTTCATTAAGTGTCACAATAAGCAAATCAAATCTAAGTTGGCTCTAACAACTCCCGCCTCTTCAACTAATGTTTTCGAAAACTGATAAAAAACCTATAAGCGCTAATGATGCAAACCCTTTAACACATCAACAAAAAGACAAACAAGCTTCGTCATCTAGAGTATTCTGGATTTACACGCCTGACTATATATTTATATATACATCCAGTTAATACCGATGAGCAGAAGTACCATATCAGAGCAAAATGAAGTATAACAATGACTGTGATCACACGAGGTGAGATAAGTGACATGACTCCATCTGCACAATTATAAAAAAGGAACAAACTTTAAGTCCAAAAATTATAGCTATGTTTATCATGCTGATTTTTCTTTCTATTTGCGAGAGATCTTGTGTGGAAACTAGATAAAGTTCTAAAACCCGATTACTAGTGACTATTTGGTGCATGACTTATAAGGTACATTTTTCTAACTTAAAATAAGAAAATAAAAATAGAGTTGGTTTTAGTTCTGGAATCAAAGGTTGTTTGGTCAACTTTAAAATGCTAGCTTTTAAGTTAAGATTCAATACATCAGTTTGAAACTGAAAGACTGGCATAAAAGTGAAAATATAAATCCAAAATGTTTAGAGCCTATATTTGAAGAGGTCCAATAGAAAGATAGAAAAAATAGTTTAAAAAAAAGAGTCAAGAAATTAATAAGCCAAAAGATAGTTAGCTTTTAGTTGTTTGGTCTTATATAAGTAAAAAAGCACAGAAAATGTACTAAACAATCTAGCTTTTTGCTTTTAAGCCAAAATGCTATAGACACCAAACAACCCTTTAGTGACCTACTTTGATTAGTAACCTACTGTTGATGGATAGGATTATCTAAAGTACTTCATATATTCAGCAGATACATATAGGTGGACACATAAACTATCATAGCTCTAAATATTGTAAGCATTGAATATGCGTATGTACATTTAGCATGTAAGCTTCATTTAAACACAACATAACAAAGTTTTATTGTAGTAACAAGAATTTACCACGTGTGTCGTATTTTGCTTTTGACAGCCTTCATTGCTGCTTTAGCAAAAGCTTGGGCAGCTTCAGCTTCAGCTTCTGCTTTCTCTGCTTCTCTTGCTGCCTCTTGAGCCTCTGCAATTGCAATTTCTGCCTCTGCGACTGCTTGTGCAGCAGCTGCAGCAGCCTCTTGAGCTGTCATGCCCCTTATTTTTAAAAGGTCTTCATCAGCTTGGGCTTTCGTAAGAATAGTTATTTCCCTCTTCTGTGATTTTATGGCATCGTCTGGCCTTCCTTCCGTAGGTAACTCCAGAGCCCGTTTTTTCACTCCGGAGAATGTTGAACCAGATGGAAACCTGTACCTGTGTTTTGTCTGGAAAAAAAAAACCTTTATTACAGACCGAGGTTGGATTCAGGCTGAGCCGTTTATTTGGAGCCGGAACTCCCTTTCAATTTGTTGGGTCTCGAGAATTTTATGAATGTATTCGAGCTCAATTCAAGCTTCGTTCAAAATACTAATTTGAACCTCCGAATTCAAGTCCTAACTTGAGTTTAGCCGGTGGATTGAATAAAATTATTGAGTATATTATTAAATTATCCTATTTAAATATTACAGGAGCCGAATGTATAAGAACTCGCTTGTATAGATATGTAGCCGAGCACGAATAGCTCGCGAGTCGTGTGAGAGATTTAAGCCAGATTTGATATAATTTGAGCCTGTGTAGAAGTTTGAGCTTCAGCTCAAACACAAAAATTATTAAATTGAGCTGAGCTTTTCCCGAATCTAGCCCAAACCAAACTCGAACTATTGTCTGTTAGCCATCCGGCCCACCCTAATCTAGAATTTACATCGAATTGGTTGAATATATTTATTCTTTGCTTTTGCTCCTTAATGCTGGCGTCAACAGCCAATATGAAAATTATGTACATCATCAGCCTTTGTTTTTTTTTCTACCAATTACTGGTGGTTTTGCAGTTTTTTTTTTTTTTTTTTTCACTTTAGCACCAGATTTGACTCTCGAATGTAGAACAAATGTAAACTGTATCTTTCTGGTCTGACACACAGCTATTCCATGAAAGCGTCGAATGATTACCTTTATCAATTTGCCATTTGCCACCAAGTACTTTAGTCTTGCGGTGATCAGCCTTTTGATGCTCGAATGCGTCTTGAAATGCTCCTATATTAAAATATCAATACGACCTAAACTTTATTCAAAGATAATGAATCATTTAACTAATTGCAATTATAGACATCTCAGCGTATACTAGGGTTGGTTTTCAGTTGCACTGATACATTTGATCCGCATTAAAGGAGAGCTACGGAATTATAAATTGCAGTGAGAATACCTCTATATACTGGAAAATTGATGCCCTGTCTGAACCACGAATGGCCTCCAAGTTTGTGACTGCCTCAAACACAATTGCGTCCAAACTACAGGAAGGGGAGACCAAGGTGCAGCTGATAATCAGATTACATAAAGTAGTACACTGGCTTCAAGTAAACAGAAATATAGACCCAGAACAACTTCCTACTTTGACCTAGGCAACTCAGGACCTTGTAATCTTTATGTATTATATCTGAAGCCCATAAAGCACAATGACGAATCACTGAAACACAGGTTCATTTTGTAATAGTTTTAAAAACATCCACAGGACCTAAAATCTTTCTGTATGTTAATAAATGTAGTATCTGATTACTCAGAATCATCTTTTAAGTGCCATTCCTAGACAAAAGCCCAAATGATTGGGTTCAAGAGCAACCTCAACATTTCCTCACTATTAATCCTTTAGATATTTAGGTGCTAATATTATACAAGTAGAGGAGGCTTAACCTTTGAATTTGCCTCTTAGCACCAGCAGTTAGTGCTGTTTCACTAGCAATTGCATGAGGTGTAGCATTGACATCCCCAGAAGTCGCAAGAGGTACAGCATGCACAATTTCTTCATTGTTCTGAGGTACAGTGGTTAGAGCCATAGAGTTATCATCCTGTGTTGGAGCTGCAGGAGTCAGTTTGACTGCAAGTTTAGCCTTTTTCCTCGACCCCCAAATTGCCGTGACACTTATGTTTCTCCATTTATCCTGTTAAAGGTTGAAGCCTATAGTAAATATCACATGAAATACTGCCAAAAACTTGAGCAAGAGAGTCTTCGTATTTTAATATATTAGTAAGATAAGCCATCCAATCACATCAAGCTAAAGATGGTAAACCTTTAGATCCACATTTGAGCGGCACCTCAAAATTGAACTAAACTCAGGATCTGACAGTATCGTGCGCCATTTGCCCATACCGTGCTTAAACACTCCAGCTTTAAGGGCTCCTTCTTCTTCTGCTGTCCATTTCTGCTTAGGGGCACCCATCAGCTTACGGAACCTAACTAATAACACTATTTTCCTGCAATAAAAATAGCAAAACACCGGATGAATAGACACTTAATCACAAACTCCGACGAGCAATGACATTAAAAATCAAGATAATACAGGTCCTGAGATGAAAAGCAAATATTTACAAATTACTTCTAGGAGGATCGGCAACAGTTGCATGTAAACCCCATACTATAGTTGCAGAATCTAGATATGCATCTAATCAAATTACATCAATCTCAACCACTCAGGCAGAGTACAAACTAGGAAAGTAAACATAAATGTACCAATAAACCATCAAGAGCCTTCATATTCCCTTTCAGCACAACAAAAAATTCATCAGTAAGGTAGAATTCAACATAAACAAAGTAGCCTATACTAACAATGCAAGAGGCATCCAACAAAAACTAAATTCTCACATAGATTCAGGCCTTTTACCAGCTTGAATTGCAGAAAAATAACTACTCCTTCTACCCATAAGGATCGGAGGACTCCTAACGAAGATAATAAGAAATCCAACGCAGAATCATAGCAAAACACCACGGAAACGAAACATAAAAAATGCAAATCCTCAACTACTCAGATGACTCTTTACTCTAACTTTAAGAAAAACTCAGACTTCATAGTTCAAAACAAATCCGATCACCGTTTTTTCACACCTCCATTAACGTAATTGCATACGATTAAAGCTTTGAAATTGCGAAATCGAAGAGAGAAAGATAATTGAGACGAGGAAGAAGAAGGAAGTTACCAGATCACAGAATCTTGAGAAAAATTGTAAGGATTAGAGGTGGATTGTGGATTCTTTTGGATCAAACTAAGCTCTTGTTCGTCGATTTGGAGATAAATGGTTGAAGAGGAACCGAGTTAGACTGTCCATCAGAATGCGAAAAGAATTCATAAATAAAATATAATTGCTATAAATTAGGGGAAACTAACAAAAAGGAAATATTATTACCCAATTATACCAACATTATTTACTTCTTTTCTTCAATAAACTATCAAGTAAACTTTATCCTTAATAAAAGATTGTTTTAGATGAAATTGCACAATAAAATACCTATTCAGGTATTATACTTTTATCTTATATTAGATTCTTTTAATTGTTATTTAGTATCCATCTCAACCATCTCACAATATAAATATAAATATAAATATATATTATTAAATTTTAATTAGTTTATAGCAAAATTTTAAATTTTAATTTTTTTGCAATTGATCTTATCATTTTTTTATCTATATTTTTATAAGATTTTAATAAAATAAAATTTAAATTTAAATTTAAATTTTTTTATAACTGACAAGTTAAACAAGTTTCTAACTTATAATTCCGATTAAATAAATTTCAAATACCTAAATGGTTAGAAAATAAATTCATGAATATTAAAAAAATTCAAACGATCTTCCAATAGCGGTGTAAAAATCATCTTTGGGTGTATCGGAAGACATGAGTCAATAAATAATAAATGTTAGATACAAAATTGAAAAAATTAATTTTTTTATTAATAACTATATAATAAACAAATACTAAAAACTAAATAAAAATTAATTTAATATGCTGATTTTTTTAAAAAAAATACATAGAAAATATTGCTACTAATACATAATTTTTTTTTGATATTAACTAAATAAATAGGTTAAAATTTTGATAAACTTTAAAAAAATCGATACTTTTCGGAACAATTTTTTTAAATATAAAAAAAATTAAGGTGCTACGTATTATGCACCATGGGTGCAAGTATTAAGTAACGACGAGGCAAGACTTGGCACCCCATCGGTGCGTAAGCGCTAGACCGATGGTGCCACTGACTGGGTACCATTGGTCTGATGTTTACGCATCGATGGGTGTTAGGCCTTGCTCCATTGGTGCTGCTATTTTCCAGCTGATTCCGACGAGGACATAACAAAAAAAACACCTCCAACACTTAAAACCCTACCCTAAACCCCTAAATTTGAAACTTTGAATCTAAAGGTTCAAATTCACACAACAACCAGTTCCAATCCAAAAAACTAACATAAAGGAACCTAAAATCAACAACCTAAAATAGAAATAAAAACAATTATTATTGTTGGTGGAGGAGGAGGATGAGTTTCGTTTTTTTCATCATGATACAAGTGGAAAGGAGAAGATGGAAGAGGAGGAGCACGCCAAAGTTTTGGGTGACTGGATTCTAGACAAAGAAAATATGTAGAGAGAAATGAGAGAGTTTGAAGAGTTTGAGGTTTGTGTTCTTAAATTAAGAGGATGAATATGGTTTAGGAAAAAACACTTTAAATACCATCGAAAATGGTATTTTGGTCTAAAAATATGGGCTTATATCAGTTGTGGATAAACTCAAATTTGGATGGGGATATACGCGTTTTGGATGATTTTAGTTTGGTGCGTTAAATTATCATAATAAGAAAACATTGGTTTGTTCAAAGAAACTTTAATGACCTCGTCGTTCTTTACGTCATCAATATTTGTCCTATCTATCGTCACTCTTTTAAATCTTGAATTTTGGAAGAATCCGCTTGAACACTCTTCGAATCCGCAACCCTAATAACCTGATATTCCCTCGCTAAAATATACCCCATATCATCAATCGGAAGTCTAACAAGATCATCTTATAATCTTCCCTCTAAAGTCAAACCTCTTTTAAAAGCAGCAACAACTACAACTTCTTTACAAGTTTCTAAAACATTTAATTAACGCACAAATCGCTGAAAATAACTTTTTAACATATCTCCTCTCATATAATACAAATTCATTATAACATCCATATACGCTCTATTTCCAATAAAATGGTTTCTGAAAGCATGCCAAAGTCCAGCAAAATTATAAATCGTTCCCTTAGGCAAAACGTTCAACCAATCCAATGCATTTTCTTTAAACTCTATTTAGTAAGACATCATCAACGTTAAATTTCATCATCATGTTTCTAAAGTATTCCAAATAATTCTCTGGATCACCATATCCATCATAAGTTCTCATGAGATACAGATCAAACGTGCTTAGAAGTTTTCCTTCTGTTGAAGGAAATAATAATATACATTGACTAAATAATTTATTATAGTCAATATTCAAACGTAATCTATTATAGATATTATTAGATTAGATTTTATTACAGTAGACTAGTATAATTAGAAGATATTTTCAGAGCCTATATATATGGCTTTAACTTGTACTGAAATTCCATGTTCTAATAAAATCTTTTCTAGTTTCTACATGGTATCAGAGCCATTAGGGTTTCTATAAAAAAAATCTAGATGGAGAAAAGTATGTCTGATTTGGTTTCTGTGATGACAAAAATCACAGAACAGAAATTGAACGAATCCAATTACTTAGATTGGAGTAAAACAATTCGTATCTATTTACGAAGTATAGAAAAAGATGACCATTTGATACAAGATCCTCCTACGGATGACACGACAAAAAATTGGATGCGTGATGATGCTCGCCTATTTCTTCAGATTCGAAATACAATCACTACTGAGGTACTTAGTCTTGTTAATCATTGTGAATACGTTAAAGAGTTAATGGAATATCTGGAATTTCTATATGCGGGAAAAGGTAATATATCGCGTATCTATGATGTCTGCAAGTCTTTTTCTCGTACTGAAAAACAAGATAAGTCTCTTACGGCATATTTTATGGAGTTCAAACGCATCTACGAAGAACTTAATGTTTTGTTACCCTTCAGTACTGATATTAAAAGTCAACAATTGCAACGAGAACAAATGGCTGTAATGAGTTTTCTTGCTGGTCTTCCTTCGGAGTTTGATAGTGCAAAATCTCAAATCCTCGCTGGATCTGAGATATCATCTCTACATGAAATTTTTGCTAGACTTCTTCGAACCGAAAACTCACAGCCAGTACAACCTGTCACTAGTGCATTAATCAGCACCAATAAACCTGGTTTTTCTGATGATCGGGATGGTCATAATAGTCGTGATGGTCGTGGTGGTCGCGGCGCTTATAGTTACAACAATCGTGGCAGATCTGGTGTGCGTGGTGGTCGTGGTGGATATAACGATTATGGTAGTCGTGGTAGATCAAACTATCGTGGTAATCGTGGTGGATACAGTAATCGCGGTAGTCGTGGTGGATACAATAGTCAAGATGAATACAATAGACATAACAGTTCCGGTAACCATGTAGGTGATCTAAACAATGTTGAGTGTTTTTACTGTCATGAACGTGGTCATACAAAGTGGAATTGTCCTCAACTACCTCAACAATTTGCTAATATGGCAACGAATGAAGAACCTCATGTGCTTTCCGCTAGGGAATATGCTCAATTTTCCAAGTACCAAGAGTCTCTAAAGTCACAAGATCTTACAAACCTTGCAACTTGTGTGTCAGGTAACTCAACTACATGTCTTATTTCTTCATCTTCTGATTGGGTCATTGATTCTGCTGCCACAGAACATATGACAGGTAATAAACAAGTTTTTACTTCTCTTTCAAATACACATCATTCTAATGTCACATTGGCAGATGGATCATCATCTCGTGTTTTAGGTTCAGGGACTGTCAATCCCACCAAAAATATCTCTTTGACATATGTTTTACATCTCCCTCAGTTTTCATTCAACCTTATTTCTATTAGCCAACTCACTAAAACACTAAATTGTTTTGTTACCTTTTATTCCGATCATTGTTTGTTTCAGGATCTTACGACGAATACAATAATTGGTAGAGGGCATGAGAGTGGAGGTCTCTACTATCTTAATAAAGACTATCATACATCTACTGCGTGTTCTAGTATTACATCTCCATTTGAAGCACATTGTCGTATGGGTCATCCATCTTTAATCTCTTTAAAACAACTTTATCCTAAATTTCGGGATTTGACATCATTAGAGTGTGAGTCATGTAGATTTGCTAAACATCATCGTCTTCCATCATATCCTCGTATTAATAAACGGGCTACGTTTCCTTTTGAAATAGTTCTTTCAGATGTTTGGGGTCCTTGTCCCGTTGTTTCTAAAACTGGTTTTAAATATTTTGTTACTTTTGTTGATGATTATTCCCGTGTTACATGGCTATATTTAATGAAAAATCGGTCTGAGTTATTCTCAATATTTTGCACGTTTACTGCATAAATAAATACCCAATTTAATTGTCCTATTCGTATTTTAAGAAGTGATAATGGTAAAGAATATTGTTCAAATGCATTTCAATTATTTGTGGAACAAAAAGGAATGATTCACCAAACTTCGTGTGTGGACACGCCATCTCAAAATGGTGTTGCTGAAAGAAAAAATAGACATCTTTTAGAGGTTACTCGTGCACTTCTTTTTCAAATGAAAGTACCAAAATTATTTTGGGTAGATGCTGTTTCCACTGCCTGTTTTTTAATTAATCGTATGCCGTCTACTGTCCTTTCAAATAATATTCCATATTCCGTGCTTTTTCCGTCTAAACCTCTATTTCCTGTTGAACCACGCATTTTTGGATGTACTTGCTTTGTTAGGGATGTAAGTCATACTCGTACAAAATTAGATCCCAAATCCTTAAAATGTGTTTTTCTTGGATATTCTAGGTTTCAAAAAGGCTATAAATGTTTTTCCCCATCTCTTCATCGTTATATTGTATCTAAGGATGTTACATTTTTAGAACATGTTCCATTTTTTCCTGGTTTGTCTAATGTCGATCCAGAAAAAACTACTGTCGATGATGATTTACTCATGTACACCACCGTTCAAAGATCTGATGTACCACCTCCACCATATCGACCTCCCATTAGATATGTTTATTCTCGACGTAAAGCACCTCCTCCATCATGTCCACTACCAATTCCTTCGTCTCCAGATCCTGCTACAAACGATAATGAGTCCACTCCTGATCTTCTTATTGCTCTTCGAAAAGGTAAAAGACAATGTACTTATCCAATTTATTCTTTCGCAAAATATGATCAATTACCTTCTTCTACCCGAGCTTTTATAGCATCTCTTGATTCTATTTCTATTCCAAAAACTGTTCACGAAGTATTGTGCCATTCTGGCTGGCAAGCTGCAATATTTGAAGAGATAAGAGCATTAGAAGACACTGGTACTTGGAAGTTGGTTGATTTACCCACTGGAAGAAAGCTATCGGTTGTAGATGGGTGTTTAATGTAAAAATGAATCCAGATGGGACGCTAGCTCGTCTTAAAGCACGACTTGTTGCAAAAGGATATGCTCAAACCTATGGTGTTGATTACTCTGAAACCTTTTCTCCGGTAGCTAAGTTTACTTCTATTCGTTTATTTATTTCTTTAGCAGCATCAAATGATTGTCCATTACATCAGTTAGATATTACAAATGCATTTTTACACGGAGACCTTGGTTCGGCAAGTTTAGTGATGCATTAAATGAATTTGGGTTGAAGAAGAGCAGTTGTGATCACTCTGTCTTTTATAAACGTTCTGCAAATGAAATTATACTCGTTGTTGTATATGTAGATGCCATCATTATTACTGGGAATGATACTAAAGGCATTTCATTGCTTAAAACATTTTTACATTCGCGATTTCAAACAAAAGATTTAGGACCATTGAAGTATTTTTTGGGGGTTGGAATAACAAGAAATATTCTTTTATCGCAGAGAAAATATGTTCTAGATTTGTTGATGGAAACAGGAAAGCTAGGAGCGAAACCATATAATACACCAATGGTTCCTAATTCGCAATTACTGAAAGATGACGGAGAATTGTTTAGTGATCCATAAAAGTATCGTCGATTAGTAGGAAAACTCAATTACCTTACAGTAACTCGACCATATATTGCATATCCAGTCAGTGTTGTAAGTCAGTTTATGTCTTCTCCAACAGTTAATCACTGGGCAGCACTAGAACATATCTTGTGTTATCTCAAATCAGCTCCTGGACTAGGATTGTGGTATGGCAGTATTGGTCATACAAATATAGAGTGTTTTGCAGATGCAGATTGGGCTGGATCTAAAATTGATAAAAGATCGACCACTAGTTACTGTGTTTTTGTAGGGGGTAATTTGGTATCTTGGAAGAGTAAGAAACAAAATGTTGTATCGCGATCAAGTGCTGAAGCTGAATATAGAGCCATGGCTCAATCTACTTGTGAGATAATTTGGATTTTCCAATTGTTAAATGATATTGGCATCAAGACTACCATGCCTGCGCAATTATGGTGTGATAATCAAGTGGTCCTGCACATTGCGTCTAATCCTGTCTTTCACGAAAGAACGAAGCATATTGAAATTGATTGTCATTTTATCCGCGAAAAGATTCAACAAAATCTCATTCATACGAGATATGTCAAAACAGAAGAACAACTAGGAGATATATTCACAAAAGCGCTCAATGGATCACGGATTACTTCTATTTGTAACAAGTTGGGCATGATTAATATATATGCTCCAGGTTGAGGGGGAGTGTGATTTCGTTTCAGTCTTTTGATCAAGCTTGCACTTCAAGTACTTCAGTTCAAGTTTTAAAGAGAACGTTATTATCAAAGCTACGACAGTTTCAAGCACTTTCGCACAAGCTTGAGGGGGAGTGTTAAAGGAAATAATAATATACATTAACTAAATAATTTATTATAGTCAATATTCAAACGTAATCTATTATAGATATTATTAGATTAGATTTTATTACAGTAGACTAGTATAATTAGAAGATATTTTCAGAGCCTATATATATGGCTTTAACTTGTACTGAAATTTTCTAATAAAATATTTTCTAGTTTCTACACCTTCTAAAATTTTATTAACGAAAGACTATTCTTACAACATATAATATGCCATTCTCGATATATCTTTATTATATTGTATTTCCTTCTTTCCTTTACTCCTCTTAGATTTAATACCACTTGATTGACCTTTACACTCAAACGTACCTAGAATTCTTTATCCTTGTTTCTTAACCTCATTCTCTTCCGATTTTTCCTCACCTCTAAATATTACTTCTTTCTCTCTAAAATTTTCATTGCAACTCACATCAGATCCTTCTTTATTCCCTCTGTGCTTCTTTTTACTTTTCGATTTTATTCTTTTGTTAACAATTGCAATGCATTTTCTAACTTCTCAAAACCTAACTTGAGCTTCTTTATCATTTTCAACTTGTAACTGAATTACCTTAATTTTCTATTGCTTTATTTTTCCAATCCGAGCTTCCAAAAGTTGGACATTAGAAAGATATGTATGCATACCTTGACTTGTGAGATTTACATATTGAACATCAGGAGAAACAAATCGTTGGACATGAATCACTTCATCACCAAATATATCATGCATATGATCCACTTCAAAACTACATCAGTTGAATGATTTTGATATGCTACTATCACCTAAAGAATTTTTTATTTCAATCCAAATTTACGTAAAGTTTTATTTCTTAACCATGAAATTTCTTTATCAACAAGATAATTTAACAAATTTTATTAAATCACTACCGAATTATCTTGAATTGAAAGAGATCTTAGAGATGGTCTTTTCATTCATGTTCGTTCATCACCATTGGTAAACAAAATAACAAACTTTGAAAAGAAACTATTTCCCATAGATGACGCTAAAATGTATTGAGGGAAATTCTTGCACAAATTGCTGAAAATAACATTTCAACATATCTCATCTCATATAGTAAAAACTAATTATAACATCCACACACACACTATTTATAATAAAATGGTTTCTAACAGCGTGTCAAAGTTTATCAAAATTATGAATCGTTCTCTTAGGTAAAAAATTAAACCAATCCAATGTATTTTCTTTAAACTCTATTGAAAAGTATCTACATAGTAAGATATCATCAACGTTAAATCCCATCATCGTGATTCTAGAGTATTCCAAATAATGCTCTAGATCACCATATCCTTCATAAGTTCCCATGGGATACGGATCAAACGTGTTTGAAAGTTTTCCTTCTAAAATTTTATTAACGAAAGACGATTCTTACAACATATAATATGCCATTCTCGACATATCCTTATTATATTGCATTTCCTTCTTTCCTTTACTCCTCTTAGATTTAATAATACCGGACTGAACTTTACACTCAAACGTGCCCAGATTTATTTTTCCTTGTTTCTTAACCTCATTCTCTTATGATTTTCCTCACATCTAAATATTACTTCTTTCTCTCTAAACCTTTCATTGCAACTCACACGAGATCATTCTTTATTCCCTATGTGCTTCCTTTTACTTTTCGATTTTATTCTTTTGTTAACAATTGCAATGCATTTTCGAACTTCTCAAAACCTAACTTGAGCTTCTTTATCATTTTCAACTTGTAATTGAATTACCTTAATTTTATATCGCTTTATTTTTCCAATCTGAGCTTCCAAAAGTTGGACATTAGAAAGATATGTATGCATACCTTGACTTGTGAGATTTACATATTGAACATCAGGAGAAAAAAAAATCCTTGGACATGAATCACTTCATCACCAAAATATATCATGCATATGATCCACTTTAAAACTACACCAGCGGAATGATTTTGATGTGCTACTATCACCTAAAGAGTTCTTTGTTTCAATCCAAGTTTACCTAAAGTTTTATTTCTTAACCCTGAAATTTCTTCATTAACAGGAAAATTTAACACCTTTCATGGAATCAGTACTGAATTACTTTGAATTAAACAAGATCTTAGAGACATATTTTTATTCATGGTCACGTCAGCACCATTGGTAAACGAAATAACAAACTTTGAAGATAAATTATTTCTCATAGATGACGCTAAATATTATTTAAGGAAATTCTCGCACAAATTGGTGAAAATAACATTTCAACATATCTCATCTCGTGTAGTAAGAATTAATTATAACATCCACACACGTACTATTTCTGATAAAATGGTTTCCAAAAGCGTGTCAAAGTTCATCAAAATTATGAATCGTTCTCTTAGGTAAAAAATTAAACCAATCCAATGTATTTTCGTTAAACTCTATTGAAAAGTCTCTACATAGTAAGATATCATCAACGTTAAATCTCATCATCGTGATTCTAGAGGATTCTAAATAATGCTCTAGATCACCATATCCTTCATAAGTTCCCATGGGATACGGATCAAACGTGTTTGAAAGTTTTCTTTCTAAAATTTTATTAACAAAAGACGATTCTTACAACATATAATATGCCATTCTCGACATATCCTTATTATATTGCATTTCCTTCTTTCCTTTACTCCTCTTAGATTTAATAATACCGGACTGAACTTTACACTCAAACGTGCCCAAATTTATTTTTCCTTGTTTCTTAACCTTATTCTCTTCTGATTTTTCCTCACGTCTAAATACTACTTCTTTCTCTCTAAACCTTTCATTGCAACTCACATAAGATCCTTCTTTATTCCTTATGTGCTTATTTTTTACTTTTTGATTTTATTCTTTTGTTAACAATTGCAATGCATTTTCTAACTTCTCAAAACCTAACTTGAGCTTCTTTATCATTTTCAACTTGTAATTGAATTATCTTAATTTTCTATCGCTTTGTTTTTCCAATATGAGCTTCCAAAAGTTGGACATTAGAAAGATATGTATGCATACCTTGACTTGTAAGATTTACATATTGAACATCAGGAGAAACAAATCCTTGCACATGAATCACTTCATCACCAAATATATTATGCATATGATTCACTTCAAAACTACACCAGTTGAATGGTTTTGATATGCTACTCTTGATGAGTCCGGATTTTCTCACCAGTCACTGTAGAAACCGGACATGGGCAATTCGGACAAAACCCACCCATTGAACCATCCGAACAGGACTAAAGTATTACAAACTAATCACTTTATGACTAAGTTAATTATCAACTTGCTTAATAAACTTATGGGCCTTTGAAGTCGACCCAGTTTCATGAGTTTGACCTGAAAACCCATAAGGCCCACAATTAAGGGTATAAATACCCAACCACCTTCATTAATGAGGGTAATGAACAGTTAATACAATCAGGCAGCTCAAATCTCTCACTACAAACTACCCAAACATTAAATACCCTTGAAACATTACAAAACATCTGACTAAATTACCCTCAGACCGAAATTATCCTTACCAAATTGGCGACCACAGTGGGAGAAGAAGGTTCCTGAATCTAGCATTCGAAACCATAAAAAAAACAGTTTGGATGAATCCGGACGAGCAAGAAGTGCCACCAGCTTTGGCAGAAGTGGTGGGAGAAAATGACGAATATACGATGGAGGAGCGAGACAGGTTGAAAGTTGAAATAGAATCTTTGAGGGCAGCCAAGAGGGCAGAGTTGGGTACAAAATAGAAATCAAAGGTGTCAGTAGCCCATCATACTGACAATCCAAGAGAGTATGAGCCATCAAAGACCATGTAAGTACTAAAAAGACTCATGCTAGCTCAAAGAAATCTCATCGGTCTAAACCGGGGGAGAGTTCAGATTCAGACTCAGAATCTTCCAGTAGCTCCTCAAATGAAGATGGAGTTGGAGAATCCTTATCATCCAGCAGCGATGAAGGCCGTTCTAAAAAGAAGCAAAAGTTGGTTAAAAATTACTCACGAAAAAGGGACAGGCATGGAAGGTTGAAGAGGCATCTGGGTAAAGGATCGTCTCACAGTCATAGTCATGGCCGGAGACACGTAGACCGCTTGTTAATGGATCACTTTTCCTTCCATAATGAGCCAAGTATCTTTGCAACTTCTAACGAAAATACTGTATTTAGTTGTGGCCGGAATTGGAGACAATCTCTAGTGTCCTCCAAGACGATGACTGGGAACCTTCCTAAGAGGTTTGACAGTACAAAAATGGAAAAAATATGATGGCAATAAAGATCCTCATAACCACTTGGAACAATTTAAAAAATTTATGATGATTTTTTATGATGACGATAAGTTACTCTGTCGAGTATTCTCCCAATATTTTACGGGGAGTGTTTTGAAGTGGTTCAATAGTCTGCCACAAGGCTGCATCAGGAATTTCGACACTTTTTGGGTAGCTTTTCGGAGGCAGTTCTTTGGAAGTAAAGAAGTAAAGGGCAATGGAGACACTATTATCCATTATGCCCAAGAACCAAATGAATCTCTGAAGGAGTACATAAGTCATTTCGCGAATACCAAAAATGGATTAGCTGATTGCTTTGAACAAGTGGCAATAGATTCTCTAAGGCAGGGTTTGAATCCTGGCAATTTGGGTGATTCAGTGACCAAGAAAAATGCCATGACATGGGGAGGTTTACTGAATCAAGTCGGAAAATAGATTAATGTGGATGAAACAAAGAAAACCAGAATGCACCGGCAAGTGAGATCTGCCCCTGCCGCACCAAATCAAAACCAGAATCAGTCCGGTTATAAGGCCAAGGAAGCCAGACAGGGTCAAAACAGAGCCAAGGCTCATTCTCATCCACCTGCACCAGCCCAGAGCCAGCAATCTAGAAATAAGCGGGGGCCTTGGGTTCAACCGGAGTGGTTTGCTGAGTTGAAAGAAAACGCAGCCACCATTTATGATAAAACAAAAGATAAAGTCCATTTCAGAAAGCCGGCTGCATTACAATCTCCCAGGGAAAGTCGAAATAATAGTTTTTGCCAGTATCACCATGATACTGGTCATACCACTAAAGATTGCATTGCATTGAAACAGGAGGTGCAGAATTTGATTGAAAGAGGAGAGTTGGGGGCTTATGTTAAAAGAAGAAGTGGAAATAGACCTGATAATACTCATCGAGCTGGCCCGAACAATGCAGGGACATCGACTCCGGATGGGGCTATGGTGATAATTGAAAGGTTTGACATAGAATCAGAATATTTGGATCCCGATCCAACTCGAAACAAGGTGGGTGTTATGACAGAGCATTGCAAGACGGTGTCCGGCCTCATCAGCTTTTTCGAGTCACTTACAATTTTTAAGGAGGACACCATGACTACACCAACTGCTTCTTCGAGAAAGAGGCACGTTCATACTTTAGCTACCCAACTGGAAGGAGGCATGACTTCCTTTCAATCACAAATCCAATTTCCCTTCATCGTTTTCGATGAGTATGACTTGAGGGACATTGCTGGTCCTCATGAAGATGTTGTTGTCATATGAGCATCCATTGGGGGCAATGACATAAGACGAATTTTGGTGGACACCGGAAGTTCAGCCAATATTCTCTTTTTGACTTCCTACAAAAAAATGAAGAATCCAGCAGTAATTCAGCGTTCGAACAGGTCAATTGTGGGTTTCACAGAAGCTCAACAGATGTGATCGAGGAGTTCGAAAAGGAGATTTTGCTGGGCAAGGGACCTTTTAAAAATATGGTTAAAATGCTTTTTATTGCGGTGGATTATCCCACTTGCTATAATGCCATTTTGGGGAGGTCTTGGCTCTCCAGGATACATGTTGTGGCTTCAACAGTCCACCAATGTTTGAAATATATTGTACAAGGACAAGCGGGAGTTGTTCGAAGTAGCCAAAAGGTAGCAAGAGAGTGTTATGTAACATCACTGGCCCCTCGAACGTTGGGGGCAGTCCGGATCAGTGATGAATAGCAGTTTGAGGGGCCCTCTAGGGGAGAGGGTGAAATTGATGACCCCAGAGAGACCCCTAGAGTTTTAATACCAATTGAAGAAGTTGAAACTCATTCTCTGGCTGAAGGAAAAAAATGTTAAGATAGGGTCCAAGATGACGTCGGAATTAAAGGGTAAAATATTAGGTTTCTTGAGAGACCATCAGCATGTCTTCGCTTGGTGCAATGCTGATGTAACCGGAGTACCAGCAAACATTATATTGCACCATTTATTCATCCGAAGGGACATAGCGCCTGTTGTACAAAATAGAAGATCTTTTTCTAAGGAAAAAACTGATTGCATAGTTCAAGAGGTTGACCGGCTTACTAAAATGGGGCACATAAAGGAATCTCAATACCCTTTATGGACAACCAATCCGGTGTTGGTAAAGAAGAAGAATGGTAAGTGGCGTATGTGCATCGATTTCACAGATCTCAACAGAGCTTGCCCAAAAGATTTATATCCGGTCCCCCGAATTGATTAGCTCGTGGACTCCATGTTTGGAAACAAGCTGTTGTCCTTTATGGATGCCTTCTCCGGGTATAGTCAGATTCAAGTAGATCCGAAAGATCAAGAACATACTACATTTGTCACTGATAGGGGCCTCCATTGTTACAAGGTGATGCCATTTGGGTTAAAACATACTGGGGCTACTTATTAGAGGTTGGTGAATAAGGCTTTTGCTGATCAGATTGGAAGAAACATAGAAGTTTACATTGATGACATGATGGTAAAAAGTGTGGACAAAGATCTGCACTTGGCAGAACTCCAGGAAACTTTTGTCAACTTGGTGAAAGTAAATTTAAAATTGAACCCAGAAAAGTGTGTCTTTGGAGTGCAGTCCGGGAAATTCTTAGGGTATGTGATAAGTGAGAAAGGGATACAGCCTGATCCAGACCAACTTAATGCTTTACTACAAATGGAGCCTCCTCGGAATATTAAAGAGGTACAACGATTGACGGGGAGGTTGACTGCACTAAACCGTTTTATTTCAAGGTCTTCGGACAAGTGTGCCTCGTTTTTTCAAACTTTGAAAAGTGCAAAAGACTTTAACTGGTCCCCACAGTGTGATGAGGCCTTCGATCAGATTAAAAAGCACTTATCTTCCCTCAGAACTTTGTTTAAACCTAACGATGAAGAGACCCTCTATGTGTACTTAGCAGTTTCTGATTGTGCTATAAGTGTAGTGTTGGTAAGAGAGGTGGATAATTATCCTCGTCCGGTGTACTATATCAGGAAAAGCTTGGTAGATGCAGAAAAACACTGTTTAAAGCTTGAAAAATTAGCACTAGCCCTAGTAGTTGCTGCGAGGAAAATGAGGCCTTACTTTCAAGCTCTTTCTATCATTGTCCGGACGTCGTTTCCCTTGAAAAACGTTCTCCAAAAGGCAGACATTTCAAGTTGAATGACCAAGTGGTCAGTAGAGTTGGGAGACTACGATATTGATTTTGCCCCTCGAACAGCAGTCAAAGCCCAAAATGTGGCTGACTTCTTAGTTGAATTTCATTCAGACAGGGATACTAAGCAAGCAACCGGTATAAAAGATAAATAATTATGGGTTATTCGGACTGATGGTGGATCAAGTACCATGGGTTGTGGTGCTGGGATATGTTTAACCTCTCCGTACGGCGACATGATGTACCATGCTATATGTTTTGCTTTTAGGGCTTCCAACAATGAGTCCGAATATGAAGCTGCTATAGCTGGTTTGAAGTTAGCTCTCATCTGTGGAGCCAAAAAGGTCAGGTTAATGAGCGATTCTCAGCTTATTATCCATCATGCACAAGGTCAATCCGAAGCCAAAAAGGAGCAGCTGGTTAAATGCTTATTTGTTCTCAAAGAAGTGGCACTCAATTTCAAAACCATCACCTATGAGCACATACCCCGAACGGAATATACGCTAGCAGACTCTTTAGCAACCATAGCCTACTTTGAGTCCTACCTTTGGATTCATGTGCAAGAGTGCCCATCCATTCAAATCAATCCGGATAAGGAAGAAGAAATTTTGAATATACAAATAAAGCAACCCCAAGATTTGATATTTCCTCTCCTCTAATATCTCTGAGATGGCATCCTGCCTCCGGAAAAAGCAGTAGCAAGGAAAATAAAATACAAGGCTCGTGGTTTTGTCATCTTAAGAGATGTTCTTTATAAAAAAATCCTGTAGTAAACCTCTCTTACGATGTTTGGGGATCGAAGAATCCCAAATAGTGCTCTCCGAATTGCATGATGGTGAGAGGTCATCACACTGTGGATTCAGCGCTCTAACTAGAAGGGTTTTGTTAGCTGGGTACTACTGGCCCTCCATAATGCAAGACGTCAAGGAATTGGTGAAGAAGTGTGATCCATGTCAACGATACAACAATGAAATTCATACCCCAGCAGTCCATTTGGAGTCAATTTCTAAGCCAATATATTTCCCTCGAAGTGGATCGAAGCAGCCCCATTGGCAGGAACTACTTCGAAAGGTGTTATAAATTTCATCTTGTCTAACATTTGTTGCAGATTTGGGATTCCACAGAAGATAACTACAGACAATGGGCCACAATTCGATAACAAGGAAATGGAGAACTTATGTGCCTCTAGAGGCATTCAACACTGCTTCTCTTCTCCTTTCCACACACAGGAAAATGGTCAAGTTGAGGTGGCTAACAGGACCATCTTCTCCGGTCTTAAAAAGAATTTAGAGGGAGCTGCTGGAAAATGGCCAAGTTATCTACAATAAGTATTATCCATCATCGTGATTCTAGAGTATTCCAAATAATGATCTAGATCACCATATCCATGATAAGTTCCCATGGGATACAGATCAAACGTGTTTGAAAGTTTTCCTTCTAAAATTTTATTAACGAAAGACTATTCTTACAACATATAATATGCCATTCTCGATATATCTTTATTATATTGTATTTCCTTCTTTCCTTTACTCCTCTTAGATTTAATACCACTTGATTGACCTTTACACTCAAACGTACCTAGAATTCTTTATCCTTGTTTCTTAACCTCATTCTCTTCCGATTTTTCCTCACCTCTAAATATTACTTCTTTCTCTCTAAAATTTTCATTGCAACTCACATCAGATCCTTCTTTATTCCCTCTGTGCTTCTTTTTACTTTTCGATTTTATTCTTTTGTTAACAATTGCAATGCATTTTCTAACTTCTCAAAACCTAACTTGAGCTTCTTTATCATTTTCAACTTGTAATTGAATTATCTTAATTTTATATCGCTTTATTTTTCCAATCTGAGCTTCCAAAAGTTGGATATTAGAAAGATATGTATGCATACCTTGACTTGTGAGATTTACATATTGAACATCAGGAGAAACAAATCCTTGGACATGAATCACTTCATCACCAAAATATATCATGCATATGATCCACTTCAAATCTACACCAGCGGAATGATTTTGATATGCTACTATCACCTAAAGAGTTCTTTGTTTCAATCCAAGTTTACCTAAAGTTTTATTTCTTAACCCTGAAATTTCTTCATTAACAGGCAAATTTAACACCTTTCATGGAATCAGTACTGAATTACTTTGAATTAAACAAGATCTTAGAGACATATTTTTATTCATGGTCACGTCAGCACCATTGGTAAACGAAATAACAAAATTTGAAAATAAATTATTTCTCATAGATGACGCTAAATATTATTTAGGGAAATTCTTTTCAAAGACTTAACCAAAATGATGAACTAAAATCAAGAAATAAAGTAAAAACAGTATAAACTCTTTGTATTAGAAAAAATTGATTAGTCCTTCAAATAAGATGTTAATCCATATATATATATATATATATATATATGGTTTACAACTATTATTCTACAAATCACTTAATTACACGTGTATTAAATCACTAATTTACATTGGTGAACAGAATGGAATCCGTTTACCGGGCTGACTTCCATGCCAACACGTTATGTTATAATAGTCTAACAAACTTTCTTGATAACCTCTTATGAAATGGCACGTGTATAAATGTCAGTGTCTGGCGTGGTTTTGAAAATAACCTTCGTTATAATCTTAAAAGAGACCCTCATCTAAATTCTTAATTTTACTCTCGAAATAACTCTAAATTTTATCATCGTCATAACATTGATTTATCACATCATTTTAACTCTAATTGTCCCTTTGTCGTAACTCTAAATTGTCTCATCGGCATAACTCTAGTCTGAACGATCGTTATCATCTTGGAAACATCATTTTTTATAACTCTACTTCATACCGTTTTCATAAGTTTGAATATGAACCATCATCACTATCTTAACTATAATCTTCGTCATCATCTTGATTATAAACCTCATACAATTCCTTTAGCATGTGGCTCTGTCATAACTTTGATTGACTTACCTCATCTTAATAAGGAATATATTCCATTTATTGAATAACATTAATAAAATACTTTAAAAAAATATAGTTTTCACACAAATTATAGGATTCTTTTAAAAAGAAATAAATAATAATGGTGGTTTCATATCTTTTTTGAATTAAATTTATCAATATAAAGAGTTTTTTTAGATTATGAAATAAAATAATTTAAAAATAACCATTCGGGCACAAATAGTATCAATATTACTAATTGAGATATTCCAAAAATATTTTGATTATTTGGGATACTGTACATCAAATTTATATAAATAAGTTCATATAAATAACACGTAACTCTATGGTCTCCTTTGTTTTCATTTAAAATAAAAGTTTGCTTCAACTTTCTAACTTTTTTTTCATTCAAAACACAATTTTTTGAACCAAATAAAAAGAATGTCCCAAATCGAAACAAAAAATCCATCAATTTAACATAGAAGAAGATAAAAAACTGAAAGCAATATAGTTTTTTATGTATATGTAGTTCCCAATGGACTTGTGTAAGTAGAGTGTATTTAATATTTATATAGTTTATTTATATATAGTGTATTTAATATTATAATTTTGTCGTGGTTCATATATAAATATTACGTGATGGGTTATCTCAAAAAATAATATCAATTTCTTGACATCTAAGAAATTGTCCTTTCTTCATTCTTCCTCTAATTATGATATTTAATTAATTCTTTCACTTAATTTTTAATCAATTTCTCTTAAAATTATCAATATTCATCAGATTTTCTCTTTTCTCACATTTTTATTTTATTTTTAATTGTCTTCATTTTGGTTTTCTTCAAAGCAGCAAGCTGGTTCATTCTTCTTATCTCGTGCCATTGTTCGTGCAATTGAAAAACAATAATTCAGAATTCAATCGGAATTAAAGTTTCCATTTATTCATGAAGCATCATGAAAACAGAGAAACCCAGAGTTTGAATCAATTAAATATAGCAAAACTTTTGCTGATTTACTTAAACCTGCAATAAAGAATGATTATATGTATTCTATCTACTAAAAAGTAATCATGTGTCTATTTAATACACAAAACAAGAAGAAAAAATCACCTTTTGGGTATGACTATATACACAGTTATAGGGAAACTTTCGACGGGTATTCCAAAGAAACAAATCATAACTAAGTTTCTTAATAATTTTAGGTTTGCTGGAGATTTCAATATCTTTAATTGGGATACCCATCACACTCTGTTAGAATTTACATTGAAGGAAGACCTTTTGTAAACTTTGGAGTAAGAATGTTTGGTCTATAAATCATCATGTCATGAGGCTGCTGAAGCGGACACCAACTTTTAATTCTAAGATGGAATCCCTTATTACGCCTGATTGGATTCATATTGCAAAGATACCATAGTTCTTGTTCAATGAGGCTAAAATAAATTCCATAGCTTCATCTTTAGGCTTTTCCCTAAAGATTATGGTGCCAAATAAAAACAACGCTCTTCACAATCTTTGTTATGCATTGATAGAGCTAGACCTTACCAAGAATATACAATACTATGCGTGGGTTGGCTTTAAGGAGAACGAAGGCAACTGGCTTGATATAAGCTAGAAAAACACCTTCCTACTTACTGCCAAAGGTGTAAACATCTAGGTCACAATGAAGAAAAGTGCAAGAAAGCTTCTTTAAAGAATAAAGATCAAAATGGAAACATGAATTCAAGAAATGATAATAATAAAGATACTGAAGATGAGTTACTCACCCAAATTAACATTAAAATCCTAGAAAATACTGCTACAAACCTGCAAATAAAAAACAGAATTTGAAATCCATAATCATCAATTCAAATTCTGAGTCAAGTGATATCAATAAGGATATTACCAATAATTCTTCTATCGCTAAAGCTGAAGATCAATCAAAACATTTTAGAAAGAATCAAGTATTTTAGGGACAATAAAGAAACAAAGGATGAGATTAGTGAAGCAATAAAATCATTGGATGATGATTATGATCTTACCTTAGAAGATCCTTGCAATTCTTGAAGTTATAACCCTAATCGGAACAACATGAGGAATCTGCATGTTACTCTTGTTCGCAAAAAGAAAGAAATTTACACCATCTTTCAAAAATTATTAAATAAAAATCTTAAACAATGTAGAAGCAAGAAGAAAAAACATTCATTAATTATCAAATCCCTTCAATTTGAAGAGACCAAGAGAGCTACTTGAAAAATCCTACATGATCAAGTTCCTAAACTGGAACATCAGGGGTATTCAGTATAAAGCCTCCATCAGAAGGCTCAAGTCAATTGTTAAGAAAGACAAGATCAATTTCATCATTATACATGAACCTTTTGTTAATTGTATTCAATAGGAAGAAATTTCTTCTAGAATTGGTTTTAAACTCAATGCATTCATGTTCAAATCAAGATGAGTCAAGATAATATCATGTTCTTTTTCACGACTGTTTATACTAAATGTCAAAGAGCTAATCGGCTTGACTTGTTGGATACTTTTAGATAAAATTCTATTAATGCTAAGTCTTGGTTATTTCTAGGTGATTTTAATGTTATTTGATCACATACTGATCAATTGGGTTGTTTAACTTATTTTAGCAAAAGCTCTGAAAACTTCAATGATATGATAAGAGATTGTTACCTGGAAGACGCTGGCTATAATGGTACAAAATTCACGTGGACAAACAAGACTAACTGGAAAAGGCTTGATAAAGTCATCTTCAATCAAGCTTGGTCTAACCTCTTTAATGTCACCAAATTTCTTCATATGGCATGTACTTGTTCAGATCATACCCAGCTCTGCATTAACATCATGGAAGATAGTATTAAACATAAAATAGGTTTCAAATTTTTGAACATGTGGACCCTTAATAAGGAATTCCTAAATATGGTTGAATCTAATTGGAATCAACCTATCAATGGTTCTCATATGTTCATATTATGGAATAAGCTCAAAAGATTAAAATTTTCTCTTAAAGTTTGTTGAAGACAAGAATATCTTAGTTAAATCTATTGTTGAACATTTATTAGCCCTAACTATGGAGGAAGATTATGAGTTTCTATTGTTATTATAGTTGGATCAAAGATGGTGACCGCAATACAAAGATCTATCACATTATGTTAATAAAAAGAGAAGAAAAAACAAAATTTCTAGCATCAAAGACAACAATCAATGAATAATATATGAGAATCTTTTATCCCACTATGTTGAATCTTACTTTAAAAACATACTTTATACTGATCCTTATCATAAATCTTTTGATGAACATAATATTATGAGTAATGATATATTTAATATTATTTCTAACATTGTTAATGAAGCAGATAACATATCCCTCATAACTATTCCTACAAAAGCAGAAATTTACAGCATTTAACTAACCTGAAGTCTGATAGCGCTGCTGGTCTCGATGGTTATAAAAAGTGTTTCTTCATTACTTGATGGTCCATCATCAAGTATGATTTATGTGAATCTTTAACCTCTTTTATCATGGGCAATTAAATTCAAAAAGGAATCATGGTAACGGACATTTGTCTTATCCCTCAAAACAACAACCTTATTCATTGGAAACATTTCAGACCTGTTAGTTTGTATACCATTTTGAATAGACTTATGTTAAAAATTATTAATAATAGAATTTCCAACATTTTACCTAAGATTATCTCTAAAGTGCATGGAGGATTTGTCAAGAATAGCTCCATTAACGATAATACTCAGCTTGCTAAGGAATTACTCTATGACCTGAAAATAAAAACCAAGGCTGGTAACATAATGATAAAAGTCGATATGGCTAAGGATTTTGATAATATATCTCATAGTTTTATTATTAAAGTTTTGTAATCTTTTGGTTTCAATACTAAAATTACTAATCTAATAGGTAGTATGATTAAAAATGTTTATGCTTCTATCTATATAAATGGTAAAAATGTTGAGTTTTTAAAAAAATAAAAAGGGTATTAGACAAGGGAATCCCTTAACCCATAGTCTCTTTATCATCTTTGAAAAAATTCTTATAAGAGGCTTGAACAATCTATTTGAAGCTAACAAATCCTTAATGTATTCTAGTAGAAATATTATTAATATATCTAGCTTAGCTTTGGCGGATGACATTCTTATTTTCACTAATGGTTTGAACTCTCAATGAATATTTTAGGCAGCTATTACAGACATATTAAGAGATTTATGGCCAGTCAATCAATAAGGACAAGACTAAATCATTACTCTTCTAACATGGATCAAAACAAGATAGATTCCATGGCTATTCAAACTAGTTTTAGCATCTATTTTATTCAAACTACTTACTTAGGGATCACTATCAACTCCAATAACAAGACTATCAACTATATGGCTTTGCTGGATAAAATCAGATCTAGAATCGTTGATTGGGAATTGAAAAACTTTCCTATGGAGGAAAACTTACCCTAATGAACTCTGTTTTGATTTCTATTCATACTTATTGGATGTACAATTGTTAGATTTCTAAAACTATCATTTTAAAGATTGAAATAATGCTCAATAGATTTCTATGGGGCTCTTCAAATGATCTTAAACACATACACTGGTCTTCTTGGATAAAGAATTGTAAATCATTCAAGGAAGGAGGGCTCAACCTAAGGAACCTAAATGATATTCAAACTGTTCTCTCTTGTAGGCTATAGTATTGTTTCAGGATGAACAATAGCTTATAGGCCAAGTACCTTCATAGCATTTACTATAAAAATAAGCATTATCTTCAGATTTTCTATTCAAAAACCAATTCTCAAACTTGGTAAAGACTTTTCAGCATAAAGCACTTAGCGGAAGCTAACATATCTTAGAAGCTGAGAAAAGACAACTTTGATATTGGTTTAGACCACTGGTTTGGTAACTCTTCTATTATTACTTTGTATTCTAATCTTAATAATGACTGGTTTATTAACAGAAAGGTTGATTATGTATGGCAAAACAATAACTAGAATTTGAATAATATTTCTAACTTATTTACTAATTCTAACATAGTTTTGACATATAAGCTTACTGGTTAATGCTCAAGAAGATGATATCATTCAATGGAAGATTTCTAAGGATGACTCTTTCAACTTTAAGGACACATTTAATCATATTAGAAGCAAACACAACTCTTCATCTATCTCGAGAAAATTTGGAATCAAATTACACTAAGGAAGTTTTCTTTTTTCCTTTGGAGACTTCTAAACAATTGTATCCCTGCTTACTCCGTTTTACAATCTAGACATATGATTATTTTATCTAAGTGCCAGTTTTGTGAGAATCTAGAGACTACCAATCATTTTTCGTTTTTTATAATTTTGCATGGAAAATATGGACCTATTTTGGACACTTACGCAAGATAAGCATAAGTAAATTCATGGCAGTTACTCACCTGATCAGAACTTGGCTTTGGAATGCTCCAATGAATGATCATATTAACTTTATATTCCCGTCATTGTACCTTGGATAATCTGGCAGACAAGAAATAAAATAAATATCAAAGGAAAATCCTTCTCTATCATCTCTGCCATTAACTATATCAAATTTATAATAATCAACTTAGACCATGCTAATATTTTTAAATTAAAACATTGGAAATATAGAGAATTTGCTACATTCCAGTTGAACTGTTGTAATCATCTTCAGAAGCCTAGAAACATTACTCACCTAACTTGGAACCCCCTGCACATGGTCGATCCAAATTAAACACGGTACCTCATGTTTAGCATCTGGAATATCTTGTGCCAGTGCTATTATTCGAAACAGCTCATGTCACATCCTTCATGGTTACGGTAACCTCCATGGCAAACTATCTCCCTTAAAAGCTGAAGCGAGAGCTCTTCGATAACCTCAAGCTCTGTAAAATCAAAGGTTTAAATAAAATAGATATAGATACAAACTCTGAAATTTTGGTTTCTATGTTAACCACTGGCAAGTCTATTTATTCTCTAAACAGTATTATCTCAAAAATTAGATATTTAATGTTGCCTTATATGGTTTCTCACCATATTTTCAGAGAGTAAAATCAAGCGGCCAATTAGTTCGGTTGATGGACTCTGAAATTCAAGAAGAAATTAGATTACTCTAATTTCCAGCCTCCTAATCATTTGGTTGTTATCTCCATATTAGAAGGTTCTGGTTTTTAGGATACATTAGAAAAACATAATTTCCCTCGGTTCTTTAGAGATCATGACTAATGGTCTCTGATTATCTTTTATGTGTAATTGATAGCCTATTTATCCTTAGCTAGCCTGGTTCTTGGCTTCATTCGTTGCCTTCTATATCCCCTAACTCTAACAATTTTTTTCCAAATTAACTTGTTCTATTTAAAGTTTCTTTGTTAGCGGGAATTTTTCCTAGCTCCTAATTATAGGTACCTGTATCATTTTTTATTGAATAGCAGTCTTCTGGTCAGATTTTGATCATTCTTCACTGTCTTCTGAAGCTTAAGGTCTTCCCAGAAGTTGATCAACCGTCTTTGTCTACTGAAGCTCACGATCTTCCCCAAAATTAACTTACTAAGTGGACAGTTCAATGACTTTCGTGGAAATTCCTTTCTGCATTTATCCATTTGAATATAATTAGCTTCAAAGATTTCAGTTCAAGACTAAGGAGGAATCCATACCAGTTCATCCCAATTCTTTTTGGGTTTTATCTCATCAAATTGATCAGAAAGGTGCTAAAGAGTTGGTTCACTGGGGAGTGCATCTCTGTCTCCCATGATTATGGTCTACCTATTTGCATTTGTTTATAAGAAATTGTTAGATTTAGTTATTAAGCTAATCGAATCTAAGTCACCATATTATTCTTTAAAGAAAGACGAATATTCAATCGATTGTTGAAATCTACTTGTTAATTCTTGAGATCCAGATTCGATGATCTTTTGATTCATCTTCTTAAATGATTTGGGGATTTCTGATCCTCTAAAGGCATGACTAGGGTTTCATCAAGTTCTAGCTTTAGTATCTTCTGATTTTGGGGTTGTGCTCTAAATCTGATAACCTTTCGTTTGGGTTACATCTAAATTGGGCTTAAAAAATTGAATTGGGGCTTGGTTTGAGTTGAAATGTGTTGGGTCGAAGGCTTAGGCGGTTCTTGTTTCCTTTAGTGTATATATTTCTATGTGTCTATCTACTTTCCAAACTCAATTGTATTTTATTTCATCAAATAAAAAATTCTAGTTTTGGATACATATATATTAAGTATAGTGTATTAAATATTTAAGGAAACAAATTATATATAAATACACTATATATTAATGTTAAATACACTTTACATAATATTTATATATGAACGACGATAAAAGTATCAATTAATGAATGACCGACACTAAATGATGTCTTATTGAAAATACAAATATCTCAGAGGTATTAGAATGTTTAAAGAAGATGTAATATATTACTAGAATGTCCACTGTAGTTAAGGGGTAAAATAAATTTTTAGGTATTTTGTAATAGATGACGCACATTTCTTATTAAGATACACATGTCACTCATCCCTAAAATTTATGGATTAAAATATCTATAAACAGGAATTCTAATCATTGTAAAATGGATTAACTAATTAATAAAAGGGAAATAACACATTTAAGTACCTACTCACCAAATATATTATCATTTAGTACCTAAAAATAGATTTATGCTTATTTAAGATTCATCTTATTAAAATAACTCTTATTCAATACCCAATTTTTAATACCCTAACTACCCTCAACCAACTATATAAGGCTTTTCTTAAAAAAATTGTGATATTTTCACCCAATTAGATATTTTAAAATTTGAATATGTAACCAACCTCCTCCCTCTCATACCCTAACCAAATACTCGTTTTTCAAAGAAAATCAAAATTTCCCAAGAAATTTTATTTTGGTGATCATTCCGGTTTGCCCCCTCTACCACTGTTAGTTAACTCCTGTATTCTGATTGATATAGGTACTTGCATAACCTATTTCAGACCACCAAAATACTGTTTGTTAGACTTCACTGGTAAGTGCATAACCCATTAAGATCTTGACTTTTTTTTTCTGTTGGCAGCTTGTTTCATATACAATTATTGATAGGACGGTGACTTCGAAGCTATGGTATTCAGAAACTATTGTACGACAAGTATCCGGTTCTTCTTTTTTATTTTATTTTCTTCTAAACTAAATTCGTAACATCACGATTTCATGTTTTTTGTTGATTTATAAGTCGAAAATCGGTTTAAGGGTGTCTATACTTGATTTTTTATGTATTTTTATGGTTTGGTTGGCCTGTGATGAGCTGATTATAGATTTTTAAGAACAAGACACGATTATAGTTTGTGGAGGATGTGATTTAACTTTTAGGAACATAATGGGATTGTAGTTTGAGAAGGATGCGATTGTAGTTTTAGAAATAGTATGTGATTGTAGTTTTCAGGAACACGATGCGAGTTTAGTTTGAGGAAGATGTGTTTTAGGAATAAGGGCTTAACATTGCAATTTAGATGATAATATTACCATCGCTAGATAGTCTACTAATTTGTATACTATCATTGTGATTGTGTGCGGTCTTGCTTTACATGAAGGTACAAGCAATGCTAGATAAGGGTACTTTATGTTATTGCTAGATATGCCCATGATTGATAACAAATTATTACACATTGCTAGATTCGGGGATTAACCTTGGGATTTTAATGTTATTTTTGGTTTGCTAGATTGTAATGATCTTGATTGTTAATGTCATTTACTATTTAACATATTGCTATATTGAGTATATTATCGCTAATGTGATTGATGACTTACTAACATTTCTAGATATGAACACGATTGATTATCATTGTTAATATATTGCTAGATTGGTTTTAGACATTGCGACTTTACTGTAAATACTTGTTTGCTAGATTATAATGCCATTGTTTGTTTACTAGATTGTATTTTGTGGCATAACACTGCTGGATATGACCATCAATGAGAATGCGATTTTATAAGTAACATATTGCTAGATTGGGTCTATTTTAGATGAGTCGATATTCTATGTGACACATTGCTGCTTTGAGGCTACCAATCCAACTTACTAACTCAAGTTTCTACAATGCAGGGTAATATGTGTCAAACCTAAAGTTTGTAATTTCAAATATGGTCACCAAACTGTAATTGTTCCTTTTTCCGAGTTTGAAAACTTTAAAAGTCTTCAAGATTACGCTGAAAGCAGATGACAGGAGCTGATTAGAGGTAACTACACTATTATCTACTCCTATGGTGCTCACAAGAATTGTTTGTTTACTAATGATACAAATTTTATGGATTTAGAAGTATATCTTGATGTCGAGCATCTCAAAAGCGTTAGTTTTGTTATAGAAGAATAACTAGTTGATAAAAGGTCTGATAGTTAAGCGTAAATATCATAACCTAAATTTTACAGAAGCCTCCCATAACCAACTAACTAGTGGGGAGAGTAGTAATTGTTTGCTTAATTCATAACAAAAAAAAATCATCATGCTACAATTGGATGGGCTTCTATAACAGGTGTTGGTCAGTCTTTTAATAAAGGTGATACACGTTTAAAGTTATCCTTGTGTCGATATGCATTAGATAATGGTTTTGTTTACAAGTACATGCATAATATATTTAGTAAGATCACTTCTTATTGTGTCAACAAAGATTCAGGCGACTGTAAATAGAGACTTTATGCATCAATTGATTCAAGTACCAGTTTAATGACGATAAAACGGTTTGTTGACATGCATACATGCAATCCCTTCTTCACAAAACAAAAATTTAGGCATTTGACATCTGATTTGATTGCGGATGAAATTCATGATTCAATTAGGACCTACCATTCGGTAACGGCAAAGAGTATACAATCCTCTATGAAACAAGACTACGATTTAGACATCTCTTGTCATCTTTTGTGGAATTATTTAGAGAAGCAAGGAGGGGAGTATTCAGAGATAGTATTACTTATTTTAGTTTGCTAAAGGGATACTTCAAACAATTAAAGAATCATGATATTACGACGGACTGTCATTTGGAATTAGTTGCTGGTAACATTTTACAACGTTGCTTTATAGCATTTGGAGAGTGCCTTCAAGGTTTTTGTTCATGCCGACCATTTTTGTATGTCGACAGAACCTATTTAACTGAAAAACATGGTGGTGTGTTTCTTACAGCTGTAGCAAAGGATGGCAACAACGGTTAGTCCCATATTGTTTCTACATCTTGCTAGATATGTGTATTCATAATTTGGATTTTAGTATATGCTTGCAAACATTTCTAGATTTATTATATTATGTATACGATTAGTAGGATTTCTGTTTACTTATATGTTATGCTAGATACAAGTAAATGGTTTAATAATTTACTAGAATGTTAATTGCGATTTATGTGTTTTCATCAATTCTGCTAGATAAGTTATATTTTCTTTGCTAGATATGGGTAGTTCTATCATTTTTACACAATGCGATTCATTGTGCTTCATTCATTGTGATTTTGGTTTTATTGTATGCACTTACTTTAAATTTAGACTGCTATAACATCTACGCGTCTTACCATATCACCAGCTTGCAATTGTAGTGTTAATGACGATACTTCTTGTAACCTTGTCAACAAACTAAAGTTTATAGTTATTGCAGGTTTATTTTTTGTTGCTTTCGGTATTGTCGACAGTGAAGATTCAGACAACTGGCTATGGTTTATGCAGAGTTTAAAACTTCATATGTTATGCCATTAAATAACATTTATTTCAGATTGATGTTCTGGTATTATTAACATTGTTTCCATTGTTTATCCTAATAGCTACCACGCGTACTGTATTTTCCATTTAATTGAAAGCTCTTGAACACACAAACGGAGAGTATAAAAAGAATATGTTATTGTTGGTTAACCGTTGTGCTTATGCTCCCATAGTAGACATTTTTAATGAAAGACTTTCACAGTTTTAAGTCAATACGGTAATAAAATCAAAATATTTCTTCAGAATTTGCCTCCCGATAAGTATGCTCAGTCATTCGTCAAAAGGAAATGGTATCGGGAAATGGAATCAACAGCGGTCGAATCGTTTAACGCACAGATTAAAAAACTATGCAGTCTACCGATCTGGAATTGGTGGACATGATTAGAGTAGTGTTTATGACTCAGATTTCAAGATGTTATTCAGAGGGTCTCAGCTGGACCACAAATTTATGCCCCGAGTTTGACAAAAAGTTTAAGCAGAATATAGAATGCGGTCGAACGTGGCTAGTATGTAAGTCTTCCGTAACTTTTTTTGAGGTTTTATTAGACCCTGTTATGGTAGTTAACATGTTTGATTTCAAATGTACTTTTGGTGTTTGGCAGCAAGAATGTTTCATATGTCTGCACGCATTAGCAGCGATGTCATCGATAAAAGAAGATCCTATGACTTTAATATAATCATTTTTCACGGTTGCAAATTACAGGTCTATTTATTATTTTAGCATACCAGCTATAACAGATTTTGGAGAAGTTTCATACTCTAATGATTCTTTTGAGACGAAAATTTAACCCACCAACATGAAAAGACGATCTAGGCGGCCTAAAAATAAATGTATTCTATCTAGAGGAGAAGTAACCACCAACCAGTTGCGGTGTCACCGTTGTTTAAAATCAGGACACAACAAGAGGTCTTGCGATGCTCTATTCTGAATTTTCATTAGATGTGCATTATGGTGTTTGCCATTTTTTATATACATATCATACTTTGCTAGAAAAATACTTCTTATCGTGCGATTTACTTATTATTGTACTGGTAGCTTTGCTAGATCCACAGTTTTCAAGATACCCAGTTTGTTGATTAAGCACTTTGCTAGACAAAAACATTGCTAGATATATTTTAATTATCAAAAGAATTGTTGTGTAACACCTCCTAAGTTTAAGCAACAAGCACTTTACTTTGCTAGATAAATCCTTCTTCATATGCCATTCTTTAATTAATTTACCTCGGTATATATAAGTTCTATTATTCTCTAGTTCATGTTAATATTATGATGCTTACATGACATAAGGTTGCGATTTTAGAACATATAAGGATATTGATGATCATAACCATTCTCGCATTTGCGAGACAGTAAAAAATTGGAACTTTGAACTTGTTAATATAAAATGCACGACGTGCTTGTATAACCACTTTGCTAGATAAGCACGTTGGTAGATAAGCCCCACCCTTGATAAATACTTCGCTAGATAAGCATTGTCACCTAGTTTGGTTTGTATTACCAATATCTATCAACTAATGTACTTTGCTAGATAAATCCAATATAACATTGTGATTCATTACTTATTTTAGTTAACCAACTACTACACCGTTACTGTTCTAATTCATCGACATTGTAGTTATCTTCTTCGTTATTGCCATTGCTAGAACTAGATTCAATAAAAAAAAGATAGATAACAGTTCAAACAATGATAGGGTTTTCAAATCTTGTTTGAAGATTAGTGTTCCTGTAATATGTTCCTAATTGAAATAACCAACAAATACGCAATTAAACCATGCCTAACAAAAGAAGTTTAAAATATATTTAAACTGCGTGCACGACTTTACAAATGCCTAGATAACTCAACCCTCACAAAAAATACACCATGTTTGAGGGTTGATACATTTTACTTCAATAAAAAAATTACATACTACTAGAACTACCAATACATCAATCATCATCCTCGTCCGCCTCATCTTCATCTTTTTCTTCATTGTCCTCTTCCTCCTCATCCTCATCTTCTTCCCCGTCTGTCTCCATCTCGTCGTCGGCTTCATCATCTGTGTCCCCAGGTTCGTTGAGGTCTGAGTTGTACCCGTCAAAGGACCACGAGTCGCTGGTGTCATACTCCTCGTCGAACGAGAACGACTAGACTTGTCGTCTTTTGACTCGTCGGATGAATACTCCAGCGTGGTGGTCCGTGTATACGTAGAACAGTTTTTGGAGTGATCAGAGAACCACCTATAGGAGGATAAATATCCGGGAGAATCTGGAGACGAAGAGGCCATTTATTTAGAAGACTGAAAGTTTTTTAAAGTGTTTAGTATTTAATAGTAAATACGCTAAAATATCCTCTGTTATTTATAGTCAGAGGTCATATTCAATAATACTTCTAATCTAGCAAAATAAATCAATTTTACACATCTAGTTAATCCTTTTGTAATGATTCAATATCTAAATTTGTTTTGTCAAGTATTAAATTAATCAATAAGAAAATACATTTTTTTTAATTACTGATGGAGATATGTAGCAGTTATTTTCGCATATGCGATTTATGCCAACCTCGACAAGTGTGCATTGATACGCATGCTATGATTTACAACATTATAGATGCATGCTAGATATACCCTACTTATTAATATATATATATATATATATATATATATATATATATATATATATATATATATATATTAAATCTAGATTGGTGTAACTTAATACAGCTGCTGTGATTTACAACATTATTGTCTCGTGCTAGATTAGTTCACCGCCTTAGTAATTTATAACCCAAGCTGAAATTGCTAGATATTAATAACTAAGTAATTTTAAACTTCGCGGGGTTGGTGTTGGATAATTCACATGTAGCGATTTACACTCATTTTTTAATCATCCTAGATTAGTGGACATCGTGAGTAATTTAAAACCCAATATTATATTGGTAAATATAACCTAAAATAAATCAACCAATTTTTAAGTGCAACAAAAACATAACACACATTAAAAAGTATATAATAAATTACATACGTACATATTCATTCAAAAACATAATAGTCTGTATCAGGTTCTCCAGCATCGGTTCATGTTTGAATCATTGCGGAAATGATTAAACATTTGAGCTCTCCTTCTTGCAGGCATATCATAGATGTATTTCAAAGTTACAAACCTTTTCTCGATAATACCTTTCACGTACTCGCAAACAAAAACTCTGCAATCGAGGCTCTTATCTTTTTACAGTGTGATATCTCACATAGTCTTGATTTTGTATCCATTCTCTACAACAGATATGTATTCTTTCTTCATGCAGTAGGCCAATTGTTAAAGTATGAAACAATAGTTACAATATCAATGTGTTTTATGTGCAAATTGGCTTGCGATTGTAGTTATTTATATAAGGCTGCGATTGTAACATATTTGTTGCGTTGTTGCTATTGAATATGTTTCTAAAAGTTGCGAGACATGACATAATAAGACATCGTGACTGATTACTACTTGTTACATACATGGCTAGATACTCACTTTACCATTTAATCACCTTGCTTGATATACACTTTGCTAGTTATGTTATTATTGCCAAACGATTCAATGGGCATAACTTTGCTAGACATGTTATAAATCATGTGATTTATTCCTAATAACAGGTTGCGAGATACGTGTAAAATTATCAATGGGTTTGGGAGCGGAAAACGTCTTACCAAAGCATCTGCAGTATTTCTTGTCCAATTTGCAGAAATGTATTATCCAATTTGCTTCCCGGAGAAGCTTATATATATATATCTAAGCATCGATAATCTATCAATTTACAAATAGTTTCTTATTACATATTGATGAATATAACTAAATTAAAAAGTGTGGGTTATGTTAAGAAGTAAACCATGCTATTGTGTTATAACTTTATATTACCTTGAAGTCTAGTTTTTTTCCGTACGATAGTTCCATTATCTCACTCACACTAACGACAAACATGTATGAGAACTCCGACATTGGAAAATACCATACTTCTGGGTCTTCCTGATATTCTTCGTTATTTATTCGCAGTACCTTGTTGTATTGACTAACTTCTATTAACTGCGTCGTCACTATACGCTTCGACCAATCAACGAGGGAAACCTGTGGTTCTTCCACTTCTGTCTGAGTAAGTAAGTTACAGTTTGGAAACTCATCAGCTACCACCTGAAAGATAAGCAACTAGCTTTATTATATTAATTGATGTAGATAGTTTAGCGCTGAAATTTATGAAGACTGGCGATCACCCAAAAAATGCAGTGAATTGACAATTTGGAGCTCCGCTGTCTGATTTTGACCCACAGCACCTTGTTTCGAAGGAAATGACGCCACGAGTGCAAGTCATCAGCTATGTTTGTGACATATGGGCTTTTTAGGCATTTGGGCTCATCTATCAGCTTATTTCGAGTTTTTAATACTTTAGAATACTTTAGAATATTTTAGTAATTTTCTTATTTTAGTTTTAGGGTTTCAATTGAAACCTTATATAAACATATCTTCTTTACATTGTTTGGGAAGTTGTTTTTTATTAATAAAAATTAGGGTTTATCCCTCTATCTAGCTTCTTTTGCGTTCCACTTTGAATCATATTGGTATCAGACACAGACAGTCCTGCGAGATGGTGCGAGGAAGAACCAGCAATCGCGGTGGCGCTGTTGTGGCTAGAGATACAAGTGATTTCGGTGATCGTGAAGTTGCTGACCTACACCGTCAGGTGGCTGATCTTACCCGTCAGATGGCTAATCTTAACGACAGGAAACAAGGCACAGAGGTTGAAGGTATCGATAAACCTTTTGGGGAGGGGTTCGAATAGAATACTTATCACGGCTGCCGCTGGGAGCTTGGATTTAAGGTAGACATCCCGGAATTTGATGGTAGCCTTAAGGCAGAGGCGTTTTTTGATTGGTTATCCCAGATTGAGGAAGTGCTGGACTTCAAGGAAGTTTCTGAGGAAAGAAGGGTCGCGTTGGTCACCATCCACCTGCGCGGCAGGGCACAGGCTTGGTGGCAGCAAGTGAAGAAGAACCGTGAGCGTGAAGGCAAGGATAAAGTCTGCAGTTGGGAGAAGTTCAAAAAACAAATTCGCAAAGCTTTCCTACTTCACAACTTCGAGCGGGAACTATTCCAGCGAATCCAGAATCTTCGTCAAGGACCACGATCTGTGGACGAGTATACAAAAGAATTCTATCAGCTGTTGGCTCGTACGGATGTGAACGAGTCGCCACATCAGCGGGTATCCTGCTATATTGATAAGCAACTAGCTTTATTATATTAATCCCCTAATATGAATTTTTCCATTTATAGTAAGATAAATATCCACTTACCACCAACGTGGTCTCCAACAATTCACTGTTAATAGTGTCATCTGAAACATAGGGATTTAATGGACCTTCATGGATAGATTCAAAAGCAAGTCACTTTTTATTTGAATTTGCATCAGCCTTGTCACATTCTTCATAAAAGGATTGCGTACAGTCTATAAAATTTTCATCTAAGAATGGTATAACAGAACATACAGTCTTTGTGTACGTGGTTGATTTATCTTGGATTGTCGTTTCAAACTTAATGCCTCATGGTTCTTGGTGTTCCTTTATCTCTCCACAACCCGTTGGAATTTTTATGTTATTTTAGGTTGGGTAAGTTGTTATATCTTTGTGCAGGTTTGTTGTTATTTCTGTTTTTAGGGCTTTTGGATTACTTTATATGTTGGTACTATTTGGGATACTTGTTCAGTCTTCGGATATGCTTCTACTGTTTCCGTCATTTCATTAGGTATACTTGATCGATGCTGGCCTTCTATTTCTGTTATAGGACTTTCATGCAGTACCTAGCAATTTAAAAGAAACTCTTATAAGGATGCTTTTGAGGAGGCGTCAATATTGCACGCTAGATTACGTGTTTTTCAAAAATTGTAAGCTTGCGATTTATATGTATTAAACATTGCTAGATTAGAGCAATGTTCCTACTGTTTACTTCGAACATGACTAGTTATATAGAATGTGATTGCTGATATTCAGATATATGCGATTTTTTGGTTAAAAATACATTACGATTGGTATAATAAATGAACTCATGCTCGATGAGATGACTCTGCTTACATTGCGAGTTATATTGTGCTTTTAAACCTGGTTTGCTAGATACTTTATGTCACTGATTGCAATTTTTGAGACATGCATAGTTTGCTAGAGACAGTATTATCCTACATAAACAATTCATGCATAAAACAACCCAACCCATTGTAGATCTAAAACATTTCTTACTGTATCACAACATTTCAAAACAACCACACACCAACATCTTCAATAAGATATTAAGACTTCATAAATATCAAAAACACTTTGACAAGATCTAGTTAATAATTTTGAATCTTAAGGCACTTAAGATCCACTTACATCTTCAAGTCCTGTTTCCACCATATTTTCGATTCCAGGTTCCAACTCTTCAGCTCCGGGTGCTACATGCTCTGCCCGAGTAGACAATACTACCGTTAATATGGTTAGGTTTGTGTTGGTTTCCTCATGTCTAGTATATTTTGTTTTTCACCAAATCCCTTCTCTACTGTGTCTAGGTTTTATGTATTTGTTGCCTGGTTCACAGAAGCTCCATCATCTGCACTCTTCTCTTTCTCTGCCTCTTGTTCATAAGATTTATGTTTGGACACTCCACTGTTTATTTGTTCATTTGATATGTCATGTTCATCCCAAACTAATATTGTTGCTGTACTATCTCCCTCCGACACAACTATCTCATTTGCAGCATATTCATTAACTCTCATTTCCTGTCCCAGTTCAACTGCCACTCGTTCGTATCTAGCTGTATCATTAACAACAACGGTTTCCAAATTATCATGTCTACAATTCCCATATTCCTTGGTACGTTAAAGTACCACCTACTACATTATCTCCCTCTGCCACCAATGGATCATTTCCAGCAAGTTCATTAACTACAACTACCTACTCCTGTAGCACAACCACTTCATCATCTATGACTTCATCATCTTCAACGAATGTTGCAGCTCGTTTATTTGTTCCTCTAGGATACCAGCTGTCTCATATGTAAAGATGTCTAGTATTACCACTGTTGGTGCATTATCAGACTTTCCAGCCACTACCTCCCATAACGTACCATGTTTGCAAGATTGGTAAACAGTAGTTTTTGGAATTACCTCTCAGTTTTTTCCACAACCATTGGTTCAGGATCCTACTTATCTTCACAATAGAATGACATTGATAATGTGTTGATAAGTGCAGTAATTTCAGCATCTATGTTATCCTCTGTTACCTCCAACTTAGCTTTCAACTCATCTAACGCTTGTTGCAGCCCTTCAACCTGTGTCAACACTAGCACTTTAAATATTTAATGTTAATTTATAAACATGTCATCGCCAATACAAGCAGAGCAATACTCACTTTTTTGTTTTTTTTGTGCTAGTACAGTCTTTAACCGTTTGTTTTCAACCGCGTACCGGTACGTCCTGCTTTTCTTTTTTACTTTAACATTGTCACACAAAATTGAACGTGACAGTTTGGTGAAAGTTCCAATACTG
The DNA here is from genome assembly GCA_036936605.1 of Limnanthes douglasii subsp. nivea. Classification (NCBI taxonomy): domain Eukaryota; kingdom Viridiplantae; phylum Streptophyta; class Magnoliopsida; order Brassicales; family Limnanthaceae; genus Limnanthes; species Limnanthes douglasii. The sequence continues at coordinate 312,471,981 of JAUPFV010000001.1, forward strand.
GACCTACGCTTCGCTATCTTCCTTAATCTCTTCACTTTTGTTGGAGTCAAGTTCTTTTGTACCAATATATCCCGTAGTGTTAGTTCATACTCATCTTGAGTGGGTGGCGGTATTGGGTTGTCATCAAATCGTGGTTTATTGTCACTCCTGGTTGTGGAAAAGTATGATCGATTTCTATAACTTGTTCTTATCTCTAACTTAGATGATTTCTTCTGCCTTTTTTTTGTTTTATGTGCTATAAATTTCTTTATTTCCGACTGGTTCCCTCATGAGCTGGTATAACTACTTAAGAGCTTCCACCAAATTCCACGCATCTAAAGGTACCTATTTCAACTTCAGTCAATAATAGCTCATTTCCCAAAACCTATCGTGAATGTGATTGCATGTGTTATTCTGTTACATGAATGCGATTTTAGGTCATGTGTAACTGCGATTGTAATGTATAACGATATTGCTAGATGGTTTTTTAAGAAGTGTATTACGATTTATGAATATAATAACATTGCTTGATATTACTATTAATTCTGAGGTGATTCTACATATAAATCATTGCTAGATACGTACATTTACTGGTACTGCTAGAGTCATAGTAAATGCTACCTACGTAGCAAAAGTTTCCTAGATAAAGCCACATATGATATTTCTAGATTATTTAAACAACATTTCTAGATACTAATATGTTTGGTAATGCTTTATTAGTTTTTAAAAAAAAATAAAAAATCTTACATGCTCGTCTTGTAGCTGGCAAACCATCTTGATCATGTCAATGGTTAACTTCCTTCCCTCCAATCCCCACCATTTATAGTATCTAGGTATGATGTCTGACCTTGGTATTTTCACACCCGTCAAATTATGCTCCATAAAAAAGGGTTGCATACAAAACAAATTAAACATTTTACGTTGGTTTTAAAAACTAACATGAATACATATACCATCATACTTACGAATAGAACAACAATGCATCTGATAACTCTTTCGGGCTTTCCAACAAAAAGACATTTATGAAGTGACTGGTGCAGCTTCTCAACTATAGCTCTCGACCAATCATAGTCGTTGATTTTTACCATATCCTTGACGTAGAAAAATATTGTACAACCTACTATATCCCCTGCAAATGAAAAGAACAGAGTCGAGCAAATGAAAAATATCAAAAGACGAGCAACATCCTTCGCCTCATTCTCCCATTTCATCCCTAACTATTTTCTCTATAGCTTGCTGCAATACATATAGCAACATGCTACATTAGTTAAAAAATACATCAAACATATAACGTTTGTGTGAATAAAATTACCTTTATTAAAGCATTTGATACAAATTTGTCATCTGTCGGCCCGTTTTTCTGAGCCCGGGGATTCAAAAAATACTTATGCATCAACCTAGAATCATTCTCAGTGCCTTCAATGAACCGACCTATGAAGGCTCAAGCTTTATTCAAAGGCATCTCCTCGGTCCTGTGTTTCAACCCACATATGGCCTTCACATTTGTTGTAGTTAGCTTCACAAACTTATCTCATATTTTGAAATCCTTTTTCTCTACCGAGTAAGTACTCTCAATTTCCTCGATCAGTTTATTAAACTTCTTTAACTTCGAATCCTCCAACTGTAGGTCGAATGATGCTTTTAAAAAGGTATAAAATAGAGTGTCTCTAGTAGCTTCTATGTATTCGGCCGTAATAATATTGCGTCTAAGAAGGCTTATGCTACTCACTAGACCAGACCTATAGAATACCCCTTTCGCAGTCATGTTCCATGGATAAAACAACATTGTAAGTTACGTTGCAGTTGCATATCAACTATATAACACATGACTCGCAATTGCGTAGTCTCTTGCAAATAAAAGAGTTTGCGATTTACAGATCCCCACGAACCATAATGCGATTGTTTTGTTAAATTGGAGTATACAATGTGTATTACAAAGGACAATAACCCACATTGTAATATATATTTGTGAAAGTTTCAAATTTGTAATCACATTGCGTGATATGCCTACGAAATCTGAACATATTGCTAGATGCTACAATTAGCAGGGAAAGATGATGCAACTTACGTTTAAATTACACATGCAAGTCCAACGATTTCGATATTCACTCGTGAATTCCCTAAGCAGACTAACAAAACAACAACGAAGAACCAATTATAACCAACACAAACTGAAAACAACGTAAGAAGTATCATCAACCACACCCACAATTAAAAATGAATCCTAGAAACGAAGATCATAATCAACCCACAAACTGTAATAGACGAACTGAAAAAAACAGATACCAACTACTTCTGTTTCAACGACTATATAAACAACTCTAGCATCTAGCATGATCAGTATCATCATTTTCGTGTATAAGCAACTCCAACATCAGTTCGAAAAAAGTTTACATGTACATTTTTATCGATTTTTGAACGAAAACTCTGCCAATGAAATGACTTCACAGACGTACGAAATCGTCGGTAGTTTCCCCAATAAACAATAGGGTTAGGTGAAGAAACGGGTTTATGGGTCTTCTATATGGGGTTTCGTATCTCTCTGTTCAAAATTAGGAAACTCAAATTTTAGAAGGAATAGGAACCCAAAAGTCTTCCATAGAAAGAAAAAAAGTGGATTTTAACCAAAATGAGCCTATTTATACTCTATAGGGTATTTTTGTCAATTTGTTAGGTTGTGATACCGTTTGATATTATCTCATAATTTGATACTAGTTTGATATTACATAATTGAGAAAGTATTTATTGGTAGTTTTTTCTTAATAAAATTACTCTTTAATAAAAAATTACTCTTTAATATTAAGTATAGTGTATTTAATATTTATATATAGTGCATTTATATATACTGTGTATATATACTTAATATTAATAAAATTACACTTTAATTTTAAGTATAGTGTATTTAATATTGATTTAAGTAAGTTATCCCTACTGGTTTAATTGATACGCAAGTGTTTCATTCAAAATTAGAATATAAAAAGAAAAGTTACTAAATATTTACGGAATGCTACACGTGTTGGAACTTATCCCAATTTTAACTGCCTATATAAAAGAGCTAAGAACATAAACCATACCAAATTTTTCACTAAAATCCATAAAAAAACAAATTTAAAACTCTCCAAAATGGGTTTGTGTTTCAGTAGCGACACCAACATAGATGATGAAGTTTGGGCACGGCTAAAATGTGACCCATTTTTTTATAGTGAGATTCCAAATCCTAATTTTTTCTGAAAACGTGAAATTACCAAAATGCTCCACATATAAAAACCATAATTTTTTCCAACTATCCATTCTCTTCTTTTCCTCCTCTCTTTCCTACCACTTCTCTCTCCAATATTCCAAACAAAAACACAAACTTTAAAGATTTCAAACTCCCACCCAAACATTTAATAAACATTAATTATTAAAAGTTAAACCCCAACTACTCCAAGCATGGATTTAAGCGACTATAATGACGATTGGAGGTGCAACGTTGATGATTTCCTTTCGGAGGAGGAGGAGCCGCTTACTGACCACATGGAGAGTGTAGTTGAGGTAAAAATTAAGTTTTTTTTATGCACTGAACAAATTTTGGCATTTTCGTGCCTTGAAATGTACACTTCCACACAAGAACACGCGTGGAAGATGACACATCTTCGCATGAACACGCGAAGATTTGGCAAAATCTTGGCGTGTTCATGCGAAGATTGTGCCAAATCTTGGCATGAAAAATGCTTAGATTTGGCAAAATCTTTGCATTAACATGCGAAGATTTGGCACAATCTAAGCATGTTAATGCGAAGATTTGGCCAAATCTAAGCATTTTCATGCGAAGATTTTGCCAAATCTAAGCATTTTCATGCCAGGATTTGACATGTCTTGGATTTACATGTCCTTTTTGGTTGAATATTGGGTTTGTCTTTATTATTTGAATTGTAAATACATGTTTGTGTTTGTGTAGGAACCGGTGGAAGCACCATGTAACATGGCGGATTATAGTCAAATATTTAGGACGGATAATTTCTACACCAAGGCGGAATTGATCGAATGGGTTGATAAAGAGAGCAAGAGAATAGGATTTATTGTCGTTGTAGATAAAGATGACGATGGTAGTAAAAACGGTAAAACACCGCGGTTATATTTCAAGTGCGAGAGGCACGGTGTTTACAAGCCGATGCCGAAACCGAGGATTGTGAATAAACGACGAGATTTTTCATCCAAAAAATATGGATGTCCGTTCATGCTTAGGGGCAATCCGGTGTTAGAAGTACCCGGCTATTTCAAAATTGGTAGTTATAATTGGAAAACACAACCACCAACCCTTCTTGCATTTGGATGGTCATTCACGGGCCGCGAGGTTAAAAGCGGAAGAGGAGGAGTATGTTCGTAAACTCACAACAATCGGTTCTCGGCCAAGAGATATATACCGTGGATTGAAGTTAAGAGATCCTGAAAATGTATCTAGTATGCGTACCATCTACTACATGCGGCACAAGCACCAATTGGTTGATAAAGCGGGCAAATCCCAAATGCAATACTTGTTTGGTAAGTTAAAGGAGCACGAGTACTATGTTTGGGAGCGCACAAACAAAGAAACCGACGAAATCCTAGAATTGTTTTTTTTTCACATCCCACGAGCATCGATTTGTTGCGCATTTTTCCTCAAGTGCTTATAATGGATAGCACGTACAAGACTACAAGGTATAAATTGCCTTTGCTAGAAATAGTTGGCCAAACTTCGACGAAAAAGACCTTTTGTATAGCTTTTGTTTTTATGAGCTCGGAGAAAGAAGAGAAGTACACGTGGGCAATGAGCGTTCTAAGGAGAGTGATGGTGAACAACATGTGCGCATTACCAAATATTATCGTCACAGATAGGGAGTTGGATTTAATGAACGCTATCGATGAGGTATTCCCGGATGCAACTCATATGTTATGCACTTGGCATATAAATAGGAACATTAGCTCATACTCTAAGAAAGTTTTGCCCAAAGCGGACATGGGGGAGGAGTTCTTAGAATTTTATGTCGCGGTTCAACATTCGGCGACGATCGAAGAGTATAACAAAAACCTCTCCGACTTGCACCAAGCCTACGCATATTGTCCTAAGGTTCTCGAGTACTTGATGAAACAATGGATAGACCCTTACAGACACAAATTCCTTAATGTCTACACTAACAATATTAAACATTTGGGCAACCACACTAGCAACCGGTGAGTTATATTATCATATGTATACATTACTATATTTAATTAGTTGTTAGACTTGTAACAAATTTAAGTTTATGGTTTAGGGCGGAGAGTGCTCACTCTAGTCTAAAACGGGCAATCGGCACAAGCCTATGCACGTTTGAGCAATTTTGGGATAAAGTTCATGCGTTGCTTCGCATTCAACACTCTACCATCTTCGAAACGTTCGAACAAAGTTTGTTTCGTCCTAGACAAGCATCTAGGGGAGCTATCTTTTGCGACATCAAAGGTAAACTTTCATGTACGGCCATTCAAATATTAGAAGAAACTATTAGAAAGGCCGGGGATTTGTGGTTCACTCCCGCAAAATGTGATTGTGTAATTAGGACAACACACAATTTTCCTTGTGCGTGTGAGTGTGCTATAATCGCGAAAGAAGGTAGGTCGATTCAAACGAGTGAATGTGATGTTTATTGGAGTACTTTAGCGATCAAGCCTAGGGAAAACGTTGGCACCGAAGATGAGCTTACACGAAAGCTATCCTTAATTGATAGTACCATACGCGGTTACGGTCCACAAGTGCAAGATCACATAATAAATAGGATGATGCAAATCCTAGATCCCGCTAGAAGCCATGTTTTGGAACCTAACGAACCGGTTGTCACGAAAGGTCGGAAAAAAGTCGGTCCCGACAAGTCAACTAAGCGGAACCCATGCGAGTGGGAATACGATAGTTTAGGCGCTAGTACTCCCGACACGATAGGTAGCACGGCCGCGTCGGCGGTTAAGGCATTTTTAGTACGCAAATCCAAGTCCAAAGCTAAAGTGCCACCGAAAAAGGAGAAAGCGACTCGATCTAGAAAATCGAATAAAGAAAAAGGATTGAGCGCCTACGAGAGTTGTTTTCCCGAGTACTTGCACAACTACATAAGTAGAGTTGAAGACGTTGCTCCGGACGGTAATTGTGGATTTAGGGCAGTAGCTTTGACGATTAAAGACAATGCGGACGCATGGGAGGCAGTGAGAAGGGATTTGATGTATGAACTTTCAAGTCAACGTGATCTTTGGGAAATGGTTTTTGATGGTGCACAACGTGTTGACAATCTTGTTTCAAAATGTACGAGAGCGGAACTAGGCACTAGATGACATTACCCGACTTTGGGTTGGTGATAGCCACCCGATATCAATGTATAATATACCATGTCTCTCTCCAACTATCATACACGTATCTTGCTTTGCGTGGTGTGCCTCCAAGATCATGTCCTATTGTCGAAGTTGGAATTGGTTTCGTACACGATAATAATTTCGTGAAAGTAAGTAAACTAGTACATTCGTGATACTTAGTTTTCATCTTATCAAAAAATCAGCGACGTATTTAATGTTTAATATAATTGAAATTTTCAGATTGTATTAGACGAACAGTTGTCGGATATATACCCATTGTGGTTTGCGTTCCGCACTTGCGCTGAAGTTAAAAATTGGGCCATACCAATAGGTGAACGTCTCAACAAGTATCACCAAATTAAACCAGCACAACCTCCAACATTACACGATGGGGATGATGATTTCTACGATTTGACTGGGGATGCATAATGCGATGTTGTATTTTTATATTTTGTGTTACTTGTTTTCTTAATCCTTTCGAAACACATTTCGCTACCTCCGACTACTATTGTTTTAGTTGATATTAATTACGACTTTTATTTATTTTTTATGTGTATTTTGTTTTATCCAAAGTATGTTCTGAAGATGTGCAAATTTATTTATGTTTTTTGAATGAACGTTTTTTTTTTAAAACAGAACCTTTCTCAAATACAGGCCTTAATAGGTACCCATTTGCTATGAATTTTGCTTGAGGGCCAATTTTTTTTGGATACACGACCTCAAATGTTGTTAAAACTATGTTTTAAGACCATTGGTAAATATAAACGCGCGAAAAAAAATCAAAACTAACCTGAAACCCCTTTTTTTTCGAACTAGAACAATTTTTGGCACTAGAAAACGTATGCGTATACAAATACACGCATAGTAGTGCGTCGATTGGTACATGCACACGTTTTCTAGTGCCGAAAAATGTTCTGTTTCAAAAAAAATAAATAGGGTTTTAGGTCATTTATGAATTTGTTTTCGAGCATTTATAGTCACCAATGGTCTTAAAACATAGTTTTAACAACATTTGAGGTCGAAAATTCAAAAAAAATTAAAAAAAATGACCTTCAAACAAAATTCATGGCAAATGGGTACCTTATAAGGCCTTTATTTGTGGGAAATTTTTTTTGGACTTCTAAACAAACTGAAGCCGTAAGGGCTAACCAATCAAAAACTAAAACAACAAATACGAGCATTGGTCGTTTACACAAAAAAGTCCAAGCTCAACATTAACTTATGCAAAAAAAAACCATGAAATCGAGAAATCATATACTGCCAAACATATACTGCCAAAAAACATTGGAGGTATCGTTATAGCGAGACACCTAATAATAGAAGTTAGGCTATAATGAGACCCCTACTGTTGCCCGCCCACCAAAATTGACTTGTCCCCTATAAAATATGACATAAAATCAAGAAATCATAATACACTTGCCAAACATTTAGCATACAACATAAATATAAAACTCGTTAACGTTTACACATGGAGTTTACGGCGGACGAAGACTACCACATGCTTCAAGCTGTGAAGATTGCCCGCCAGATACTGGGGGAAGATACCAACGACCAGTTTTTCGAGCGTGTCCTATGTACGATGTACATAGGCTACGGCCGTTTGGGTACAAGAGGTATCGCTGTGCGTACTCGTGAGCAGATCAAACGCAGATACCTTTTTTGCCAGCCAATACAGCATTTGTGCTTCTTGCCATCGTTAATTAAGCAAGAAACAGCTACCGTCTGGAACCTGAGCTCGATAGACTACATCACAAGGGATATGGTAGCATTCTAGAGGATAAGTTTATTGCAAGGGGGGAGTTGATTATTTTGAATACAAACTGCGATACGAATAAGCCTTCCACTGATGTTATTTCAAGTTTTTATTTTCGTATCGGTTGTTATTTGAACTTGTGATTTTTCATTCCAACTTTGTTTTTGAAGTTTTAATTTCGTCAGTTGTTGTTATTTGAAGTTTTGATTGAATGAATGTAAACTTTGGATGTTTTAATTTCAAATGTTAAAAACAATAACAGCTAAAACTTCAAAATATGCCGATTGCATAAAAATATTACAATTTAATCAAAAGCATTGCATAATTAGAAATACAAAAGCAAATAACTGAAAACAAATGATTGATAAGCTAACCCTGAGTTAGAATTTCACACTTAGTTTTATGGAGTCAGGTAGTTCATTCCATACTCGTCTGAATCACTACTTCCTTCGGGAGTTGAGTAAGTTCGACAGCGCTGGCTATTGCGTCGGCTATTTCTTGCTCAATTTTCTGCGTCGCATGTGACACCATCTCCTGCGTAATTGTACCTTGGGATCCCATGTTGAATAATTTTCGGACGTTGTCTTGGACTTCGTCAGCTAGTGACTCAATCTGTATAGTCACTGTTTTAAGATAAGCTAGCCTATCGAACACTTCTTCGCGTCCGCGTGGTCGGGGCATTAAGCATCCTGGACACGATGCCTCCCTACCGTGGTTGAAGAACATTTAGCACAAAACCGCATCGATGAAACCAGGAATCTCCTCTTGCATCGTACCTCTGACGAAGTCAAATGCGACTAGGAGGTTTGCATCTTCGTACACGTTCCACCCTGAATCACCCATTGTTGTAACTTAAGATGTTTTGTTTTATAGTAAGATTCTAGTATTTATAGACTCGAAGTCGGTGTGCCAATTCTTAAATAATTCGCGGGAAATAGGTTATTTCTTCCCGCGTAAAATAATTAGCGGGAAACAAGGTTTTGATTCCCGCTCGACAATGCTGCCATGTTAGTTGATCTGTTAAATCATAATAAATGACATTAAAAACAAAATCTATTAAAATAATATTATTAAAATAATTAAATTTCAAAAAAGAATATTATGTATTTTTAGGAGTCCTAAGCATCCAGTTATAGGCTCCTGTATTTTGAATGAATGTAAACCTTGTGATGTTTTATGTTTGGATGTTCATCTTAAAAACAATGACAACTAAAACTCCTTAATCACCCATTGTTATAACTTAAAACAATGGTCCATTTGTTTTTGAGGCGGGAAACATTCAGTCCATTTGTTTTTCCCGCGCGGTGGTTAAGAGTCTATTTTGTTATTCAAAACACATAAATACAATATTATAATATCAAACGCGAGGGAAAAAGTATCTGAAACAGAAAATGATACATTGGACACATAAAAATGAGAACAAAATAAAATGGGCATTCAAATAAGAAACACTAGTACATGGTAAATGTAAAATACAACAAGTTCACACATTAACTTAAACAAACAGTACAGAAACTCCGGGATGCAAACAATTAAAAACATAACGTAATGCCCATTAGTCGAAGTCATATCCCAAGTTATCATCAGAGTCAGTCCCCTCTTCCCTTTCAGTAATCCTATTCTGAAGATACATTACCATATCCCTAGTGATGTAGTCTACCACCGTCATGTTCCATACGGCGGCTACTTCTTGCTTAATTTTAAATGTTAGAAACAACAAACGATCCATTGGTTTGCAAAAAATGTACCTTCGCTTGATTTGTTCACGGTTACGCACAACAAAACCTTCCGTTCCTAAACGGCCGTAGTTATAGTACATCTTACACAAGACTAGGTTGAAAAACGCATCGCCACTATCTTCACCCAACTCACGTAGGGCAAGTTTCACTGCCTCAAGAAAATGGTAGTCTTCATGAGGGGTAAACTCCATTATTTCACTATTTATGTTTGAGAAGTGCCAAGCATCATGTTATATGCTCGTGGATGTTCGGGCGGGAAGTGCATTAAACGCGGGTGTTTTTTGCGGCAATTTTTGTAGGTGTCTCGTTATAGAGAGACACCCGATAATGGAAGTTACGCTATAATGAGACCCTTATTATTGCACTACAACGTTTGTGTACTTTTGTTAATATTAGGTGTCGCACAATCATTCGTCAACATGGATTACGTCAACATGGAAGATCAATATCTGATGATGGCATCAGCTGAAGTTGGTGACCTTAACATGATAGAGGGGGGTAATAAGTATTGGTGGGCATTGTTATGCAGGATGTACTACCTATATGGAAGGGATGGTTAAGTGTCTGATTCGTTTTATGTATGAGTTTGTGTTGTTATTCGTGTTTACAAAAATGTCCGGGTTTATGTTTGAGTTTATGTTGCATTTGTTTTGCATTATGATGCTTATTTTAAAGTTGGAGTTTGAACAAACATTTGACAGTTATATCACTAATATGTAACAAACTAACATAACACATAATTAAACAACGACCAAATACCATATCACAAAAATTAAACCATTCAAAAGTAAACAACACATATAAAGTCAACACAAAAGACATAAATGATAATCAATCTCTGTACTCGTGAGCTATACGGTATATCTCCTCTAAAGGGTCCCGAAGGTCCTCCACATTAATGCCGGGATGGCTACGGTCGTACGCCTGTATATCCAGTATGCGCGAAGTCAGCTCGTGCAGTGTGGTGGCATGTGTGTGTGGTGAAGGGTTCACCCCTATCTCTGCATCATCTCGGTGAGCCTCTGGATCAGATATGATGTACCACAAGTTCTTCGTAACCCATGAAGAGTAGATCAAAGTGGTACCTTCCTCCTGACCAGGAATAAACTCTGCACCCTTCAGACTCGGGTGAATACAGTGTGACTCCTAGTTGTCCCAAGTGAATGCATCCCAGAGGTAAAGGGTGTTCGCACGACGAACCCTACTAGAACCGGTAAGAACAGGACGCACTGAACCAGGAACCTGTATTTAAAAAAAAAATCTAAACTATGTAGGACACATGCGCAATACAAACAATATTAATATTTCGAGTAGCAAAATATTACTTGCTGGATGCGACCCAACTGTCTAGCCACCAGGAGCGGATAGTACGCCTCGACAATGTCCGACGCCTTCAGCGTCGCATCTATCCAAGTTATATCAGCGTGACCTCGAGCATCCCGCATGGTCGTATACGACATGAATGATACCTGCAAAATATTAACAAACCATTTATCATTAGCAACTTATATTATACATACAATAATTGAAATGAAACTGATTATAACTTACATCGTGCTCGGTGAAGGTAGCTAGGTGATCTCGAACACCGTCTCGAGCCTCTTGGCTTTTTCGAAACTTCGGAGGCGCATGCAGGCACAAAGTAGGATCCACGATACTATACCTCAGGTACTAATGAACTGAAAACGACTGGAAATGGTCGTAAATCCACGTCTCTAACAAGGCCAAAAATCCAGAAATACCCGAAGTAACGTGTAGGCAGCCTCTACCTAGCTGGTAGTAGAGCTGCGCGAGTATCATCTGTCCCCAGTTATACCTCCCCGAGCTACTGTAATCGTCTATGAACTGTAAGTAGTCTAGGCTAATGTTTTTGCCCGACTTGTTGGCCAAAATGATACAGCCAAAGAAGTGTAACAAGTATCCCCTAGTAGCTCGGCGGGCATCCGCATCAGTGATATCATCGTCGTAATACTGATCAGTGCAGAATCTCCTCTTCAGCCACGCAAGGCGAATATGCCTCTTACCACCACCCTTATTCTCCTTAATCTCCGCCTCAAGCTCCCTAACGCTGCACCCAAGTAAGCGAGCGTATGCCGCAGTACGCTCATCAGCAGTAGGGTACTCGTATATCTCACAGTTGACACCCACATCTGAGAGCCCTGTGATCATATGGACATCATCTAGGGTGACGGTCATCTCCCCGAAAGAGAAATGAAACATGTTCGTCTCGGGATGCCATCTCTCAAAAAATGCCTCAATCAAATGGACATTAGTAGACCACTTACCCAAGGCGTCAACAATGGGCCCAAAACACGTGGTCATAACCTGCTCACGTATCCGTTTCTGGCGGACTCTCAAGTCCCAGGCACGGTGAGTATGGTACATGGCATAACAGCGCAACTGTACCCGGGACTGCATTAAAAACATACAATATATATAAACATATATGCAATCTAACATTTAAGATAAACCAATAACCAACATGTTCAATATATATGCAGTATAACAACTAAGATAAACCAATAACCAATAATTTAAATCACATGTATAACATATAAGATACACCTATAATGAATAAATCGAATAATGAATAAAACATCTAAGATAAACCAATAACGAATAAATTTAATAACATATAAATTCATTCTAACCTAAACTAATAAATTTTCTAAGAAATAAAATTTATAACACACACCAATAACAAATCCAATGTAGTAGACAGTGTTAAAACCAAACGGATAACCAATCGAATGCAATAGACAATAAATAAACCTATAACTGTAGCACATACCAAATTGCCTCTAATAATAATAACTTTAAAAAGTAAATTAAAACTAAAAAACTTACATCGCCTTTGAAGACACTATAAGCCTCATGCTCTTTGTAGGCATGGAAAGTAGAGTACAGGTCTACGACGTGAGAATTATATCTACAGAAGCGCTGGTCCGTAGATATGTGACGCTGGACAGGGCGATCGGCGACCTGTAAGGTCCATCTAACACGGACGCGGACGCTCCGAGACGTCTCAGCACGTGCGAGCTCCTCCGTCTCGTGAGCCGAGTCATAATCTGTATCAGTAACGGGAGGACGTGGACGCGGAGGCATCCTACACAAGACAAGAATGAGTAATTAGACGAATTGAAAATAAAAAAAAAAATAGAAAAGGGATATAAAATCGTGGATTTGGCAAATCCACACAATTTTTTGCGTTAGGACTGCCAAATCCACGATTCGTAGATTTGGCAAATCCACGAATCATGGATTTGGCATTTCCACGCATGTTCTTGCGTGGAAATGCCCAGCAACCGAAATTCTTACCCTCGATCCTAAATCTGCCCAAATCAACCCCAAATCCCAAAACAAACACCCCTAAATGATCCTAATCTCCTAACTAACAACATACATGCAATTAAAATCGAACAAAACAACTCCAAATACATAAAAATTCGATTTTTCTACCCGAATGTTAAACTCTAAATATCTCTAAAAAAATTGCATCAACAAGTATAGAATGCTTACTTTAACAGCTTCCTGGCGTTGGATTTGGAAAAAAAAGCGCTTAAAATGTGGGTTTTAGGAGGCTAGAGAGAGTTAGGGTTTGGAAGAGGAGAAAGATGAACATATTATGAGTTTTTGGTATTTATATGAATGGCAATTTTGTAAATAATGGGGGTGTATTTATAGCCAAGCCGGGTCTCATTATAACCGGGTCTCACTATAAAAAAACGGGTCTCATTTTAGCCTAGCCCATAAAGTTTATGTACAATCCAGAACATATTCAAGTGACAAAAATCAAGGGCGTTGGGTTTCTCACCCCAACATTAACCGGAAAACTTCTCAATATATTGATATGATTCATAAAACTCTTGAGGCGAAACCTCTTAAATGGTGATGAGGCTTAGTATGAGTATAACTATTTAAAATATTATATTATTATTATATTATATATTAGTAAATATTAAGAAAATACACGATATATATAAATATTAAGTATAATTTATTTAATATTTATATATAGTATGTTTATATATACTTAATATTAAGTATAGTGTGTTTTGTAATAGATGACTTACATGTGTTATTAAGATACACTTGTCACTTATTTTTAAAATTTAGAGATTAAAATATATATCAAATAGGAATTCTAACCACCAGGAAATAGATTAACTAATTAATAAAATTTTCTTTAATATTAAGTAGCATATATTTAATATTTATATATAATGTATTGTATTTAATATTCATTTAAGTAAGTAATCACTACTACTGGTTTAACTAAAATCGAAGTGTTTAAGTTAAAATTAGAATATAAAAAGGAAAAATTACTCCATATTTAAATGCTATATGTATAAGAACTTATTCCAATTTTAGTGCCGATATAAGGGAGTTAAGAACACAAATCATACCAAATTTATCACTTAAACCCCTTATATAAAAGCCAGCAAAAACAAATTTAAAACTTACCAAAATAGGTTCTTGTTTCAGTAGCATTAAATAACATATCCAAACGACCAAATGACCAAGATCGAGGACGTTGGGTTGCTAACCCAAACATTGTCCGGAAAGCTTATGTATATAGATATGATTGATAGAATTATTGAGACGAAACTCTAGATGATGATGGTACTTACTATGAGACATGTGAACTACTTCAAATATTATATTACTGTTATATTGTATATTAGTAAATATTAAGGAAACACATTATATATAAATATGTTATATATAAATAGAGTGTATCTAATATTTATATATAATGTATTTATATATTGTCATCCCACTGTAGTTAAGGGGTAAAAACCCCTCATCCCTAAAATTTAGGATAAATATGAATTCTAATTATTATAAAATAGATTAACTAATTAATAAGATTACTCTATAATATTAAGTCGATTGTATTCAATATTTAAAGAAACATACTACATATAAATACATTATATATAAGGGCAAGACTATATCTAGATCCTATTTGGCTATTTATTATATTCAAATGTTGAAACACACCATCACAATTCGTGAATTACATATGTAATATCATAATAAAGCAGCTAACTCGTGATAATAGACAGTACAATATCTAAATCTGAAAATACAACATATGAAACTATTTGTATAACTTGTGACAATACACGAGACAAAATATATCATCGTCAGAAACAAAAAAGTACTCCGGCTTTTGTTTTTGTTTTGTTTTCCAAGAAGTTGTATATCCACTAGTTAGTTTAGTTAGCGTCTTTTATACGAACAAACCCTTAAATCACAACTGGATTTAAAACCCTCAAATATGTAAAAGGACTGGATCCTTGAAGCGAACAAGAAACAAATTCACCCGGGTCTGGATCATCGCTGTTGTTGCTGCCTCTGTTAAGTTTCTCTTTTAAAACAGCAAGCTTCTTGTCCAAGTAACTAACCAAACCCAACATGTCTTGCTCTGAAAATCAATCTACAGCTTTCTCCGAACACTCATATTTCTCCGATTTAACCAAACCCTTGCCTTTTTCTTTCTCCTTCTTTACCTTCTGGTGTTTGATAAACCCAGAAAGATCAAATTTTTGTTTTATTTGACCTTTCTCTCGGAACCTTTTAAGCGAATCTTGGAGGTTTTCAGATTCATTCGTCCACGCTATTGGTTCCGAACCCGAACCCGAACCCGAACCGTTCTCGGAGTAGATCACAGTAACACATACGTTGGCCAGAGTTGCAAGACTTTTGGCTTTCTTAAAAATAGTATCGGTCCGTTTCTTGAATCCCGGTGCTTTCACATTTAGTCCTCCCATGTTTTGGAAAGGAAGAGAGAAAGTGTGGAAAGGATAAGAGAGTGGAGTGGATGAAAATATGTACCAGTATTGAAAACCCTAGAATTTTAATGATCAGACCCCATTTGGCTATAATATTCTTTAAAAAATTGTTTAGATTTTTGTTCCACAACTTGGTTTTATATGATGCGTAAAATGGTCATTTTACATAAAATAAAATAAAAAGTTTGATTTAAGGTCTCATTATAGACCCCATTTGGCTATAATGAGACCTTAAATCAAAATATTTATTTTACTTTATGTAAAATGACAATTTTACCCATCATATAAAACCAAGTTTTCGACCAAAAATCTAAACAATTTTTTTCTTCTTCTCCAACCAAACTTCTCTCTAAAACTAATCTAATACCCAAAGAATGAATTACATTAAAATCTAACTATTTTCTTCCTCTTCTTTAACAAAACTTCTCTCTATTTTTTAATTATATTTTGGAACTTTCAGACTTTTCATTAGCGTAAAAAGAATGAATCATACTAGTCAAAGAACAAATTTTGTTTTTTACAAAATTATATTACAATGAAGTAATCTGTGGACCCAGTAATTTGTATAATTTTCTATTAAGAAATAAACTAGTAACTGTGAAAATATTTCTCAGCCCGATGGTAATGGCAATCTTGTTCGAAACACGATCATATTGATGACAAGATAAGACACGAGCTGCAATTTTTTTAAAACAAAAAACAAAAAAAATCAATATTTAAAATCAAGATCTTTGATTAATAGCAAAATCAGAAACATCAATCAGATAACAAAACCACAAGAAAGAAAACAACACATCGATTTCTAAGTTTGAATTAAATTTACAACCAGAAACCCTAAATCCCCGAATTCCATAACCTAAGAACTTGTAAACTTTGTAACAGCCTTCGTTCTTTCAGATACATCATGTTTAGCCAATTCACCAGACAACACCAACCTCACCGCAGTCTGGATATCCCTTGAAGTGATAGTCGGTTTCTTGTTGTACCTCGCAAGCTTCGCAGACTCACCATCCAATTTCTCGAAGATATCGTTGATGAAACTGTTCATGATTCCCATAGCTTTGCTGGAAATACCGATATCGGGATGAACCTGCTTCAAGATCTTGAAGATGTAGATCTTGTAGGTCTCGATGTTTTTCTTGGATCGTTTTTTCTTTTTATCAGCTCCGACGCCAACTTCTTTGGTAACTTCTTTCTGGCCTTTGGTTTCTTCTCAGCTGCTACGGCGGCCAAGGGATATTTCTCGGCGACCTTCTTCTCAGACGGCTTCTTTTCTGCTTGGGGTGCTATTGTTGATTTTGATTAGGAGATGAGTTATCTAGAGAGAAATTAATTGGAGAAGAGAAATAATTTTCTGATTTTGATTGGTGATATGCGAGCTGCAACTTGAATTTGATAAAAAAAGAAAAAAAAAGGAAAATAGAAAAAAGAGAAAAGAGAGAAGAGACTGCTGAAAAATATTTATATATTAAGGTTATTTTAATAAAATTTGAGATCTCATTATAGCGGAAGAAGGTCGCATTATAGCGGAAGAAGGTCGCACTATAACGGAGTCTCAATTTATAAATATTAAATATACTCTACATGATTTTATATATGAACGAAGAAAAAAATATCAATTAATTAATGAATGAACGAAATGTTTTATTAAAGATACACATATTGAGAGGTATTAGAATGTTTTAAAAAGATGTAATATATTATAATATTAAATACGCTATTTTTTTTTAGGAGGGAACCCGCAGCCGCTATTCAGAGTGCAATGAGTGCGCACAGGGTAAACCCTCAGTCTGACGCGATAGCCTGCAAACCAACGCCAGAAGGTAAACCACACAAGGTGACAGGCTCAGCCGAGAAAGCGTATGCAGAGGGACTCGAACTCATGACCTTTTGGTTATAAGAATGTCATGCTCAACCAACTCGGCTACCCCTTAGGGGCTATATTAAATACGCTATATATTATAAATTTTAGGGATTAGTGGTATTATTGATCATGGGCAGCGGTCAATGAAGCTTTTTTTTAATTTAATATACTGTTAATATGAGTATTAGTTGTTAGTGTCCGTCTCTTTCGTTACACACAACTACACCTATTTAACAAAAAAAAATATTTAACATAGAAATATTAACTTAATTTTTTTTTTAAAAACTATTTTTAGAAAAAATTAAAAATAAAAGTGATCTAAAAAATATTGTTTTAAGTTTAAAATATAAAATATAGTATAGGTTACTATTTTATAGTATAATAAATCTTAGGTTTTACTGACGTTTTTTTACCTTTATTTTTAAAATTCAAATGTAAAAAAGATTGTTTTAGACTTAACTACACTATTTTTAAAATTAAAAAATAAAAATAATTTTAAAATACTATTTTAATTTTCTTTTTTATTTGTTTTTTAAATTCCAAAATTTAAAAATAACCATTATTACGTCCTTTAAGTTACTGACCGTTATAAAAATGTTTTAAAGGTAATTGAAAAGCTTTATGAAAAAGCTTCAAGAAACAGAGTGTTCTTTAGCTCCTTAGGAGGATTAATCAACATCTTGTTGATTAATCTTCTCTCTTTTTTCTATTGATTGAATTCATTTTTCTCTTCCTTGTCTCTGTTCTCTGTTTGGATTCTGGGGTATTGTTCTCTGTTTGGCTCTGTTTTCTTGCAGAGGCTGGTTTGATTTCTGGGTTATGGCAACAGATGTTCTTAATAACGATGATTTTCCACCTCTGGTTGATAGGCAGGAGAAGAGCTCTTCTCCTCAGAAGAAATTGTTTGCGGAAATCTTGAAGAATACTACAGAAAGTCATGATTTCACTCCAGACTCTGTTAGAGTCTATGATGATCACAATGTGATTCAGTATTCAAGATTGATTAAAACCAACCTTTTGAAAGAATCAAGATCCACTATTATCGGCAAATTTACTCAAGGGATTCCTAAACGTGCCGCTTTTCAGTCTTTTCTGGATTCCTTCAGATTTAAAGGAGTGTTTACGTATGTTACTTTGTATTCTAGACAAATTCTTATTGAGTTTTCTCTGTTGGAGGATGTGGATAGAATTTGGTCAAAGAGTATATGGAGTGTAGATGGAAAAATTATGAGGATCGTCAAATGGTGTCCTCAAAATAGTATGAGTTTTGAAAGCCCTGTTTCTCTGCTATTGGTGCGTTTCGAAAATCTTCCAGAGTTTTTGTATGACAGAACCATAATTAAGGACATGGCTGATTCTTTGGGTCTTGTTCATCAGATTGTGGTTCCAAATTATAATAGGGCCTCGGTGAACGCTTGTTATGCTTTGATTGAGGTTGATGTTTCCAGAGTTCTGAAAAGAAAGATATGGTTGGGATTCGGAGATCAGGATGGCTGTTGGGTGGGAGTCAGCTTCAATAATGCTCCATACTACTGTCATAAGTGCCATCATTTGGGACATAAGTATGATGATTGTAAAAGGATTGTTGGCAAAGTCAATACGAACAAATCTGATAGTAGTGCGGATAAGTTACAGTCGGTTTCGGTTAAAGATAGTGCTAGAGGTTTGCAAGTTTCTGCTGATAATCATGTTGATAAGGTTTTCAGGGAGAAACTGAAATCTATTATCGTCTATAAGGAAAATTATGTGGAGTTACAGAACAACAATACTGCTCCAAGCTCTGGAAAGGATGTTATAAAGAAGCTGTTATTGCTTCAAGACCATGGAAAGGAGGATGGCTATTCTCATCAAAGTTTTGAAGAACTGGAAATTATCGATGCTATTAGGAATCTTGATCACGGTTGTTCTTAAAGGGGGTCACCTGATTTCGAAGGCTCAAAAGTCGTGGAAAACAGTGACTGCAGCACTCCAGAGGATTAGATTATGAATCAAAGCTCTCATGTTTTTAAAGATATTTTACTTAAGAAACTGAAAACTAATAAGAAATTGATGAAACCAAATCGAAAGATTGTTAAGTCCTTACGTTTTAAGGACAATCATAAAAAATCTTATTCGGATAATGATAAATCTGATTAGTTGGAACCTTCGTGGTATCAACAATAATCCTACCATTTTTAGGTTAAAGGACATGATAAAATCTAATAACATTCAAATTCTTGCTTTGCAGGAACCTATGGTGAAAGTGGAGAAGATTAACGAGATTGCTGTAAAGCTTGGTTGCAGCAAGTTTGTTGCTAATCTTTCTAATAAAGTTTGGTGTTTCTGGAAAGATGATATAAAGATTGATTTATTGATTGATCATGATCAGTGCTTGCATCTGGGTGTTTTCATTCCTGATTCTGATATTGAGTTTAATCTTTTTCTATTGTTTACGCTAAGTGCAATAGATGTGATAGAAGGTATCTGTGGAGTTTGTTGAATTCTGTCTCTGATACCAGGAAGGCTTGGTTGGTGGTTGGCGATTTCAACGTTATTTCATCTTCTGATGACCAGATTGGTTGCACTTCCCTTTGTGTTAATAGCATGGAAGAGTTTAATGATTTTATTAAAGATTGCTTGTTAGAGGATACTGGTTATGGAGGTTCTCGTTATACTTGGAATAGGGGTTCGAGGTGGAAGCGTTTGGACATGGCTTTAGTTAATAGCAAGTGGAATGATAATTTTAAGAGTACTAGGGTGCAGCATATGATCAGGACTTGTTCTAATCATTCGCCTTTGTTAATCAAAGCTGATAATGCCTCTAATGATCATCTTAAGAAAGGTTTTAAATACATGAATATGTGGTCACATGATGACTCTTTCTTGGGTATTGTTGAGTCTAACTGGAGGCTTCCTTTGGCTGGTTTTTCTAATCAGCTTTTCTGGCAGAAGTTAAAAAGACTCAAAGTTTGTTTAAAGGACTGGAATAAGAATAGTTTTGGGAATGTTTTCAATAACCTTAAAGATGCTGAAAGTTATGTTAAGAAGCTGGAGGATTCGTTAGCTATTAGTTTCAACATAAATGTTAAAGCTGAGTTACAGAAAGCCAATAGTCTTTACATCAAGAATTTGAAAATGGTATCTGATTATTGGAAGCAAAAATGTTACAGTGACTGGTTACAAGATGGTGATAGGAATTCTAAGTTGTTTCATTCTTTTGTGAATAAGAAAAGACGTAAGAGTAGGATAAAAAGCATCAAGGATGGGGACTGTTGGTTAATTGATGATGAGAGTATCGGTCTATCTGCCGAAAAGTACTTTAAAGAGGCTCTCACTTCTGATCCTTATAGCAATTCTGCTGATGAGTCTTCTCTTTTGAATGATGACATTTTCAATTCTATTCCTTCTTTAACTTCTGTGGAGGATAATACTTTTTTGTTGAAGCCTATTTCTAAGGAGGAGATTTGGAGTGTGATCTCTACTATGAAGGTTGATAGTGCTGCAGGGGTCGATGGTTTTAATCTTCATTTCTACAAGTTTTGTTGGAGGATCATTAAGCAGGACCTGTGCAGTTCTTTTATCTCTTTTATCAAAGGGGATTACATTCCTAAAGGCGTGTTTGCTACTGGTCTTTGCGTGGTGCCTAAGTCTAAGAATCCTACTAACTGGAATGAGTACATACCTATTGGTTTATGTACTATGATGAATATAATTTTTGCTAAAATTATAAATTCTAGGCTGGCTTTTCTTCTTCCTAAGATCATTTCTAGTTGTCAGGGGGCTTTTGTTAAAGGGCGTAGTATCCATGACAACATTTTGGTGGCCAAAGAGATGATCTATGATATAAAGCGTAAACCTAAACTGGCAATGTTCTTATTCAGCTAGACATGTCGAAGGCGTTTGATAAGATGTTTTTCCCTTTTATTCTTAAAGTTCTTTCTAAGTTTGGTTTTTCTGATCATTTTTTGAGTCTTGTTAACAGATTAATTTTTAATGTCTGTATTTCTATTCTGATTAATGGTGGTTCTGTTGGTTATTTTAGAACCAAAAGAGGTTTGAGACGGGGGGATCCCCTGTCTCCTAGTCTGTTATTATAGGAGAAGAGGTTCTGATAAGGGGAATGCATTATCTACTTGAAAGTAATAGAAAAATGATGTATAATACAAGATCTAAATTGTTGCTGCCTTGTCTAGCTTTTGCCGACGATCTTCTCATTTTTACTAATAGTTTACATGTTTCTATTACTAAATTGAGCTGTTTCCTTGATAAATATAAGTTGGTTTCAGGTCAGTTGATAAATAAGCAGAAGACCAAGTTACTTACTTCTTCTTCTCTTCTTCAGTCAAGGATCTCAAGCCTGGAATCTTATACTGGTTTCAAAGTGGAGAGTCTTCCTTCAAGTTACCTTGGTGTCATTCTGAGTAACAGCAATAAATCCTGCAATTTTGTAAAAATCATCGACAAAATTAACGATAAGCTCTCTGTCTGGGATTCTAAATATTTATCATTTGGTGGCAGATTAGTTTTAATAACTAGTGTGATTATGCCTTATCTTACTTTTTGGTTGCAGAATAGTTTGCTTCCTAAAAATATTATCAGCAAGATTGAGAAAATGCTAAACAGATTCTTGTTGAGATCTAAGCTAGGGGAGCCTACCATTCATTGGGCTAATTGGAAGTCTATTTGTAAACGCTTTGAAGAGGGTGGTCTCAATTTCAGAATCATCTCTGATATTCAGTACACCTATTCTTTAAAGCTGTGGTTCATGTTTAGGAAGAATGAAACTTTATGGGCTAGGTTGATGCATGATATTTACTCTAATAATGTTCATCCTTTGTATACTAAATTTAACAGGTCTGGGTCTCAGGTTTGGAGAAGAATGGTTAACATAAAGGATGATGCTGAAAAGCACATCAGATGGATTTTGGGTTCTGGTGACATTGACTATTGGAGAGATAACTGGCATGATTTGGGCCCTATCTATGATGCTCAAAATGAAGTCAATTACCTGCAAGCGAAAGTGAATTCTTTTTGGAAGAATGGCTGCTGGGATTCTGCTTCCATGGTCCCTTTCATCTCTCCTGAAAGATGGAGCAAAATTCAGAATCTCAAAGTGGATTATGCTAAACAAGACATTATGATATGGAATTGTTCTAACGATATTGTTTTCAACAGCAAGAAAACTTAGGATTCTATCAGACACAAGTATAACTACTCTAGGCTTTTCAAAACAATCTGGTGCCACATCATTCCAAGGAAGTTCTCATTCCTTCTTTGGAAAGTGATTATGCGTTATATTCCTATTGATAATGTTCTTCAAAATAGACATTTACAGTTGGTCTCTAAGTGTCAATTTTGCAGGAATAGTGAAGACATTTCTCATGTGTTTGTTAATCTGCTCTCAAGCTTGGCAGATTTGGAACCATTATAGTATTATTTTCAAAATTAATCTCAAGAGGTGTATGACTCTGACCCACATTATCAAAGTTTGGCATGACTTTAGCAGATGCAAAGCTCACATTACTCATCTACTGCCAGCAATTATTTGTTGGACGATTTGGCAAAACCGTAACAATACTAAGTTTAAGGGAGTGTCTTTCAACTTTAGCTCGACTATAAACTATATTGATCGAATTATTCTTTCTTTAAATGCTTATGTTCTTTCGAAAAAACATTAGTCTAATACTAAGAATGCTAGTCTTCTATTGGGTTGTGAGATTTCTAGTCCTAAGCCTATCTATAGTACCTGGAAGCATCCGGTGGAAGGCAGGATAAAGCTTAATATAGATGCCTCTGTCTTGAATAATGGGGAGGCATGTGGTGCTGGAATCTTCAGAAATCATTCCGGCCAGGTTCTTCAATGTTTTGGTAACACTTATGGGAAGATGTCTCCCCTGTTGGCTGAATCCCGAGCCCTTCTGGATGGGCTGCTTATTTGTAAGCAGAACCGGTGGCTTTGTGTTGACATCAAATCGGATTGTCAGATTCTGGTCAACTTCATTGCCTCTGGTATCTCTCCTTGGTTTCTCAATCTGGTCATCAAGATTTGTAGGATGGCTTTTGCTTCTTCAATGGTCTTTAAATACATCTCGAGAGTTCAGAATCAGGCTGCCGACTGGCTGGCCAGATGGACTCTCAGATGTAATCAAAAGCCATCTTTTAGTCCTTTTAGTATTCCTCCTCCCTTAAATGATATTCTTCTTCTTGAAGAGCTTGGCTTGGGTTACATTTCATAGCCTCGGTGATCTGGTTCCAGTTTTTCTTTTGCAGGAATAGGGCACCCCGGTGGAGAGGATCTGCGATTTGGCTGGACCTCGGTTGATGGCTTCGAAGGTGTGGTGAGCTGCTGGTGATTCGATGGATCTTGGTTGATAGGAAGAGGCGGATTTTTTGAGCTGATATGGAATGTTGAAGCTTTGTTAATGGAAGATGGAGCTTGGTTGTTTCGATTGGGGTTGAACATTTTCTTTTGTTTCTTAGGGTTTCTTCTCAGATCCCGATTTGAGATTCTAGGGCTTGTTTTGGGATCGATTTTGGTGCTTTACCAATTTCTGTCCCTAATTTTCACTTTTGGTTTTATTTCTATAAAACCTTGCGTTCTTGTAAAACTCTATTTGAGTCCTTTAATATAATTGGTATTTCTGATTATAAAAAAAAAGTTACTGACCGTTATTACACCTATGAAAATATACTATAGAATATTATTCACAACCGTTTTATAATAAAATTTAATATTTATGAACCTTTTTTTATTTTTTAAAAATATCTGTTTTTTTTTAAATTCAAAACTTTCGTTTTAAAATCAGTTTTTAAATATTTTTCCAAAATAGTTTTTAATAAAAAGAATATTTCAAATCATTTTATATTTATATTTGAATTTAAAATAATATTATACAATATTCTAAATTATTTTTTAAATTAATACTCCATTATTATTGTTGTAGCCTTCAAAATAACATTAAATACTAATTTAAATTTGTTTCTAAATTATAGCTCTATGAGTAAAAGGTTAGTTATATCCGTATAAAAAATATGGATTGTAGTATGAAAAAAAAGCTAATCAATGTCATTAAGTGGATGCTGGTGGATACCTGTTAGCGAGACTCATAAGGTATTTATATAAAGTGTATTTAATGTTGATATGGGTTTGGCTACTTCGCACCTTTAAGAATGCATTTAGTATCTGCTTTAGCACAATTTTAATCTTAAGGATAGTAATAATGATAAAATCTTTACATTTTTATACGTACCTAACGATCCTTTTGCTCAGCGTAATTGTTTTTTTAAAATATTTTATTTAGTTACTAATATGCTGCTTAGTAGAGACCACTAGCCAAACCCAAGATATCTTGGAATGGAACGGAATCCCTTTAGGCCTCCAAGAAACCTGAAGGGAAATCTTGGATTTCCGGCCTTGGACCAAGCCCGGTATGTTGAGAAGTATCTCTTCTCTCTTCTCAGCCACACAATCTGAGAAACCCTATTTCGTCTCTCTTCGTCTCTCTAGGTAAATCGACAACCGCTTTCAACCAGTTTCTTCTCAGATCTATCCACCACGGAAGAAAATCAACCACCCAAATCTAGATCTGTTCTTCATCATGAAGAACGACACCATTCAAACCTTCAAAACAATACCACAAACACAAACTCTTGCAAAAATCTGCCCTCAAACCAAATAACAGAGGCTCGTTTTTTCGAAAACCCCGTTTTCGAACAAAATGAGTCTCTGATTAGCGATTCTTGCAAAGGAAAAATGGAGGTCTCTGAGCAACCAGCTCAACAACGAAGATCGTACGCAGAAGCAGTAAAGGTGGGAAAGGAGTCACTGCCAATCAACGCTGGATCTACAGGAGGTTTCAAGCACAACAATGTCGAAATAGGAGCAGAGGATGGATACACAATGTCGAAATAGGAGGATGGAGCACAACGATGGATACGTAAGATTTTGCGAGAAAGATAAGTTTTTTCTGAACTCTTCATCTACTTATACATTAATAGCAAAATTTTCTTATGGATGTCCTTCTGCATCTGAGTTTAGGTCGTATATAGATTCATTAAAATTGATTGGTAATTACAGTATGTTCAAATGGGATTTTAGACATGTATTTATTGAGTTTGAAAACATGAAAGATGTAAAAAGTTTTTGGAAACAAAATGTTAGATCTATGGGTCAATATATGTTTAGGGTTTTAAAGTGGTGTCCTGATTTTAACCCCAAGCGGGAGTCGCCCTTGACTCCTGTTTGGGTTTCTTTCCCCAAACTGCGTGAGTTCATGTATAATATAGATACTATTGAAAACTTAGCAAGAGCAGTAGGAGTTCCTTTAGATACTTGGTTGCCTAGCAAGAATAGGGCTAGCTATAATAAATGTGAAGTCTGGACGGTCTTAGATGTATCTAGTGTTCTTCCTCAGAAAATATGGGTTAGTTTCGGGGATAAGGATGGGTATTGGCAGGATGTAGTCTATAGAAATATGCCTGGTTATTGTAGAAAATGCAGACATTTAGGACATAAGGATAATACATGTAAATCTGAAGACTTAGAATTTAAGAAAGAACAAAATTTAAAAAAACTAGTAATAAAAACTAAGGATAAAAAGAACAATAACATCTGGATTCCTAAACCTATAAGTAATAAATAAGCTGTTAATAATGTAATATCAGACATGAATGAGTCACAAAATATTGATAATGTTACTGATAAAGCACTTAGTAACACCATATTAACAAAAATCCATGAACATGTTGAGAATTCTAATAATAATAGTCAGATTGCATGTGTATCTGAATATGTTGATTCTTTGTATGTTGATGTTACTGTGAATGGTCAGTCTACATGTATAAAAGATAATGCATCTGATAAAGATAATCAAATTGCATGCTTTGAATCTGTTAAATCTTTGAATGATGTATCTGATATAATTGATGAGTCCGAATTCGAAGAGCTCCCCGGAAGGGTAGTCCAAAGTAAAGTCACCCCGTAAATTCGGACAGACTCCATGACTTCAGTTCGAACAGCACTGGTTGAACCGGACAGGTGACTTTGAACACTACTAACATAAGGCAGTTCGAACTATGACTAAAGTACTAAAAAACCTAATCACTATCTGACTAAGCTACCTGTACACCTGCTTAAAACTCATGGGTCTTTAAACATGACCCGGGTCCATTAAACTTGACCCGAAAGCCCATAAGGGCCTAAATTTCACACTATAAATGCCCAACCACCAGCATTAACTATGGGTAAGAAAATTTAACTGCTGCCAGGCTGCTTAATTCTCTCTCCACCCTTGAAACACTTTGAAACACTTTGAAATATATTAAAACACCCTTAAACACCACCACACCACAGTGAAACACCCTTATGCCGCCTTAAAACTCCACTTAAAATTACCAGCCTACCCTCAGGCTACTTTTATCCTCACCAAATTGGCGACCACAGTGGGAGGCGACGGTGCCTGAATCAAACATTCAAAACCAAGTAAAAGAATTCTGTCTGAATGAATCCGGATAATCCAAAGCTTCCACCAGCTTTGCTCGAAGTGGTGGAAGAGAACGATGAATATACTGTCCAGGAGCGTGACAGGTTGAGGGTTGAAATAGAAGCTCTGAGGGCTGAAAAGGCCAAGATGGGCGTTAAGGAGAAATCCAAAGCATCAGTTGCTCATCGCTCTGATAACCCTCGAGAGCATGAGGCTTCAAAGACTCGTGTGAGCACTAAAAAGACACATGCTAGTTCTAAAAAGTCTCACCGGTCCAAGCCTGTGGAGAGTTCTGACTCAAGTTCAGAATCTTCGGACAGCTCTTCGGACAGTGAGGGGAATGAAAAGTCCTTGTCCTCTAGCAGTGACGAAGGGCGAACCAGGAAAAAACAAAAGCAAGTTAAAAAGTATTCCAGAAAAAGAGACCACCATGGAAGAATGAAAAGACACATTGGGAAAGGATCATCTCACAGCCGGAGACATATAGACCGGATGCTGGTGGATCCATTTGCCTTCCATGATGAGCCAGGTATCTTTGCAACACCTAATGAGGATACCGTGTTCAGTCGTGGAAGGAATTGGAGGCAGTCTCCACTGTCTTCTAAAATCCTATCCGGAAACCTCCCCAAGAGGTTCGATAGCACCAAGATGGAGAAGTACGATGGCAGTACTGATCCAGACAATCATCTGGAGCAATTCAAGAATTTCATGATGAACTTTGATGATGATGATAAACTACTCTGCAGGGCATTCTCCCAGTCCTTTACGGGGAGTGCTCTGAAGTGGTACAACAGCCTTCCTCAGGGTTGTATCAGAGACTTTGATACCTTTTGGGTGGCCTTTCGAAGGCAATTTGTGGGGAGTAAGGAGCTCAAGGGTAATGGGGATACCATAATCCATTGTGCCCAAGAGCCAAATGAATCGTTGAAAGAATACATAAGTCGCTTTGTGAACACAAAGAACGGGCTGGCTGATTGCTTTGAACAAGTGGCAATTGCATCCCTGAGACAAGGTTTGAACCCGGGCAACCTGGCCGATTCAGTGACAAGGAAGAAAGCCATGACCTGGGGTGGATTGCTGAATCAAGTCGGCAAGCAAATAAATGTTGATGAAACAAAAAAGACCAGGGTGCACAGGCAGGTGAGATCCACCCCGGTGACACCAACTCCCAATCCAAACCAGTCCGGCAACAAAGCTAGAGAAACCGGACAGGGGCATGGAAGAGGAAAAGCTCAGTCTCAACCAGCTGCTCCTGCACAAAGTCAACAGTCTAGAAACAAAAGGGGGCCGTGGGTCCAACCGGAGTGGTTTGCAGAGCTCAAAGAAAGTGTGGCAACCATTTTCGAGAAAACTAAAGATGAAGTACACTACCGGAGACCGGCAACCTTGCAGTCTCCCAGAGAACATCGAAACAGTTCTTTTTGTCAATATCACAATGATATTGGCCATACTACTGATGATTGTATAGCCTTGAAACAAGAGGTTCAGAACCTGATTGAAAGAGGGAAATTAGGTGCATACGTTAAAAGAAGGGGAGGCAACAGGCCTGACAACACTCACCGGGCTGGTCCGGTTAATGCTGCCCCAGAAGGGGCTATGGTAATCATTGAAAGGTTTGATGTGGAATCTGAATACTTGGATCCTGATCCAACAAGGAACAGAGTGGGTGCAATAGAAGAGCGTTCCAGGTCGGTCTCCGGGCTCATTAAATTCTTTGAGTCCTTGACAATTTTCGGAGGGGACACTGTAACGGCTCCTACCACTTCATCAAGAAAAAGGCATGTTCATAATTTGGCAACCCAGCTAGAAGGGGGCATGACCTCATATCAATCGTCAAGTTTATTCCCATTCATTGTCTTTGATGGGGATGATTTGAGAGACATTGCTGGCCCTCATGAAGATGCTGTTGTCATAGGAGCATCGATAGGGGGCAATGAGATAAGGCGAATCCTGGTAGATACTGGGAGCTCTGCCAATATCCTCTTCTTAGATACTTACAAGAAAATGAAAAATCCAGCTGTGATTCAAAAGTCAGACCGATCGATTGTAGGCTTCACGGGCAGCTCAGCTGATGTAATCGGTGAGTTCGAAGAAGAAGTATTGTTGGGCAGAGGCCCTTTCAAGAAAACGGTCAGAATACTTTTCATTGTGGTGGACTGTCCCACTTGTTACAATGCTATTCTAGGGAGATCTTGGCTCTCTAGGATGCATGCGGTGGCTTCAACAGTCCATCAGTGTTTAAAATATGCTGTTCAGGGGCAGGTTGGGGTTGTCCGGAGCAGTCAAAAAGTTGCAAGAGAATGCTATGCCACTGCCTTGGCTCCACGAACGCTGGGGGCAGTCCGTATAAATGACCAATAGCAGTTTGAGGGCCTGTCTGGGGGTAAGGGTGAAATTGATGACCCCAGGGAGACCCCCGGAGTGTTGATCCCAGTTGAAGAGGTTGAGACACACTGCTTGGAAGAAGGGAAATTTGTCAAGATAGGGTCCAAAATGCCACAAGTGTTGAAAGAAGATATGTTAAAATTCTTAAAAGACCATCAGCATGTCTTTGCTTGGTGCAATGCTGATGTTACTGGAGTTCCATCAGAGGTGATTTCCCATCACCTATCTGTCCGGAGAGATGTGGCACCTGTGGTGCAAAAGAGGAGAGCTTTCTCAAAAGAAAAGGCTGATGTCATTGTACAAGAGGTTGACAGACTCACAAAGATGGGGCACATTAAAGAATCTCAGTATCCTTTGTGGACTGCCAATCCGGTTTTGGTAAAAAAGAAAAACGGTAAATGGCGGATGTGCATCGACTTCACAGATCTCAATCGAGCTTGCCCAAAAGACCTGTATCCGGTTCCCCGGATAGATCAGCTGGTAGATTCTACTTCTGGGAACAAGCTACTTTCCTTCATGGATGCTTTCTCCGGGTACAATCAGATCCAAGTGGATCCAAATGATCAAGAGCATACCACTTTTGTTACTGATAGAGGTTTACACTGCTACAAGGTGATGCCTTTTGGTTTGAAAAATGCTGGGGCTACTTATCAAAGGTTAGTCAATAAGGCATTTGCTGATCAAATTGGAAGAAATATGGAGGTTTACATTGACGATATGATGGTAAAAAGTGTGGATGAGCAGCTGCACTTGTCCGACCTCCAGGGGACTTTTGCCAATCTGGCCAAGGTAAATTTAAAGTTAAATCCTGAAAAATGTGTGTTCGGAGTGCAGTCCGGGAAGTTCTTAGGGTATATTATAAGTGAGCATGGAATACAGCCCGACCCGGACCAACTCAATGCTTTATTTCGAATGGAGCCTCCTCGAAACATTAAAGAAGTGCAGCGGTTAACGGGGAGGTTAGCAGCTTTGAACAGATTCATCTCAAGGTCTTCGGACAGATGTGCTCCTTTCTTTCAAACTTTGAAGGGTGCAAAGGAGTTTGAGTGGACACCACAGTGTGATGAGGCATTCAATAAAATAAAAAAGCATCTGTCCTCCCCCAAGACCTTGTTCAAACCAGTCGATGGGGAGACTCTTTTTGTGTATCTGGCTGTTTCAAGTTGTGCCATCAGTGCTGTGCTAGTAAGGGAGGTTGATGGGTACCCTCACCCGGTATACTACATCAGCAAAAGCCTGATTGATGCTGAACGCCGTTACTTGAAACTTGAGAAACTAGCATTGGCCTTGGTGACAGCTGCAAGAAAGATGAGGCCTTATTTTCAGGCTCATCCTATCGTTGTCCGGACATCTTTCCCTTTAAAGAATGTCCTTCAAAAAGCAGACATTTCAAGCAGAATGACAAAGTGGTCAGTAGAGTTGGGGGACTTCGACATAGACTTTGCTCCTCGAACAGCAGTAAAAGCTCAAGCTGTGGCTGATTTTCTGGTCGAATTCCATTCTGATAGGGACTCAGAGCAACCTGCTGATTCAAAAGACAAAAAAGTGTGGATTGTCCGAACAGACGGGGGATCCAGTGCCATAGGATCTGGGGCAGGGATATGTCTCACTTCCCCTTATGGTGATAACATGTTCCAATCTATTTGTTTTGCTTTCAGGGCATCCAATAACGAGTCCGAATACGAAGCAGCTATAGCTGGGCTGAAGTTGGCTTACATCTATGGAGCAAAAAGGGTCAAGCTACTAAGTGACTCCCAATTGCTCGTCCACCATGCTTTGGGCTTATCAGAAGCTAGAAAGGAACAATTGATCAAATATTTAATTCTCTTGAAAAATGAGGCAATGAAGTTTAAAGCTGTTGCCTATGAGCATATCCCCCGGGCAGAGAATGAGCTTGCAGACTCGTTGGCAACAATAGCATATACGGAGTCCTATCCATGGATCCATGTGCTTGAAAGTCCTTCTATTCAACTTGATGAAGGGGAGAAAGAGGAAATCTTTGAAATACAAGTGAATGAGCCTCAGGATTGGAGGTCTCCTCTTATCCAATATCTGTCCGATGGCGTCGTACCCTTGGAAAAATCACAAGCCAGAACGTTAAAACACAAGGCTCATGGTTTCATTATGATTAGAGAGGTCTTGTACAAGAAATCCTATAGCAAACCTCTCCTATGCTGTTTAGGAGATCATGAGTCACAAATGGTTCTCTCCGAATTACATGATGGTGAGGGATCAGCCCATTGTGGATTTAGAGCGTTAACAAGAAGAGTGCTTCTCTCCGGATATTATTGGCCTTCAATAATGAAAGATGCCAAGGAACTGGTAAGAAGGTGTGACCCATGCCAGAGGTACAGCAATGAAATTCATGTACCAGCCATTCCTATGGAATCAATTTCTGAGCCTATCCCTTTTGCTCGATGGGGATTAGACTTAGTTGGGCCTCTCCCTATGGCGTCCGGAGGGCGTAAAACCATAATCGTAGCCATTGACTACTTTTCGAAGTGGATAGAAGCAGCCCCCTTGGCAGGAACAACATCAAAGGCTGTTATAAAATTCATTCTATCCAACATATGTTGCAGATTTGGTGTTCCCCAGAGAATAACAACAGATAATGGGCCACAGTTTGACAACAGAGAAATGGAGAGCTTCTGTGCCTCGAGGGGTATTCAGCACTGCTTTTCTTCACCTTTCCACCCACAAGCCAATGGGCAAGTTGAGGTGGCTAATAGAACAATACTGTCCGGTTTAAAGAAAAATTTGGAAGGGGCTGCTCGAAAGTGGCCTAGTTATTTACAAGAAGTCTTGTGGGCCTACCGGACGACGCCTGGGGCTGCCACACAAGAATCACCTTTTGCCTTGGTCTATGGGATGGATGCAGTAGCTCCCATAGAAAAGACACTCCCCTCTTTTCGAGTGCACAACTTCTCCGGACAGGCTAATGAAATGGCAGTTAGAAATCAACTTGATTTAATTGAAGAAAGGCGAGTAAAAGCTCATCTTAGAGTGGCACACTATCAGGGCTTGATGAGGAGCAGGTTTGCTTCTAAGGTTAAAAGAAGAGACTTTCAACCAGGAGATAAAGTATTGAGAAAAGTTTTCTTGCATACCAAGGAAAAACTCATCGGAAAGCTGGCCCCAACTTGGGAGGGTCCA
The DNA here is from genome assembly GCA_036936605.1 of Limnanthes douglasii subsp. nivea. Taxonomy (NCBI): domain Eukaryota; kingdom Viridiplantae; phylum Streptophyta; class Magnoliopsida; order Brassicales; family Limnanthaceae; genus Limnanthes; species Limnanthes douglasii. Next base: position 312,504,446 of record JAUPFV010000001.1, read on the forward strand.
TATACTGTGGTTGAAAGAATCAAACCTGGCACATACTGGCTAGAAGACAAAGATGGAAGGGTTTTAACTCACCCTTGGAATATTGAACACCTTCGAATGTATTTGGAATAAAACTTATGTAAATATTTACTTGTTTAAACATCCATGTAAATATTTGGGGGCATACCACTTCCTCTCTTCGGCGCCACGAAGAACTTTCAATAAAACTTGGAGCCTTCTTAAACAATTTTCTAAGTTTTTACAAAATTCTGTTGATTGCCATACTACCCGGACTGAAAGATCTGAGGGCTACTTAAATTTTAGCCAGAGAAATTAAACACTCTCACAATACGAAATATTTAAACAGACTATGGAATAAGATAAAAGTTGTGCAAGATAAAACGTTCATTCAATAAAATTAAAGTTGCCTTGGCCTCCCAAGGACTTTTTAAGCAAGTTTGAGCATAACACAAAAATCTGTCCGGATCAAACGAACAGCATCACAAAAAAGGTGTCTTGGCCTTCCAAGGACTTTGGTTCGAACAAAGAAGTAAACAAAATTACTAACTAAGGTGGAGCCTTTGAAGATGGCTCACCCTCATCTGTTCCCTTGGTCTTGACATCGCTTTTTTCCTCAATGACCTTCTTTCCTTTGGGGTCAGCCTCTTCTTCACCCGGACTCTCTCCGGTTTCCTCCTCGTCACCAGATGAGGATATATCAGTGTACCCTTCATCAACCATGGTCCAATATGGGAGATCGTCATCATCCACATAACACCATAAGTCCCCAAGTCTCCTCTTCGGGAACTTCTCATGAAATAGAAGGACCATGTCGGACTTCACCTTCTCAATCAATAATTCCTCACTCCGTATCATCTCCTTGGCATAAGCATTGATTTTGGCCTTGATCATGGCCTCTTGATCCTTCACCAGGGCAGCTTTCTCACCAACAGCCTGAGTCACTGCATTCTCCAAAGCAAGTTTGTCAGTAGTCAGATTGGTGACAAGCTTCTCTTTTGCTGCAGTCTCATCTTTTGAGGTTTTCAAGTCCTTCTCCAACTCGGACAGCTTAGCCCGGAGATCTTCTAGGGTTTTCTCTAAAGAGGCAACTTTTGTGTTGCTTTCATTTTTACTCTTCTTCAGCTGTTCGTTCGACTCCTTAAGCAAGTCAACCTGGGTAGTGGCACCCCGGAGGTCATCGGACAGTTTCTCCTTCTCAGACTTAAGCTCCTTAATGGTTTCTGCCTGACTCCGGACTTGCCTTTCCAGGGTGAGCACGGGTTGCACGTTGCTAAGGAGGGAATGGGCTATAACATCCCTCTCACTGGAAACTAAGAAAGTCTTACCATTGAAGTTTACTGTGTTGGAGCTACTTGGGGGAACATATGGCCCTGCGAACTCATCTCTAGACAGGCCAAGAAAGTAGTCACCTAGAGAACCCAGACCGGTGACATCCACCTCATCCATATTGATCTCTCCCCGTTCGATCTCATCAGTATGGAGTTCCCTTGGGATCCCTTCATTAAGGTTCCCGGGGATCTCTTCAGCCAATGTAGGATCAATTGGGAAAGTGGGCTCCGGATCCCGGACAGCAAACTCTTCTTCTTGAGAAGTCTTTTTCTTTTTTACTTCTCTGTCAGCACTATCGCTTACTTGCTTACGAGTTCGTTTGGAGGCCCTTAAAGGTTTTGAGGGAGTCTCTCCGTGTTTCTTACTTTCCACTTCTACCACCTGTAGAAGGTTTGCATCAACTTGAGTTGGGACTGGTACCTCTGTGTCAGTTAGAGCCTTTTTCTCCGTATCCACTGCCGTTTTCCTCCCTTTCTTCTTCTAGCCCTTCATTTTACTTGGGGCTTTGGCCCGGAGAGGAAGGAAAAGGGTTCCATCTAGCTCATGAGACCTTCTCAACACTATGTCATCGTCAGGAGGGGTGGAGAACTCCTCCCATGTTAAATCCCTTCGACCTGTGGTGTTCCACAGGTGAGATCTCGCCAAGTTCCCCGAGGTGAAAGCCTTGTGAAACCGGTTCTCCCAGTTCTCTGCGGCCCAAGCATTTATCTTGCCACAGGTGACCTGTCCGGCTTTCAGATAGTCTCCGAACTCTTTTGGCAGTTCTAATAAAACAAAAGAATAACTAGTTAGTGAAAGCTTAAAGAAGAGAAATTCGAACAGAAGTTTAAAGGAGAACTTATGATCGCTCCTCCATCTACTTCGAAGAAGGTTGGGATTCTCCCCAACCTTAATCTTCTTCCCATTCTCCCATGAGCCACTTATAAACAAGAATTGGCTCCTCCATTTATTCTCCGATTCCAGGAGATCATCGACGGCTTTCAGATTGTTCCCCATATTAAAGTGATAAAAGGGGAACTGGTGATGTTTGCATAGACTCGCCACAGCAGCAAACTCTTCCATGGGAAGAGGGATTCCGGACAGCCTGGACGCCATAATGCATGACATCAAGGTGTACCATCCGTTGGGGCTCAGCTGCGATGGACATAGCTTGACTAAATGGAAATAGCGCACTATCTCCGGATCCAATGGGAACCTGAGTCCCCAATTGAACAGCTCTGTAAAAAAGACAATCTCGTTTCTCTTGCAATCCATCGGGGTCTCCGGGTCGATGGGAATTCGGATCTTTACGTTTTCAGGGATCCCCCACTTAGTGCGAAGCCGTCCCAAGTCTCTAGTATGAATAAACGCATACTTGGTTTTTAACAAAGATAAGAGATACTTAAATTCTACCTTGTGAAAGCAGGGCCCAACTTTCCCTTCAAGGCTCTCCGGTAGATCCGGACGGCTCAAGTACAAATCCTCTTTGCCTTTCTTGGCAACAACTATTGCAGTTTCAGCTTGTCCGGAAGACTCGGACTCGAACCTGACCTCCTCAGTGGAGTCTTCCATCCCTTCTCCATTACTGTTGGGGGAGCTTCTGCAGAAACAGCCCGGGGAGGGATGAAGCTTGGCACAGCTGATTCTCCGGACTGACGGCACGTTATAGGTTTTTGAGTTCTCACCTCAGCTTGAGTTTTTGAGGTCGAAGTTTCCTTAGGAGGTAGTGGACTGCTAGCCTCCGGACCAACCGGCCTCTCCCGGAGGGTCCTAACAGTTGTCCCGGACCCTGACTCACTAGTATTTTTTGAGGAGAGTCCCTTAACCAGTCTACTTGGTCTTTTCATGATCAGCTTGTCTGGAGAATGATCGGAGTCGGACCCCATAGCAATAAAAGTGGTTTTCTTCCTAACACTGGTAACAGCGACCCCCGGTTCGACAGTGGGGATTGACTCTTGGACTGATGAGCCAGAAACTATTGGGGAGAGTGTTGATTGAAAAAGTTTTCTAGGTTTCGCACCTTTCGAGGACGACGAACCTCTATCAGATTCTTCGATTGAAGGGGCTGGTTTTTCAACAGGTGACGCTGGAAGCCCTGCTGCAAGTCTCTTCTCTTTTTCAACCCTTTGAGCTTTCTCTAGTTCTGAAAGATTGAGCCAGCCACCCTTGATTAGAGCTGTTCTTGCTGTGAACATAAAACAACTAAGGAAAGTTTGAAGTTTTAGAGAGATGAAGTTTTCAAGTGAAATGGCAAAGTAAAAGTGAAAATGAAACTGTGAAAGACAGATGGAATTTATAGTAAATGTAAAAAAGAGTTTGATTCCTAGGAGAATCCGAAAAGTTGGGCAATGATTAAAAAACGGCGCTGACGTCATCAAAAACATTTAAAGAAGTTACATGTTCAATAAAGTGGTGCGATTTTTCAGATGAAAAAACGGCTGAAGTGACCAGCCAGGGTGTGACACGTGTCCCACTACCTCTGACAAAGAACCGTTTGGAATTCATAACAGTTGGACTGTCCGGGCCTATCTCAATTCTCTTCGAATTGGAAAACCACTTCCTCAATCGGACTGTTTTTATGTTCTTTAAACAAAGACACTTGTTCAAATACCTAAAAAAGGGGCTCCTGATGAGTCCGAATTCGAAGAGCTCCCCGGAAGGGTAGTCCAAAGTAAAGTCACCCCGTAAATTCGGACAGACTCCATGACTTCAGTTCGAACAACACTGGTTGAACCGGACAGGTGACTTTGAACACTACTAACATAAGGCAGTTCGAACTATGACTAAAGTACTAAAAAACCTAATCACTATCTGACTAAGCTACCTGTACACCTGCTTAAAACTCATGGGTCTTTAAACATGACCCGGGTCCATTAAACTTGACCCGAAAGCCCATAAGGGCCCAAATTTCACACTATAAATGCCCAACCACCAGCATTAACTATGGGTAAGAAAAATTAACTGCTGCCAGGCTGCTTAATTCTCTCTCCACCCTTGAAACACTTTGAAACACTTTGAAATATATTAAAACACCCTTAAACACCACCACACCACAGTGAAACACCCTTATGCCGCCTTAAAACTCCACTTAAAATTACCAGCCTACCCTCAGGCTACTTTTATCCTCACCAATAATGACTGATAAATTGAATGTTGTATCTGATGTTAGAACTGATATATCTAGAGTTAATCAGTTTACATGTATTGAATCTGATAAATCTTTGAATGATGTAACTGATATTATAACTGATAACTTGAATGTTGCATCTGATGTTATGACTGTTAAATCTTTGCAATTTGGCACATTTGATAAAGATAATCATATTACATGCATTGAGTCTGATAAATCTTTGAATATAGCATCTAATAATAATGCTGATGAAACTTGTTTACTAAATGTTGCATCTGGTATTACAAATAATCAACCTATGCATTTAGAAAAAACTAGTATGGTTCTGAAAGATGACATTAGTTGTGCTGTTGAGAATGTTGAAATTGTAAATGAAACTAATGGTATTTCAGAAAAAGTTAAATCTAATGGTAACATTTCTTTATCATGTGATCATACGGATTTTGTTGTAGATGATGATGTTGTTTTTGTTGATAACAATTTAATTACATTTAAGCAATTGAATCCTGAAAATGTTACAAGTATGAATATTGAGAATGCTGTTGAGTCTATGGTTAAAAATAATCCTTTTAATGCATTAATAGAAGAAGATTTAGATGAATTATGTGAATCTGTTCCTAATAGAAAAAGATTAAGTCTTTCCCCCAATAAAGGAAATAAGTTGGATGGAAATTTAAGCTTACCTGTCTCACCTATGCAGAGGAAAAATAAGCCTTCTTTAAATAACCTGCTTAGAAGATCTTCTAGGAACAGGCTTGTTATTAAGACTAGTAACCCTAAAGGATCTATTGGACCCTCAAAATAACTGATGACTTTAAAAATACTAAATTGGAATGCAAGAGGAATAGGTAATATTAAAACTATTAGAAGAATTAAAAATTTGACTAAAAAGCATTTTATTAGTGTTTTAGCATTGCAAGAACCTATGGTAGCAGTAGATAGAAGCCTACTATTTGTGCTGAAATTGCTGGACTACTTAATGGTTTAACATAATGTAAGGAATCTGATCTAAAGCTAGTTGATATTGAAATTGATTGTCTAGCATTATTCAATATGCTTGCATCTGGATTAAGACCATGGTATTTAGATCAATGTATACTGTGTTGTAGACAATTGATAACTTCACATATGACCATCAAACACATTTATAGGGAACAAAATCTGGCAGCAGATTGGCTGTCCAAACATGCATTAAAAGTTAAGAGTAGTTTTTGCATTCAAACACAGCATGACTTCAATGAATTATGCAGCATACTAAGGGCTGATGCCTTAGGTTTGGGAAATTTTCGCTATGCTTAGTATCTGTTTGTTCTTCATCTTGTTAACTAACTATGTTTAAGCAAGTCGATAGACTTGACTAAGTTTTTTGATTGCAGATTCAGGTTACTACTTAGACTTGGACATTGTAGCTGAAAGATACACATGAAGGCAGCTGAATGCAGAAGCGAAGGCAGCTGAATGAAGATTGCTGAATGCAGACACACGAAGGCAGCTGAATGCAGACACGCGAAGGCAGCTGAATGACAGACACATGAAGATAGTTGAATGCAGACACGAAGGAAGATGAAGAAAGGATAAGTAATTAAAAGTTGAAGAAAGTAACAAGTCTAGTAGACCTAGGTGCCTTACTTAGGTCGAATGTTTTATATCTTCTTCTTTATTGTATAATGTTATGAGCTATCAACTCATAAACTACTTCTGTAACACATTTTTAGCATTAATAAAAAGTTCTTTTCTTGGGAAAAAAAAATAATATGCTGCTTAGTTAGATTTAAGTTTTATTAATTAATTTATAATAATAATAAAACTATTAATAGCATACTACTATTTTATTTTAATAAAATTATTAGAGCAGTTCAAAATTTTATTTTGATAAATTATTAGATCAATTTAAAATGTTATTTCTTAAGTGATTGTTAATATATATTAGATAACAACAATATTCAACAAAAAATTATTATAAAAGAACACTATTAATTTTTTATTTTTAAAACTATTTTTTTAATTACAATTTTTAAAAGAAAACTGACTTGTTTTATAATTAATTTTTCAAGTCGTATTTAAATTCAAAAATAAATAACATTTTTAATATATGTCATTTATAACCAAACGATTTAATAATTTAAAAGTATATATTCGAAAATGATTATTCAATATTTTGAAAATAGTATTAAAAATACTAACTTAATATTAATATTTTGTTTTTGTTATAATATGAACTAAATTAAATAATTAATATAATAATTTATAAATTGTTAATTATTATATTTTTACGCTTTAAAATAAGAGGGTAATCGTGTCTTTAAAATGATATAATCTCTATTTTGTTTAATATGTTACAACAAAAATCTAATTATTGTTTTAAAAATAGATGTTTAATGCTGCCTACCAATTAGTTTAACTCATTTAATATTTATATATATAAACAAAAAAATATCAATATTAAATACACTATTTATAAATATTAAATATTAAATATTTATTGAAGTATTATATTATTTTAGTTGTAGTAGTATGTTGTATGTTTAATGAAGTAAAATGTACCAACCCTCAAATATGGTGTATTTTTTGTAAGGGTTGAGTTATCAAGACATATGTAAATTCGTGCACGCATTTTAACTATATTTTGAATTTTTGTTGTTAGACATGGTTAAAACTGTGTATTTGTTGGTTATTTGAATTAGGAACATATTATAGCAAAGAAGATAACTGCAATGTCGATGAATTAGAACAATAACGGTGTAGTAGTTGGTTAACTAAAGTAAGTAATGAATCGCAATGTTATATTTGACGTATCCAGCAGAATACATTAGTTGCTGGATATTGGTAACACAAACCAAACTAGCTGACAATGCTTATCTAGCGAAGTATTTCTCTAGGACGGTGCTTATCTAGCAACGCGCTTATCTAGTAAAGTGGTTATACACGCACGTCATGCATTTAATATTAACAAGTTGAAAGTTTTTATTTGTTATTGTCTCGCAAGTGCGAGAACGGTTATGATCATCAACATCATAATATGTTCTAAAATCGCAACCTTATGTCATGTAAGCATCATAATATTAACATCAACTGGAGAATAGTAAAACTCATATCTACGGAAGTAAATTAATTAAAGAATGACATGTGAGGAAGGATGTATCTAGCAAAATAAAGTGTTTGTTGCTTAAACTTAGGAGGCTATACACAACAATTCGTTTGATAATTAAAACATATCTATCAATGTTTTTGTCTAACAAAGAGCTTAATCAACAAACTGCGTATCTAGCAAAATGTGGATCTATCAAAATTTTCGGTACAATAACAAGTAAATCGCACGATAAGAAGTACTTATCTAATTGAAATAACCAACAAATACACAATTAAACATGCCTAACAATAGAAATTCAAAATATATTTAAACTGCGTGCACGAATTTACAAATGCTTTGATAACTCAACCCTCACAAAAAATACACATGTTTGAGGGTTGGTACATTTTACTTCAATAACATAATAACATACTACTACAACTACAAAATAATATAATACTCCAATAAATATTAAATATAGTGTATTTAATATTTATAAATAGTGTATCCAATATTAATACTTTTTTCCGTTCATATATAAATATTAAATGGGTTATACTAACCGGTAGCAAGCAATAAATATCTACTTTTAAAACAATGATTAGATTTTTGTTTTAAGATATTAAACAAGATAGAGATTATATCATTTAAAAGACATGACTATCCTCATATTTTATAGCGTAAAAATATAATAATTAACCATTTATAAATTATTACATTAATTATTTAATTTATGGCATATTATAACAAAAATAAAATGTTAATAATACGATATTGTTTTTAATACTAATTTCCAAATATTGAATAATGATTTTCGAATTTACATTTTAAATTATTAAATCAATTTGGTTATAAATGACATATTCAAAAAATATTATTTTATTTTTGAATTTAAAAATCACTTGAAAAATTAGCTAGAAAGCAAGTCAGTTTTCTCTAAGCTTTTTTTCTTTAATTAAAAATGAGTTTAAAAAAATTAGTAGTGTTAATTTTAATTTTTTAAAACTATTACAGAAAAAATGAGTTTTTAAAACTTATTTTTTTTAATTACAGAAAAAAGTTTAGAGAAAACTGATTTGTTTTCTAACTACTTTTTCAAGTTATTTTTGTAAATTCAAAAATAAAATAATATTTCTTAAATATGTCATTTATAACCAAACTGATTTAATAATTTAAAATATACATTCGAAAATCATTATTCAATATTTTAAAATTAGTATTAAAAATACTAATGTAATATTAATTTTTTGTTTTTGTTATAATATGACGTAAATTAAATAATTAATATAATGATTTATAAGTTGTTAATTATTATATTTTCATGCTATAAAATACGAGGGTAATCATGTTTTTAAAATGATATAATCTCTATCATCTTTAATATGCTATCAAAAAACGTAATCATTATTTAAAAAATAGATATTTAATGCTTGCTAACCGGTGTCAATAACCTATGGTTGAAAAACCTTTCACTAAAGCATTACCACCCCTAGTATTTCAAGAAAACATGGTTCATATACGTTTATTTAGCTTATATAGTATTTAGTTTCAATGGTTGCTGTGTATTAATTACAGTTTAACTTTTTCATAACAAGTTTTATATTTGTATGCATAATTTTGACTAATTAATACAATGATTAGTCTTCCTCTCATTGAATTCAAAGTTTGATGTAATAATCTTAAATTTTGTACAATATAACTAGTTAGAAAATGACACATAATGACTATAAGTTCAAAAAATAATTATGCAATAAGAATGTTGTGAACATTAAATACCAATCAAGAGGATCATTTAGTATTTGAAGAACACCAAAAATAGTACAAACATATAGCTTGGATATTTTAGGCTAATTTTCTGGTTGTGTGTACACGAGATGATCCATATTTGGTTACATATACATTATGCTCGAGGAACCATCTCGTAGAAGAGTGTGGAATAGACTTTTTTCATAACCTCAACCATGCCAATTGAGTATGTATTATGCTTTAAAGCTTCAAACCATATATTATGGCTTAAAAAATTTGTCACATTATTGCATAAAGTAGAGAGAATTGAAAGATCACTCATAGTTTACTATGATAGTATATTATAAGTTTTACTCTCAAGCAACAATGGTCGTACAAGCAAGTCTAAATACATAGACATCAAGTTTTTATGTGTTAAAGAGATAATCTAGATTGAACATATTAGGGTTGAGCACATCGATACACATAACATGGTTGAAAAGTATTTCACTAAAGTATTAACACCCATAATCTTTCAAGAGAACATAGTTCGCATGAGCATCTTTATCTTAGAGGGCATTTAGTTTCAATGGGAATTGTGTATAATTAACAATGTGAAATTTCCATAATAGATTTTATATTTGTATGAATAATTTGATTAATTAGTACAATGATTATTCTTACTCTTATTCCTTGAATTTATTGTTTAATTTAACAATCTTCTGTTCAGTACAATATGACTAGTTAGAAAGTGACACGTAATGATTACCGATTCGTGTATGTCCATGTTGCACTTCATGAGAAGTTAAATTCCATTTAGGAGATAATTGTTATTGTGATGATTGAGGATATTTTTGTGGACATATAAGATTCCTTATTAGTTTTTTTTGTGGCAATCATTGAAAATGATAAAGCATGTTGGGTTACCAATAAGAAAAAATATTATATATTGCAAAAATTTAACGGATATAATTTATTTCATGTGATGATATTGTAAATAAACAAAGAGAGAAAAGAGCCAAGAAACGACTATGGTTTATGTTTATTTAGAAAGCATATAAATTACATAGAACATATGCTTATATTTATATATAAAAGAGCTAATGGGCTCGGACCCTTATATCTCTAACATCCTCTGTCAAACTCATAATGCAACAATAATAAGCATTGCGAGTTTGTCACAAATAAAATGAAATCGTGCCGTTGACTGAGCCTTTGTGAAAATATCAGCAACCTACAAAGTTGATGGAACATATGGAAGATAGATAGTACCAATCTGAAGATGATGTCGAGTGAAGTGACAATCTATTTCAATGCGCTTCGTCCTCTAATAAAAAACATAATTATTTGCTATCTGCATGGCGTTTTTGTTATCATAATGCAATGAAGTAGGTTTAATATCATTAACTCGCATATCTGTAAGAAGTCATCATAACCAAACAATCTCACATGTAGTCACGGCCATAGCATGGTACTCTGCTTCAGTATATGATCTAAAGACAACATATTTTTTCTTACTTTTTCATGAGATTAATAAATCTCCAAAGAAAATATAGAAACCGTTAGTAGATTTTTGATCATGCGGATCACTATCCCAATCAATATCATTATAGGCACACATTTTAAGTGAAGAGGTCGAAAGAAACAAAATACTATAGAACTGAGTGCCACGAAGATATCTCAATATTCGAAGAACAACTCCTCAATGAACGAATGTAGGAGCAGTAACAAATTGACTAACCACATGAACAACATAAGCTATATCTGGCTGAGTAACTGTAAGATAGACCAAGCTCCCTACGAAAGTTCGATATAGAGTTGGGTCTGATAAAGCATTGGTTTTAAAATGGGTATTTACCGTCCTGTTATCAAAAAGTCACGCTCGCTCGAACAAATAAGATATATATTTTTTCTGAGAGAGAATATAACCTTTTTGGAGAGTGAGCCACCTCAATACCTAAAAAATAACACAATATGCCCCAGTCCTTCATCGCAAAGTGCTGAGCTAAATCATTTAGTGCCTCAATACCATCAATATCATAACCTATAATGACCATATAATCTACATATATGGATAAAATAATTCGTCATGTACTCGTACATCTGATAAACAATGATGAATCATGATTACTAGCAAGAAAACCAAGTGAAGTAATAACCATAAAGAATTTTTCAAACCAAGCACGTGAAGCTTGTTTGAGACCATATAAAGCTTTCCTAAGTCAACAAACTTCACCTGATTGGTGAGAAACACCTGGAGGAGGAGTCATGTAAACCTCCTCATGAAGATCACCATTCAAAAGTGCATTTTTGATATCTAGTTGGAAGATCTTCCCCTGGCGAATGGATGCAACCGCAATAAGAGTACGACTTGTCATCATTTTTATCACTCGGGAAAATGTCCCATCATAATTCATTTCATACTTTTGTGAATACCCTTTTGCTGCAAAACGAGCCTTATATCTTTCAACAGACCCATCAGACTTTGTTTTAATTTTAAAAACCTGTCGAGAGCCGATTATATGCTTACCAAATGAAGGTTTAACTATATCATATGTATGAGTATGATAAAGAGCGCTAAGCTCTTCGACTATTGCATTTTGCCAACGAGGATCACAAACAACTTATTTAAACGACTGAGGTTCATATAAATCGTGTATATTTGCTATAAAATAGGCGAAATGAGCTGAGTAAGAAGAATACGCAAAATCTGGTAGTTTGGTAGACTTACTTGTACGAGTAGATCTTCTAAGGGGTAAAGCCGATGGTTCACTAAAAGAAGGAGGTGACTCAGGCCTAGATGGAGCAGGAGTAGCATATGTTGTAGTCGATGTCTCATGAGTTGGCACATCAATATCAATAGGTATATCACTATTATTTTCAAAAGGAACAATACTCTGAAGTTTGGTACTTGTTATATCATGTGATTTCGCTAGAATAAAATAAAACGGGATATACTAAAAAATATAACATGTCGAGAGACGTAAAGTTTTTTACTAGTGGGATCAAAATAACAATAACCTTTATGTTTTGCACCATAACCCAATAAAATACATATTGCGGATTTAAGGCCCAATTTTGATGCATTTACATGAGGACGAAGAACAAAACATGTACATCCAAACACTCGTAAGGAAGAATAATCTGGAAGTTGTCCGTATAAATTCTGAAAGGGAGACATCCCTGTATTACGAGAAGTCATATATACAGCAGTATGAATTGCTTCTTCCAAAAAATAGTAGGAAGCTCAGTAGATAAAAGCAAAGAACGAGCAGTCTCAATAAGGTGACGATGTTTTCTTTTTGCAACACCATTTTGCTGAGGAGTATTAGTGCAAGAAGACTGATGTATGGTAACATCAGATGTAAGTAACTGAGTACAATCATTTGATGTATATTCACCCTCCTAAGGCACACTTGAAGCATTTTATTACAACAGAATGTTGAGTCTTAACAAGTACCCAAATTCTCTATAAATTTAAAATAAATTTGATCTCCATTTCATAAGGTAAACCCAAGTGTATCGAGTATAATCATCGATGAAATAAACATAGTAAGACAAACCACCCTTTGTGGAGACAAGACATGGACCCCAAACATCAGAATGAATAATATCAAATGAAGCAATAAAAGAAGTGACATTTTCATTAAAAGGTAACGCCAATTTTTTTTCTATTTTACAACCACTACAATATGAGATATTACAAGTGTTTAACTGACCTAAAGCACTTGTAGAGACTAAAGTTTTTAAACGCGATGCAGACACATGTCCTAGACGATAATAACAAAGATAAAACTTAGACGATTAATTATTCAAATGAAACAAAGACAAATCAACACCAGAGGTAGCACTATCAGTCAAGTATGTTTTTCCACTATCAACACCATATATATCTACATTTGTTACTTCGAGTTTCTCTAAAACATAAAGTTCACATGTTTTACAAACCGTCCCAATCGCTCTATGATTCTGTTGATTTTGTATAGCATACAAAATCAGAAAACAAAACACAATAACTATATTTACACAATTGGCTAACCGAAACAAGATTCAAAGCAAGGGTGAGAACATAGTAAACATCGGATATCGATATATGAAGGGTACAAATAAAGCCAATACCTTGTACTAAAATTGGTGCACCACTAGCAGACCAAATAGATATGGGTGAAACAAGAGACAACGAAACAAAGTTTGACATGCGAGGTGACATATGATGAGACGAGGACATACCTGAATGGTATGCAGATGTAGACATATCAAAGTTTTTCTTATTCAGTTTGTTACTAATAGACTGTAGAAAATCATATTTTCCTATCATATTCGCAATAAGATCCACAATCTTTAATCAAACAAAATCAAACAACCAGGAGATACCAAATCTAAATCAGAGAAATCCAACCAAGTCCAAATTCAAAATCTCAGTGGTCCAGTAAAATGAAATCAAATACTCAATCAAATCTAAATCCAAAACCAAGTCCAAATACCAAACTAATCCAAATACCTAGTCCAAATACCAAACTAAATCCAAATACCTAGTCCAAATACCAAACTAAATCCAAATACCAAACCCAGTATTAAATCTAAATCCAAATACCAAACCCAGTATTAAATCTAAATCCTATCTCTAATCTACAATCTCCAGTTTCCAATTTCAAATTTCCAATCTCCAATCTCCAATTCAAAATTAAAATCAAAATCAAAATCAAAATCAAAATCAAAATCAAAATCAAAATCAAAATCAAAATCAAAATCAAAATCAAAATCAAAATCAAAATCAAAATCAAAATCAAAATCAAAATCAAAATCAAAATCAAAATCAAAATCAAAATCAAAATCAAAATCAAAATCAAAATCAAAATCAGCACTGCTTTTCTTCACCTTTCCACCCACAAGCCAATGGGCAAGTTGAGGTGGCTAATAGAACAATACTGTCCGGTTTAAAGAAAAATTTGGAAGGGGCTGCTGGAAAGTGGCCTAGTTATTTACAAGAAGTCTTGTGGGCCTACCGGACGACGCCTGGGGCTGCCACACAAGAATCACCTTTTGCCTTGGTCTATGGGATGGATGCAGTAGCTCCCATAGAAAAGACACTCCCCTCTTTTCGAGTGCACAACTTCTCTGGACAGGCTAATGAAATGGCAGTTAGAAATCAACTTGATTTAATTGAACAAAGGCGAGTAAAAGCTCATCTTAGAGTGGCACACTATCAGGGCTTGATGAGGAGCAGGTTTGCTTCTAAGGTTAAAAGAAGAGACTTTCAACCAGGAGATAAAGTATTGAGAAAAGTTTTCTTGCATACCAAGGAAAAACTCTTCGGAAAGCTGGCCCCAACTTGGGAGGGTCCATATACTGTGGTTGAAAGAATCAAACCTGGCACATACTGGCTAGAAGACAAAGATGGAAGGGTTTTAACTCACCCTTGGAATATTGAACACCTTCGAATGTATTTGGAATAAAACTTATGTAAATATTTACTTGTTTAAACATCCATGTAAATATTTGGGGGCATACCACTTCCTCTCTTCGGCGCCACGAAGAACTTTCAATAAAACTTGGAGCCTTCTTAAACAATTTTCTAAGTTTTTACAAAATTCTGTTGATTGCCATACTACCCGGACTGAAAGATCTGAGGGCTACTTAAATTTTAGCCAGAGAAATTAAACACTATCACAATACGAAATATTTAAACAGACTATGGAATAAGAGAAAAGTTGTGCAAGATAAAACGTTCATTCAATAAAATTAAAGTTGCCTTGGCCTCCCAAGGACTTTTTAAGCAAGTTTGAGCATAACACAAAAATCTGTCCGGATCAAACGAACAGCATCACAAAAAAGGTGTCTTGGCCTTCCAAGGACTTTGGTTCGAACAAAGAAGTAAACAAAATTACTAACTAAGGTGGAGCCTTTGAAGATGGCTCACCCTCATCTGTTCCCTTGGTCTTGACATCGTTTTTTTTCCTCAATGACCTTCTTTCCTTTGGGGTCAGCCTCTTCTTCACCCGGACTCTCTCCGGTTTCCTCCTCGTCACCAGATGAGGATATATCAGTGTACCCTTCATCAACCATGGTCCAATATGGGAGATCGTCATCATCCACATAACGCCATAAGTCCCCAAGTCTCCTCTTCGGGAACTTCTCATGAAATAGAAGGACCATGTCGGACTTCACCTTCTCAATCAATAATTCCTCACTCCGTATCATCTCCTTGGCATAAGCATTGATTTTGGCCTTGATCATGGCCTCTTGATCCTTCACCAGGGCAGCTTTCTCACCAACAGCCTGAGTCACTGCATTCTCCAAAGCAAGTTTGTCAGTAGTCAGATTGGTGACAAGCTTCTCTTTTGCTGCAGTCTCATCTTTTGAGGTTTTCAAGTCCTTCTCCAACTCGGACAGCTTAGCCCGGAGATCTTCTAGGGTTTTCTCTAAAGAGGCAACTTTTGTGTTGCTTTCATTTTTACTCTTCTTCAGCTGTTCGTTCGACTCCTTAAGCAAGTCAACCTGGGTAGTGGCACCCCGGAGGTCATCGGACAATTTCTCCTTCTCAGACTTAAGCTCCTTAATGGTTTCTGCCTGACTCCGGACTTGCCTTTCCAGGGTGAGCACGGGTTGCACGTTGCTAAGGAGGGAATGGGCTATAACATCCCTCTCACTGGAAACTAAGAAAGTCTTATTATTGAAGTTTACTATGTTGGAGCTACTTGGGGGAACATATGGCCCTGCGAACTCATCTCTAGACAGGCCAAGAAAGTAGTCACCTAGAGAACCCAGACCGGTGACATCCACCTCATCCATATTGATCTCTCCCCGTTCGATCTCATCAGTATGGAGTCCCCTTGGGATCCCTTCATTAAGGTTCCCGGGGATCTCTTCAGCCAATGTAGGATCAATTGGGAAAGTGGGCTCCGGATCCCGGACAGCAAACTCTTCTTCTTGAGAAGTCTTTTTCTTTTTTACTTCTGTGTCAGCACTATCGCTTACTTGCTTACGAGTTCGTTTGGAGGCCCTTAAAGGTTTTGAGGGAGTCTCTCCGTGTTTCTTACTTTCCACTTCTACCATCTGTAGAAGGTTTGCATCAACTTGAGTTGGGACTGGCACCTCTGTGTCAGTTAGAGCCTTTTTCTCCGTATCCACTGCCGTTTTCCTCCCTTTCTTCTTCTGGCCCTTCATTTTACTTGGGGCTTTGGCCCGGAGAGGAAGGAAAAGGGTTCCATCTAGCTCATGAGACCTTCTCAACACTATGTCATCGTCAGGAGGGGTGGAGAACTCCTCCCATGTTAAATCCCTTCGACCTGTGGTGTTCCACAGGTGAGATCTCGCCAAGTTCCCCGAGGTGAAAGCCTTGTGAAACCGGTTCTCCCAGTTCTCTGCGGCCCAAGCATTTATCTTGCCACAGGTGACCTGTCCGGCTTTCAGATAGTCTCCGAACTCTTTTGGCAGTTCTAATAAAACAAAAGAATAACTAGTTAGTGAAAGCTTAAAGAAGAGAAATTCGAACAGAAGTTTAAAGGAGAACTTACGATCGCTCCTCCATCTACTTCGAAGAAGGCTGGGATTCTCCCCAACCTTAATCTTCTTCCCATTCTCCCATGAGCCACTTATAAACAAGAATTGGCTCCTCCATTTATTCTCCGATTCCAGGAGATCATCGACGGCTTTCAGATTGTTCCCCATATTAAAGTGATAAAAGGGGAACTGGTGATGTTTGTATAGACTCGCCACAGCAGCAAACTCTTCCATGGGAAGAGGGATTCCGGACAGCCTGGACGCCATAATGCATGACATCAAGGTGTACCATCCGTTGGGGCTCAGCTGCGATGGACATAGCTTGACTAAATGGAAATAGCGCACTATCTCCGGATCCAATGGGAACCTGAGTCCCCAATTGAACAGCTCTGTAAAAAAGACAATCTCGTTTCTCTTGCAATCCATCGGGGTCTCCGGGTCGATGGAATTCGGATCTTTACGTTTTCAGGGATCCCCCACTTAGTGCGAAGCCGTCCCAAGTCTCTAGTATGAATAAACGCATACTTGGTTTTTAACAAAGATAATAGATACTTAAATTCTACCTTGTGAAAGCAGGGCCCAACTTTCCCTTCAAGGCTCTCCGGTAGATCCGGACGGCTCAAGTACAAATCCTCTTTGCCTTTCTTGGCAACAACTATTGCAGTTTCAGCTTGTCCGGAAGACTCGGACTCGAACCTGACCTCCTCAGTGGAGTCTTCCATCCTCTCCTCCATTACTGTTGGGGGAGCTTCTGCAGAAACAGCCCGGGGAGGGATGAAGCTTGGCACAGCTGATTCTCCGGACTGACGGCACGTTATAGGTTTTTGAGTTCTCACCTCAGCTTGAGTTTTTGAGGTCGAAGTTTCCTTAGGAGGTAGTGGACTGCTAGCCTCCGGACCAACCGGCCTCTCCCGGAGGGTCCTAACAGTTGTCCCGGACCCTGACTCACTAGTATTTTTTGAGGAGAGTCCCTTAACCAGTCTACTTGGTCTTTTCATGATCAGCTTGTCTGGAGAATGATCGGAGTCGGACCCCATAGCAATAAAAGTGGTTTTCTTCCTAACACTGGTAACAGCGACCCCCGGTTCGACAGTGGGGATTGACTCTTGGACTGATGAGCCAGAAACTATTGGGGAGAGTGTTGATTGAAAAAGTTTTCTAGGTTTCGCACCTTTCGAGGACGACGAACCTCTATCAGATTCTTCGATTGAAGGGGCTGGTTTTTCAACAGGTGACGCTGGAAGCCCTGCTGCAAGTCTCTTCTCTTTTTCAACCCTTTGAGCTTTCTCTAGTTCTGAAAGATTGAGCCAGCCACCCTTGATTAGAGCTGTTCTTGCTGTGAACATAAAACAACTAAGGAAAGTTTGAAGTTTTAGAGAGATGAAGTTTTCAAGTGAAATGGCAAAGTAAAAGTGAAAATGAAACTGTGAAAGACAGATGGAATTTATAGTAAATGTAAAAAAGAGTTTGATTCCTAGGAGAATCCGAAAAGTTGGGCAATGATTAAAAAACGGCGCTGACGTCATCAAAAACATTTAAAGAAGTTACCTGTTCAATAAAGTGGTGCGATTTTTCAGATGAAAAAACGGCTGAAGTGACCAGCCAGGGTGTGACACGTGTCCTACTACCTCTGACAAAGAACCGTTTGGAATTCATAACAGTTGGACTGTCCGGGCCTATCTCAATTCTCTTCGAATTGGAAAACCACTTCCTCAATCGGACTGTTTTTCAGTTCTTTAAACAAAGACACTTGTTCAAATACCTAAAAAAGGGGCTCCTGATGAGTCCGAATTCGAAGAGCTCCCCGGAAGGGTAGTCCAAAGTAAAGTCACCCCGTAAATTCGGACAGACTCCATGACTTCAGTTTGAACAGCACTGGTTGAACCGGACAGGTGACTTTGAACACTACTAACATAAGGCAGTTCGAACTATGACTAAAGTACTAAAAAACCTAATCACTATCTGACTAAGCTACCTGTACACCTGCTTAAAACTCATGGGTCTTTAAACATGACCCGGGTCCATTAAACTTGACCCGAAAGCCCATAAGGGCCCAAATTTCACACTATAAATGCCCAACCACCAGCATTAACTATGGGTAAGAAAAATTAACTGCTGCCAGGCTGCTTAATTCTCTCTCCACCCTTGAAACACTTTGAAACACTTTGAAATATATTAAAACACCCTTAAACACCACCACACCACAGTGAAACACCCTTATGCCGCCTTAAAACTCCACTTAAAATTACCAGCCTACCCTCAGGCTACTTTTATCCTCACCAATAATGACTGATAAATTGAATGTTGTATCTGATGTTAGAACTGATATATCTAGAGTTAATCAGTTTACATGTATTGAATCTGATAAATCTTTGAATGATGTAACTGATATTATAACTGATAACTTGAATGTTGCATCTGATGTTATGACTGTTAAATCTTTGCAATTTGGCACATTTGATAAAGATAATCATATTACATGCATTGAGTCTGATAAATCTTTGAATATAGCATCTAATAATAATGCTGATGAAACTTGTTTACTAAATGTTGCATCTGGTATTACAAATAATCAACCTATGCATTTAGAAAAAACTAGTATGGTTCTGAAAGATGACATTAGTTGTGCTGTTGAGAATGTTGAAATTATAAATGAAACTAATGGTATTTCAGAAAAAGTTAAATCTAATGGTAACATTTCTTTATCATGTGATCATACGGATTTTGTTGTAGATGATGATGTTGTTTTTGTTGATAACAATTTAATTACATTTAAGCAATTGAATCCTGAAAATGTTACA
Organism: Limnanthes douglasii subsp. nivea; assembly: GCA_036936605.1. NCBI lineage: Eukaryota > Viridiplantae > Streptophyta > Magnoliopsida > Brassicales > Limnanthaceae > Limnanthes > Limnanthes douglasii. The sequence goes on from JAUPFV010000001.1 coordinate 312,523,983, forward strand.
AGTATGAATATTGAGAATGCTGTTGAGTCTATGGTTAAAAATAATCCTTTTAATGCATTAATAGAAGAAGATTTAGATGAATTATGTGAATCTGTTCCTAATAGAAAAAGATTAAGTCTTTCCCCCAATAAAGGAAATAAGTTGGATGGAAATTTAAGCTTACCTGTCTCACCTATGCAGAGGAAAAATAAGCCTTCTTTAAATAACCTGCTTAGAAGATCTTCTAGGAACAGGCTTGTTATTAAGACTAGTAACCCTAAAGGATCTATTGGACCCTCAAAATAACTGATGACTTTAAAAATACTAAATTGGAATGCAAGAGGAATAGGTAATATTAAAACTATTAGAAGAATTAAAAATTTGACTAAAAAGCATTTTATTAGTGTTTTAGCATTGCAAGAACCTATGGTAGCAGTAGATAGAAGCCTACTATTTGTGCTGAAATTGCTGGACTACTTAATGGTTTAACATAATGTAAGGAATCTGATCTAAAGCTAGTTGATATTGAAATTGATTGTCTAGCATTATTCAATATGCTTGCATCTGGATTAAGACCATGGTATTTAGATCAATGTATACTGTGTTGTAGACAATTGATAACTTCACATATGACCATCAAACACATTTATAGGGAACAAAATCTGGCAGCAGATTGGCTGTCCAAACATGCATTAAAAGTTAAGAGTAGTTTTTGCATTCAAACACAGCATGACTTCAATGAATTATGCAGCATACTAAGGGCTGATGCCTTAGGTTTGGGAAATTTTCGCTATGCTTAGTATCTGTTTGTTCTTCATCTTGTTAACTAACTATGTTTAAGCAAGTCGATAGACTTGACTAAGTTTTTTGATTGCAGATTCAGGTTACTACTTAGACTTGGACATTGTAGCTGAAAGATACACATGAAGGCAGCTGAATGCAGAAGCGAAGGCAGCTGAATGAAGATTGCTGAATGCAGACACACGAAGGCAGTTGAATGCAGACACGCGAAGGCAGCTGAATGACAGACACATGAAGATAGTTGAATGCAGACACGAAGGAAGATGAAGAAAGGATAAGTAATTAAAAGTTGAAGAAAGTAACAAGTCTAGTAGACCTAGGTGCCTTACTTAGGTCGAATGTTTTATATCTTCTTCTTTATTGTATAATGTTATGAGCTATCAACTCATAAACTACTTCTGTAACACATTTTTAGCATTAATAAAAAGTTCTTTTCTTGGGAAAAAAAAATAATATGCTGCTTAGTTAGATTTAAGTTTTATTAATTAATTTATAATAATAATAAAACTATTAATAGCATACTACTATTTTATTTTAATAAAATTATTAGAGCAGTTCAAAATTTTATTTTGATAAATTATTAGATCAATTTAAAATGTTATTTCTTAAGTGATTGTTAATATATATTAGATAACAACAATATTCAACAAAAAATTATTATAAAAGAACACTATTAATTTTTTATTTTTAAAACTATTTTTTTAATTACAATTTTTAAAAGAAAACTGACTTGTTTTATAATTAATTTTTCAAGTCGTATTTAAATTCAAAAATAAATAACATTTTTAATATATGTCATTTATAACCAAACGATTTAATAATTTAAAAGTATATATTCGAAAATGATTATTCAATATTTTGAAAATAGTATTAAAATACTAACTTAATATTAATATTTTGTTTTTGTTATAATATGAACTAAATTAAATAATTAATATAATAATTTATAAATTGTTAATTATTATATTTTTACGCTTTAAAATAAGAGGGTAATCGTGTCTTTAAAATGATATAATCTCTATTTTGTTTAATATGTTACAACAAAAATCTAATTATTGTTTTAAAAATAGATGTTTAATGCTGCCTACCAATTAGTTTAACTCATTTAATATTTATATATATAAACAAAAAAATATCAATATTAAATACACTATTTATAAATATTAAATATTAAATATTTATTGAAGTATTATATTATTTTAGTTGTAGTAGTATGTTGTATGTTTAATGAAGTAAAATGTACCAACCCTCAAATATGGTGTATTTTTTGTAAGGGTTGAGTTATCAAGACATATGTAAATTCGTGCACGCATTTTAACTATATTTTGAATTTTTGTTGTTAGACATGGTTAAAACTGTGTATTTGTTGGTTATTTGAATTAGGAACATATTATAGCAAAGAAGATAACTGCAATGTCGATGAATTAGAACAATAACGGTGTAGTAGTTGGTTAACTAAAGTAAGTAATGAATCGCAATGTTATATTTGACGTATCCAGCAGAATACATTAGTTGCTGGATATTGGTAACACAAACCAAACTAGCTGACAATGCTTATCTAGCGAAGTATTTCTCTAGGACGGTGCTTATCTAGCAACGCGCTTATCTAGTAAAGTGGTTATACACGCACGTCATGCATTTAATATTAACAAGTTGAAAGTTTTTATTTGTTATTGTCTCGCAAGTGCGAGAACGGTTATGATCATCAACATCATAATATGTTCTAAAATCGCAACCTTATGTCATGTAAGCATCATAATATTAACATCAACTGGAGAATAGTAAAACTCATATCTACGGAAGTAAATTAATTAAAGAATGACATGTGAGGAAGGATGTATCTAGCAAAATAAAGTGTTTGTTGCTTAAACTTAGGAGGCTATACACAACAATTCGTTTGATAATTAAAACATATCTATCAATGTTTTTGTCTAACAAAGAGCTTAATCAACAAACTGCGTATCTAGCAAAATGTGGATCTATCAAAATTTTCGGTACAATAACAAGTAAATCGCACGATAAGAAGTACTTATCTAATTGAAATAACCAACAAATACACAATTAAACATGCCTAACAATAGAAATTCAAAATATATTTAAACTGCGTGCACGAATTTACAAATGCTTTGATAACTCAACCCTCACAAAAAATACACATGTTTGAGGGTTGGTACATTTTACTTCAATAACATAATAACATACTACTACAACTACAAAATAATATAATACTCCAATAAATATTAAATATAGTGTATTTAATATTTATAAATAGTGTATCCAATATTAATACTTTTTTTCCTTCATATATAAATATTAAATGGGTTATACTAACCGGTAGCAAGCAATAAATATCTACTTTTAAAACAATGATTAGATTTTTGTTTTAAGATATTAAACAAGATAGAGATTATATCATTTAAAAGACATGACTATCCTCATATTTTATAGCGTAAAAATATAATAATTAACCATTTATAAATTATTACATTAATTATTTAATTTATGGCATATTATAACAAAAATAAAATGTTAATAATACGATATTGTTTTTAATACTAATTTCCAAATATTGAATAATGATTTTCGAATTTACATTTTAAATTATTAAATCAATTTGGTTATAAATGACATATTCAAAAAATATTATTTTATTTTTGAATTTAAAAATCACTTGAAAAATTAGCTAGAAAGCAAGTCAGTTTTCTCTAAGCTTTTTTTCTTTAATTAAAAATGAGTTTAAAAAAATTAGTAGTGTTAATTTTAATTTTTTAAAACTATTACAGAAAAAATGAGTTTTTAAAACTTATTTTTTTTAATTACAGAAAAAAGTTTAGAGAAAACTGATTTGTTTTCTAACTACTTTTTCAAGTTATTTTTGTAAATTCAAAAATAAAATAATATTTCTTAAATATGTCATTTATAACCAAACTGATTTAATAATTTAAAATATACATTCGAAAATCATTATTCAATATTTTAAAATTAGTATTAAAAATACTAATGTAATATTAATTTTTTGTTTTTGTTATAATATGACGTAAATTAAATAATTAATATAATGATTTATAAGTTGTTAATTATTATATTTTCATGCTATAAAATACGAGGGTAATCATGTTTTTAAAATGATATAATCTCTATCATCTTTAATATGCTATCAAAAAACGTAATCATTATTTAAAAAATAGATATTTAATGCTTGCTAACCGGTGTCAATAACCCATGGTTGAAAAACCTTTCACTAAAGCATTACCACCCCTAGTATTTCAAGAAAACATGGTTCATATACGTTTATTTAGCTTATATAGTATTTAGTTTCAATTGTTGCTGTGTATTAATTACAGTTTAACTTTTTCATAACAAGTTTTATATTTGTATGCATAATTTTGACTAATTAATACAATGATTAGTCTTCCTCTCATTGAATTCAAAGTTTGATGTAATAATCTTAAATTTTGTACAATATAACTAGTTAGAAAATGACACATAATGACTATAAGTTCAAAAAATAATTATGCAATAAGAATGTTGTGAACATTAAATACCAATCAAGAGGATCATTTAGTATTTGAAGAACACCAAAAATAGTACAAACATATAGCTTGGATATTTTAGGCTAATTTTCTGGTTGTGTGTACACGAGATGATCCATATTTGGTTACATATACATTATGCTCGAGGAACCATCTCGTAGAAGAGTGTGGAATAGACTTTTTTCATAACCTCAACCATGCCAATTGAGTATGTATTATGCTTTAAAGCTTCAAACCATATATTATGGCTTAAAAAATTTGTCACATTATTGCATAAAGTAGAGAGAATTGAAAGATCACTCATAGTTTACTATGATAGTATATTATAAGTTTTACTCTCAAGCAACAATGGTCGTACAAGCAAGTCTAAATACATAGACATCAAGTTTTTATGTGTTAAAGAGATAATCTAGATTGAACATATTAGGGTTGAGCACATCGATACACATAACATGGTTGAAAAGTATTTCACTAAAGTATTAACACCCATAATCTTTCAAGAGAACATAGTTCGCATGAGCATCTTTATCTTAGAGGGCATTTAGTTTCAATGGGAATTGTGTATAATTAACAATGTGAAATTTCCATAATAGATTTTATATTTGTATGAATAATTTGATTAATTAGTACAATGATTATTCTTACTCTTATTCCTTGAATTTATTGTTTAATTTAACAATCTTCTGTTCAGTACAATATGACTAGTTAGAAAGTGACACGTAATGATTACCGATTCGTGTATGTCCATGTTGCACTTCATGAGAAGTTAAATTCCATTTAGGAGATAATTGTTATTGTGATGATTGAGGATATTTTTGTGGACATATAAGATTCCTTATTAGTTTTTTTTGTGGCAATCATTGAAAATGATAAAGCATGTTGGGTTACCAATAAGAAAAAATATTATATATTGCAAAAATTTAACGGATATAATTTATTTCATGTGATGATATTGTAAATAAACAAAGAGAGAAAAGAGCCAAGAAACGACTATGGTTTATGTTTATTTAGAAAGCATATAAATTACATAGAACATATGCTTATATTTATATATAAAAGAGCTAATGGGCTCGGACCCTTATATCTCTAACACCCTCTGTCAAACTCATAATGCAACAATAATAAGCATTGCGAGTTTGTCACAAATAAAATGAAATCGTGTCGTTGACTGAGCCTTTGTGAAAATATCAGCAACCTACAAAGTTGATGGAACATATGGAAGATAGATAGTACCAATCTGAAGATGATGTCGAGTGAAGTGACAATCTATTTCAATGCGCTTCGTCCTCTAATAAAAAACATAATTATTTGCTATCTGCATGGCGTTTTTGTTATCATAATGCAATGAAGTAGGTTTAATATCATTAACTCGCATATCTGTAAGAAGTCATCATAACCAAACAATCTCACATGTAGTCACGGCCATAGCATGGTACTCTGCTTCAGTATATGATCTAAAGACAACATATTTTTTCTTACTTTTTCATGAGATTAATAAATCTCCAAAGAAAATATAGAAACCGTTAGTAGATTTTTGATCATGCGGATCACTATCCCAATCAATATCATTATAGGCACACATTTTAAGTGAAGAGGTCGAAAGAAACAAAATACTATAGAACTGAGTGCCACGAAGATATCTCAATATTCGAAGAACAACTCCTCAATGAACGAATGTAGGAGCAGTAAAAAATTGACTAACCACATGAACAACATAAGCTATATCTGGCTGAGTAACTGTAAGATAGACCAAGCTCCCTACGAAAGTTCGATATAGAGTTGGGTCTGATAAAGCATTGGTTTTAAAATGGGTATTTACCGTCCTGTTATCAAAAAGTCACGCTCGCTCGAACAAATAAGATATATATTTTTTCTGAGAGAGAATATAACCTTTTTGGAGAGTGAGCCACCTCAATACCTAAAAAATAACACAATATGCCCCAGTCCTTCATCGCAAAGTGCTGAGCTAAATCATTTAGTGCCTCAATACCATCAATATCATAACCTATAATGACCATATAATCTACATATATGGATAAAATAATTCGTCATGTACTCGTACATCTGATAAACAATGATGAATCATGATTACTAGCAAGAAAACCAAGTGAAGTAATAACCATAAAGAATTTTTCAAACCAAGCACGTGAAGCTTGTTTGAGACCATATAAAGCTTTCCTAAGTCAACAAACTTCACCTGATTGGTGAGAAACACCTGGAGGAGGAGTCATGTAAACCTCCTCATGAAGATCACCATTCAAAAGTGCATTTTTGATATCTAGTTGGAAGATCTTCCCCTGGCGAATGGATGCAACCGCAATAAGAGTACGACTTGTCATCATTTTTATCACTCGGGAAAATGTCCCATCATAATTCATTTCATACTTTTGTGAATACCCTTTTGCTGCAAAACGAGCCTTATATCTTTCAACAGACCCATCAGACTTTGTTTTAATTTTAAAAACCTGTCGAGAGCCGATTATATGCTTACCAAATGAAGGTTTAACTATATCATATGTATGAGTATGATAAAGAGCGCTAAGCTCTTCGACTATTGCATTTTGCCAACGAGGATCACAAACAACTTATTTAAACGACTGAGGTTCATATAAATCGTGTATATTTGCTATAAAATAGGCGAAATGAGCTGAGTAAGAAGAATACGCAAAATCTGGTAGTTTGGTAGACTTACTTGTACGAGTAGATCTTCTAAGGGGTAAAGCCGATGGTTCACTAAAAGAAGGAGGTGACTCAGGCCTAGATGGAGCAGGAGTAGCATATGTTGTAGTCGATGTCTCATGAGTTGGCACATCAATATCAATAGGTATATCACTATTATTTTCAAAAGGAACAATACTCTGAAGTTTGGTACTTGTTATATCATGTGATTTCGCTAGAATAAAATAAAACGGGATATACTAAAAAATATAACATGTCGAGAGACGTAAAGTTTTTTACTAGTGGGATCAAAATAACAATAACCTTTATGTTTTGCACCATAACCCAATAAAATACATATTGCGGATTTAAGGCCCAATTTTGATGCATTTACATGAGGACGAAGAACAAAACATGTACATCCAAACACTCGTAAGGAAGAATAATCTGGAAGTTGTCCGTATAAATTCTGAAAGGGAGACATCCCTGTATTACGAGAAGTCATATATACAGCAGTATGAATTGCTTCTTCCAAAAAATAGTAGGAAGCTCAGTAGATAAAAGCAAAGAACGAGCAGTCTCAATAAGGTGACGATGTTTTCTTTTTGCAACACCATTTTGCTGAGGAGTATTAGTGCAAGAAGACTGATGTATGGTAACATCAGATGTAAGTAACTGAGTACAATCATTTGATGTATATTCACCCTCCTAAGGCACACTTGAAGCATTTTATTACAACAGAATGTTGAGTCTTAACAAGTACCCAAATTCTCTATAAATTTAAAATAAATTTGATCTCCATTTCATAAGGTAAACCCAAGTGTATCGAGTATAATCATCGATGAAATAAACATAGTAAGACAAACCACCCTTTGTGGAGACAAGACATGGACCCCAAACATCAGAATGAATAATATCAAATGAAGCAATAAAAGAAGTGACATTTTCATTAAAAGGTAACGCCAATTTTTTTTCTATTTTACAACCACTACAATATGAGATATTACAAGTGTTTAACTGACCTAAAGCACTTGTAGAGACTAAAGTTTTTAAACGCGATGCAGACACATGTCCTAGACGATAATAACAAAGATAAAACTTAGACGATTAATTATTCAAATGAAACAAAGACAAATCAACACCAGAGGTAGCACTATCAGTCAAGTATGTTTTTCCACTATCAACACCATATATATCTACATTTGTTACTTCGAGTTTCTCTAAAACATAAAGTTCACATGTTTTACAAACCGTCCCAATCGCTCTATGATTCTGTTGATTTTGTATAGCATACAAAATCAGAAAACAAAACACAATAACTATATTTACACAATTGGCTAACCGAAACAAGATTCAAAGCAAGGGTGAGAACATAGTAAACATCGGATATCGATATATGAAGGGTACAAATAAAGCCAATACCTTGTACTAAAATTGGTGCACCACTAGCAGACCAAATAGATATGGGTGAAACAAGAGACAACGAAACAAAGTTTGACATGCGAGGTGACATATGATGAGACGAGGACATACCTGAATGGTATGCAGATGTAGACATATTAAAGTTTTTCTTATTCAGTTTGTTACTAATAGACTGTAGAAAATCATATTTTCCTATCATATTCGCAATAAGATCCACAATCTTTAATCAAACAAAATCAAACAACCAGGAGATACCAAATCTAAATCAGAGAAATCCAACCAAGTCCAAATTCAAAATCTCAGTGGTCCAGTAAAATGAAATCAAATACTCAATCAAATCTAAATCCAAAACCAAGTCCAAATACCAAACTAAATCCAAATACCTAGTCCAAATACCAAACTAAATCCAAATACCAAACCCAGTATTAAATCTAAATCCAAATACCAAACCCAGTATTAAATCTAAATCCTATCTCTAATCTACAATCTCCAGTTTCCAATTTCAAATTTCCAATCTCCAATCTCCAATCTCCAATTCAAAATTAAAATCAAAATCAAAATCAAAATCAAAATCAAAATCAAAATCAAAATCAAAATCAAAATCAAAATCAAAATCAAAATCAAAATCAAAATCAAAATCAAAATCAAAATCAAAATCAAAATCAAAATCAAAATCAAAATCAAAACCAAAACCAAAATTAAAATCAAATTGAATTCACGGTTTTACCAACAAAACTGCTGCACTATTCCAGTAGTAATTTCTCTCGAACCATAGCACCAAATCATAATCCAATCGGTCATATTGAAGGATTGTATGCCACGAACATGCTCTCTAAAATTCAGTACAAACAAACACTGTTGGCCTTTTGATTGAACCACTTGATTGGGGATGCACACAACAAATTTGAAAACCGAAAATTGTATCTCTTCTTATGATTTTTATTGTACAAACAATTATAAAATTGAAGCACAGTAGTAACATCAAATAAATCAGATCGAAGCACGATATTAATAGATCTAGAAGAAAACAAGACCAAACAGCTCTTAACCCCAAAACGAAGTCCAAATTTCTAAGCAACAGTGATCCGGAATAACATCAAATAAATCGAATTGAAGCACAATAGTAATAGATCCGAAACAAAACAACTCAAAACAACTTTTAACCCCAAAGCGAAGTCCAAATTACTAACCAAAAGTAGATCCGAAATAACATCAAACAAGTTAAATTGAAGCATAATGACAAAATAAATCAATTATATTACTCCAATGATCGAACCTAACTCTAATACCATGTAAATAAACAAAAAGAGAAAAGAACTAATAAGCGACTAGGGTTTATGTTTATTTAGAAAGCGTATGAATTACTATATAACATATGCTTATATTTATAGATAATAGAGCTCATGGACTTGGCCCCTCATATCTCTAACAGATCTAAGCGAGAGATTGTAAGGATCTCTGGAATTAGAATGCATTGTCTATGAAGAGTCATGATATTCAAATTGTTGTAGTTAAAAATACATTAATAAAATGTAATCAATAATAAATATATTGGACTAATAATTAAAGAAGTCTTACAAGATATATAATGTAAATATTAGTTGGTCGGCGTATTATCATGAAAAAATATCAATCAATCTAATACTATAAATATTAGGTTTTAAAATTCTACTGTGGTTATGGATTTCCAAATAACACAAAATATAAGATTAGAACAGTATTATATCTTACTAATTAATAGTAATATTAAATAAATAATATGAAAAACCTTCTACTTAGATTTGTAAATTCCAGCATCTATTATCATCTTGTCGAATTCTTATTTTTGCTGCCTGTGTATTTATTCCATCGCCTACTTGTGATCGTTGCAAGAATAGCTACTAGTATGTGTCTATATTTCTTAATTCTTGTTCATCTGTTCCTATCCATATAAAATATCTTGGCTATATGCTTGCAATTAAGCCTTTAGATCTCATAATATAAATATAATAGTTCTATACATCAAACACTAGATAATTAATAATTCGTGTTGGAAATTTCATGTTAAAGAATTCAATGTAACCTTATAAATATATGGGCACTTAAACTAATCAAAGACTAAAAAAAGTATATATATATATATATATATATATATATATATATATATATATATATATATATATATAATTAGATAAATTTATTATTAAGAGGGTCTCGTTTGGTTGCATCCGAAGTAATATCAGATACATTACATTCATTAGTCATCCTACGTAACAACTATAATGATAGTATATGTATGACCAATTAAAGTATGATTATATGTAAATGTATGGCCAAAAGAAAATATTAAGTTAAGATATATAAAGTTTGATAAAAGAAGACGAAAATAATGAAATAACACAATTTATTATTGTGTAATAACGGATATTATTTAAAAAGTATTGCTATAATTATTACCGAAATATTCACCATATATTTTATGACAATAAAAAGTGAAACTGAACCAATTTTTGGTTTGGTATTTTTTTCCAAATCTATAAAAAAAAATTATATTCAATTTTTCAATGAATATGACAAGAAATATAAGCAAAAACGAAATCTTCTTTCTTGTATCAAGTATGATAGAGATAACGATCCCAAAAAATATCAAGTCTGAATAAAATAAACGCAAACAACACAGAACACTTTTTACGTGGAAAACCTTTCCAGTGTAGGAAGTAAAAACCACGGGACTGATTTCGGAGTCCAACCAAATATTCACTATCAGAAGATGGGTTACAAAACTATTCTCTAGATAAAACTAGAGGATACGCCACAAGAAGTATGACAACTTCATACACAACCTCAATACACAAGATAATGAACCAAAATCAGAAAACTCACTGAAAATATCCCCAAAATGCAGTTAGAATAAGATGATCGAAAAACACACTTAGATGACTCCAAATCAAAAACCCTATGGATAGATTGTAGAGGACAAGTAGACGAGCCTTCTCACCAAAATTGAAGCCGATCAGACAACCGGAGACAGTCCGATTGAAAGCACAAAGTTCCGCCTCGAATCACCTTTTTCTCTCAACAACTGCACTATAGAATATGATGCTCATCTCAGAAAGACACTGTATAAATATATATTTATACATAAACCAAAATCCTATGTGTTATCCAAATTGGGCTTAGCCCATATGATAATTGGACTCCCACATAGGAAGAGCCCAACAAATCTCCCCCTCACGACTATGTGGGAGGATTCGCCATCCCGGCGATCAATCTACAATGTTCAAGCTTTCCCCTAGGCAAAGCCTTTGTCATCATGTCAGACCCATTATCATCTGTATGAACTTTATCAACCTCCATTAGTTTAGCATCAAGAATATCTCGAATCCAATGATATCTCACATCAATATGTTTCGACTTTGAGTGAAATGACGAATTCTTCACGAGATGAATAGCACTCTGATTATCACATAACAGTATATACCTGTGTTGCTCAAATCCAAGTTCTTTCAAGAACTTCTTCATCCATAGTAGCTCTTTACTCGCTTCTGTCACTGCAATGAATTCGGCTTCTGTCGTTGAAAGGGCAACACACTTTTGTAGTCTTGATTTCCATGAAACAGCGCCACCACAAAAGTTAATCAAATATCCAGAAGTAGACTTGCGAGTATCAACATCTCCAGCCAAGTCTGAATCAGAATAAGCCAACAACTCAAGTTTATTAATCCCAAAACTGAGCTTCAAATTAGAGGTTCCTCGCAGATACCTCATAATCCATTTCACGGCTTCCCAATGCTCTCTACCTGGGTTTGACAAAAATCTGCTCACAACACAAACACTATGAGCTAAGTCAGGACGAGTACATACCATGGCATACATGAGACTTCCAACTGCAGATGCATATGGAATATTAGCCATGTCTCTCTTTTCTTCATTAGTTGAAGGACATTGTTTCTTGCTTAACTTGAAGTGACCGGAAAGTGGTGAGCTAACCACTTTAGCGTTGTCCATATTAAACTTCTGAAGAATTTTCTCAATGTATTTTTCTTGTGATAAGAACAACTTCTTCAAGTCTCTGTCTTTAGTAATTCGAATGCCGAGAATCTGCTTTGCTGGACCTAAATCTTTCATTGCGAAAGACTTACTTAACTGTTTCTTCAAAGAATCAATCCGCGAAGTATTCTTCCCAACAATAAGCATATCATCCACGTAAAGTAAAAGAACGATAAAATCGGCATCAGAAAATGTCTTCACAAATACACAATTATCAGAAGAAGTCTTCTTGTAATCCTGCTCCCCCATAACTGACATGAACTTCTTATACCACTGTCTCGGAGCTTGCTTCAAACCATATAGACTCTTTTTCAATCTGCATACATAATCTTCTTTTCCTTCAACCACAAAACCTTCAGGCTGTTTCATAAAAATCTCTTCTTCCAAGTCACCATGCAAGAATGTTGTTTTTACATCCATTTTCTCAATTTCCAAGTTTAGACTCGCTGCAGTGCCTAGAACCACACGAATAGTCGACATTTTTACAACTGGAGAAAATATTTCATCAAAATCAATACCTTTTTTCTGACCAAAGCCTTTGACTACCAATCTTGCTTTGTACCGAGGTTGCAGAGAACTATCATCTTGCTTCAACCTATACACCCACTTGTTACTCAAGGCTTTTCTCCCTTCAGGTATCTTCACTAACTCAAATGTATGATTCTCATGAAGTGATTGCATCTCTTCCTTCATCGCTTCAATCCATTGATTTTTACATACACTACTAATAGCCTCATCATAACACTCAGGCTCACCTGCGTCGGTTAACAAAATATATTGATCAGAAGGATATCTAGTAGAGGGTTGTCTATCTCTAGTAGATCTCCGCGTTGGAACTTCAAATTGTTCAACATCTTCTTCATTCACTTGTTCATCCACGAAATCATTATCATGGTCACCAGTATAAAAAATATGTGAACCTCTGGAAGCAGGTGAGTCACCATCCGAATTTTCTTCAACTTCTGTAGGAGTATGTGCAAGCGAAATATGCCCCAAATCTACCAAGTCATTCTGAGACACAGGCACTGAATTTTGACTCTTATCAATATCATGAACTATCTGATCTTCCATAAACACGGCATCTCTGCTCCTAATAAGTTTCCTATTAATTGGATCATGAAATCTGTAGCCGAACTCATCAAGACCATAACCAATGAATACACACTGTCTTGTCTTCGAATTGAGTTTAGATCTCTCATCTTTAGGAATATGCACATAAGCTTTGCACCCAAAGACACGCAAATGATCATAAGAAACATCTTTACCTGTCCAAACTCTATTTGGGATATCTCCATCTAAAGGTACAGAAGGACTAAGATTCAAGACATGTACCACTGTATTCAAAGCTTCACCCCAAAAGTATTTAGGGAGTTGTGATTGTGAAAGAAGACATCTTACCCTTTCAATTAATGTTCGGTTTAGTCTCTCCGTTACGCCATTCAACTGAGGGGTCTTAGGAGGTGTCTTTTGATGCCGAATACCTTGCTGTCTACAATAATCATCAAAAGGACCAATGTATTCTCCCCCATTATCACTTCTAACACACTTCAATTGTTTCCCAGTCTGTCTCTCAACTGAAGCTTGAAACTGCTTAAAGACATCTAACACTTGATCTTTTGTTTTCAAAGTGTAAGCCCAAACTTTCCTGGAATGATCATCAACAAAGGTAACAAAGTACAAACAACCACTAAGTGTTCTCGTTTTGAAAGGACCACAAACATCAGTATGTACCAAGTCAAGCAAACTTGGTTTTCTTGAAGGAGCCGAGCTCTTGAAAGATACTCTATTCTGCTTTCCAGCCAAACAATGTACGCATTTCTTTAAATGAGCTTTGTGTATCCCACGAATGTACTGTTTCTTCCTCAGAATATCTAATCCTTTTTCGCTAATGTGACTGAGTCTTTGATGCCATAAATCAAGCATTGCTTCATCATTAACAACATTTATTTTCTCAGCAGACACCCTTGCAGACATGATGTAGAGGGCTGAATATTTTTGTCCTCTTGCCACAACCAACGAGCCCTTAGTAAGTTTCCACTGCCCATTCGCAAAAATACTGCAATAACCTTCATCATCTAGCTTCCCTGTAGATATCAAATTCAATCGAAGATCGGGTATATGTTTAACACCCTTCAAAATCAATCTTGCACCCATGCTTGTTTCTAGATAAACATCACCAATACCAACCACTTTAGACAAATCATTATTTCCCATCTTTGCAGAACCAAAGTCACCAGAGGTGTAAGATGAGAAAAATTCTCTGCGAGAAGTGGCATGAATTGTAGCACCAGTGTCAACTACCCAACCATTTTCATCAGACACAGAATTCGCAACAGCATCATCAATAACAACAAAGTAGCTATCTGAAACTGCAGCAACATGTTTCTCGTCACCACTTTCATCATAATTTTTATCCTTGTTCTTTTCTTCTTTACCATTATTAGATTTCCCAAAATTATTCTTCTTTCTCAACTTAGGACAAAAATTCTTAGTGTGCCCGATCTCATGACAGTAGTAGCACTCCCAATCTGCAAATTTATTAGACTTGTTTCTCAACGACTAGAGTTTCTGAATGTGAAGAGAAGCCAACTGTTTTTCTTCTCATATCTTCATTCAACATACTACTTTTAGCTAATGCCATTGAGATATTGCCTTCAGGAGTTGAATTAGAAAGAGACATTCTGAAAGTATCCCATGAGTTTGGCAGCGAACCAAGCAACCATAACGCCAAAACCTCGTCATCAAATTTGATACCCATAACAGCCAACTGATTAATCAATCCTTGAAAGGTATTCAAGTGATCTGTAAGAGGTGATCCATCTTGATACCTCAAATACATCAACTGTTTGAACAAAAGTAACTTACTATTTCCTGTCTTGCGAGCATATAACTCCTCAAGTTTACTCCACAATTTACTTGCATCTGTTTCGTCTACAACATGATTCAGCACATTATCATCAACCCATTGCCGAATAAAGCCACAAACCTGTCGATGAATAATTATCCATTATACATCAGACTTATCTTTAGGTTTTTCATCACCGAACACTGGTAAATGAAAACTTTTAACATAAAAAAGATCTTCCATCTTCGATTTCCATATATGATAATTTGAACCATTCATCGTCACAATTCTGCTTGTATTCACCTCCATATTTGATACAAGACAAGTACACAACCTCTCGCTCTGATACCACTTTGACAAGAAATATAAGCAAAAACGAAATCTTCTTTCTTGTATCAAGTATGATAGAGATAACGATCCCAAAAAATATCAAGTATGAATAAAATAAACGCAAACAACACAGAACACTTTTTACGTGGAAAACCTTCCCAGTGTAGGAAGTAAAAACCACGGGACTGATTTCGGAGTCCAACCAAATATTCACTATCAGAAGATGGGTTACAAAACTATTCTCTAGATAAAACTAGAGGATACGCCACAAGAAGTATGACAACTTCATACACAACCCCAATACACAAGATAATGAACCAAAATCAGAAAACTCACTGAAATATCCCCAAAATGCAGTTAGAATAAGATGATCGAAAAACACACTTAGATGACTCCAAATCAAAAACCCTCTGGATAGATTGTAGAGGACAAGTAGACGAGCCTTCTCCCCAAAATTGAAGCCGATCGGACAACCGGAGACAGTCCGATTGAAAGCACAAAGTTCCGACTCGAATCACCTTTTTCTCTCAACAACTGCACTATTGAATATGATGCTCATCTCAGAAAGACACTGTATAAATATATATTTATACATAAACCAAAATCCTATGTGTTATCCAAATTGGGCTTAGCCCATATGATAATTGGACTCCCACATAGGAAGAGCCCAACAGAATCCGTAATTAAAAGCCATAAAACAATTATGGATTTCATAAAATTTTGTCCTCAAACATTGATCTTTTTTATAATATTAAAATAAAATAAATCGTGATTCGCCATATCTACTAATAATAACATCCTACCAAATATCAACTAAAAAAACTACTTTTTAAACTATATCTATGATCCATTTTGAATATTCAAATTTGAGATCTTAATACAAATTAATGTACTAGTGGACTAAAAAATATGTATAAAAACTCTCTTTTATAGTAGTTATTCAGATTTATCAGAAAAACGCTTTTAATTATTCCAAAAAGTTACATGTAAACAAGTTTTGAATTTGAGGTGAAAAAATGACTAACTCCCTCTCCAAGAAACCTCAAAAGTTTTATTGATTTCTAAGAAAGCTCTCTTTCCTCTTGCCTCCTATATTTATTCTTGTTCAAATCTACTGATTTGAAGTTCTCTATGGCAATGGATTCAAATGTGGCTTCTTATGCAGAAATTGTAAAGACGAACATCATCAACTGTGATAAACTGAACTTCAAACCAGAATCAACAGTTGAAAAATCTGATCACTTATCAATTCAATATAGCTCTGAAATCCTAGAACATATGAAAAATCACTCTAAACATTCGCTCATTGGTATGTTCACTCATGGATTGCCAAAAAGAAACCTATCAATACAGTTTCTTGAATCTCTCAAGTTCCGATCAGCATGTGGATACAAGATATGAGATTCTAGACATGTTATCTTTGAGCTCGACTCAAAACATGATCTCTGTAGACTCTGACATCGATCAGTTTGGACTATAGGAAGTACTGTGATGAGGCTTCTCAAATGGAATGAAGATTTCAGCAAAGAAAGCCTAATCACTCCTGTATGGATTAAACTTCATCTCCCAGAACACTTATACGATAAAAATGTGGTGAGATCCATAGCCTCGATAATTGGGGAACCTCTGGTTGTGAAAGTTCATTTTGAAAACAGGGTATTTCAATCTTGCACTGCGTGGATTGAAATGGATGTTACTAGGAAGCTTCAGAACGATGTGTAGATTAGCTTTGGTTCCAACTACGGTCACTGAGCCAGAATTTCATACTTGAATGTTCCATAATACTGTGTGCACTGTCAACATTTAGGTCACTACAAGGATCAATGCAATTTTTTTTAAAAAGATGATACAGATGACTAGGATAAAGACTTGGACACAATTGAAGCTATAAACAATAAATAAATAAAATATATGGTTGTTAATGAAGCCCTAACTGATCAAGAAAAAGAAAAAGATCAGAAGGATACCGAAGATACTAATATAGTTGGATTTACAACTCCAGATCAATGTGAAATTATAGAGGCGTTTCAGACCCTTTCATATGGTGTTAATGTTGCTAACACAATAGACTATGCAAATTTGGAGTCAGACTCTTCACAAAAGGCTAACAATATAGGTAGTCTCCAAAACTCACCAAGAAGAAGCAACACTAAGGAGAAATGGAAAAATATTTCTCCTGAATTTTATAGAGAATATCAAGACAACAATTGCAGAAATTCACCTGAAAGAATGAAGTCTCCACCAAAAGAAATAAGCGATGACATTGATAATCGCAGAGAAAACACAGAGAAAGCTAAATCTCCATAAGCTCAAAGAGAAGAAAGAGAAGAAGATGAAAGAAGCTTCAGATAAATCTTTGACAAAAAATTGAAGGCTGCTAAAGGCAAGAAGAAAACTAGGAGCAAAATCATTAAAGCTCTGTAATTCAATGGAACAAGTAAATATAAGTCTTCAAACTCTCTTATGAATAACATGATAAATTGGAATATAAGAGGAATAAAAGACAAAACATCTATTAGAAGACTCATTTACTTAACTAAAAAGAATAATGCTAAGATCATTGCTATCCAAGAACCTTTAATGAGTTGTGATGTATAGATAACATAGCCAGAAAAATGGGATTTTCAAAATTTACTCATAACATTTCTAATAAAATATGGCTCTTCTGGCATGAGTATTTGTCTGTCACAATCCTAAATAACCTTAACCAATGTATAAATGCTAAATTTAACTTTAGGAATGACTCTAAAACATTCTTGCTAACTGTGGTTTATGCGAAATGCCAGAGACTCAATAAAATTGAACTCTGGAATTTCTTAAAAGCTATATCTATAAATGACTTTGAATCGATGATTTGTGGTGATTTTAATGTTGTTTTTTCAATTGAAGAACATCTAGGATGTAACACTTTCTGTCTTAATAATACTAATGACTTTAATGAGATGATTAGCTACTGCAGAATTGAAGATGCATGATACATTGGTTCCAAGTATACCTGGTCTAACAACTCTAAGTGGAAGCGTTTAGAGAGAGTATTCATCAACAACAAATAGACTGATTCTTTTACTGAAACAAAAAATCATTCATCAAGCTAGAACTTGTTCAGATCACATGCCTCTAATTATTTCTATTACTAATAATAATACTAGAGTTAAATCTAGCTTTAAGTTTCAGGAAATGTGGACTTTGTATGAGCAGTTTCTTCCATTTGTGGAGAATAACTGGAATCAGGAGATGGATGGTGATCCTATGTTCAGATTCTAGAGTAAATTAAAGCATCTGAAAAAGGCCTTATAAACTGGAACAGATCTCATATTGGCAACATCTTTAACAAAGTTTATAATCTATAGGAGGAGGTTCAGGCTATGGAAGTAAACCATCAGATTCACAAGAACAATGAGTCTAAGCATAACCTTGCTAAGGCCAATGCTCTGCTCATTAAGGCTCAAAGGATGGAAGAAACGGTTTGAAGATAGCAATGCTACACTAACTAGACTATTGAGGGTGATAAAAATTCTAAATTCTTTCACTGTTTTGTCAAAAAGAAGAGGAAAAGAAATAACATCAATGGAATAAAAAGTTGAAATACCTGGATTACTGATAAGCACTCCATTGGCCTCTCTGCCATGGAGTTCTTCAATAATGCTCTCTCTGATTATCCTTATAGCAACAAGAAAGAGGAGAATAAGTGTATGAATTACCCCTTGTTCAACAATATTCCCAAGCTTCTTACTGATGAGGATAATAGGAACCTTCTTAAGCTGCCAGATAAAGATGAGATATAGCATATTAATAAGACTATCAACCTTGCAAGTGCCTCACGTATGGACGGCTACACCCAATGTTTCTATAAATGTTGCTGGACTATCATTAAAGATGATCTCACGAATGCTATGAAAGCTTTTATCCTGGGCAAAAATATTCCTAGTGGCATCTGCCTTATACCTAAGAACAATAATCCTCTTAGATGGAAGGATTACAAACCTATCAGTTTGTGCTCTCTCTTAAATCGAATCATGTCAATGATTATAAATAATAGAATCTCTTTAATTCTTCCTAAAATTATATCTTCTAATCAAGGAGGATTTGTTCATGGTAAATGCATTCATGATAACATCCTAATTACTAAAGAATTGCTTTTTTATCTTAACAGAAAGATTAAAGACAATAACATTCTGATCCAGCTTGAGATGTCTAAGGCATTTGACAAGCTGGCTCACTGTTTCATCCTGAATGTTCTTAATAAATTTGGCTTTTCAAATCGATTTATTTGCCTCATTAAAAATATTAGTACTACTGTTAATGTCTTATGTTAGTTAATGGTGGAGTGATTGGCTACTTTAAAACTAAGAAAGATTTAAGGCAAGGAGATCCTATCTCTCATTGCATCTTCGTAATTGCAGAATATGTTATTTTAAGAGGAATCAATGCTCTGTTTTCTTCTCAAAATAACATGTATTACAGAAGCAGAAGTTCTCTGCATATTAATAGTTTAGCTTTTGCATATGACATATTGTTATTTACCAACTGTAAGGACTCTACCATTGATAATCTTTGTAACTTCCGTAAAAGGTATTAAGCTATCTATGGCTAGGTGATTAATAAAGAAAAAACAAAAATTTTATGTCTTCTAGGATTAACTCAACAAGGATAAACATTATTGCTAATAGTTCTGGTTTTTCAACTAGTTATCTCCCCACCGATTATCTTGGTGTCACTATTAATACTAAAACATGGCTAGTAATTAGAATAGTATTAAAGTTAGTAAGAGGATAAAATAGTGGGATTCAGATCATCTTTCCTTCACTGCAAGAATCACGTTGATTAACTCTGTCTTGATGAATATAATTCTCTACTAGATGCAGAACAACTTACTTCCTAAAGGCATCATTCAAAAGGTTGAAACTACCTTTAACCGGTTCCTTTGGGGATTCAAAAATTCTGAAAACAAGATCCACTGGTGTAGGTAGAACAACACTTATAAAATTTTTAAAGAGGGAGGCTTAAATGTCAGGGAACTTACTTACATTCAAGACTCTATCTCTTGCAAGCTTTGGGCTAATTTCAAAGAAAACAACTCCCTCTAGTATAAATTAATGCACAATATATTGCAATACATTACATCCTTTGCAGATTAGCTCTTCAAAGCCTAGATCCATGATCTGGAAAAAAACGATAAAGATCAAAGCATATGCAAAGATCATTTGTACTTAAAACTTTCTCTCTCTAAAAACTCTCTAACTCTTTCTCTCTCTAGAGTACTCTTACAACAATTTAGTTAGGTGAAATCTTAACTCATCAATAACAATCTATGGTTCACTGGTGAAAAGGTTAGAAGTTACTGGTTTAGTAATAACTGGAATATTAATAGTGTATGTGACCTCATTCAGCCTTCTCATATGGATAGAATTAATAGGCTTTCTTTTAAAACTGATAGAGAGGATATCATGATTTAGAATTTATCTAAGAATGGCAGATTTAGCATGAAGGATACATGTGATGATATTAGACATAAGTATAGCACCTCTTCTATTTATAAAATTATATGAAATAATGTAACTCCGAACAAGTATTCCTTTCTTCATTGGAAGTTTCTGCAAAATTACATTCCTATTGATATCATAATGCAAAAAAGAAGCATCTCCTTGGCTTCTAAATGCCCATTTTGCAATAACATAGAATCCCCCAATCATTTATTTATTTCATGTGATTTTGTTTGGTCTATATGGTCTTATTACGCAGATATCTTTAATATTTATATTTCTAAGCACATGAATGTTATGCACATTACTAGAGTCTAGCACTGGTCACATTCAAAGAAAATTCATGTCAGACAAATCTTGCCTTCTATTATTCTTAGTATTATCTAGAAAGCTAGAAATACAGCTAAGATTAAAGATGCTAACACATCTTTCAAGTTTGCTATAGCTCAGATTAATAATGTTCTCTATACTCTTGACCAGAACTTTATTTTCAAAAGGTCTCACTGGACTGGTAATCATAAGGCTGCTGCAGCTCTTGGTTGCTCTAACCATACTTTAAGCTCTAAGAATAGGCCCTTATACCTTAAATGGATTCATCCTCCTTCTAGCAGACTGAAACTCAACTCATACGCTGCTTGTCTTGGCGATGGAGAATGTAGTGATTCCATTATCATTAGAGATAATTATGGTAATCTAGTATTAGGTTCTAGTTCTCTCTGTAGTAAACTTAACCCTCTTCTTGCTGAAGGCTCTTCTTGATGGTTTCCTCATTTGCAAAGCCAACAAGTGGACTAATATTGATCTTGAATCAGATACTCTGATTCTAGTCAATATTTTGGGCCAGAATAACATGAATACTCCCTGGTATCTTAGCTCAATTCTTGTTTATATCAGTAATATGATCCACTCCTCGATGACTTTAAAGCATATTTTCAGAGATCTAAAGCAGGTTGCTGACTGGCTAGCTCATTGGCCTCTAAAATGCAAAAAGAATGTTAGCATTAACATCAACATCATTCCAAACAGACTCAAATCTATTATTATTCTTGAAGCAATGAGATTAGATTATAACACTAACCAATAACTTTGTTATATTGATAAGTATTATATTATAGGTTTAAAGAAGTTCTTATTGAAGATTGAAATATATTGGAGTTTTTTGTTCATCAAGATGGATCCCAATTCATTCTCAAGCGCGACTTCAATTGAAGCTCTCGAAGTTGTTCGGAGATTGAGCATCAGAAATTCTGCGCTGTCTCGAATTCATTTTGCTTCTAATCGACTTGTTGGTGATCAATATCGGTGAATCAATCGAAGATGGAGCTTTGTGTCTGGTTGGAATAAACATCCTGAAGTAGATATAGAAGAATAGAGTTTTGAAATTTTATGAAGCTCTCGTTCATTATTGAATATTTTAATTCGTTTGGCGTCAATTTGATCGCCAATTGTAAAAAATTTCAATAATTAATCAAATATTTCATTAATTTTTTTTTGAATTTGTAATGGAATTTTACAAAATTATAAAATACAATCTAGCAATAATTATCAGGTCTTTATTTGAAAATATAGCGCATATTAAAAATATCATAATAATAATATTCAAAATAAAAAGCAAAGATGTTATAACATATATAATGTTTAAAATAATAATTTCATAAATAATAAGCTGAAAATATATTTTGCATTTAGAACGAATATTATTATCCCCTACTCTTATTAGGTAAAATAATTGAAAATATAAATATAAATAAATATTTATTAAATCATATTAATAAAAAAATTAATTTTAAAAGAATTCTTACTTTTTCAAAAAATATTAATTTTGTAATATACACGAGCTTTTATTTTAATTTTATTATAAATCCTGGTTTAAAAAAAATAATGTTACATAAACATACATGATATGTATGGAGCTAAAAATATATGTTTCAATTCTTTATATTTTTTAGATTTTAGTACCAAAAATTAGAAACCATTTACTTAAATAATTTAAAAAAAAAAAGACAATTCGACAAAAAAAATAATTTAATCCTAATAAAATTTGTATTATATTTAAAAATAAATTAAAAAATATACTGAATAACTAAACCATGTTTACAGATATTCAAAACATACAAAAAATATTTTAAAAAAATCAATAAGATAAATCGCTCGACCTAAAATTAGGAAAAAATACCGATATACAAATATTAAAAAAAAGTTGGACACGAACAGAATGACTTAAAAAAAACTCATATAATCAATGCAACGAACACAAAATCAGAATGCATGTAGGTTCAATATGTCCAGCAATCAACACAATCATCCACAACATAAAAGATGGAGATTGTAAACAACAAAATAAGTTAGAATTCAAGTTGAGATTAAATTGATTACACAATCTTGGTACAATTGTTTTTTGAACCAAATGTAAAAAAGCATACGGTATGATATCGCGAAGGAAATGATGGAGGAAAACTAAAATTTATTGTATTTTGTTCCCGATATATGTCGTATATTTTCGCGTCAAAAGAAGAACACCAAAGGTGGTGGTTTCAAGAGGAAGGCCAATATGACGCCTCTCTAATCAAATCTGAGATGGAGAACGTTAAATATGCCAATTAGGCAGGATTATTCAAGGTTCATTGTCGCTCTCACAAAGTTCTTCATTTTATCCCACCGAAACCGGAGGAAAGGAAAGACAAAGAGATGAGTCATCTTATCGATGATGAGTAGGATACTTTGAATGATGTTGTGGTTCAATGGATTTATTCCACCATCTCCACCGATCTCTTGACCACTGTTATTGAAGCGGACGTTTCAGCCGTGGCAATGTGGAATTGCCTTCATGATTTATTTCAAGACAATGCAAATTCTTGTGCTGTTCCTTTGGAACACGAGTTCAATAATACTTATTTACGAGATTTCTCATCGTTCTCTACTTATTTTTAACACCTCAAGACTCTCTCCGACCAACTCAAGAATGTGGGGGCTCTGATATCGAACAATCATCATGTTATTCATATGATGGGTGGTCTTAGTGGGCTTGGATGCAGCCACCCTGGACCGTACCCCCATGCCCATACCCGATGCAATCTTGAAGCATGCCTACTGGACCACGACAACCCGGAATCTTGGGCTTCTGACCCCAACAATAAGAACAAGCATATGCAGCCTCTCAATGGATTATGACGAATATAATCGACTATGCACACTATGTCTTTGTCCCAAAAGGATCCTAACTGGTATATGGACATCGAGCCAACTTCTCATACGACGTCCTCACAAGGTAATCTCACATCTTTATTAATATGAGCAATAATAATAGTGTTATTGTTCGTAGTGATTAGTCAATTCCGATTTGTGATTACGGTCATACTTCATTACCTTCTCCAAACCCAACTTTGTCACTCAAACATATCTTGCGTACACCTAACCTTTTTAAAACTTTGGTGTCAGTTAGAAAGTTTACAACTGATAATCATATGTCGATGGTGTTTGATCTTTTTGGTTTTTTTGTGCATGATTTACAAACGGGGACACGTCTAATGAGATGTGATAGTACAAGCCCCCTCTACCCTATCACTCATTCTAGTCTGACTCTGACTGCTTCCTCCACTGCATGCATTGCATCCACTCTTTGGCATGACCGTATGGGTCACCCAGGAGACTCAATTTTAGCTATCATTCGGAAAAATAATGATTGATTATAATAGTCCATCTAAGTATACTACTTTTCAATCATGTGCTCTTGGGATACATATAAAGTTGCCTTTTGTTCCATTAAATTCTACTACTTGTATGCCTTTTGATATTATTCATAGTGATCTTTGGACTTCTCCATAGTTGAGTTATTTAGGACATATATATTATGTGCTTTTATTGGATGATTATTCGAAATTCTTGTAGACATTTCCTATTGCTAATAAATCACAAGTTTTCTCATTTTTTACAAAATTCCAAGCTCATATTCGTACCCAGTTTGAACGAGATATTGAAACCATACAGTGCGACAATGAGAGAGAGTTTGATAATCATTATTTTTTGCAGTTTTGTGAGTCTCATGGATTTTTTTTCGTTTTTCGTGTACCTATAACTCCTCACAAAATGGAAAAGCTGAAAGAAAAATATGATCCATTAATAATATCATGCGCATACTTCTCATTCATGTATCTTTGCCATTTTATTTTTGGCATCATATTTTTCACATGGCAACACACCTACTTAATATTATTCGTAGTAAATTTCTTGCTAATGAGTCCCCTCTCCAAATTCTCTACCATCGTGTTCTATCTTACTCTCACATTCGAGTTTCTGGGTGCTTGTGTTTTCCTATGTTTCCGTCAACTACCATTCAAAAATTGCAAGCTCGTTCCACTCCTTGCCTTTTTTGGGTTATCCAAAAAATCATAGAGGCTATAAAGGTTTTATTTTATCCATTAATAAAATCATTCTTTGTCGTTATTGATGTGATTTATTTTCGTTTGAGGATAATTTTGTCTAGAGTTTTGTTGAATTTTAAAGGTATTTAATGTTTGGATAGAATATAGAGGAAGAATTGAGCTGCCTGGTTGTATTTAATTTTCATTACCCTCATTTAATGGAGGTGGTTGGGTATTCATACCCTTATCCTTGGGTCACATGGGCTTTCGGGTTGTGCTAATGGATTCGGGTCGAATTTAAAGACCCATTTGTTTAAGTAAGCATGTAATTAGCTTAGTCATGAAGTGATTAAGTTTTTAATACTTTAGTTCAGTCCGGACAGATTTTCAAACTGTGTAATGGCTTTATCCGAACTGAAAAAGTTCTAAAAAACTAAACGGTTTTTTCCAGAGATCGTGGGACACGTGTCTCTCTCTGATTCGCCACATCAGCCGCTTTTTTCCCTAGAACGGCGCTCCTACTTACTTCAAAAAGCAACCTCTTCATTTAATGAGGATGACATCAGCGCCGTTTTTAATCATTGCAACCCTTTCGAATTCTCCTAGGTATCAAAGCATCTTTTGTATCTTTACTATAAATTAGTCCCTTTTCTACTGTTTTACCATCTTCATCATCCTTGCTCTGCTAAACTTTAAAGCTTTCTCTCTAAAAAACAAACACTTTCTTTTAGTAGAAGTTTATGTTCATACCAATAAATGCTTTAATAGAAGGTGGATGGCTCAATTTGTCAGAGTTAGAAAAAGCTCAAAAGGTTGAACGAGAAAGGCACCTTGCTGCAGGCCTCCCTGTTTCCCCTGTTGATAAATCGGAAACACCAAGCTCAGAGCCTGACCGAGTTTCTTCTTCAACTAAGAGCGTTAAACCTAGGAGGTTGTTCCAACCCAACCTTTCACCAATTGTTTCGGGCTCATCAGTTCAGGAATCAGAGCCTACTGTTGAACCAGGGCAGGTAGTCACCAGTTTTAAGAAACCTTCCCCATTCATTGCCATGGGATCGGATGCTGACGCCTCTCCAGAGAAGTTAGTAGATCAGAGAAGAGGTTGCTTGGTGAAAGGGCAAGCTTCAAAAAGTACACCTTCCAAATCGAGGGCTAAAGATAGCAATACAGGGTCAGAAGCACCCATTAAGATTCCTAAGGACAAGCTGTCCGGCCCAGAGGCATCTAGTTCAAGTCTCCGAAAAGAAACCACTGCATTTGAGCCCCAACCGGAGTCCAGACTATAAGAAGCCAATGATGCCTAACAATCCGGAGGGCCTGCTGAGCCAACCTCTAGCTCCCCTCACCCAAAACAACTGATAAACCTTCCATGATAATGGAAGAAGTGATGGAGGATTCTATTGAAGAAACTCCCTTTGAGTCCGAAGTCTCCGGGCAAACAAGTGAGGCTGTTGCTGCCAAGAAGGACAAACGCAAGGAGAAACTATGCTTAAGGCATCCATATTTGCCGGAGTGTCTTGTGGGAAAAGTGGGACCTTGTTTCCACAAGGTAAGTGTCAAATACCTGCTAGCTTTGCAAAAACTTAATTATGCTTTCATCCACACAACCGAACTGGGTCGGATGCGAACAAAATAGGGGATCCCGGAGAATGTCAAAATAAGGATTCCGGTGGATCCGGAGACACCGATGGACTACAAGCTCAGTGAAATAGTTTTCTTCACTGAGCTCTTCAACTGGGGACTAAGGTTTCCCTTAGACCCGGAGATAGTCAAATACTTTCACCTCATCAAACTTTGCCCAAGCCAACTGAGCCCCAATGCATGGTACACTCTCATGGCCTGTATTATGGCCTCCAGGCTCTCCGGAATTCCTCTTCCAATGGAGCAGTTTGCAGCTGTGGCCAGCCTCTGCAGAAACCACCTTATTCCCTTCTATCACTTCAACATGGGTGATAATTACAAAGTAGTGGATGACCTGCTCGAGTCGGAAAGGAATTGGAAGACTCAATTCTTGTTTGTGAGTGACGCATGGGAGAATGGGAGGAAGATTAAAACCAGTGTCAACCCGAGCCTCCTTACCAGCAGATGGCGAATCGATGGTAAGAATCCCATCTCACATTCCCCTCTTTATTTATCACAAATTTGTTTATCTGACTTGTCTTTTTTTTTATTGGTAGTGCTGCATAAGGACTTCAATGACTACTTGAAGGCTGGGCAGACCACTTGCACCAAGCTAAATGCTTGGACTGCTGAGAAGTGGGGGAATCGCTTCCACAATTCCTTTACCGGAGGCTATCTAACAAGGTCCTACATTTGGAATACAACTGACCGGAGGGACTTGTCTTGGGAGGAGCTAACCACCCCACCCCCTTCGGAAGTAACCCTCAGGAAAACAAATGCACCGGATGGGTCGTTGTATCTTCCTGGTAGAGCCAAAGCCCCAAGCAAGATGAAGGGCAAGAAAGGTAAAGGCAAGCAGAGTACGGTTGAAGCCAATCCCACCGAAGTGGAGGAAGCTGCCCTAATAAACCAAGAGGGGCCAGATCAATGACAGATTGATGTCGGTCTTCTACAAGTAGTAGAGCATGGAAGTACTAGGAAAGTGGTAGTATCTCCAAAATCCTCAAAGGCTCCCAAGAAATATAGGAAACGAGGAGCAGAAGGCAAAGACAGGGAGGCCAAGAAGAAGAAAACCTCCAAGGGTGACGAAATTTCCCTCCGGCCTCCGGAGCCTCTTCCTCCTGTTGACCCTACTGACCCTACTCAAGCAGAAGGCATCCCTGGTGACTTTCAAACCGGAGGGGGTATAGGAGGGGATATCAGCATTGATGGTGTTGATATTAGTGGTCTTGAAGAGATTGGTCTTTAATTTGAAAACCTCCCTAAGGATGATTTTGCTGGGCCTTACCTCCCCCCGAGTACTTCGAACATTGTTACCTTCAATGGTAAGTCTTTCTCTGTCTCAAGTGAAAAGAGATGTCATAACTCACTCTATATTAAGTAATATTCATCCAGTGCTTAATTTGGAGAAGCAAGTACAAGGTCAGTCAGCCATCATTAATGCCCTTAATTCTGACAAAGAGAAATTGTCTGGCGACCTCCTCACTGCTAATCAGAATGTTGATGTTTTGAAGAGGGAAAATGTGGAGTTGAAGAAAAACTAGGAGGATTGGGCCACAAAGGTAGCCACTTTGGATGATGCCATCAAAGAACTTCGAACAAAGCAATCTGAGTTGGAGAGAGATCTCTCTTCTTCCAGAGAAGAGGTGAAGGCTAGGGACAGGGTCATTCATACTTTAACCAATGACAAGATCTCGCTCGAGGACTCGGTGTCCAAGGCTGCACAAGAAAAAGCTGATTTGCTAAGGGAGCAAGAGGCAAAAATCCAAGCTATGATTGATGCTTATACCAATCAAGTGATAGAAACTCAGGAAGAAAAGTTTGCCAAAGTGAAGTCGGACATGGTCTTGCTCTTTCATGAGAAATTTCTAAAGAGGAATCTGGGAGACTTATGGACTTTTGTAGAGTATGAAGACCTCCCCTTCCACACGATGGCTAATGGTGACAAGCATGACTACTCCAGTGATGACACAACCGATAAAGAAGAGAACACCGGGGAGAGTTCAGATAAGGAAGATGACGACCTCAAGAAGAAAACTAGTGAGGCTGGGCCATCTAAGAAAGCTCAGCCTTCGAAGTATTAACTATCTTTTTTTTTTAAAATTTTGTGCAATCGAACCAAAGTCCTTGGATGGCCAAGGCATTTTTTGTAATTGTGTCCGGCTCCTGTTCGGATAAAATTTTTCGTTTGAAAACTCAAAGTCCTTGGGTGGACAAGGCACTTTGTATGTTTTAATGGGTAGCTTTATTTTGCACAACTCTTGCATTCTTTCATAGTTTTTTAATTTTGGTGGCTAATGTTTAAACAGCCCTTAGTTATTTCATAAGTATTCTAAAGTGAGAGTGTTTAAATTATCTGATGACAAATGTTTAAGTAGTCATCACTCCTCCAATTTAATCCGGTCTGTTCGAATAAAAATTTCACAAGAAACTATTAAGTGAAAACACTTCGGATTTTTAAGAAGGCATCAAATTATATAAAAAGCCTGGAAACCTCATTAAAACCTCCCCGCGCCACCATGATATGAAATAGTATGAAATGAAGGGAGAGTAACTTCTATGGGAGGAATGGAATCCATCCAATATACTAAGGCAAAAGGAGACTCTTGTGTTGCAACCCCGGGAGTGGTCCGGTAAGCCCACAAAACTTCTTGCAAATAACTAGGCCATTTTCCAGCAGCCCCTTCCAAATTCTTCTTCAGACCGGACAATATTGTCCTGTTGGCCACTTTGACCTAACCATTTCCTTGTGCGTGGAAAGGGGAAGAGAAGAAATGTTGTATGCCTCTAGAGGCACATAAACTCTCCATTCCTTTGTTGTCGAACTGTGGCCCATTGTCTGTTGTTATCTTTTGTGGAATTCCAAATCTGCAACAAATATTAGATAAAATGAATTTTATAACAGCTTTTGATGTCGTACCTGCCAATGGAGCTGCTTCGATCCAATTCGAAAAGTAATCAATAGCAACGATTATTGTTCTGCGCCCCCCGGATGCCATGGGTAGAGGTCCCACTAAATCCAACCCCATCGAGCAAAAGGTATTAGCTCAGAAATTGACTCTAAAGGGATGGTTGGGATATGAATCTCATTGCTATATCTCTAGCATGGGTCACACTTTCTTACCAACTCCTTAGCATCTTGCATTATGGAGGGCCAATAGTACCCAGCTAACAAAAATCTTCTTGTTAGAGCCCTGAATCCACAATGAGCTGATCCCTCACCATCATGCAACTCAGAGAGCACTATTTGAGACTCGTTGACCCCTAAACATCGTAGAAGGGGTTTACTATAAGACTTTTTATAAAGAATATCTCTTAGGATGACAAATCCACGAGCCTTGTATTTTACTTTTCTTGCTACTGATTTTTCCGGAGGTAAAATGTCATCTGAGAGATATTGAAGGAGAGGAAATCTCCAATCTTGAGGCTGTTTTATCTGTATATTGAAACTTTCTTCTTCCTTATCCAGATTGATTTGAATGGATGAGAACTCCAGCACATGAATCCAAGGGTAGGACTCAGTATATGCTATGGTTGCCAAAGAGTCTGCCAGTATATTTTCTGTTCGGGGTATGTGCTCATAAATGATGCTCTTGAAATTGAGTGCTACTTCTTTAAGAAGAAGTAAGTATTTAACCAACTGCTCCTTTTTTACTTCGGATTGACCTTGTGCTTGATGGATAAGAAGCTGAGAATCGCTCATGATCTTGACCCTTTTGGCCCCACAAATAAGAGCTAATTTCAAACTAGCTATAGCAGCTTCATATTCAGACTCATTATTAAAAGCCCTGAAAGCAAAACATATAGCTTGGTACATTCTGTCACCGTACGGGGAGGTCAAACATACCCCAGCACCACATCCCATAGTACTTGATCCACCATGAGTCCGGATGATCCAGACTTTTTTATCTTTCATACCAGTTGTTTGCTTCGTATCCCTATCTGAGTGAAATTCAACTAAGAAATCTGCCACCGATTGGGCTTTGATTGCTGCCAGAGGGGTAAAATTAATATCGAAGTCCCCCAATTCCACTGACCACTTAGTCATTCTACTTGAAATGTCGGCCTTTTGGAGAACATTTTTCAAAGGAAAAGACGTCCGGACAATGATAGGGTGAGCCTGAAAATAAGGTCTCATCTTCCTCGCTGCAATCACCAGGGCTAATGCTAATTTTTCAAGCTTCAGATAGCGTTTTTCTGCATCTATCAAGCTTTTGCTGATGTAATACACCGGACGAGGATAATTATCTACTTCCCTTACCAATACTGAACTTATGGCACAATCAGAGACTGCCAAATATATGAAGAGAGTTTCTCCATCAACAGGTTTAGACAAAGTCTTGAGGGAAAACAAGTGCTTTTTAATCTCATCGAAGGCCTCATCACACTGTGGGGACCAATTGAAATCTTTTCCACCTT
Organism: Limnanthes douglasii subsp. nivea; assembly: GCA_036936605.1. Classification (NCBI taxonomy): domain Eukaryota; kingdom Viridiplantae; phylum Streptophyta; class Magnoliopsida; order Brassicales; family Limnanthaceae; genus Limnanthes; species Limnanthes douglasii. Next base: position 312,555,463 of record JAUPFV010000001.1, read on the forward strand.
TCAAAGTTTGAAAAAATGGGGCGCACTTGTCCGAAGACCTTGAAATAAAACGGTTTAGTGCAGCCAGCCTCCCAGTCAATCGTTGTACTTCTTTAATATTCCGAGGAGGCTCCATTTGCAGTAAAGCATTAAGTTGGTCCGGATCAGGCTGTATCCCTTGCTCACTTATCACATACCCTAAGAATTTTCCGGACTGCACTCCAAATACACACTTTTCTAGGTTTAATTTCAAATTCACTTTCACTAAGTTAGCAAACGTTTCTTGGAGATCTGCCAAGTGTAGCTCTTCATCCACACTTTTCACCATCATATCGCCGATGTATACTTCCACGTTTCTTCCAATTTGATAAGCAAAAGCCTTGTTTACCAACCTCTGATAAGTATCCCCAACATTTTAAAAACCAAATGGCATCACCTTGTAACAATGAAGGCCCATATTGGTAACAAACATAGTATGCTCCTCATCCTTCAGATCCACTTGAATCTGATTATACCCAGAGAAGGCATCCATAAAAGATAGCAGCTTGTTCCCAGATGTGGAATCCACCAACTGATCAATCCGAGGAACCGGGTATAAATCCTTTGGGCAAGCCCTGTTGAGATCTGTAAAATTGATGCACATACGCCATTTGCCATTTTTATTTTTTATCAATACCGGATTGGCTGTCCACAAATGGTACTGAGACTCCTTTATGTGCCCCATTTTAGTAAGTCGGTTGACCTCTTGAACTATGACATCAGACTTTTCCTTAGAAAAAGCTCTTTTTTTTGTATCACAGGTGTTATGTCCCTTCAGATGGACAGTTGGTGTGATATAATATCTGCTGGTACTTCGGTAACATCAGCATTGCACCAAGCAAAAACATGCTGATGGTCTTTCAGGAAGTTTAACATCTTACCCTTTAATTCCGATGTCATCTTGGACCCTATCTTGACATTTTTTCCTTCAGCCAATGAATGTGTTTCAACTTCTTCAATCGGTATTAAAACTCCAGGGGTCTCTCTAGGGTCATAAATCTCACCCTCTCCCCCAGAAAGCCCCTCAAACTGCTATTCCTCGTTAATCCGAACTGCCCCCAACGTCCGGGGGGGCAGCGCTGTTGCATAACACTCTCTTGCTACCTTTTGGCTGCTCCGAACAACTCCCACTTGTCCTTGCACAACATATTTCAAACATTGGTGGACTGTTGAGGCCACCGCATGCATCCTAGAGATCCAAGACCTCCTCAGAATAGCATTATAACAAGTGGGATAATCCACCACGACGAACAGTATTCTAACCATCTTCTTAAAAGGGCCTTTGCCCAACAAAACCTCCTCCTCGAACTCCCCGATCACATCTATTGAGCTTCCAGTGAAACCCACAATTGACCTGTTCGAACGCTGAATTACTGCTGGATTTTTCATCTTTTTGTAGGAAGTTAAAAAGAGAATATTGGCAGAACTTCCGGTGTCTACCAAAATTTGCCTTATGCCATTGCCCCCGATGGATGTTCCTATGACAACAACATCTTCATGAGGACCAGCTACATCCCTCAAGTCATCCTCATCGAAAACAATGAGGGAAACGAAATCTACGATTGATAGGAAGTCATGCCTCCTTCCAGTTGGGTAGCTAAAGTATGAACATGCCTCTTTCTTGAGGAAGCAGTTGGTGCTGTCATAGTGTCTCCTCCGAAAATTGTGAGTGACTCATAAAAGTTGATAAGTCCGGACACCGACTTGCAATGTTCTATGATAACACCTACTCTATACCGGGTCGGATCAGGGTCCAAGTATTCTGACTCTACATCGAACCTCTCGATTATCACCATAGCCCCTTCCGGAGCCGATGTGCCTACATTGTTTGGACCAACCCGATGAGCGTTATCAGGCCTATTTCCTCCTCTTCTTTTAACATATGCTCCCAACTTTTCTCTTTCAATCAAATTCTAGACTTCTTGCTTCAAAGCAATACAATCCTCGGTGGTATGGCCAGTATCATTATGATACTGACAGAAACAATTGTTACGGCTCTCCCTAGGAGATTGTAACGCAGCCAGCCTTCTATAAATGTACTTCGTCTTTTGTTTTGTCATAAATGGTGGCTGCGTTTTCTTTTAATTATGCAAACCACTCCGGTTGAACCCAAGGTCCTTGTTTATTTCTAGATTGTTGACTCTGTGCTGGAGCAGCTGGCTGAGACTGAGCCTTGGCTCTGTTATGACTCTGCCCGGCCTCCCTAGCCTTGTTCCCGGACTGGTTTTGGTTTGGATTTGGTGCAACCGGAGCAGACCTCACCTGCTTGTGCACCCTAGTTTTCTTTTGTTTCATCTACATTTATTTGCTTTCCGACCTGATTCAGCAAACCTCCCCATGTCATGGCCTTTTTTCTGGTTACTGAATCAGCCAGGTTTCCAGGGTTTAAGCCCTGCCTCAAAGAAGCTATTGCTACTTGTTCAAAGCAATCAGCTAACCCGTTTTTGGTGTTTACAAAGCGACTTATGTATTATTTTAGAGATTCGTTCGGTTCTTGGGAACAATAGATGATTGTGTCTCAATTTCCCTTTACCTCATTACTTCCAACAAACTGTCTTAAAAAAACCACCCAAAAAGTATCAAAATTTCTGATGCAGCCTTGTGGCAAACTGTTGTACCACTTCAGGGCACTCCCCGTAAATGATTGGGAGAATGCTCTACAAAGTAACTTGTTGTCATCATCAAAATTCATCATGAATTTTTTGAACTGTTCCAAGTGGTTGTCCGGGTCTTTACTGTCATCATATTTTTTCCATTTTTGTACTGTCAAACCTCTTAGGGAGGTTTCCGGACAGGATCTTGGATGACAATGGAGATTGTCTCCAATTCCGGCCACGACCGAAAACAGTATCCTCATTAGGAGTTGCAAAGATACCTGACTCATCATGGAAGGCAAAATGATCCATCACCATCCGATCTACGTGTCTCCGGCTATGAGACGATCCTTTGCCTATATGCTTTTTTAACTTTCCATGCCTATCCCTTTTTCTTGAGTATTTTTTGACTAACTTTTGCTTCTTTTTCGAACGACCTTCATCACTGTTGGATTACAGGGATATGTTCGACTCCATCTTTGCCTGAGGAGCTGCTGGAAGATTCTGAGTCTGAATCAGACCTCTCCTCCGGTTTAGACCTGTGAGACTTTTTTGAGCTAATATGAGTCTTTTTCGCGCTCATATGTGTTTTTGAGGGCTCATGCTCCCTTGGATTGTCAGTATGATGAACTGACGCCTTAGACTTATCTTTTGTGCCCATCTCTGCCCTCTTGGCAGCTCTCAGAGCTTCTATTTCAACTTTTAACCTATCTCGCTCCTCAATGGTATATTCATCATTCTCTTCCACCACTTCGGCCAAAGTTGGTGGAACTTCCTGTACGTCCAGATTCATCCGAACTGGTTTTTTCTGATGGTTTTGAATGCTAGATTGAGGCACCGTCGTTCTCCCATCGTGGTCGCCAATTTGATGTGGTTTATTTTTGTTTGAGAATAATTTTGTCTAGAGTTTTGTGGAATTTTGAAGGTATTTAATGTTTGGATAAAATGTAGAGGGAGAATTGAGCTGTCTGGTTGTATTTAATTTTCATTACCCTCATTTAATGAAGGTGGTTGGGTATTTATACCCTTATCTTTGGGCCACATGGGCTTTCGGGTTGTGCTAATGGATTCGGGTCGAATTTAAAGACCCATTAGTTTAAGTAAGCAAGTAATTAGCTTAGTCATGAAGTGATTAAGTTTTTAATACTTTGGTTCAGTCCGGACAGTTCAGTAAGTAGAAGTTGTCCAAATTGTCCCTGTCCGGTTAGGTGGATGTTGTCCGAATTGCCCCTGTCCAGTTCTCATAAAGAGTGGTGACAAAATCTGGACTCATCAGTTATGTTCAATTTGATGAAACCATTTTCCCCTTTGCCAAAGTTCAATCGTCTCATACTAGGGATTATGATTTTTTGGGTAATGGTGTGTCTTTGTATTTCATCCATCAATACCAAAAACCATAGACTATTGTTCATTCTCCTGCTTTCCAATCGGTTCCAACATATCTTGTGGCTGATTCTCCCATAACACAACACATCTCAGTTTTCTCACTATATTTATCATCACCTCCATCTAGGCGTCATTTGACACCAATTATGCCCACACACCCCTCTCAGCCTGTTATACATCAAGTACAACATCCTATTACCCGCAACCAATATGGTATTTTCAAGCCTAAAAATTATCTTCGAATCATATCCTCATACCATCATGGTTATGTCGTCACATTTACCCTGTAATCCTCGGGCTGCCTTCCGTGACCTGAATTGGAAATTGGTTATGGCCGATGAATTTGATGCTCTTATAAAAAATAAGACGTGGGATTTGGTGTTGTGATCCTTGAATGTTAATATTATTCGTTCTATGTGGACTATTACAAATAAAGTCAAATTTGATGGTTCATTTCAAAGGCATAAACCCGTATTGTGGCTGATAGTAAAACTCAACGCATTAACATTGATTATGGAGAGACTTTCAGTCCGATGATGAAATTGGCTACCATTCACATGATGCTCAATATCGACTTATCGAAGCAATGGTCGATTCATCAGTTAGATGTCAGCAATGCTTTCTTGCATGGACACCTGAAGAAGACTGTTTATATGTATCAACTTATGGAGTGTCAAGACCTGGTGCATCCAGATTATGTCTGTTAATTACGAAAATCCTTGCATGATCTTAAGCAAGCCCCGTAGGCATGGTATAAAAGATTTGTTGATTTTGTTGCCAATATTGGTTTCTCTAATAGTAAACCATATACTTTATTATTTATTTACAAAAATGTTCAAATATGTCTTACTTGTTATTATACGTTGGTGACATTATATCGACTATTTCATCTGATACTTTCCACAAAACCATCATGACGCATCTTAGCTCCGAATTTACCATTAAGGATTTGAGGTTCTTGCACTATTTCCTTGTCATAAGTGTGACTCGACACAAGGGTGGATTGTTCTTATCTCAGCGAAAATATGTCGAGGACATTATTTAACGAGCTGGAATGAGTTCTTGCAAGCCGACTCTCCCCACTGTTAATACGAATCCATAAGTTATTACTACTAAAAGTGAGTTATTTGCTAATCTAAAACTGTACCGCAGCCATGCTGGTGCACTCTAATATCTTATATTTATCTGGTCGGATATCCATCACACTATCCAACAGATTTGTCTACATATGCATGATTCTCAAGACAAACATATGAATTCTTTAAAGCGAATCATACGGTATATCCAAAGAACTCTACAAATTGGACTATATTTTTTCCTTCTTCCATTACATCTCTTGTCTCGTATACTAATTCGGATTGAGGAGGGTGTGCGAATACTCGACGTTCCACCTTCGGATACTGTGTCTTTTTAGGTGACCACTTGTTCTCGTGGTCATCAAAACGTCAACCTACTATTTATCGATCTAGTGCAGAATCTGAATACATAAGGGTAGAAAATGTTGTTACTGAGTCTTGTTGGCTGCGTAATTTTTTACAGAACTCTATTATCCGATCTGTAAAGTTACATTGGTGTATTATGATAATGTGAGTGTAATTTATCTTTATGGGAATCGCGTCCAACACCAGCGGACGAAGCATATTGAAATGAATATCCATTTTGTTCAAGAAAAAGTAGCGCAAGGTGCAGTTCAGGTTCGTCACTTGTATTCTAGGTACCAGGTTGTCGATATTTTTATAAAATGGTTGTATCTTATCTTATTTGACGATTTTCGGACCATTCTCAATGTTCATGAGCCTCTAGTTTTGATTGCGGATGAGTGATATAATACAAAGTTTTTGTATATATTTAGTATATCTTATTTCCTAATTAGCACATACCTAAATTATAGCCTAATTAGTTGGTTTGATTTATTTTGGGCTGAGGGTTATTTTTTAAAGTGTTTTGTAAAGTATTTTGAGTATTAAGTGTTTGGTGTATAAAGTAGTGAGAGAATTGAGCATCCTGGTTGTATTAAATGTTCATTACCCTCATTAATGAGAGTGGTTGGGGTATTTATACCCTTAATTAAGGACCCATGGGCTTACAGGTCGAATTATGAAACCGGGTCGAGTTTAAGGACCCATTAACCTTTTAAGTAGATTAGCACATAGCTTAGTCAAAAGGTGTTTAAGTGTTTTTACTTTTGTCCAGTTCGGATACTTTAGTGGCATTTTATTGTCCGAATTCCCCTTGTCCGGATTATCCAGTGGGCTGTGACTGAATATTCCGAACTCATCAGTAGCTATCTAAATTATAGCATAATTAGTAGCTAATGACTTTGTATATATATATATATATATATATATATTACCTTTTGTTAATGAGAAAATAACAAAATTATATTCTTTCAAAGAGTTGCACAAGACACAATCTAGAGAAAAATTTCGTTCCCAACTTATAAGTTTATCTCATATTAACAGTTTTTCCTAAATTGCAAGCCAAAAATAAAAAATAAAGTAAAATATTATACTTATGCCATACACAGGTGGTGGATGTTCGAATGACACTGTAAGTGTCTTTGATTGTGAAGTTTTCTTTTCCACTTTTGACGGTCCAACAATGGGTGTCATTGTAGATGATGGTAGAATGAGGGAGAAAGATAATGAGGTTGTTAATCTCTTGAATATTCCCGTGGTTCCAAACACATGCATATCTTAATTGGGATGACCAATTCCAAATTTCTTCCAGAATGATATATGAAACCTTAATTCATGAATAATATATTGCCATAATGGATTACCAAGTATAAAGAAGTCATGGATCGTACTAGAAGGAGGTAGACTCCCCCATTACCGATAGCTACCATTTACATTTTGCTAGCTATATATCTAAGACGTAATTTTTTTCTCCAACTCTAGGAGGGAGATGGGCCAAGATTTAAAACCCAAAAGCTTTTTACTTCTAAACTTTTCGGCATTAATCGAGTCATACCACATGATTTCAATTTTTTAGACCTAAAATCATTAAATCACCTTCCATTGTTAATAAAGTTACATTGGACCAGCCTCCAAGGGGTAGCCGAGTTGGTTGAGTAAGGCATGCTTGTGACCAAAGGTCATGAGTTTGAGTCCCTCTACATACGCTTTCTCGGCTGAGCCTGTCACTTTGTGTGGTTTACCTTCTGGCGTTGGTATGCAGGCTATTGCGTCAGACTGAGGGTTTATCTTGTGCGCACTCATTGCACTCTGAATAGCGGCTGCGGGTTGCCTCTGAAAAAAAAAGTTACATTGGACCAGCCACGAAAGGGGTAGCCAAGTTGGTGAAGTAGATGAGCTCGTGGCCAAAAGATCATGCGTTCGACCCCTTCTACAAACGCTTTCTTGGTTGAGTCTGTCACCTTGTGTGGTTTATCTTATGACGTTGGTTTGCAGGCTATGACCAGACAAAAAAAAAGTTACATTTGACCAACATTTACACCAAAAACCTTAATTGCAAGATTTGATTAGCAAAAAAAAGTTTCAATATTACAAGATATTATAATCTTTAAAAATACTAAATGAAATCATTGCATCAATATATAACAATTCATCAATATATGAGGCATAACTTCACACTTAAAAATGTTAAGAGATATCATCAATATATGAGGCATAACTTCACACTTAAAAATGTTAAGAGATATCGAATATTTTTAATAAATGTTTAACTTTTATATGAATTAAAAATGATACATTTTTTAATAAATAAAAATAATATGTATATATATTATATAAAATATTTTTATACAATTGATACAAATAAATAAATATGATTATATCACAAAAATTGTTTAAAGGTCATGTTGATGTTGATGTCATATTACTGTTTGAAATTTTTTAATTAAAAAAAAAATCTAATTTTTTATAAAAATATAATTTTTATTTTTAAAATATTAATATAGTATTTTTTGAATCTAAAATAGCAAACTACTTTTTATAATTAAATAATAAAAAAAATCACTGTTTTTATTCACCAAAAAAATAATTAAATAAAAAGAGATATGTAAGAATAAAAAAGATTATTATAAAAAGAAAATTAAAAGAAATAACTTTATAAATTACTAAATCATTCGTATTACTTGCGTTGAAATTTTTTAAGACACTACCTGAAGCTAAAAGCTCAAATTAACATAGACATCGACACCTAACCCGAAATCGAACCTCGCCGATATCACTAGGGTAGAAGGAGCGAAGAAGATGGCTTCGAGTTCTCTGCAACGCATCATCAGCCACGGCAGCCGAGCTATTCGCTCTGCTGTGCCTTCTCTGACTAGACCTTTCTCCGCCGGCGCGTTGGTGGAGACCGATATCAAGGGTGGGGAGATCGGCATAGTCTCCGGTATCCCCGATGAACATCTTACCAGGAAGGTATTATCGAACATCTCTTTCTCATATTTCATTTTTCTCACTGTGTTGGGTTTTAATTTGTGATCCGACAAATTTCGATTCGTTGATCTTGTGTCATATGATTTCTCTGTTTTGTGAGCTCATTCGACCTGATTAACCGATTATCGATTATCGGAGCTCGATTTCTTTTCCGATTCTATGAACCTAACTTGATTGTGCTCGATTTATATTTGTTTTCGAATTTATGGAATATGAACTTGATTTTGATTGTGTTAAATTCATTTGCTCGAATGATTTGGGATTGTAATGCAGGTGGTGATTTACTCACCTGCGAGGACTGCCTCTCAGCAAGGATCTGGAGCTGTTGGAAAGTGGAAGATCAATTTTTTGGCAACTCAAATGTAATGTTTCTCTAACCCATTTTCTCTCATTTAGAAGTAGTCCTATTTTTTGTTAATCTTTTGTATGGTTTTGAGATATGTTGTATCTTGATAGTGGTCAAATGTATTGTTCTTCTGACCTTTTTTTTTGTTATTCTCCAGGAAGTTGGCGTTTTTAGGAAAAGTTAATTCATTTCGACTTTGTTGGCTTAATGTTTTTAGTTTAGGATATTTGTGTATAGTTCGAGTAATGTGTTGTTGATCTGAATGTGTGTGGCTATATAGATTGTTTCTTGATAGCGGTGAATGTGGTTGTGTAGGTGGGAAAATCCGCTGATGGGTTGGACATCGACAGGGGACCCTTATTCCCATGTTGGTGAATCTGCTCTTACGTTCGATACTGAGGAAGATGCAAAGTTTTTCGCCGAGAAACACGGTTGGGATTATGTGGTATGTGCTCTCGTATTTTGCTCCCCCGGTTTCTTTGTAGAGGCAGATTTAGATTTTTCAAGTTGGTTGTTTTGAATTGTGTAGAGATGACTATTAGGTGTAGTCCGTATTAGCCATCATCCAACCATCTTTGTGATTCAGTTATGTACATCATATTAACTACATTCCTTCGAACCTATTTGCAGATTAAGAAACGCAACACACCTGTCATGAAGGTTAGTTTTTTTACGATTACGCATAATTACTCCCATTGTACCTATCTGTATGAAAATAATTTTCTTGGTTTTGTTGTTTTGGTAATTGACTAATTGTATGCTTCTTGCAATAAGACACTAGTAAAGAATATCAACTCTTAAGCTACTAAGCGCCCAATAAGCTAGAACAGATATCTTGCGTATTCATGTAGAATGAGCCAGTTTTAGCAGTCACTAACGTAAATGTTTGAATTGGTGTCCAAAAAGCCTAATTTCATCATACTTCTAGGGCATAGAAAAAAGCTAGCTTTTAAGTTGAAATCATCACACCATCGTCAATCTGGAAAAACGGTACGTGATGAATATATAAGCTGCATACGAAGGACCTGTCCTGAAAGAAGGTTGATAGAGATACAGTGAGAAAATATAGATGAAAATAGAGTAAGAAAAGCTATAAAGAATTAACTTTTTAGGTCTCTTTATCTTATTTTAGCCAAAAAGCTACAGTCTGTGTGCACCAATACCATGCGGATTATTGAGAGGTACTTGGAAAGTTATAGAAGTGAGGAGTGACCTATGTTTTATCTTGCAAACGTGGGATTGTATATACATACTAATTCGGTATATTGAATCCTAAGAGTAAAACTTAGACACATCTATCGAGTTTCACTATGGACTATGATCATCGGAATAGATGGAGTGAACACTCTAATTGACCCATTCTCAACTATAACGGTTAGCACTTAGGCTGATTTGGCCATATCACATAGGAAGCTTAATGCCTATAACCACTATAAATGATACTGCTTTGAACATCTCTTTTATAACTTTGCAGGTGAAAACATACGCAGATAACTTCAAGTGGAAGGGCCCTCCTGCATCCAATAACTGATTTTTATTTCTTGCTTTGTATCATCTCTCTGTTGTTCTATAAGAAATATTGCATCTGAAGCTTCATGTTACTTCTTTTCCATGCAAGTGAATTAACTCTACTTCTTCAAGGGAAATAACAAAAGAAACATTTTTTGTACTCGTTTTCATTATGTGTCTCAAATCACATCTGACCTAGAGATTGTGTTGTAACGGGAATTTATCAAAGTTGCCAATTTCTTTATACAATTGTCTATAATGATCATTCTTGACGAACTTTTATCGAATTTCAAGTGATTGTAAATGATTTTGCTTGATGAACTTTACAGTGATGAATAGGGGACGGCAAAAACTGTAGTACTTATTTGGTTGGTTAAATTGTAAATCGGGTGGGGTAATATTAAAGAGGCCGAAAAACTCAACTTGACCTGTTATGGCGACACTGAAATTTAAATTAAAAAGAATGGTTCCTACAAAACTTTAAAGCCACGCTGATTCCTATTTTAAACACTGGTTCTGGATATATAATAAGGTTTTCCATTTATGTTGAAAAATGACACATTTTAGAAACGTTTATAAATCGTTAAAAATGTTTAGAAAAATATCAAATTCTCATTGAATTGGAATACACATTGAATTGGAATATATAATATATATATATAGTATTTGTTAAAATTGTCACCATTTTTTTTTCTATTTTTTCAAAATTTTAAAACTTCTCAATTTTCAAAAACACATCCGAAAGGGATTTAAATTCAATTTTTATTTTCAAAACTAAGGTACGAAATTATTCGTTAATTGGTTTTAGATTTAATATGAATCTAACTTAAAGTTATATATTTGTAATTTGTGATTGGATTTAGACATATTAGAAGCTAAAACTCTTCGATATTTTCTTGTTTGCAAGTGAGGATTTCGATCCAAAGGTCGGAATCAGGTGCAATCTATACATTTGGATCAAAATTAGCTGTTTTTGTAGTTGAAATTTTCAAAAGAATCAGATGCAACTGCAGCTGAATATTTGTCGAATTTTTGGTTTGGTTATTTACTGAATATTTATATTTACAGGTAGAGTCTTGACATGACGGAACTCCGTACAAAGATTAATGACTTAGCAAACACTATATTCATACATATCTTTGGCTTGTTGTCCACCACTAGAGTAGTTGTTAGAACTAGTTTTTTATCCCAAAATCTCACATCGATTAAATATGAGAAGGATGAGTTATATATAAGTAATGATATATTTCAACTAGTATGAAAGCTTTTAGAAGTAAACCAAAAGTAAAATTGTGCATACCTTCGGGTCCAAAGCAGACAATATCATACTAGTGTTGAGATCAGATTTTTTTATATATAATTATATACAGAGGCGGCATATGTTATACCCATATTACCAACACCATCAATGGAAATCTCTTTGGAAGTTTGTTCCGACTTCATATTATACGATATTCATGAAGAAAAAAATTGAATTCGGTATTGTATGACAAACCCGTAGGACTTCATCTTTTTTGTATGACAATGATTAAACATTTCTTATTTACCTAAACCAACTTCAATTTTCAACAAAACATGCGGCCGAGGAGGAAACTTTAAGATTTGGGGAGTTTATAGACTATAGTTTGCAACATTTATGCATGCATTCTGAACACTTGAAAAAGTTGAATTTCACAAAAAAAAGTTAATTCCTCCAAATATCTTTTGGTCATTCTTCAAGGTTTTATCAATGCAACTAGTCATTTTTAATGAAGAATTTACATTATTATTGCATGGTTGTCATGTGTTTGAGGAATTGTGTTTAGAGCATTGCTATTTGACGAGTGATATTCAACTAGACTCCAATAAATTAAGGAAATTATATTTGGTTAAAGTCTAGATAATGAATGTGTTATTCAAATTTGGGCACTAATCTTAAATCATTATCAGTAGCCGCAAAAATCTGAGAGTTTAAATTGATGGAAGTGTCGTCTTTATCCACAATTATTATTCAAATAGAAGAACCTGGAGATATGAAATCTATAAAAAAAATTAATACATAAGCTTCATCATGTTAAGGAAATTATCATTACTTATAATTGCGTTATAATTGCATTGAAGTATGTGTTTCTAATCATTGATTTGTTTATATATATATATTTAGTTAATTTATTATCTAATTTTGTTTCGCTCTCGTTAACCTTTTATCGATATAAAAATCCAAAGACGTGCGTTGTTCTTTTTTTAAAGCACTATATAGAGCTACTGACATAAATTTGTGATATTTTTTTTCATGGGTTGCTAAAATTACTACAAATATTACCTCATCTTAAGAAGTTGTGGATAGATGTAAGTTTGTGTCAATAATAATATAATACTTATCTTAATCTTCGATTTTGTTGATTCTTACTAATAATTTTTTTGGCAGTGTAAAATAGACGTGGGCACATAGGTTGAGGCACAAGAAACATTCGCTTGTTTAGAGTCACACTTAACATGCTTTCATGTCAATTTCTCTATTTATTACATTTTAGAGGATGCAACACGTTTTAAAAGGTTCATTGCTTGCAAATGCTAGGGTTTTCCAATTGGCAATTTTAAGTTGGGTTAGAAAAAAGATTCAAGATTTTGTTTTAAGCTTCAATAAAGCTTCACCATTCATTGGGTTGGATGAAATAAGGGGTGTAAAAAAATTTTTGATGACAATAACGTATCTTTGTGAGAGTGTTGTTAATGAAACTATTAGAAAAAACTCCTTTTAGTTCATTTTCAATTATTGTATTTTTTTAAGTATTGTTAATGAAACTACCATCGAAGACTTCTCTATAATCCATTTTCAATTATTGTAGTTTTGAAGTGTTGTTAATGAAACTAGAGGACATCTTTTAGTTTGTTTTCAATTATTGTTACTTTTGAAGTGTTGTTAACAAAGCTGTTATAAAATACTTATTTTAGTTTATTTTCAATGATTGCAACGTATGTTCTCTGAAGTGGTATAAATGAAGTTGTTGATTATACCAGTTTGTAACCTTTAATTTCAATGTTTGTTAAAGAAAAATTAGTGTTACATGAGTGGAGAAAGTGGAAATTAAAAACAAATCAATTTTCCTAAAATTGGAAAATACAATTATCTTTTGTAATTTTCTAATCTCTTTATATTTGGTTCCAATGGTTCAAAATAATTTTTTTTTCAGAGAACTAATTTCGACCCACCATTTTGATATGATAACTAGCGGCGACCCGTCAGATTGATATCAATTGTATTTGGTATATTAATTTGAAAACTAATTTCGACTGACCGATATTATGTTACATTTTTAAATTCAAATTTTCACATAGACATCGTGTTTCTACGTGGATTTGATATAATAAACATTAATCTTTTAACTTTATTTATAAATTGTTTTACCTAGTTTTACATTGTTTTGTATACATGCACTATAAAGTTTTTAATAAATCAAATATATCATATTCAAAAGGTTTAATTTCGTCTATCATCTTTTGACTGCGACATTTTTTTTAATTTAGTTTTTAAAAGATTCGGTGATGATCTATCGACTTCACGATTTTTAAAATTTTATTTTTGGTATATCATTTCTTTTAAACCACCCCATAGAACTAGAATCAATTAAAAAATATTACACATAATTTGTTTTAAACTTTAGTATTTCTTTTCTTTCCAAAAACATAATACCTCGTAATCTTAGTATACGAATACACTTGATCCTATTATAAGACCGGTTTTGCCAACAAATTCATATTTTACCTATTTGGAGATGATAATATTTATTGTATGTGTAAACAAATATAAATAAATAAATCATTTCATGCTTGCTGGATGGGAAGTTACTTGATTTAAGATTCTTAAACTCTTTTAATTGTTTGATTATTATCTACCGCGGTTTAATCAAATTACGATATCGTCGACGATGAGGAATGACTTTGAAAAACAAATTACGATATCGTGGTCTCAAACATACTATATTTACGAGAAAAATTAAATCATCTCACCGTTGTCACCGCATATCCGTGATGAAATTTGTGTTACGTGGGATTGTGGTGGCCAACGTGACAACAAAGCTCATCCCACAATACATTTAACAGTTTCCGATGTGATGTGGTGTGGCGTGACGTTATATATTTCATGTTGTTACAATCTTTCTAGTGTGGCATGACATGACGTGACAGATTCATGTGTTACACTATCATACGTGACAAACTGTCCCACATTACACTTTCATGCGTGACAAATTATCATGCATGACAGTTGTTACCGTGTTGCATTTACATCTAAAGGTTTACCATATTTTTTTTAATAAATTTATTATATTTATCTCATATTTTTTGTAATTATATTTAGATATTATAAAAAGTTTATTAATTTTTCCAATACACTATTTAGGCTTTGAACAAAAATTAGTCCATTAACTATCCATTTTTGTGACATATAGTCCATCGACTACAAAGGTCCAAATTTAGTCTTTTGAATATCCATTTCGGTGATATATAGTCTCTCGACTAAAAATCGTCCGATTTTAGTCAACTGACTATCCATTTTGGATAAAGTTAATCTCATGCACATGTTTATTTAAGGGGCAAACGTTATCGAAAATAAAAGTCAAAGTACTAACTTTATAAAAAATAAATAGTTGAGGGACTATCTGTTACGAAATTGGAAAGTCAATACACGCGGGGGACTAACTTTAACTTTATTCTAAAATGGATAGTCAAATGACTAAATTTGGATTTTTTTAGTCGATAGACTATCTGTCATGAAAATGGATAGTCAAATGATTAATTACTGTTCAAAACCAACTATCTATAATATCTAACTATTAGATATGTAATTATATTTATATCTTTCAATGTTATTTTGAAAATTGTTAGAATTTTTACATCTTTCAACTATTATATGTTTTTAATAGTTTTTACATCTTTCGAGTATATATGTTTAGATGTTATAAATACTTTATTGGATATTCCAACTGTTAGATTTTCAACTAATTATTTAAAGTTGTTAGAATTATATATATGTATACATACATTAGTTGTACAACCGTAAATAACAAAATAAATTTAAATGATTTTAAATAATAATACATAAAAAGTAAAATATTAATATAAATAAAACAAAATAATTAATTAATTAGACCCAATAATAATGTTGTTTAATAAAATAAAATAGAAAACATAACAAAATAATGTTTAATACAATCAAATATTAAGAAAAACTAAGGATCTTGATCTTCAGAGTTGTAAGGCGGTGGTGGAGGGTATATAGTAAGAGGAAGATCAACATCTATCCGTTGAGAAACCATATTCAAATCCATATTGGCCATCATCTGTTGCATGAATTCGATTTGTTCTAGTTGGGTGGTCCGTACTTCACTATACATATTCACTTGTTCATTATGCACTCATTATATATATTGGCAATCCGAAAATTGTTATTGTTGTTAAGAAGAATTACATGCGTTGTAAGTGGTCGGCTGATACGTGGCTTGCTGAGAGAAAACCGGAGGTGGAGCAAGCGGTTTGACAACACCATTAGATTACCATATATTTGGAAAAACTTCTTAAACTTGGACCTTACCTGCCACTTCGACCACAACTCTCCTTGCCAAGAATAAATCTATTGGTTTCTTAAAAAATGCTTACATATACCAAAACATTTCCTAACGTTACGCAAAGTCCACATACTAACATCTACCCATTGATTAATAAGAAAATGACTTATTATTATCCCATGAGATAACTTTACGCCACCCATTTTTGAGTTCATATGCTCAATGATCAAACTACCCAAACTAATTATATCTTGCATCCTTACTATACCAGCAGTTACAAATTTTTCTATAAACGAAAATTGTGAATCATTTCTATTAGTAAGAATAAAACAACTATTAACTAATTTCAAAGATACTACATCTATCCATATTAGCTCTACTAGCTTTATGTTTACTATTAACTATTGGTTGCTGATTACCACCACTTAATATGTCTGTTTCCTCATCGAAAGTTATATGCTAATCATTAGCCCATCTCATATGAGGATAACTAAGGGTTGGTAAATAATTACCACCATATAATGGGTCAGTTGGCATAAGAAATTCGTCTACTTAGTCACTTTCATGAAAACTAAACTCAGAACTATTAATTGTGCATCTCATTCCAAAATCTCGAGGATCATTAAAAATTATACTTCAAGTTGCATAAAATTGGTGTACTAATTCAATATATCAATCACATTTAAACCTAACAAGAACTAACCAATCCAACTCTCTCTCATTATCAAAAAGATTTTAAAATGTTTACATATCTCACACTTGGATAAGTTTCTCGTCTTCTAAGTACATACCAGAGAAAACATGGACTCTCCCTGTGTGTCAAATAATTTTAAACAAGAACCTCACTTTTGGCCCTATCTTCGCCTATTCTTCTTCTCGATGATGATGATGATTTATCTTACCTCTTCGGACATTCTTAGATTTTTTTGAAGCCATTGAAAATTGAATTGAGAAAATAAATATTTAAAGTAGAATGTTTGTGAGATATATAAGAAGAGTGGTGTGAAATATTCTACAACAAACCTCTTATTTATAGAGTTTTTTTTCCGTTCCAATTCGGGTATCCGATTTATTGATGTTTTTTTTAAATTTGTTTTACCTTATTCTCAATAATAGATTAAAAACTCATTCAATTCTTACTCACCTCTCTAATCATCTTTCAAACACAATTATTATTATAAAATCTGTGTATTACATTCATCTTCTATAATATCTCCTTCTGCATTCATCTTTTACGATCTTCAATCAAAATTTTCTTGGAGTAAGATTATAATTTCTTATTTAAGATCTTGGTATAATATTTTCATTTATTTATTTGTGATATTGTTTGATATTTGTTTTGAATCATAATTTTTTTCATATCTTTAAAAATATAAAATCCTTTAACTTGTTTTTCCATAGTTAGTTATTTTTATATAAATTGATTTCCCTTTTAGTTATTTATGATATTGTTTGATATTAGTTTTTATTACTAATTTTTTCATATTTAAAAAATAAATAAAAAAATAACTTATTTTTTTTCATAAATGTATTTTAAATGGTTTCAAAGCGACAAAATACCTCGACTATCCGTGGTCGTACTTCTAATCTCCAACCTTTCTCTCTCCCTCATACCTATCTAAATTCTTATCATGGTGATATACATGTTCCCGTATATGGAGTAGATTCTCCAAACTTCAAAATATATTCTTGCCATGATAGTGGTGGTGGTATTATTGTCGATGGTTCGAAGTCTTGGAAGAGAACATCTTAGGATATGGGACCACTTTACTGAGAATTGTGATAATAAATCAAATCAGTGTAATCATTGTTCGGGATCATATAACTATAAGATTAGAACTAGAAATTAAAACACCAGGGATATGACGAGACATTTATCGTCTCATACCCTTATTGATCATTGTAAAATTTATAAAGAACGGAATACATCTATAAATCCTCAAATCGATCAAGTTTTTGAGTTTAATCAGAATACATATAAGGAAGAAACCATGATATATGTTGTTGGTACTTCAAACCGTTTTGTTTTGGCGATAATTGAGATATGTTAATTTGATGTGTAACAGGGTAAATCCAAGAGCCACACGCATCCCACATAGCTCTATGTAATTGGAAAATTTTAAATATATCATGATACTATGTTAGTTTTGCCATGGAAGCAAAGTTTATAAAGTATTTTCATCAAATCTCAATCGCTTATGCTATTGGGTGTATTTTTTTACTATTTTAAACGACGAACCTGATTTATATTTTTAGTTAATTACTTTTTATAAAGCCTTACAACGTTCTGAAGATGTAACCTATAAACCTGGAGTATATATTCTATAAGTTGACGATTATATTGATAAAATGTATAACAGGTTTATTAAAAGATACATGAGAAATATAAATTTTAAATCTTCAAGTATATTGGTAATATTATCTATAGAGGTAAATAATATTTACTCAGTATGACTCCGAAAATCCTCTAGATATCTTAAGGTGGTGAAGTACCAAAAAAGTCGAATTTCCTATTCTTTGCAGGTTGACCAAAGATATTTTTTTCAATACCTATGTTTACAATCTCAAGTGAATGTGCTTTTAGTTAGGCCATGTTGCAACGCATGACTAAACGAACAAGATTGACAGAAAAATCACTTGTAGTTCTTGTTGCAATCAAGGGCTGGACATCTTCGATGAATTTCCAGACAATATAGAAGATGAACTTGAACAAGATGTTATGGATGAAGCTGAAGATGAAGCTTCAGAAAGTGAGTATGAAGATTTTGAACAAAACAATGATAAATCAAGATGAATTACATTTGTAATTGAATTTTTAATATATGGAGTTCAGTTTACGAACATTTGTACAACTCTTGGCCAACAAGAGTATAAACTATGAAAGAATTAATTCAATAAAATTTATTTTTTAACTTTCAATCTCATAACAGCACTTGTACTAGTAAATAATAACAAAATGTAGCAACACTTGTAGTATTTATAATCAAACAACAACAATAATAATCAAAGTGTAATAATAAATCTATAATAACCTTATACTACTTTTAAATTATAATATACAAACTATGTAACAATTTGTTTATCAAACAATAACATTGACTTTTGTTTACTTTTAAATTATTATATACAAACTGTATAACAATTTGTTTCATAGACATTTCAGGTAGACGTTTCTGCTTCCCTAGTCTCGTAGTGTATTTAATGGGTGTTCCGCATGACCGACGTAGGACTGTTTTACCCGTTACTCTTACGATTGACCGATGTAGAAGTGCTCCTCGCCACAACCACCGATCTCTCATTCTAGATCTATTCGAGAAATTTTTGAGTGATGATTTGGATTTCTTTTGCTTTCGGTACGCCTCTCATTTTCTCATCTTTATTATCCTCTATATTCTTTGTTGTAACACAAAAATCTGTGTTACACTTATCGTCTGTCCCAAATTATTCCGTAATTTTATATAATCGATAGTAATAACTATATTGTTTTCTAACTGTACTCGTGTATTTATGAGCTTTCAAAATATGCTCCATTACTTTGTAATTTATTTATTATATATATAATTTTTAAAAAACAAAAAAAAAGACAATAACAACATTTGTACTAGTAAATAATATCAAAATATAATAATACTTGTAGTATTTATAATCAAAGCATAATAATAACCAAAGTCTAATAACAAAAGTAAAATAACCTTATACTACTTTTAAATTATAATATACAAACTATATAACAATTTTGTTTATCAAACAATAACAACATTTCTACTAATAAATAAATATCAAAATAAACAACACTTATAGTGTGCATAATCAAACCATAATAATAATCGAATTCTAATAATAAAACTATAATAATATTATACTAATTTTAAATTACAATATACAAACTATATAACAATTTGTTTATCAGACAATGACAATAGTTGTACTAATAGATAATATCAAAATATAACAACACTTGTAGTATTTATAATCAAACCAAAATAATGATAATAAGATTCTAATAATAAAGTAAAATGGCTTTATATTATTTTAAGATTATAATATTTAATTTATATAACAATTTGTTTATCAAATAATGTTGTTTATTATAAACATAATATAAAATCGATTGGCGGGGCTGTTAATTTTGGCATGACAGACGTGTGCATGATGTTAGCGTGTCCATAACGTTGTCGTGTTCTATTCGATCCTACTAGAGTTCTGATGGGATCCCGCACATCTTTTTCGTGTCATATCTCGTTTGCTACCTTACGTGGATATATGTGAAAAAGCTTTGTACTTTTTGGATTTTCGATCTCACCCATATAGAGAAGAGAGTTGCATTTCAGCAATGCTCGTTGAATCCAAATAAAAAAAATTACCTATGAGCAGCTAGAAGATATTGGATGCACAATTATCGAAGAAAAAGTCTATATCGAAACTAAATATCAATGGAAACAAAACTAGTATAGATAAAATTATCTTTAATATCGACCGAAAAATCTATTCTATTTGTCTTTGTACTTATATTTATATTATTAGTATATATCGTATTGTATCTTTTTAATTCAAAAATATTATTAAACTTTTTTTTTATAATATTTTAATAACAACAAATTTACATTTAATTTTGGTCTTTTAGATCCAGATATGTTATTAAATAACACATAATTTGGTAAGAAAATTCCAACTCAAATGCCCTCACCGGATCCATATATTTAATTTCGACAGATATGTTAAGATAAAAGCATTTTACAAAATTAATTTTTTTTATCTAAATGGTCAAAATCTATTAATAAAAAATCGTTTCTCATTTTTTTTCTAGAAAAAACCTTCCATCTATATTTTTTTTGGCAAAAGAACTGATTTATTAATATCGAACCCAAAATACAATCAGATACAAAATAGAGGCCCAAAAATACAAGTCCAAAGATAAAGAAAAGGCTCAGGTCCAAATAGAACCCAAACCCTAGAACTAACACCTTCTTCAGATTCAATCCCTAATTCACAACCATAATTTCAACCCTTCGACGCCATCTTCATCCTCAAGCTCTCTTCAACACCAAACAACAGCCACCAGACTCAAAAGCCACCATCAGATCGATAGCCACCACCAGTCTCACCCATCACCACCAGAACAGCCACATTCTTACCCAGCACCACCAGAACAGCCACTTACCCAGCACCAGACTCAACGCCCACAGCCTCACGACAAACTCAACCCGGGTCGATATACCCCACACCGAGGCTTTCAAGGGTTACAATAGCCAGAAGCTCAACCGGAGCGTCAACAACCGAGAAAGCTTTACCTCCCTTCTCCTTCAAAGCCCATTTCAAGATCCAGTCAGCAGCCGCATTCTGGGTACGAGAAACGTGCCGGAGGGTCATAGAAGAGTGAATCAATCTGCGACAAGTAGCAACCATCGAGAAGGAAGCATCAGTACCGTTGGCCAGATTGTCGATTAGGGTCTGACAGTCAGACTCTATGTCGACATTCGACCAACCGTTTCTGCGACAGTAGATTAGGGCCTCCAGCAGAGCCAAACACTCCGCCATGAAAGGGCCAACCTTGCCAAAACAGAAGCCATGACCAGAGAGCAGACTACCATGCTCATCTCTAACCAAGAAGCCACCACTTGCTTCACCGGAGAAGCTGCAAGCGCCGTCTACATTAACCTTTAGCCTGCCAGGAGGAGAAGTCAGCCACTTCAGGTACCTTAGCTTATTCTTTCTTTTATAGACCGAGAGATAACCCAGGGCAACACCAGCCTTTTGAACACCTGACCAATGAATAGATTTTAAGGAACCATTAGAATCAATACCATTAATGACTCTGTTTATGCTATTAATAACACTATCAAACCTATCAAAAGAACCTGTAAACTTGCTAGAATTCCTATTACGCCAAATTGTCCAACATATAATTTGTGGGACAAGATGAGTAATATGGAACCTACCATTCGAGGCCCAGAACCATCTATAGAACACATGACTAATGGTCATGAACCTGCTTAAAGGTACCCTGAAAAGAACCCCATAGTAGTTCCACAGAGACCAGGCATAACTACAGTTGATGAAGAGGTGATTCTTCTCTTCACAACTGTAGCAAAACTGACATTTAGAAACAGATGTGAAATGTCTTTTAGAAAGGATACTATCAATTGGGATAATTTTTTTTAACAACTTCCAACAAAGAAAAGAAAATTTACTTGGGATAAAATGACTCCAATTTTTTTTTTAAAATGTTATGCTTTGTATTTTTAACTCTGATTATATCCCAAGTTAAGTTAGTGTTAAACTTTTTATTCTTAGAAATAGCCCATTCTATCTTATCTTCCTGGTCATGATCAATCTTTACACACTTGATGTGTGAGATACGATCATGAGACAGGAAGTTAAGCAAAGAGAAATCCCAATTGTTATCCTTCCAGAAAGTTAAGACCTTAGCAGGAAGCAGCCAAGTCCTATAATCAGACTCAGTAGCAATAGGAGACATGCCATGCCAGGCATCTCTCCAAAAGTCCACATCTCCTCTGCCTAATTGCCAATGAACATAACCATCAGCCTGAGCCCAAATAGAAAATAAGCGCTTCCAAGTAATAGAATCAGTAGTTTTACAATCAGCAATAGAAGGATGACAATTAAGACAGTATGTGTGATGCATCAACTCAACCCAAAGAGACTGGCCTTTCCTGAACAGAAACCATAACTTGAAAGTGAAAGTGGTTTGGATATCAGATAATAACTTGATATTCAAGCCACCTTCATCAAAGGGCTTACAAAGAAAGCCCCAAGAGGTCCAATGGATGGCTCTATCATTATAATTGGACCTCCAAAGAAACTTGTTGAAACACAATTCAATCTTATTGAGAATAGCCTTGGGGATTAGAGTGTTCTGCATCCAATAGTAAACAATGGGATGAAGAACACTCTTAATGAGAGATAACCTCCCCCCAAAGGACAAAGATTTCATATCCCAAATCTGAATTTTATTATAAATAGCAGACAACAGATTAATAAAATTCCTTCCCTTGTTATTTGCAGAAATGCTGATTCCCAAATACTTGAAAGGGGCACGATCAAGCTTGAAACCAGTGGCAGATTTCAACCTGGAGTTAGCAGCAAAAGCCAGCCTTGTTGAGGTAACAATCTTGGTTTTGTCCTTATTAATCATTTGACCAGAAGCATTCTGATAATTTTCAAGCAACTTGCACAGGTTAACAAGGGAAGGAGCTGCACTATTAGAGAAGATTACAATATCGTCAGCGAAGGCAAGACAAGGTAAAGTATACCCTGACTTAAGATAGTATTTCATGGTAGGATTAGAAGCATAAAGACAGGAGAGACCCCTTAGGAGAGCCTCCTCAGCAAGAATGAATAGGCTAGGGGATAAAGGATCCCCTTGCCTTAATCCATTCTTTTGAGGAAAAAACCCTATACTACTACCATTAATTAGAATAGACACCATTACATTAGAAATAAGAGAGTGGATTAATGCCAACAGACCATCAGAGAAACCAAATTTCTGCATAACCTTGATGACAAAGGCATGAGACATTCTGTCAAATGCCTTTGTCATATCCAGCTGCATAATAATGTTCCCTTTAGAAGGTCTTCTATTAATATTGTGCAGCATTTCCTTAATAATAAGAATATTGTCATGAATAAGCCTATCCCTAACAAAAGCACCTTGACATTTAGAAACTATCTTAGGAAGAATAAGAGCCATTCTAGTGTTTATTAGAGATGAAATGAGTCTGCTAATAATAGTGCAAAGGCTAATAGGCCTAAAATTATTCCATGAGATAGGATTAGAAGACTTAGGGATAAGACAGATCCCAGTTGCAAAGACCCCCTTAGGAATATTCATGCCCCTGAGATAAGCATTGATAGACTGACAAAGATCATAGCTAATAATACCCCAACAAGTCTTAAGAAAATGGCAATTAAAACCATCAGTGTCAGGGGCACTGTCATTTTTCATAGCAGAAACAATAGTCCACATCTCCTCTTTAGAAGTAGCCTTCATAATACTATCATTGTCACTAATACTAACAAGAGTAGGAATACTACTAAGAATAGAATCATTAATATTATCATCCTCACAAGAATAGATATCACCAGAAAGAATGTCTTTAAAGTAAGACTCAGCAGAGCAAGCAATATCAGACTCTTTAGATAACCAGATACCCTTATCTTTAATCCCCAAAATAGAATTCTTTTTCTTTTTGTGAGAAACATAGGAAATATAAAGTTTAGTGTTACCATCCCCACTACTTAACCAAGAATTATAGCACTTCTGCCTCCAGTAGCTTTCCTCATTCTTAAGGGCATGAATAAGCAGACTATTAGCCTTATTTAAATTAGCTTTAGATTCACTATTGTTGACAACCTGATGACTGCTTTCCATAGTAGCCACATTCTCCATAGCCTGCTTCACTTTGCTAAAAATGTTACCAAATTTATTAATATTCCAACCCTTAAGAAACTTTTTAAGTCTCCTAAGCTTATACCAAAAGACCATATTAATGTCACCCTTGCAATAAATGTTCCAATTAAGAGTAACATCAGTGATGAAATCAGGATGGTCAGCCCAAGCATTAATAAATTTGAAGAAGCCTTTCTTTTGAGAAGTAGAACTAATAGGATTAGACAAAGTAATCAAGAGAGCCTCAACAGGAATGTCCTTTGCAGGAACTAATAGGATTAGACAAAGTAATCAAACTAATAGGGTTACCAGTATCACTAGCATTACTAGGAGCCTCAACAGGAATGTCCTTTGCAGTAATCATAGACTTAAGCCTTCTTGTGTAAACCTTAATAAAAGGAAGAGTGTCTTTAGTGTTTTGTGTACTTGTGTCCTTAACAGCGCTCTGACTATCTGTACTAGCCACTCTGTTATTATCCTCTTCTTTATTAATAACATCTTCTTTGTTCAAAGATTTCTTGCATTTCCCAGAATCATGCCCTAAGTGATGACATGTTTTGCAGTAAAATGGCACGTTCTTATAACTAACACCGATCCAGCAACCATCATGATCACCAAACCCACCCAAACTTTTCTTTTCAAAAACCTAGATACATCAATCTCAACCAATGCATATCAAGCATTAGTTTTAGCCCGATTGATTTCAGGAACCACAACTTGATGTACCGAACCCAATGAAGCAGCCAGTTCTTGTATAATAGACCTATTATACAGAGACTCAGGCAACTTCTCAAACCTAACCCATAGCAATGCCACAGGACATTCATAGTTTCGACTATTTTGCAGACACCACTTGATGATCCTGATAACCTTGCCATCCACACTCCAAATTTTTTTTGACCAAAACCTGTCGACGTCTTCCAACAAGGTAAACTCAATAAGGATCTGCCTTGAGTCAAGAGTAACATAAGTAAAAGAGCCCTTGAACTTGAACCCATCAAGAAATGCCTGAAAAACAGCCCTTTTGGGAATACCAAGACTGGATTTAACAACAAGGGTATGCCTAGATTGAGCCACCAGAGATGCTTTAACGTGCTTTGAGAACCGAACGACATTATGATCATCGAAGCTAGAAACATCAACAGGATGAAATTCAGAACATTCAGACCTGTTCTTTAATACATCAGAGAACAACCTTTTATTCTCTTCGCGTCTTTCGTTAGCATTTTGATTCGCCGATTCCAAATCCTTCGTACCACTCAAAGGAGGGAAATCATTGTTATTTAGAGTTGCCATGCTACACAAAACAACCCACAGCAAACAACCAAGAAGAATGTGCACCAAAAAGCAGAGTGTTCATGCGAAAACCCACAGCAAGCAAGAACCGGCCTAATCAGCCAAAACCCGACCTCAGCAGCCTCCAGGAGGGAGGCCCTGCACCGGAGCAAACCACGATCAGCAACCATGAGCAAACCAGCAGCAACCACGAGAAGAGGAGGGAAGGAGATGAACAGAAGGGAGAAGAAAAGATGATGAAAAAGGAGAAGTTTCTTGGAAATCAAGAAAGCATAATCATTTCTTCGAGAAAAAGTTTCTCATCCATAACGATATCATGAAAGAGGTGGGCTTTAACCAACCTTCCATCTACATTTGGTTTAAGTGAATTTGTTCCGAATTAAATATTTACTAAGTGATAAATTTAATAGATCAAACGACATAGTGTACGTTAATTTTTTCTTTAATTTTATTTCATAATTGACGTTCTTAATAATAGTAGAGATATTCTCACACCAAACCTTTAAAGACTGGGTCAGGGCTTATAGCCCTCCCCAACAATTACGTATAATGAGTATACTGGACATGTAATTTTCAATAAATTTCTGGTGAAAGATGAAACTGTTGCAAATAAATATTTCTATTACGTAAACATATAAGATTTTGTTCTCTGTCTTGACACTAATTCAAATCGAACTGTTTCTAAACACTGGTCATACTCTGAAAACATTACAAGGCTTTTACCATGTCCGTAGCTGTACAAACCCTATAATAATAAAGTTCAAATCTCTTGACATTGTTGAATTTTTTTTTTAAAGCAAATTGAATGCCATTGTTCCAAGGAAAGCATCACCAGCTTATCTAAAAACCTGATTAACAGTGATTCCGCTCATATCAGGCTGTAACTCCTTCATATAATACTTGGATTTTCTCGACAGATTGATCCTCCTCCTCCTTTCTTCAGGTATCATATCAATGGAACATTCCTGGAACCCACGTCGGACAAACCAATCTGCTGTTCGGGTGGTGAGCAGGAAAAGCATCTCTAATCCAAGCAGTGGTGCCTTTTTTTCAATGTAATCTGCAGAAAATAGATTGGATATAAAAACAGAAATGCAAGAGTTACAATCACTAGGGAATGTTTATAATCTGCAATAATAATAATATAAAAACATAGAACTCTTAATATACGGATAAAGATCTTTACCGAGTAATTTATCTCCCTGTCCTTGTCCTCTGCAATCAGAAGAAACAGCAATACAAGCAACTTCTCCACATTTCTCTTCGAAGTAAGGAAAAAGAGCTGCGCACGCAATAATTTGGCCTTCCCTTTCAACGACAATGAATGACTCTAATGCTTTTAGTAGCTATCATCACAAATAATACAAAGTCAGTAGCCTACACAAACTCGAAAAGGGAAAACAATATAACTATTTATGATTGTGAAAAAGTTATTAGGTACGCCAATGGAACTCACCTCTTCATCAGTTCTCCGGACCAATATTCCTGATTCCTCTAGAGGTAATATTATTTGTCTAATTCCTTGGAGATCTTCGACCTTAGCCATTCGAGTTCCTTCATAAACATCACTGAAACCAGTACAAAACACAAAAAATAAATAAACGGGGAAGAAAACAACTTCCGGACTTTGAATTTAATAAGTAATCTCCAGACTATGAGGCAATTGAGAATAGACTAGAGTCCCCTGAATTCAAACTATTACACTATTGGTCCATGTTTATCAAACATACATTACTAATCCACCTTTTCCAAATATTATTATATCAATTACGGCCTCAAAGTCAGGGACTAGTAGTGTAACGTTTTAAATTAAGGGGACTCATACATGGCGGAATGAAATCAGAACCCGGCTAATAGGCCGCTGTGCATGAAGGAATGAAATTTTACGAAAGCATTGGAATATAGTGATCCACAAAATGAAGGCATAAAAAAAAACAGGATCGGCAGTGAGCACCATTGGCTTTGGTAAAATTTTTAAACTGTGTAATTGACTAAGAGAAAGTTTAGATTAAGATTTAAAGTTTCTTAAAAGAAATTTGAAGGAAGCAGATTGAATACCTAGCCACCATAGTCCCCACACCATCCCTTTTGAAAAGCTCAAGTAATAAAACACCACTTCTGGTGCCATCTAACAAATGAACTCTCTGAACACCTCCCTGATAAGACGAAGAATCGATTTATTTACTTTGACACAATTACTTGAAGTAACTTGCAATTTCTCTAGAATCACACATCATGATGAAATAAGAGTAAGAAAACACATACACTGAGTACTTATTCGTTAAAACTTTTTTGTTTTCCTTTTCAGCGAAATTTCCAAACAGAGTATTTTCATTTTATTTTCAAAAGAAAAAAATAGAAAGCCTGTTTGTTTCATGAAATTGAAGTGTTTTCATTTCAATAAATATGCATGTTATAAAAATATAAAAGTTTTAAAAAAAAAATCAGCTTGTTATGGAAAACAGTTTTCACTTTATATCCTAAATTTTTTTAATAGAAACCACAGGCGTATTCAGAATCTCTAAGAAAATAATCTTCAATTTGAGCAGCCAAACAAGTTTCATCACTTTCCATTTCAGTGCCAATGAAAACCAAAAACAGTAAACAAATTTACAAACCAAAAACAGTCTATGAAAATGAAGATAATCCAAATGGGGACATCATGAACTTACTCTGCAAACAAAAGCTGCTGCAGCCAATTCGGAAAGATAGCCATTCAATCGACTTAGTCTCTCCTGACCACCAATAGCAAAACCTTGTTCACCAGACCATATCCCATTTCCATTATCAAAACCAATACCGTTCTGAAATGTAGCAGAGTGCTTTTTATGGATAGCGCTACCATTTTGAGAAGGAAATGTTCCGTTTGAATCATTTTGTTTAGGAAAGGAAAGACCTTTTTCACCAACAGCTTTTACATAGTTGGCAGCTATTTCACTTTGCTTGACCCGTTTCCGGACTAATGTATCTGCTTCCTGAAGTGTCAAGAAACGAATCAAGTGTCCGCTTTCGTCCAAAATTGGACCGTCCATTATGCAAATAAGCTTATCTGCTCCAATCGCTAAAGCGCATGCTGTTGCAACCTCGTACATGCTGAAAATGATAACAGCGCAATCGTATTTGCAGTTAACTTCAGGTCAGCATATCAGATAAGTCACTTAAAGATGTGTTTAAATTAAAATAACAAGACACCAAGTTTACACTCATATATCAATAAATCAATGCATCTAAATATTTTATGATTAATATACAATCTTTTTAAACTTATAGTTGAGTTACAGAAAGTATGATCAACGAAAGAAATCCATCAAATGTGAAATATACTTATGGCATGGTTTTCATGATAATATACGCGCCTTTGAATGGTGGTTAGTCCCAACTATGAGGAGTTTGAGAATTTAGTCTCTTGACTTCAAAACATAACACCAGGGAATTCCCCGATAAACACGGCTAGTCACCGGGTACTACCAGTGTTTATACTTTTAATTTCCAGGTAAGCAGTATAGTAATTATAACAAGGAAATAGTGTTACATTTAATAAATGGGAGATCACTCAAGTAACATTATAAAGTTAGAGAATCACGGACTAACTTTTATTCAGAACCTAATATATACATTATCAAGTAGTACTTTATCAAAAAAGAGAAAAAGGAAAGAATCATAATGTCCCCTCCACTAACTCTAAGTAAATCAGCCTACTACTAGTAGTTTTACATCTTCAGAATTGATAAGAACTTTCACTCAACCTTGCAACTATAATTTCAGGCATCTTTTTTATAGTTTTTGGGATGGTTTGACTTTTGAGGAAATTACAGGTGAAAAGGGAATTTTGAGGAAATATCGATAATCCATGGAATGAATTGATGCTAGAAGAAATCAGTCAACAAAATGATTTGTAAGAAAATGAAATAAAAAAAAAGTAATATTACTGTTGGCCAGCCTTAGAGCATACTTGCAATTTAAAACTTCACCAGAAGAGGAGTGGCCCAGGTTCCTTAGCAAAACTATAGAGTCACCGTCAAGCCTCTCTCGGATGCGGATAGCGTCGACCTTCTTAACTTCACCTGTTGCTCCAAAATCAACACCATCAACAGCACCTCTCCTCTGCAAAAGTATTAAGACTCACAGTTGGGACGACATGCAAACAGTAATAGATGAGAAAGTACCATAAAAAGAGAGCAGAAGTGTCAGGGCGGAATTGAGCCAATTTTTTTTTTAAAATTGAAAGCTCGGAGTTAGCTTGACCTTTATAGAAACAAAATGGTCAAGCTAACTTCTGTGTACATGTTTTCGTAAAATAAAAACACTTTCTAATTTTCTGTGTACATTACAAGGTATCCTTCTGTGTACATGTTTTCGTAAAATAAAAACATTTTATAATTTTCTTTAGATTCATATGGCCAATTTTTACTTCAAATTTGTATTCTTTTACAATACACCATAGATACTATGACTTTTAACTTTTTATTTACACATTATAACCTAACTTGTTGGTTTACAAGACACCAAACGACCTCAACGTCAAGCTTGATTCCTTTTCAGTTTCGGCTTAGTAACAAAGTGTAAATTACTGCAATTAAGTTCTCCAGGCCCAGGCACACAACCCTTCAAGGATCGGTGTAAGATTAAAGAATGTACTTCATAAAAACAAATCGGACTTTCTACAGAGTAGGAAACCTCACCTTGGCTGCGAGGAAGTTACCAGTATCAACCATAACACCATCTTCATGCAAACGCTTACTATCTCCGTGTCTACGTACATTGCATATAGGGGGTCTGGGAGAAAGTTTTGACTCTATCATCACAGAAATTGCACCTGCAGCTTCTTCTGCTGCCTTTAAAGATTCTAGATCTGTTACTCTGTATCGCCCTTCATAATTAGGCTCATGCCCTGCAATACATAATTGATTAAACACTACAAGTATCTAGTGACACATATAGGCGACAGCTTCTTATAACTGAAACCCGGCAGGTTTTCATAATTAGAGTTGCGAAACTATTAACCTTAGGAATAAGAATATTCACATAAACATTTCATAATTCGATATAGACAACAGTTTAAGTAGCAACATCATCCAATCCAAATAGATTATAAAAAATACTGGATGCTTCTAAATTTTGCACTCTGATAATAGACTCCGATAAGCATTTCATGATCTGAAGTAAACAACACTAACTTTAGGACAAACTTAATCCGAAAGCTTACCTCTTTCAGCTAAAAGCTTGTCTATTTGAACATGGGTTCCAGGAACCAGAACAAACTTAATCCCCAAATGATGAAGAAAAGCTATGTCCTGTAGATATATAACACCATAAACTTTGTGTTCCTTAAAAATAGAATTTTTGAGTGAGACATTTACACAAACACCATTAGTTATCTATTTTGCTAAACCATGAAGAAGAAATTAAAGAAAGCTAAAGATATTAACCTTCAAAATTGGATCCAAGGAAGGGCTAGAGACGATCTCGCTGGAGATAATAACAACGAATGTTCGACCTCTGTGAGCCCACAAGTAAGGCCACGCCTCACGGAAGTTACGCAAGTAATTCTCGTCCACCGAGTTGTTAATACATTCCGCGCTTCCACCACCTCTCTCACCATCGTCCATCACCGCGCATTTCTCTGGTATAACGCCGTTGCCTCCCTCCATCGCCACCCATTTCAACGGTTTTCGAGAAAATCCCAACCAAAACCGATTTTTCACTCCGGCGATACTCGTGCATTTGCTGCGAGACGCATGAGGCTTCAAACGACTGGTTTGAAGAGGTATCATTGAGTAATTTGAAAACGAAGAAACAGCCATTGATAGAGCTTGGGTTCTGAAGCTAAATTATGGGGGTTTTGTTCTTTGAGCAAGAATAAATGAGTGAATAAATAGAGCAGGACGATGACTTCGATCGGTGGCGGATGACACGTGGCGGCGGTGCGAAGATTTGGAGGTGATGGAGGAAGCGAGCAGCCGCCGCTAGATAACTAAGAGGTGGATGACTTCGCCGAAATTTTTGAACCATTCTGTACGTATCATTTTGGCAAGTGAGGTCTTTTCATATTAAATTCCGCTAAGAATATATTTACATTTTCTTTTCCAAAAGAAAACCTTTTACTTCTGTACTAAAGGTTTTTAAAAGTTTTACAAAACTTGGGGAATTATAGTACAATTCGACAGTTTTAAATTGGAAAACTTCAAAATTTGGCGTCTCTTCATGATTGGAATTAAAAGTTTGAGTTCTTTTGCTCCAAAGCCACCATCATCTTCTCCACGAAATCCTCTCTTATGCAAAGCCTTTCTATTTAAACAATGTTTCTCAACGCGACCACCATCCTCTATCCAGCTTCACCACGTATCAAGCGACCTCTGTCCAGATTCACCACGGATCCATCTCTATGCCTGTAAGAAAACAAACCCAACAGTATCTAAAAAAGGATTAATCTGGATTGAAGTAGCTTAGTCCAAGCCTTTCGAGGAAGACAATAGCAAGCAAGTTCGAAGGGGCATCAAGATGATTAAAAGTAAAATTTTGCTTACATTTCAGAGTCCATTTCGCAAGTCAATCCATGACTTGGTTATGAGGTCTGGAAATGTGCTTAAGAGCCATCCTAGACCTAATAAGCTTTCTGCAAGCTATTGAAATGACATCTTTGAACCCAGATTGAGGTCTCTTAGCTAACTGATTTATTAGGATAAGAGAATCGGATTCAATATCAACCTCTGTCCAATTGTTTCCGTGACAGATAATCAAGCCTTCTAGCAGAGCTTTTGATTCAACAAGGATGGACGAGAGCTTTCCAAACATAACACCACTTGCTTGAACAATATCTCCAGAGCTATTTCTGATCAGAACTCCTCCACAAGCTTCACCATTTCTAGCGCAAGCCTCGTCCAGGTTCATTTTTAGTCTGCCACTTATGAGGGCATTCCACTTCAGGTAAAGCAGCTACTTGTATCTTTCAATTGATGTGCATCCAAGAGAGATTCCTACATTTAAAGCAATGCTTATAGTTTAGCTTATTAGAGACATTGATTCCTTTTATAATATTGATAATCAGGTCAATATCATTTCTAACATTAAGTTGTTGTCCTTTATATTTGACTCAATTTTTAACTTTTCAAATTACCCAGCATATAATCTGAGGAATAAGGTGAGTAACATGGAATTTTTTGTTTGAAAACCAGAACCAACATCTTAACATATGAGTTATCACCATGAAATGACTCATTTTAACCTTTAAAAGGCATTTAAAGAAGTTCCATAATTGCGAGGAAAAATTGCAGTTGACAAAAAAGTGATTTTTGTCTTTGTAATTGTTGCAAAACAAGCATTTTGAAGTCATATTCAGATGTCTCTTCATCGTGATAGAATCAATCGATATAAAGTTATTAATGAGTTTCCAAGTAATGAAAGAGAACTTCCTGGGGATGTTAGAACTCCAAATTTTCTGGAACAAACTTGATTGAACATGCTTGGTTCTCAGACTGTTCCAAGTAAGCGTCATGTTGAAATTCATATCATTTGAGTGCTTCCAACACATAAGATCATTTGTATCATGGCTAAGAATATATTTACATAGGATGTTATATTATTATTATTTCTTTTTTTATATATAATCAAATATGAATTCTATTAATAAGGGCAAAAGTTAAAAATTACAAAACTATTTGTCCAAAATTGAAAAGACAACAAATTAGGAGCCAAGACAAAATTGAACAAAATAGAAAAGGCACCAAGGATTTTGGCTCCCACCTAGCAAACAGAGGATAAATTTTGGACAAAAAAGGGCTACTATTCAATGAGATTCTTCTTTTACAACTACAAACTCTTTGTCTTCAAATTCACAACTCCAAAAGACCCAAGAAGCTCAACAAACTGGGCAAAAACAGGGCTCAAGCTCGACGAAAAGAACATGCACAAGGCTTCCATAGCAAACAACAATCAGGAAGCGAGCATGGAGTTAATCATCAACTATGTACCCCATACCTAGGCTTTCCAAGAGAATAATAATCATTAATCTAGTTGGAGCTGAAAATTGTTTAAATTTCTGATTCCGATTGCAGGACAGAGTCCATTTCGCAAGCCAATCAAAGGCTTGGTTTTGGACTCGAGAAACACGCCTCGAGGACATTTTAGGATGAATTAACCTTCTACAAATTGAGATCAATGAGTCGAGGTGCCAGTCAGCATTTCCTTCAACTAGCATATTGATAAGTAAGAAGCTGTCTGATTCAATGTCAACAACCGACCAATTGTTTTGTCTATAAATGATCAGGCCTTCTAACAACCCTCTTGACTCAGTAAGTAAAGGATTAAGCTTGCCAAATATGATGTCCGAACATCTATTTTTATTAATTTTTATATCGTTACAATTTACGTTTGTTAGATTTTATATTAATTGTGGACACCTTTATGGTTTGTGGGAAGAAAATAATTTATATTTTTTATTATTATATATATTTTATTTTATTATTTTTATTTTGTTAATCTCAAAAATTTTAAATATATTTATCTCACAACTTTGAAATTTTTCAAACCCACTACACAAACAAATTAAGATACGTAATACAAATATAAACGTATAAATTGTTTTTTTATTTCACTTTTCAAATTTTAAGTTATTTAAGTCTGAAAATTGGAATTACAAAAATTTAGTTTTTATATGTTTTTAGTTGTTTGTTTGATGGTTTGTTGGTCAAATAATGTGTGTAATCGGTAAATCTATTTTTATGATACTTATTTATAAACAATGTGTGATTTAGGTACTAAAACTCTTTGGTAGGGTATTCCATATCGCTCGATGAAGATACAGTTCGTCGCATATAGCGTGCGAACTTTACGTTTCTCATCGCACGATGTGTGTGATTTATGGGGTGATCATCGTGAGATGTGTACAATGTGTGTGATATTTATCATATGTTTCATGCGACTATATGTTAGTTCATTGTTATGAAATGTGCGATCAAGATGATACTTTATTGCATCGAATACGCGGTTTTTATTTTATTTTATTGTTATATTGTGTGACTTTTACATGTTTTCATATATGTTTTGTTGACTCGTTATATATGTCATGCGACCCTAATACACTGCATATATAGTTCTAAATTAGATATTTGTGTTTCTTTTGGTTAATTTTGGTTTGGGTTTTCATAAACTTAATATTTGGTTAGACACAATGATGGTAAATTTATGACTAGTGAACGTTCTCATGAAGTACCAACATCACGAGATATGATTTACAAAGTACTAAAGCTTCCCATAGTGTGCAACACAACAAATTGACTCGTAGTCATCAAGTTGTAGAGTTGGATTCGGACAACGAAGTTACTCATTCTCCTATTCCTCATACGAGCCTTTTTGAAGCATA
This sequence comes from Limnanthes douglasii subsp. nivea, assembly GCA_036936605.1. Classification (NCBI taxonomy): domain Eukaryota; kingdom Viridiplantae; phylum Streptophyta; class Magnoliopsida; order Brassicales; family Limnanthaceae; genus Limnanthes; species Limnanthes douglasii. The sequence continues at coordinate 312,590,335 of JAUPFV010000001.1, forward strand.
CGGTAACAGTAGTAGCCCATATAGAGTGCAAACCTCGGGACAGGTGTTTGCAAACACCAATATCCATGTTCTTTGATTGTATCTGAACCATATTAAAAACTAAGCTCATAGTGTATTCATAGATGATGTAATTTTTTTAAAATGTATAAGTGATTATTTTATATATTTTTTAGTTTCAAACATCACTACATTATTACTATATGTACGATATTATTCGGCAATGCTATTTTCATCGATAGACTATAGTCAGAGAGCAGGTTATGTTACGCCAATTGGGCCTCGTATCGACTGTCTGGACAAGTTGGTATACAAACATCCACTTGATTGTGGTATTTCTCTAAAGTTGGCATGCTGAGGCATCGTCTTTGCATTTTCCTTTCGATGAGATGATATTGTCCCTTCACGACTTCCATGCGATTATGGGTTTTCTCATAAAAAGTATGTATTTAGATCTTCTTGAGTATGCTGGTGATATTAGAGGGGTCCGGGTTTGTTCTGTTATGTTTGTCCTTAGACCGACCTATATTATAAAAGAGACTAAGATGTTGTATAGTAGAGATATAATTTTTTTTCGCATTTTGTGTTTATAAGATACTTATTTTACTAGTCGTTATCATGATGATGTTGTCACTGATGATTGTATCAGTCATGTTATCCAAGGTTATATCTTATATGTCTTAGGTAGTGCGATATTGACTAACAAGACTGGAAATATGACTTCACTCGATTATTTATAATATGTATAATTAATATCATATGGTTTTAGCCCAATTATACCATGCCATTGGACGGAGTTTGCTCCATGGTACTACTTGTATATGTTGGTTTATCATGATGTTAGAATTTTGGATTTTTAATCATTTTCCTTAGATAGTGGCCCCATTATACAGTGGGTATGCTATCACATCACTACACATGTGTCAATATACACCACAAATTTTTTTCTCAAACCAATCTATTCAAGATGATATTTGATACATCATATTTATGTTTCGAGAGATCGATGTAAATTTTAATTAACACTTTGAAATCAAAATTTATATGTGATAAGTCTCAGAATATTTAGGGTGGATTATCGAGAAACGTGTACGAAAAGGGGTGTCAGGCGAATAAGTACAAGATTCTAAGAGAGAGAATATAGTCAAAATGAAGTACTAATCATTGAAAGATCCCCTTTTGGGGAGCAAAATCTTTCCTTATATAGTATGAGTAGTGGGCCCCACTATCACATACTATATTTCCTCTAATCACATGTTACCCCCTGTATTTATACTTATGTCTCACATTTCCTATTTTTACAAATAGGTCCCTATGGATTTATATATACAAATTAGAGCCTTTATTTTTTTTGGTATTATATGCCTTTATTAGTAGCCCTCTAGTTTTGCGGAAGACTGAGCAAAAACTATTTGAATCCATGACCGTCAGGTCAAGATTCTCCGGAGCCGTTGATTGTCGAGCCTTTTCATATACCGTGGTCGGATCAGGTCGGGATTCTTTGCGAGCTTGACTGTCGATCCTTTGCCATTGGTCCAGAATGTCGACCCTCTATGATCGACTTTGCCAAGCGTCGAATTTCTAACTTAATATGCTGCGACGGACTAGATACATACAAGGTTAAATCCAAACTTCTTGGGCCATTTTTGTGGGTTTTGGGCCGAATTAATTTCTGAAAATCCCATCACGCTTCCTCTTTGAAACCGGTTATCGAACCATCCACATGTCCTTCTTTAACTTGTCAGTGTGTTTTTCATAATTGATTATATACGCGTGTGTCATAAATCTAGCCCCCTAGGTCTGTTGTAGCTGTTCAGATGGACATGTGTCTCATGGTAACTGGGTCGTATTTTAACTAGTATTTTGGTTAAGCGACTCTTGGTATTCCCGAGGCTCTTTTCGATTGCACTTCTCCATGGGCGGACCTTTGACACGCCTGCTTACTCTATAAATAGCTCTTCTCTTTCACTCTTATATTTCAACTAAGTGGTTTAGAGAGATAAACTCTGGCTGTTCTTCCTTTTCTAGAGAGAGAAAATCCTACTTAGTTTATGAGAAGGCCCACATCTCACAAAAAATTGATGAAAAAACCCGACTCCCCTAAGAAACCAGTCTTTCGTTTCATCGACTACCTACAAATCCCCGACCGGGCCGAAGAATATCGAGCCGCAGGGTTGATCCACAAAGGTGTCGTTTCACCATTGTATTTAGAGCCGTTGATCTTTCCAAAACCTAGAAAACCAGGCCCCTCGAACCTTTCACCCAACATAAATCTTCCGACCCCCCAAAGAGCTTCTTCGTCGAGGCCTACTGCTGCTCACTATTCTCCCACGAAATATTTGCTGAAAATCTTCCCACATCTTCTAGACTTCATAATACTACCAACTGACCCAAGACTCCGTTTTTTACTATGGGTGATTCCAACTCCTCATCTACTCCTCCTCATGAATACGTCCAAGTGACCCCGACCATCATCGGACGTTGAACCGGTCCCAACACTGCGACTACCGCTAAATGAGTGGTCCAACAAGATGAAGAGAGAAGGAAACATGAAGAAGTTGCTGGTAAAAAGGCTGGAGTTACAGCACCTGGCCACGTCCGCACCCATCGTAGCTCAAGTGTTGTCCTTGCAACTCTTTCCCCCCGTGATTTGACATCTGCTGATAAATACCTGCCCACGGGAGCAAAAAATGCCGAGGCCGTGAAACAACTCATAATATTTCTAAGAAGGCTGCATCAGCGGATGTCGGAGGCAAAATCATTGAAAGAACTGGCCATAAATCCTCTTCCAAGAGAGCTGCACCGGCAAAAGCCGAGGAGGAACCTGCTAAAAAAGCTTCACACAAACCTTCTAAGGCAACAATATCAACATGGGTCGACGGCGTCGCTGCTGGAAAATTCACATTTAAACCTTCCTCCAAAGTCTCCGCACCGGTGAAAGTAAAAAACAAAGATGCTGGGATAACTAGTCAAATAGCCTCTAAGACATCTGTACTGGTAAAAGTCGATGACGCACCGGTAGAAGTTGAACATGAAAAATCCAAACCAGACGTTCCAACAAACCTGGCAGCTAGAAGTACCATAGTTGTGTGTGACGTTGAAAGATAGTCACTGCCTTCTGGAACTAATGACGTTGTAACCGGTTACCACATTCGTCTGAGCAACGAACATATCCTATCCCTTTTCAACGATAAATATATGTATTACTCTCCTGATGATGATGAGGGATTAAAGAGAATATGAGGGGTCCCTCAGTGCGTTAACGTCCGCTTTCCCAAGCCTGGTGAGACTCCTTTATCTGTAGAGGCTTGAGAAATAGTGTTTTTCACCGAGCTCTTCAATTAGGGTTTGCGACTTCTCCTTGATCCCAAAATCGTCAGGTATTTCGAGATCCTTGAGATATGTCCGAGCCAACTAACCCCTAATGCTTGGTACACTCTGATGTCTACCATCATGGCTTCTCGACTATCAGGGATCCCAATTTCCATGGAAAAATATATAGGGATCTTTGGGCTATCCAAATCTCTGAAGCTTCCTTTTTTCTACTCATCCTTGGCCAACCCAAAAAATATAGTAAATAACCTGCTGGAAGCTGATATATCGTAGAAGTACCGGTTTGTCTTTGTTAGCGGGGCTTGGGAAAACGGTCGAGCCTATAGCAAAGAAAATCCGACGCGTCTTACGTTCAAGTGGACTCCTAAGGGTATGTATTTTTTTTTAATTTTACGGTGACTATCCTCTAGTTTGCAAGGTAACCATTCAATAGCTGCCGAAGAAGTATCTTAAAGAGGCTTCAGAAATCTTTACCCAACTTTAAGCCTTTGCTCGGAAGAATTGGGGCCAGAAGTTTTGCCAATGCTTCAAAAATACCAACCTTATCAACAACAACCTTTGGTGTTGTTCAAATGACATTCTCAACCCAGAAGAACTAAGGACCCCTCCTGATGTTGTTGATTTTGTGAAAAGACTCGAGGCCTTTGATTTTGAGGTATTTCTCCTTAAACGAGATCGGGCACCCAGTAAGCGTGTGAAATCGGAGGAGTTATCCAATGCGGAAGACGAACAAGGCGACGACGTGGACCAACCTATTGAAATTTCTCCTGTGGCTGTCAAAGGAGGGCATAAAGTTTGCGGCAAAAAGAGGAAGAAAGACGTTGTGGCTGAAGAAGGAGGGAACTCTTCCTTAAAAAATAGGTCTAAAGAGAAAGCTGCTGCACATGAAGTGCATGTCAACCTTATTGGTGAGCAAGTCACCTTTCCTTCCATGTTCGAACAATTTATTGGTGCGAAACTGTCTACTCCTATCGAAGATTGTGAGAGAAAACAAGGATCGAAAGGAAATCATTCCGGAGGTAAGAAGAAAGCCTCGAGTCCTTCGGGTGGTGTTATTGTACTAAGCCAATGAGTCTTGGTGCGCCCTGACCCTGCGCCTTTGCTTGTCCGTGCCCAAAGCTCAAACTCCTTCTTCTTCAAGATTCCGATGTCTTGGCCAACTCTCTGTAGAACATGCTCGCCCCGATAGCTCAAAAAGAGAGGGAAGTGCAGAAACCTCAGAGGGAGCTCGCCAAACTCAAACAAAGCATTTCTTCCAAAGCTAAAGAGTCCCAAGGCTCGATTGACCTTGCCAACCAAAGGGCCATCGCTGCTGAGGCTAAAATTCAAGTTTTCAAAGCGAAAGAAAATGATTGGGAAGAAACTTTTTCCCAAGCTAAGGAGGATCACACCAAAGTCGTCGAGGAGCTGGCTGCTCAAAAGCTTCAGAATAGTTTTCTTCGTTGGCGGTCAACAAAAATGGTTAAGGAGATTCAGGAGCTTCGAATGGCCCTTGATCAGAGTGCAGAAGAAAACCGTATCTTTGGCGCTAAGTGTAAAAAGATCATAGAGTAGGAAGTTGACGACGCGAGGGCCGACTATGTTCTAAATTTCCATGATTTGTGGCCTCAGATGCCACTTGGGTCTATGTGGTTGGACATCCCTGAAGAAGATCGTCCTGGAAGGTGTTGACTGTTCTGACTATGCATTTGAAGACACCGAAACAACTGATGAATTCTCCGATGCTTGAACCTTGCAGCTCAGATTTTTATGTTATTTTTTGTTTTTAAGATTATCCATACTTGACTTGTTTTGTCCTTGGTGGACTTTTGTTCTCAAAGTTGCACACGTTTATGGTGGGATTTTATTCGTATCTTTTTTTATGTTTTTATGCTCATATCGTCTCTTTTTTGGAATCAGAAGTGATCGGTTTCCGACGCCACGTTTTAATGGATTTTATTCCCTCTGAATTTGTAGATCAACTTATGGTTGAAAAACCCTTTAAATAAGTTCGAAATTTTGTTGATCAACTTAAAAAGTTGAAAAGCCCTTTTAATAGGTTCGACATTTGTTGATCAACTTTGAAGTTGAAAAACCCTTTAAACAGGTTCGACATTTTGTTGATCAACTTTGAAACTTGAGAAACCCTTTTAACAGGTTCGACATCTTGTTGATCAACTTTGAAAGTTGAAAAACCCTTTTAACAGGTTCAACATCTTGTTGATCAAATTAAAAGTTGAAAAACCCTTTTAACAGGTTCGACATTTTGTTGATCAACTTTGAAACTTGAAAAACCCTTTTAACAGGTTCAACATTTTCTTGATCAACTTTGAAAGTTGAAAAACCCTTTTAAAAGGTTCGACATTTTGTTGATCAACTTTGAAAGTTGAAAAACCCTTTTAACAGGCTCGACATTATGTTACTAAATAGACTTGTTTTAAGGCTCTAAAACTTTACTAAAATGGGTTGGTTTAAGTAGACACCTCATTAAAACCTCCCCACGCCACCAGGATAGGAAAGAGTGTGCCCCTGACAAAAGTTGTCTTACAAGAGAAATATGGAACGATAAAAATTACAACTCATTCAAAATACAATTTAAGGTGCTCGATATTCCAAGGAAGACGTAGAGGTCGGCCGAATTTGTATTTCAACCGATAGATCCCCGATTTTACTTTTTCTATCACTTGGTACGGTCCTTCCCAATTTGGTGCCAACTTTCCGAGGTGCTTGTCTTTGGTGTGGAGAAAACCTTTTCGCGAAACTTTTTCCCCAACTTTGAAATCTCTTCTCCGAACTTTCGAGGCATATCTGCTCTTCATCAAGGTCCAATAATACAAGGAGCTAAGATGAGCCTTAGCTCGTTTTTCCTATACTAAATCCAGAGCCAAAGCCCGATTTTTATCATTAGCACTCTCCTCGTAATGGTCGATCATGAAAGAAGGGAACATTGTCTCTGGTGGGATTACCGCATCCATGCCGTACACGAGGGCGTAAGGTGATTCTTGAGTCGCAGTTCAAGACGTGGTTTGGTACGCCCACAACACCTCGTGTAAAATATCCGGCCATTTTCCAGTATTTCCTTCCAATATCATTTTTAATCCGCTGATGATCGTTCCGTTAGTAAGCTCGACCTGCCCGTTCGTTCGAGGATGGAATGGGGTCTGAAAATCACTGTTGTATATTGTGACTTGCACAAAATTCCCTCATTTCATTGGTGTCGAACTGGGGGCCATTATCCATGGTTATCTTCTGAGGGACCCCATATCGACAGCAAATGTTCGACCATATGAATTTTACCACGTCCTTAGCCCTGGTTCCTGACAATGGCTCTGTTTCGACCCATTTCGAGAAATAATCCGCTGCTACCACGATAGTCTGTCTTGCTCCAGTTGCTAATGGAAGTGGACCTACCAGATCTACCCCCCACCTATCAAACGGTAGACCCTCAGAAATGGATTCCAGGGGGACAGCTAGGGTGTGGATTGAATTGGAAAACCTCTAACATATATTACATCTTTGACCAGTTCTTTGGCGTCGCCAGACAACGTAGGCCAATAGAAACCTGACAAAAGAACTCTCCTAATCAGTGTCTTTAAGCCACAATATGCTAATCCTTCACCATCGTGTAGCTCAGACAATACCATTTATGATTCTTCACGCCCCATACATCTTAACAAAGGTCTGCTTGCAGATTTTTTATAAAGAACATTTCCCAACAAGGCAAAACCTCACGCCTTGTACCAAACACTTTTGCCAGATTTTTATCATCAGGCAACACTTTCTTAGTCAAAAACTTCATGATGTTACTCCTCCAATCAGTATTCGAAACCGTTGAAATTTGACAAGCCATGTGTGGTCGACTTTCTAGGTATTTTCTCTTCAAAATAGACGGATACTCTTGAGTCAAAATCCAGGGGTATTCTCCCACATAAGCTGTTGTTACCAGTGAATCAGCGATTGTATTATCTTCCCTTCGGACATGTTCATAAGTAACCTTTTTAAAAGACGAAGCCAAAATTCTTCAAGCCATTAAGTATTGCACTAGTTGTTCTTTCCTCGTCTCGGATTGTCCCGTTGCATGATTAATCAGCAGTTGCGAATCGCTTATTAGCCGAAGGTTTCTAGCTCCGCAAACCTGTGCCAACCTTAGGCCTGCCAATGCTGCCTTGTACTCAGCTTCATTGTTTGAAGCCTTGAAACCAAAACGAATTGCTTGATGCATTGCAATCCCTTTCGGTGTAAAAATCTAGACACCACCCTGCATCCGCTGATACTTGAACCACCAGCAGGATTGACTATCCACTCGTCTGTGTTTACCTTCGGTTCAGCTGCTACTTCCTCAGATCTGCCGGAATCAAACTCCACCTAGAAGTCTGCTAAAGCCTGCCCTTTAATAGCCGTTCTTGGTTCGAAGTCAATATCGAAATCCCCGAGTTCTACCGACCACTTCGTCACACGACCAGAAATATCAGGTCACTGTAAAACACTTTTTAGGAGGAATGCAGTTCAAACCATAATCGAATGACCTTGAAAATATGGTCGCATTTTTTTAGCAGCTGTTACCAGAGCCATTGCTAACTTTTCGAGCTTTAAATACCGTTTTTCTGCATCCAACAAACTTTTACTTACGTAATAGACAAGTTTAGGGTACCTATCCTCTTTTTGAACTAAAGTTGTGCTCACCGCATGCTCTGAAACCGCTATATAAAGAAACAAAATTTCCCGGGGTAGTGGTTTTGTCAGCAGCATTGAGGATGACAAGTAATTCTTGATGTTGAGAAAATCTTCGGTACATTCAGACGTCCAGCTGAAATTCTTAACATTTCTCAGCACTTGAAAAAATTGTGCACACTTATCCGAGGATTGCGAAATGAATCTGTTCAGTGATGCTAATCGTCTAGTCAAAATCTGTACTTCTTTAATATTCCTCGGGGGTGCCATATTATTTAGAGCGTTCAACTGGGTTGGATCTGCCTCTATCCTTCTTACACTGATCATGAACCCTGAGAATTTTTCGGACCGAACTCTGAAAGAGCACTTTTCTGGATTCAGCTTGAGGTTTACCTTTCCGAGGTTCTTGAATGTTTCCTCAAGATCAACAAAATAATTTTCATCCGTGACGCTCTTGACCAACATGTCGTTAATATATACCTCGAAATTTCGTCCAATATACTCATCAAAGACCTTATTCACAAGCCTCTGATCCTTTTTAGACCAAATGGAATAACCTTGTAACAATATAAAACTCTTCCAATAATAAACGTAGTGCTTTCCTGATCTTTTGGATCTAGCTTTATCTGGTTGTATTCTGATTAGGCGTCCATGAATGATAATAGCTTGTTTCCCGTTTTCGAATCTACCAACTAATCAATCCTCGGCATGGGAAAATGGGCCTTAGGACACACTCTGTTGAGGTCCGTGAAATCTACGCACATCCTCTATTTCCCATTTTTCTTCTTTACCAAAACTGGATTTGCTGTCCAGCGCGGATACTGGGACTCCTTTATATGTCATACCCTTGTTAGTCTTTCAAACTCTGAAACAATTTCCTCTACCTTTTCTTGGGAGAAAGCTCGAAATTTTTGCGTTATAGGTTGAACACTTGGATTTATGGATAATTGGTGATAAATAACACTCTCATGGACCCCTGTAACATCATCTGAGCACCAAGAAAACAAATGTAGCTTTTTTCTAAGAAAATCAATCAATTTTTTCCGAAACAAGGGAGACAAGTTTACACCAATCTTCAAAATATTTTCTTTGGAAAATTTGTAGCTCTCACAACTTTCATTAGTAAGTAATAATCTTGGGGTTTCCATGGGATCATTTGCAGTTTCCGATCCAGGGATTGACCCCGCTAACTGCTAATCCCTTACATCGACCATCTCCTTATCGGGTTTTGTTGCTAGTGTTGCTCTATAACATTCTCTTGCAGTCTTTTTGTTGCTTCTGACAACGCCAACATTGTTTCCGATCACATATTTTAGGCACTAATGAACCATAGAGGTTACGGCATACATCCTTGACAACCAAGATCAACCGAAATTTGCATTATGTAACGTGGGAGCATCTACAACTATAAACAGGACCGTTACTTCCTTTTTGAAAGGCCCTCGTCCGAGCTAGACCACACCTTCAAACTCACTGACTACCTCTGCCGGCGCTCCTGTAAAACCAATAATAGTTCGATCTGACTTCATAATCACTGGCTTATTCCTAAACCCTGAGAACGTAGATAAGAAAATAATATTCGCCGAACTTCCGGTATCCACCAATATTCTTCGAACCTCCTCACCAACAATTGCCGCTACGATTACTATTGCGTCTTCTTGAGGACCAACAATATCTCTCATATCATCATCATCATCAAAGCACAAAATAGGAGATAGGTTCTGGTACAAGTGAGGCGAGGCTCTTGCTTCTAACTGTGTAGCTAAATTGACTACGTGCCTCTTCCGAGAAGAATTGGTGATACCTGCCATTGAGTCCCCCCCCCCCCCCCCGAAAATTGTTAAGGACTCGAGAAACTTACAAAAATCACTTACATTTCCTTGCGCCACCGGGACTACTTCCTTAATTACTCCGATCACATTCCTGCTTTTATCCGAGTCCAGATACCTAATGGACACATCAAACGAATCAGTGACCTTAGATATCACCAAAGAAATTTCTTGCTTTGGTGCAACTACAATCTGTTTGGCCGCTACATTATGTTGAGCTTGTTTCTTTACGTACTCGAGCAATTTTCCACTGTCAATTTGTGCTTGCACTTATTTCTTAAGAGTGATGCAATCCTTGCTATCGTGACCTACATCCTCATGATACCTACAATAGCGATTGTTTCGGCCTTCACGAGGAGTTCCAATCGGAAATGGCTTCCGGAAGTGTACAGTTTTCCTTGCCTTGTCGAAGATAGTCGCAACACACTCAGTCAGGTCGGCAAAGTAATCAGGCCGAACCCATTTATTTGATATGGGTCAGTAATTGTTTCCCTAGTAATTATTTCATACCCTGTGGGTCTGATCCCCTAATCCCTTCCCGTGAGATTGCTGTGTTGATAGTGCTACAGTAGATATCGGTTGTCGTTGAGGAATCGCGGTTGCTTTTTGCGGAGTCTTTTGATATGTAACAACTGAAGCCGAGAGGTTTATTGGATTTGTGCTGCCAACTCCGATGCTTATGTTTCTTCAATCACGATCTGCTTTTCTACCTGAGCTAACAAGGCATAAAAGGGAAAGGCATGTTTCTTCGTTGCGGCTTGTTTCATCGGACCTGGTAACAAGCCTAATCGATAACCAGTCAGAGCCACACTTTCATCAAAATAATCAAGATCGTTTTTTGCATCTATAAAGCGTCGAGTATAATCCCTCAAACTTTATCCGACCTTTTGTCGACATTTAACTATTGTATCTCCGTTAGCTCAGAAGTTCTAACTTCCTACGAACTGTTGTATGGACATCATCAAAAACATACCGAAGTTCTTAACGCATCCCTGTGGCAATCGATTGTACCACTTTGATGTACTGTCCTTAAATGTCATAAAAAAAGCTCGACAAATCAACTTGTCGTCGTTGTCGAAGCTTAACATGAAATTCTTGAAAGATTCCGGGTGGTTGTCAAGGTCTTTCTTTCTGTCATATTTTTCGAGCTTCAAAATATCAAAGCACTTTGGGAGATGCCCCCATAAAATTTCATTTGATAGTGGGTACGATCTCCAGTTATGTCCGAGGCTAAAAGTTCCACCTCTTAAAACTTCTACATGACTTGCAAATAGCACATCTTCAAGTGGATCTGCGAATTGACTTCCGACCCTGTAGCCATAAGACTGGCTCCCTGATGGAAATTGGAACTATGGGCCATTCTGTTGTTCCCTGTTAACTGTTATCATACCGACCTTTTCTACATACGTAGGAGTCACTTTATCGACACTATCACCTTGAGGTTTGATTATATATGCTCGTGATGACTTACATCTTCGAATTTCTTGCTCCGTGGCCATTCTCTTATCCTTCCTAAGGCATTAGAAATCTCTGTCCGGGGAAGAAGATTCACACATGTCTTCCCCTGTTGAAAATTCATACTCATGCTTGGATCGGAATCCATATTTCTTTCTTGCAACCCCGTCGAGCCTTCAAACTCGAGTCCTACCTTTGTAAAAAAACACTTTTTTTTATTCCTCACCCGATCGCTCGGTTCGACCCTCGAGCCGACATTTAAGCCATATTTTTCTCAGCATTTAGCTTAGCAATGTCGTCCAACAGCTGCTGCCTAGTCATGATTAGGGTCGACCGTTTGCTTTGGCCCTGATTTTCCTGATCATCATCGCCAAACAGCTCTTTAGAGTACCGACCCTCTGAATATGACATCTCTTTATCATAACCTTTTTCATTCGCCTTTCCCTTCCTAGCCTCGTTATTCATTCCTCGAATTTTAGATTTTTGATAGGGTCGAGATTTTTGAGAACCTGATCTTTGTTTCCCACAGACGAAGCCAATGATAAGTCTCAGAATATCTCGAGTGGATTATCGAGAAACGTGTACGAAAAGAGGTGTCAGGTGAATAAGTACAAGATTCTAGAGAGAGAGAGAGAATATAGTCAGAATAAAGTACTAATCATTGAAATGTCCCCTTTTGGGGAACAAAATCTTTCCTTATATAGTGTCAATGGTGGGCCCCACTGTCACATCCGTTTGACCATTTTGTAAGATTGCCTTGTATCGATCATATATTGAATTTTTTTGACATCTTAGAACTATATTATTTGTTTCATGTGGCATGCAAGTTGGGTCATATTTAAAAGGTATCATGCCAATTACAATCTATTTTTTCTAGGAATGGTAGACGTGTTGAACCTAAGCTTCATTCGGTTGAAACAATTTGGGATAATTGGAAAATAATTTGATCTAGCATAGAGGTTTCAGATATGATGGTGGCCTGGTTAGTATGAACTCTGTGTACTTTATTCAGGTTAGGATTAACTTGTAATATATAGCGGGAAACTTAGATTCAGTTGGGTCAGATACATATATTAGGGCAAACCTCCCCGCGAGCACTCAAGATAACTCAGATGAGGGTTGGAATCAGATTCTTAAGATGGATGTACGTAAAGATATGATGACGGTGAAGGAAAAGTTAGAGTTTTTAGATGAGTTTTATTGTATTGAGAACTACTATCGAGTTCATTGATAGATTTTTGTGTGGTTTGTTATGACTTTTATGATCTATGACGTGTATGATCTTTGTTAGTGACTTATATGACTTTTATGATCTTTGACGTTTATGTTACTGGTTGTAAATTGTATGAATTTTATGATCTTGTTATGACTTTTATGAACTTGTTATGAAATTTATGTTATTATTATTGTCTTGTATATGCTTTATTCAATTTTGTGAACAAAATTATTATAAACTTCAATAAGGAAAAACTTAGTTTTTTTGGTAACATATTGATTGTTTGGACAAAAATTCAGGGCTTAACTATAGCCTTTGGCCGAATAAAAATGCAAGGTATACGATTCATGTCGCATATTTCAGACGATATCATTGTTCGGAAATATTTTTAGGGCAATGAAGTTGCTTTCGATCGTAAATAATGCGCAACGTATGAGCTGGATATCATACATACCATGTGATTTCATTGCTTGAAAAGATTTTTAGGACCAAAACTTGCTTTGAATCACATTTATTACGTTATTTATACCATACATACAATATGATTTCAATGTTAAGAAATAATTTTGGTACCTAAACTGAGCCTTCCATTGTGTAGTATGTACGACATATGAGCCTTATATACCGCATAATGCGCGATATATTACTAGTACATGAAATTTAAGACCAAACAATGAAACATTAACCATTTAAGATAACATCCAACATATAATGAAAGATATCATTAAATATATATATATATATATATATATATATATATAAATATGAAATAAACTTACGAAAATAACATTTAACATAAAGTAGATTAAACATTCAATATTACTAGCCGACGTCATATCCTTTCGTTAAATTCAAGAGGTGTACAATTTTATTAACACAATCGTTTATTTAGTGATGCACTCATGCACATAACCTATCATATGTTTTGTAATGAAATGAGTAATTTATAAATAAAATTTGTTGAAGGTATTTCCTGACTGTGTACGATAATCAAACACATGAACCAATGGTTCAGATTGAAATGATTAAACCCGGTAGAAACTTATTCATGAATGCATAAAGATGGAAAAATAGATCATACACGTTCGAACATGTAGTATACTGTACACACGAGCTGATAAAAAACATTGATATTCTCATCAGACCTTGTTCTGTTCATAAACTTAACGACTTGAAGCAAGTGGTTTTCTTCTTCAATTTTTCATTCCATATCTAAGACAGATTATGTTTCTAAAGTTATGATATTTTGTAGGTGAAGAAATATTTTATGCTTAAGTATCAGTATATAGAGCAGTGAATACATTAAGGTGACGTAAAATCTGTTTTGCTGGAAAATTTATGTTTGCAGAAAATTATACTTTGAAAAAAAAACCTCTTTGGTGAGATATTTAACGATGAACTATTTAGCAAGACATTTGGCAGAAGTTGATGTCAAAATAATACAAACATAACATAATCAAGTTCCAACGTAACATGCAAAATCAAAATTTACATAATTAAGTTAAAAAATATAGTGACATAATATAACGATGCGTAAAAAAGCTTGAAAACAAAAATTAATATAATCACACGTCATCTTGGTCAAATCGGTTGATATTGCGTCTTCGTTATGCACTGATTTTCAAAATACGTAAATTAGATTAATATCTAATTTATTTTATTCAAATATTTAATTAATAGAATTTATAAAATAATAACTACTATCATCAATTACAATAATAATATAAGTAAAATTAATAAATGTTATTAATTATTGTAACACTTGTACAATACTATAAAACAAGAAATAAAACACATTTTTTATAAATAAAATATACTTTTAACATGGTATAAGAGTTGGCTTGATTATTATTTTTGAGATTTTTTCTTTTGTGGAGTATTAGCTGGTGAGTTTTTTTAAAACGTATTTTGGTGGTGAAATATTATTTTTTTATTTTGGATAATATTTGGAGATTTTAATTTCAGATTTGTTTCATTTATTTTTTGGAATATTTTGGTATTTTTTATTTCAATTTTTTATGTGAAATATCTCTCTCTTCTTTTATATCATTAGATAAATTTGACTCATTTCATATTAAATTTACAGTGAAAATTATTATATTTGGCAATTTCAATTTCAAGTGTATGTGAAATAGAAAGAATTGTTGGGTTAAGATCCTGCACATCTAGATGGTAATGCTTTATCTAAGTGAGAAATTATAAATGCTATAATTATGACTTATAATTTAAGTTCGCTTAAACCTCATATTATCTCACCTTGAAACCTTTTAAAACCACTACTGGTATGTTCTATGTTGGGAATATGGGTACCGCATATTCTGCCTCTGTATATAATTAAGAGCAACCGATCTCTTCACTAGTATGATATTGTCCATTTTGGCACCCGAAGGCCCGCACGGATTTGATTTTGGTCCACTTCCAAAAGACCTCATACTAGTTGAGATATGTTCTTACTTATATAGCACGAATTTGATTGTGGTCCACTTCCTCTCAAACTGCTCCCCTCCTATTAGACCACATTGTCTTGTTCCTAAGCGCCACACTCCAATCAAGCCCCATTGCTTGATGAGCCACTGGCACTCTGAACTAGGATCTCTATAGAAAATTATTCACATTGAGCACGGTATTCTGTTGAGGCCCAATATCGTGTCATGTCTAGTGCTTGTTCTGAAGTTGTATGGCAACGTGGTCTTCTGAACATATTTGAAGATAAATAAGTTTATTATTTGTGATTGCTTTAATAAAAAATATTTTGTGTTGTTTTTGTAATCTATCCTTATGTTTGTTTCCTTATATTGAACCAATATTACATTTTATTAGATAACATCTAATTGATAATTTTTGTGACTTAATAATTAGTCACATAATATTGTTGATTTGTTTTATTTTGAAACTTTTGTTATATATAATGAAATATCATTCGACTCCCGTATGTTTGATCTTAGTATTATAATTCTTTCGTTATTTTGGCAGAATAATAATTTATTATTATAAAGAAATTGAAATATACAACTATTTTGCTTGGGTGAAGCTATTTCTTCCACCAAACTTTTTATTTCCCCCATAAATAAAAAGAAACTCCACTTTGTTATTTCCTCTATAAAGGAAATAACATATTTACTTTTTTCTTTATTTTTATTCCAAACCCATTGATTCTCTAGCAACTCCATCGATTTCTACCACCATCCAAACTATCTTCATCATACTAACGTACACACACCCAACCAGTCTTATTAGCTTCTCACATCATTCCTACATAAACCCTAACCCTAGCCTAGCCATTATAAAGACGGTCTCCTCTTCAAGATTTTTCTTCTAATCTTGAAAAACAACAAACCATGGCCAACTACTCGATTTCTCTTTTAATCTTGACAAAAAAACGGCAGTCTCTCTCAAATTCGTCAAAGGTAGAAATCATTCGTTATTTTAAAAAACAACAACACTTAAAAATGCACCATTGTTTATTAAAATACATGAAATGCACCTAATTCTGAGACGGTATCTCGGAATTAGGTGCGTTTTTTATATATTAAAAGCACCTGATTCTCAGGTGTTGTCTTGGAATCAGGTGTTTTTTTCTTGAAAAAAACACATGATTCATAACTAATGTCTCGGAATTAGTTGTTTTCCGCTAAAACCTGCACAAATCAGGATTTTCAAATTTTTTTAACAGAGATTCTCAAATTACATGAATGTAAAACTAAAAAACAAAATTAAATTATCTTGTTGGTTGATTGGGTGATGTTCGCCGATGTTAAATCTTTAGTTTGGGTGTTTTCCTCTTCCATGAGTAATCTTTAAAAAATTTGAATTTTTTTTGTCTTTAGGGTTTAATTTTAGAAGTAAAATCATATATGTTGGATTTAATTTGGCTAAATCACGTGTTAGTTGATATAAGGGTTTCATAATGGTTAATAGAATCAAATTATAAATTAGAAGGTAAAATGTGTACAATATAGTAAAAGCAAGTGATAAGTCTTTTTTCATTTTGAAATATGGAGGAAATAAAAATTGTGATTGAGAAAATAGCTTCACCCATTTTTTTTTTGTCATACATATTGAACTAATCAAGTTTTTGTTTGACTATAATTGTTGTATTATGAATCTACCTCGTCAAGAGGAAACGATATTGTCAAAATAATTTTTATATTATTTTAGTTATCAAGTATCCGTCACTGTATGGTTTTGTGTTTTTCTTAATGGTTTTAACAACAATTTAAAGTTATTTTACTATTATCATCGTGTCTTTATGGACTAATACATATAACATTTGATATTATTGGCTTAATTAAAGTCATTACTTTTAGGACCCGACTATTATGACTTGGGGTGTGTGGTTTTTTTTATTAATAGATTGCAGATTTGACTTATTATCTTTATTTTGTTAAATTTTTTATTACATAACTTTAATGATCTTTATTGCATGACTTCTAACTTTTTAGATCATTTGTGTGACTTAAAGTCATGTTGTTAATATTGCACGATCTTTAATCTTTTAGATTTTTGACTTAGTTATAATCATGGGTAAGTTACCGATAACCAATTTAGTATAAATCAAATTATCAATAACCACTTGGATTTTGAAGTTTAAGAAAAACCACGTGTAACATAAAATCTTCGAACAGTACATGTAAAAGCACAATATACACGTGACATGTACAACTAGGGATGCCAATGATCCGGGTTCAGGCCGACCCACTCGATCCCATTTTTTTACATGAAACAAACCTGGCCCAGCCATTAGCGGAGTTAATTTTTTTCGAACTTGAGCCCGACCTCTTAGTGTCCGCAGATCAGTTTGACCTAACCCACAATCATAATTTTTATTATTTGGATTGTCCAAATCAGTCTAACCAAACCCAAATCCACCTCAAACTTGACTTTATTTTTAATTTAAACAAAAAATTAGATGTAAATTTTTAAAATCAAAACAAAAATAACTAAATAAGAAATTAAAATGTTAGTAAAGAAACAAACATACATATTTAACAAAATAAGCAATCTAGACTATGTCTTAAATAATATGAAATAAAATATTTAAACAAACACAAATCATTAAGAGAATTTTGAAATGTCATTCATTTGTGATGGAATTAACAAATAACATGATGTTAAGTTAAATAATAAAGACCAATAGTAAATTTATATTTAAAAAATCAATTACTAGAAGAATTTAGATGTTATTAAAGAGTAAGTTTATCGAGAGAATACAATTAGTGAATATATTATCGGGAGCGATATTTATTAATGGAATCTCATGAGGAATTAACGGAAGAACAAAATTTACATATTATTGGAAACAATATCAATAACATTTTTTAGTAATTTGTAATTTTTATTTATTTATATATCATTATTATTATTATTTTATACTATATTATATTATTTTTTATATATAGTTTATATTTTTGGGTCAAGTCGGGTTGGATAAATTAGAACTTCATATTCGGTATGACCCATATATGAGCCATAAATTGCATGTTCGTATTTGACCCTTTATGTGTTCGGGACGGACAAAGAACGATCAGGTCAGACCGGATCATGATGGTTTGGACCGGCTTAGACCAATATTGTCATCTCTACATACCACCTTCAACCTTCAAAACTCCATATCTTTCAAACTCTAACTTAAATTTCTTTTCCAAAAACACTTATATTTCCATTTTTAACGAATATAACAAAATCCATGAATTATATGTTTGAATATATATTTTTTTTCAAAACCAAATTGTTTTTTTTCGCAACTAAAAAACAATTGTTTTTTTGCAACCAAATTTCACATAGTCTGCAACTAACTAATAGTTTATTTTTCAAATTTATTTGGTAACAAATTACACGTAATTTCGTAAGATCAATTAAAAAATAAATTACAAAAATGCATATTTGCGCACTTACAAAAAAATCAGTTGCTTTAAACCTACTTAACACTTGTTTTCATAAAATAAGTTTGTATTTTGTTTTTTCACACAACCAAACTTATTTAGCCACCAAAGTCCTATTTTTGCAACTACTCCATCCGTCCTTTATTAAATGATGTTATTGAAAAGTAAGTGTCCCAAATTTGTTGTCGTTTCCAAATTTCAAGATGGAATTAATTGTTGGTTTACCATTTATATTGTTTATTATTTAATTGTTTACTTAAGTTATTTAGAGTGCATATTAAATACAAATATTTATAGAAAATAGAAACACTTTTTTATATAATTTCAAAACTAATAATAATATTTCTTAATTAATGTATCAAAACTTAAAATGTCATATATATATATATATATATATATATATATATATATATATATAAAGGGACATATAGAGTATTTTATTTTATTTTGGCAACACATTTGGCAATTAAACAACAGTTTCTTTTTTTTAACCAAATTACAAGTAATTCTGCAACAAAACAACAATTGATTTTTTGCAACCAAATTACACGTAATTCTGCAACTAAACAATAATTTATTTATCCATAAATTTACACATGATTTTGCAACTAAACAAAATAAAAAAAAATACTTTTCATGAATCTATTTTTGTTCGTCTTAAAACATAAAATCAATGATATTTTTAGATATTTTTTGAAGTTATATTTTAAAAGATATGACATTCTAAAAATAAGAACATAAAAAACATGAAAAAGGAAAACGGTTGAGGTTATTCAGGACTATTAGTTGGTTATCTCTAAATACTAATTCAAAACTAGATGTTTATTCGTATTGTATCAAACACTGGATTGTTATTGGTAAATAAATTTGATATTTCATATTGCTAACATCACATGGTCTCTTATACGCCATTTTATCTTTTAGATTTTTGACTTACTTAAAGTCAAATTACATTGCATAATTGTGTGACTTTTGATTTCTAAAATTATTGACTTAACCCGATGTCATATCGATATTAACTATAAATGCTTTTTAAAGTTATTTGGAAATATTCTAGATTTTAACTCATCTAGAATAAAATTCGACAATTGCATACTATTTTTTTATTTAAGTGGATCATGCCATCATTTCTTGGAACATGTCATCCATCGTTATTATTTATTAGTATGGTAATATGTGAAAATTCACAAGGTTAAAAAACATGGAGTTTGGAGATCGTCTTCATGTTTGTGTCTCGATGTTACATAACTTTATCATTATCATGTGATTGTTTAAATTATAACCGGCCACTCAACTTGTTTTTGTTGTAATCACTAAGTTGTGTAATTTATTATTATATATATTTATCTTTATTTTATATAATTTTTTTATAATTGCAGAAAGATTGCATATTATTTTTGAAAATTGATAAATTTTGGATATTGGCTAAAATTTTATGAGTTTGAAAACATTTGGGTTAGTATTTGTTGTTACCAGGTTTATATCGGTTTTGTTACTTGAATCTTAGCCTTTGGTTTAGTATTTTTTGTTACTAGGTTTATATCCATTTTATTACTTGGCTTTTAGCCTTATCGATGTTAGGCGTATAATTTTAAACTAAAGATTTTAATGGTTATATATGATGTCGATTAAATATACGATTGGTACATATATTTTGGATTTATAACCTTTCATTTATGTAACGAAACGATGTTTCGTATTTTTCTTGTTATTAAATTTGAGAGTGTATTATTAAATAAAATTTGTATTCGATATATTTATAATTATTTCAATTATAATATATTTTTTTAACTTTTTTTTTCTATTCTGCCTAATAAATAGTTTGACATTAATAATTTAATAGTTATCTATTTTATATATAAATAGACAAATGGCCGAGATATGATTTTTTTTTAAATTTTATATTTAAATTTAATTAATATTTTTTATGTGTCAAAATTTTAATATCATTTTACATCATTTTTTCGGGTTAACATATCTTTTATTTTGAAAAAAATATAAAATTTTTATTTGCACCGCATCAACATAAATTTATGCTTCCCAATACAACATTCACGTTAAAATAAGAGTTTGGCTCCGGTGATTTGTTAGTTGGTGATTTGCACCAACCAACTTAAGAAAATTTGACTTTCATATAAAACCCAATTGTTGGGAATATGCGGGTCCGGTCCGCATATTCCGCCTCCGTATATAAGTAAGAACACAACCGATCTCAACACTAGTATGATATTGTCCGCTTTGGCACCCGAAGGCCCTCACGGTTTTGCATTTGGTCCACTACCAAAAGGCCTCATTCTAGTTGAGGTATGTTCTTACTTATATACCGCTGATCCTTCCCATGTTTAACCGATGTGGGATGTGGGACTTTGGTCGCCACCCTAACAAATCCTCCTCTCGAACAAAGTACCACTTAGCCTCCTCTCAATTGACTTTCATCCGCTCACTCTAATCAGAGAATGCTCCTCCACCTGAGCAATAGCGCTTTTACAGCGGATCTATCTACTCACTCGACCATCCTGCGCTTGTTCCTTAGCTCCACTATCCACTCCAATCAAGTACCACCGCTTGATGAGTCATGGACGCTCTAGCTCCACTATCCACTCCAATCAAGTACCACCGCTTGATGAGTCATGGACGCTCTAGCTCCACTATCCACTCCAATCAAGTACTACCGCTTGATGAGTCATGGACGCTCCGAACTAGGATGTATAGAGTAGATCATTCACCTTGAGCATGACTACTGGTTCATCATGTTCGACCTCCGTCGAGAATATTACCACCATCGCGTTCTGTCTGGGCCTGACGCTCTGACACCACGTGTTGGGAATATGGGTGTTGTGAATTAGGGGTCCGGTCCGCATATTCCGCCTCCGTATATAAGTAAGAACACAACCGATCTCAACAGTAGTATGATATTGTCCGCTTTGGCACCCGAAGGCCCTCACGGCTTTGCATTTGGTCCACTACCAAAAGGCCTCATACTAGTTGAGGTATGTTCTTACTTATATACCACTGATCTTTCCCATGTTTAACCGATGTGGGATGTGGGACTTTGGTCGCCACCCTAACAAATCCTCCTCTCGAACAAAGTACCACTTAGCCTCTTCTCAATTGACTTTCATCCGCCCACTCTAATCAGGTTGGAGACTACCTGACCATAGAGGCACTACGGATGTTACTGCTCACCTCCTCTTAGACCACACTGTCTTGTCCCTTAGCGCCACTCCAATCAAGCCACACTGCTTGATGAGCCACGAGCACTCCGAACTAGGATCTCTAGAGCAGATCACCTTGATCATATGGCTACTAATTCATCATGTTCGACTAATGAGAATTTCACCCACATCACCCACCACATCGCGTACTGTCTGGGCCTGGAGTTCTGATACCACATGTTGGGAATATGCGTGTCCGGTCCGCATATTCCGCCTCCGTATATAAGTACGGAACACAACCGATCTCAACACTAGTATGATATTGTCCGCTTTGGCACCCGAAGGCCCTCACGGTTTTGCATTTGGTCCACTACCAAAAGGCCTCATTCTAGTTGAGGTATGTTCTTACTTATATACCGCTGATCCTTCCCATGTTTAACCGATGTGGGATGTGGATGTTGGGAATATGGGGGTCCGGTCCGCATATTCCGCCTCCGTATATAAGTAAAAACACAACCGATCTCAACACTAGTATGATATTGTCCGCTTTGGCACCCGAAGGCCCTCATGGCTTTGCATTTGGTCCACTACCAAAAGGCCTCATTCTAGTTGAGGTATGTTCTTACTTATATACCGCTGATCCTTCCCATGTTTAACCGATGTGGGATGTGGGACTTTGGTCGCCACCCTAACAAATTATTTTGTTATAAAATACTATGCAATTATCACAAAATGGCTCAAGCACATAATATATGCGAATGAAAGATTTAAATGAAACACAGGATTTAACGTGGTTCGACAATTGTCTACGTCCACGGGCGCCGCCAGAGAAAAGAGTTTCACTATGATAGAAAAGGTTACAGATTTCAGATTGTGTTTTGTGTCGCCCTAGTAATCTATTTATAGGGAATTAATAGACTTACTAGACTATGGGCCTAATGGGCTCATACCACAAGACTAACTGAAGTAATTGGACAATATCCAACACAAAACTGTCCTGCCGGACACAGTACACTGTCAAGGCACTATTCGAACTGCCGGACACAGTACACTGTCAAGGCACTATTCGACTCATTCACAACAAATCTTCCCCTTGAGGCGAATATCCTTTCTTCACTATCAACAAAGAATCTTCTCTTCTTCTGACTCACCAAATGCCCTTAAGGCATTCACTCTATACTGCGAACACCGATCCAGTTTAGGCATTCCCTAAACTTTCGAACTGATACTGCCTTGGTCATTATATCTGCTGGATTATCGTGTGTAGACACTTTCTTCACATCAACAATTCCCTTTGATATTATATCACGAATAAAATGATACCTGACATCTATGTGGTTTGTACGCTCATGGTACATCTGGTTCCCTGTAAGGTGTATGGCGCTTTGACTGTCACAAAACACTTTTGTAGTAGTCCTATCCAAGCCCAAATCTGCCACCAAACCTTGCAACCATATTGCCTCTTTAACTGCTTCTGTTACCGCCATGTACTCTGCCTCTGTTGTAGACAAAGCTACAGTAGCTTGCAACTGTGCTTTCCAACTGATCGCACTCCCAGCTAGAGTAAATACATATCCTGTCAGAGATCTTCTTTTATCCATATCACCTGCAAAATCAGAATCAACAAAACCAACCAATGATCCTGCAACATCATTCAGCGATTCACCAATATCGGTTTTGTTAAAAGTTAAGCCATTCACAGTATTCTTTTGAAGAGATTCAATCTCTTCCCCTATAGCACCAATCCATCGATCTGCCTCTGAACTCGCTATAGCTTCTCTGTAGCTACTAGGTTCCTGCATCTCAACTTCTTCTGCAACTGACAGAGCATATGCAACTAGATTTGCATACCTTTTTGGAAGTCTAATATCTCTTCTTTCTCTGCCCAATGCTATGCTATAAGGTTGTTGTTCTGGTTCACGCGCATCATCGTCACTATCATCTGATGCTGACGCTTCACCTCCTGATTCTGGATCCACCTCAGAACCACTTGAATTATTGGACCTGCTAGGAACTGATTCTACTTCAAGCTCCACCTGTTCACTCACAACCGATCCTGATTCGACCATTTCTCCTACTTCCTTCTGACTGTCTATCGAAGCAAACTCATTAAAAGTAACGTCCCTACTGATGAGAAAACCTGGAGACTTTGGAGAGGTACAGCATAACCTATATCCCTTCACTCCAGTAGCATATCCTAGAAATATGCATCTCTTTGCCCTCGGCTCAAGCTTACCATCTCTCACATGAGCATACGCAGGACAGCCGAACACCCTCAAATGTTCATAATCAGCCGACGATCCAGACCAAATCTCAAAAGGAGTTTTACAATCAATAGTCGTTGATGGAGACCGATTCACCAAGTAGCACGCTGTATTGATAGCTTCAGCCCAAAAATCCTTTCCCACACCGGAATGTGAGAGCATACTTCGTGCCTTGTCACAAAGCGTTCTGTTCATTCTTTCTGCGACTCCATTCTGTTGTGGTGTTCTAGAACAAGTGCGATGGCGCACTATTCCCTCAGCTTCGCAGAACTCGTTGAACTCACGACTGCAATATTCTAACCCATTATCTGTCCTAAGACGTTTGATTTTTCTTCCTGTTTGCTTCTCAATCATCGTCTTCCATTTGACAAAGGTTGAATATGCCTCATCTTTCGTTTTCAGAAAGTAAACCCACACCATCCTTGAATAATCATCAATCAAACTCATGTAGTATCTGGCTCCGCTCTTGGATGGAATTCTGTTTGGACCCCAAAGATCTGAGTGAATGTAGTCCACTGTGCCTTTAGTCTTTCTTACAGCCGATTTGCTGAATTTGACTCTAGTTTGTTTACCAAACACACAGTGCTCACAAAATCCCAATGATTCTGCTTTATACCCTTTCAACAAATCTCTCTTTCCCAAAACAGCTAATCCTCTATCACTCATGTGACCAAGACGCCAATGCCACAACTTATTTTGATCCTGCCTACTTTGGTTATTACTCCCTGATGATGCTACTGCAGCATCGCCCATAATAACACTCCCCTGGAGAATGTAAAGACCCTTCTGCAAACTACCTTTCATGCATACCATTGAGCCTTTTGTCACTTTGATTACACCATTTTCTGCATGGTACTTGTAACCCCGAGAATCTAGAGTCCCAAGGGAAATAAGGTTTCTTTTTAACCCAGGAACATGCCAGCACGTCAAGATTCTAACAACCCCGTCAAACATTCTGATTCTGACGTTACCAATACCACCAACAGTCAACGAATGATTGTTCCCTAAATAGACAGTTCCCTGCATTGGATTGTACGTATCAAACCACTGCTTGAACTGACACATGTGATATGTAGCGCCAGTATCAAGTACCCAAGAGTTTTTCCCAAAGTCTGAACTCACGGACAATACATCTCCTTTACCACTGTTTTCACTATCGTCGGAATCGTTCACACCTTCAACAATGTTTGCTGCATTTTCCTTTTGATTTCCCTTCTTACCATTCAGTTTCGGACAATCTCTCCTATAATGACCATGCTCATCGCATTCATAACAGTTTGAGTGCTTCACCTTTGACTTGGACCTCAAGTTCTTCCTTCTTAAAGAACTCGCTTTGCTTTTAGATCTTCCCCTAGTAATAAGAACTTCCCCTTCAGCTTGATTGTCTGGCTGCAACTGTCTCATCTCTTTTGATTTCAGTGCCCCTTTGACATCTGCTAACGATAACTTATCCTTACCATACATAATGGTATCTACGAAGTTTTCATAGGGAGCTGGTAACGATCTCAATACAAACAAAGCTTGATCCTCATCCTCAATATTGATATCTATGTTCTCCAAGTCCATTATAATTGATTTAAAATTATCTAGGTGCTCTGTTATGGACATACCTTCTTTCAATCTGAAATCATACAAACGTTTCTTCAAATATAATCGGTTTACTACTGATTTCTCTGAGTAAAGATCTCCTAGCTTTTTCCATGCGCAGGCAGCAGTCTTCTCACCACTAATCTCGCGAAGCACATTATCTTTCACACTCATTAAAATCCAGCACAAAGCCCTTTCTTGAAGATCTTGTTTCTCCTCTTCTTTCATCTCTTCTGGTAACTTATTCTCCACAGCCTTCCACAGCCCTTGCAGTACCAATGAAGATTTCAGTTTAATCTTCCACAACGCAAAGCTGGTTCCCCCATCAAATTTTTCAATCATGTATTTTGTTGCTGTAGACGCCATTGTGAAACCCTAATTGCAAAAGCCCTAATTTCACCACGTGGCCCTGATACCAATTTTGTTATAAAATACTATGCAATTACCACAAAATGGCTCAAGCACAAAATATATGCGAATGAAAGATTTAAATGAAACACATGATTTAACGTGGTTCGACAATTGTCTACGTCCACGGGCGCCGCCAGAGAAAAGAGTTTCACTATGATAGAAAAGGTTACAGATTTCAGATTGTGTTTTGTGTCGTCCTAGTAATCTATTTATAGGGAATTAATAGACTTACTAGACTATGGGCCTAATGAGCTCATACCACAAGACTAACTGAAGTAATTGGATAATATCCAACACAAAACTGTCCTGCCGGACACAGTACACTGTCAAGGCACTATTCGAACTGCCGGACACAGTACACTGTCAAGGCACTATTCGAACTGCCGGACACAGTACACTGTCAAGGCACTATTCGACTCATTCACAACACCAATATTAGATGAAATTAAATATTTGATAACAAAAAAAAATATTATTATCTATATTTGGTATCAAGTAGTTATAAAAATACTTTAATACCCTTATCATTTCTTTATAACATTATAACTCTTAAGAATATAGTTTTTTTAATTCCCAGTTTTTTGAATTATAACTTAAAAAATAAAATGGAAAACACCATTGTGTATATGTTTACGAGACGAATCAAACAAGTTAAGAAAGTTTAAACAAAAAAGTATATTTCTAAGTTCAAAACACCTATCTTTTAACAGTAGTGAGAGACTAAAGACAAATGAATAATTGATTCATGGTGACTTAGAAAGTAACTTTCTGTTGTCTAAACTAATTCTGATGAATTATGGAAGGCATGATCATTTCATTATGTTGATTTTATATAGTTAACGATCTTTTATTGATGCTTACAAAAACTTCATGCTACCATGGTAAGCATCTAGTTGTAATTGGATGTTCGTTGTGGTGTTCCACATTGCACCTGGGCACATCTCATACAGGAACAAGAAATTCTCATCATTTTATTTTCAACCAAAATACATCAAAATAAAAATGAATTTTATTTTTAATATTTTTTAAAGTCTATATATTTTTAATTATAATCCTAAAAAATCCGAAATCATTGTTATGTTTATTTTTATGAGATGAATCAAAGAAGTGGTATGAAAGATATGTATCAAAACACTTTTTTAAAACTTTGAAAAAATTAAATTGATACTTTTAAAAATTTAATATTGTTAATTAGTAGTATTAAAAAACTTAACATTACTAATTAGCACTCTTCATTTGCAGTATTAAAACACCTAACACTATTAATTAGCAACATTAAAGAATTTAGCACTGTTAATTAACAATATGAAAAAATTACATTATATGAAAAAAATGTTAGAAGATAATTTAATATTTTACTTATTAAAAATAGAGGATTGTTCAAAATATATAAATAAATAATATAAATATCTTTTTTTAAAGTTAACACATCTAAATATATAGAGCTATGCTAAATTGGACATATTTTCTTAAACGAGACCTCGCTATAATGAGACCATTTTATTATAACGAGACCTCAAAACCTGAACCGAAAACTTGAAAAGGCCATTTTACCCCTCACAATGGGTTTATATGTGTGAGGGAAAAATAATCTTTTCAAGTTTTTGGAAAAAAAATAAGATTTGGAGGTCTCATTATAAGAAAAATGGGTCTTGTTTTAGTTGTTCCCAAAAACATAATCCGATGGAAGAATACATTTGATGTGCTTACAATTTTTTCCCACTAATTACTGATTCCGTATTACCGAATAATTAGTTATTTATTCACTCTATACATGATTTGGAGAATGCATCTCTAACAGGCACAACGACCTCTTTGCTGCTCTGCCTGAGGCGAATTGACAGTGGGCTTTAGGTTCACATCAAGAATATCTTCCTGTTTTATAGACAAAAGAGTTTTCATTCCTGGTAAAGTAGCAACAATATTGAGGAATAAAGGCTTGATATTAAACCCTAATCTTGCGTTGGTCTCTATAAATATTACTCCACTCTCATGAGCCTTGCTGTCTCCCTCTTCTATAGAATCCTTTATTTTATTAGCGAAATTTGTTTTGTTCCCAAAAAGAACAATAATGAAATCACTGCCTCTTTATGTACATAACTCCTCAACCTGCTTATAACTTTTTAAAAATGCGTGACATACTATTACATCTATTTAAACCCCATACATTGTAAACAAGGTTTATAATCTCTCCATCCACTCTCTTATTTTCCATTTGTTCGATTATTCCTCATTTTAACTACCCTAAACAACATATGATAAGAGTACAAGTTGATTACTCTATCGTGATGGTGATTGAGTTGTTAGCTCACAATTCATCATTTAGATAAACTAACTTTCTCTCAAGGTTGGACACAGAAGCAACATCGCCTTCTGGAGTCGAAGTTGGTTTTTATAGTTTAAATGGGTTCCTAACGTGTTTACTCAGGAGCTTGTATAATGCCACAATTGTTTAATAAATATATACAGTTACCCGTCGAGACCAAACCAAAACCATGAAAGTGATATAGATTATATCATATTGTTTTGTTGGCTGCTTTCCTAAATTTTTATGGGTGATATCTGCATAAATGACATCATGAACCTTCTTGTACAACCATTATATGCCATTTATGAGTTCCATACAGGATCAAGTGAGTTCCATACGGGAACTAAAGTGAATGTATTCTTTTTATCACGTCTTTGACCATGATATTCGTGAGAGATCTTATGATAATCTTAAAAAAAAATAAGCATCATCGATTTGTGAGACTAAGAAGAAAAAACGTCTTAGTAGTGGTATTTGATTAATATCATACACTTGAAGTGAAGTATTTTAGAAGGGGTGAAATATTTAGGAAGTATAAGAACATAAAACTTACACATTGGAAGAAAGTAGAAATAGTTTTTTTTTCTTTGAAATTCAGATTAGTATTATAGACAGTTTTTTGTCATCAATTTGATATGAAGAAAGCTTATATCGACTACTAAAATGTGTTCTCCCTCAACATATATAAGTAGTTCTCTTATTTTAGTATTACTATATCCTTCTTAATCTTTACTACCAAAATATAATAGCTTAATTTACGTAAGGTAAGTAGGAAACTTAAAGAGAGGAAGATTGAATCATATTATTATGATATTACTCTATAGACTGCTTTTGTAGAGTTGGTAAAATAACACATCAAAGTATAAATATATAAAGCCTTGATTGGCTGGCTCTCTATATACATGATAACCTACATTTCTATATTTTGAATATTCGTTGTTGAAACTAAAAGTAGCTTCTTATTTCAAATGTTATCTTGGTGATTTTGGCTATAAATAGGATATTAAACTGGCAAAATGGGATACTCGATTTAATCAACTTTTATTTTAAAAAACCCTATTACAATTCAAAAATCCAATTGCACAAATTGGATACTTGATTTGATCAACTTTTATTCATAAAAAAAACTTTGCTACAAATCGGATAACCAATTGGCCAAATCGGATATCCGATTTAATGCAAATATTCACTCAATAGTAACTCACATTTCAAATCATCTCTCAAACACAATTCTTCTTATAAAATCCCAACAAATATTCTTGTGATACAAGATTGTCCATTTTGTTCTCTTTCGCTTATTCCTTATATATATGTATAGTATGTTGTTGAGGTATATTTGGATATTCATTATTTATTTATTTCATATAATGAAAGGAAACGCTCTTGACTGGTTCAATAGTCTCCAAAAGGGGTCGAGTAAGGATTTTGAAGGCCTATGTGTCGCTTTCAAAATCCCCTTTGTTGGGAACAAGGAGCAAAAACGTGAGGGTGATGCTATCATAGACCAATACCAACAAAGGGGTGACATGTTAAAAATTTATGCACGAAAGTTTTTCCTGGAGATGAATTTCCTATCGTCTTGTACCAAGCTTGTGGCACTAGTAGCTTTCAAGAGAGAATTTGACCGTGATGGGCCCCATTTCATAGACCTTATCTGGTACCGGTAAAGACAATGAGATATATCTTGGCTAGGCCAGAAGCTTCAAGAACTCAAACCACCGAGTGAGGAGAAGAAACACTACAAGGACGTGCCCGCACATATTTGTCTAGGCCGCAAGTAAGTCGATCGCGCCCATCTTATTACGATAACCTTGGCATGAAGTCCATGCATCTCCCTAAGAATACAAATACTATCTATGCAAAAAAAAAGGAATGGCTAAATACCAGGTACCCATAGGTATGTTGGCAACACCGTACACGATTGTGGATTGTTGCACCGTGGGAATAAAGAGGAGGGTAACTGGATTTGATCAACATTATTGCACTTAAAATCTTATGTTGAGGTTGATGAGTCCGAATTCGAAGTGCTCCCCGGAAGGGCAGCCCAAAGTAAATCTCTCCGTGAACCGGACAGACTCCAATAGCTTAATACGGACAGGACTTTTGAACCGGACAGATGACTTCGAAACACTGCAAGTCTAAAGCAGTTCGAACTATGACTAAAGTACTAAAAAACCTAAACACTATCTGACTAAGCTACCTGCTCATCTACTTAAAGCTCATGGGTATTTAAACATGACCCGGGTCCATTAAACTTGACCCGAAAGCCCATAAGGGCCCAAATTACATACTATAAATACCCAACCACCAACATTAACTATGGGTGACAAAAATTTACTGCTGCCAAGCTGCTCAATTCTCTCTCCACCTTGAAATATCTTGAAACACCTTCACACCACCCTGAAACACCCTCACGCCGCCTTAAAACTCCACTTGAAATTACCAGCCTACCCTCAGGCTACTTTTATCCTCACCAGAGGTATATTCGGATATTCATTGTTTATTGCTTTCATATAATTAACTTTATAAAGTGAAACATGTCAAAATAATATGATACATGCATATTAACAAACGATAATAGCTGATATTGGGTTTTATGTTAGAATAACATGAAATAAGTATATCTTGCATAACTTAATATACCATGAATTCTATGAGTTATTTGTTTTGATTTGAAGATTAGTGTTAATGAATCCGACAGAATTGATGATGAAGTTGGAGATTCGATTTTTTCCCATAATGTTTGAAGTTTTGTACTTCCCAGTGCTAATGAGTTCAAAAGTGCGCCATATCAGCATATTCGTCAACTAAAAAATAGAAAAATCTCAACTTTACACAACAAGTGATTTTCCAACTTTCACCATACCACAATGTCTCTTTCTTCCACATCAATCTACCATATAATATGATTAAAAAAATCCAAAATATTAATTTTTATATTATGTTACTTTGGTGTTAGTTATATATTAAGGTTCTTCCAAAACATAAACATTTTTAGGAATATGAGAGTTGAACCTGCAACTCGTGTTCAAATTCAAGCAAAATAAACCTTCAAAGTCAAGTATAATAAACCACTACACTATGTTTTCTTTTTTGTGTTATGCTATTTTAATGTTATATTTAGTTGTATAAAAAATATAATGTATATAAAAAGATATTTACGTACCGTATTTTATCAATTATGTTGAGTCGAACCAGTAATCAGACTGGTTCTAAAACGTGACTCGTGAACAAATTGATAACATTATCAAACGGTTCATGAACGAGTTATACCTAGCCGAATGGTTTACCGAGTTTTTAATCGCCTACGAATAGAACTTGATTTGCGTACATATTTTTTTACTATGTCTGGATAATAAAAGGTTAAGATTTTAGACTTCGTGGTTATTGTTCATAATGTTTAGGTTTTTATTATGCAAATTATATGTCACTCAACTCTTTTTTGTTAAGGTTTCTCAAGGTGGGTTCAAAAATTCTTTAACTGTTTGGTTTGAACTTTGTATAAATTTCACTTATAAATAGAAATGTCCATCATATTATTCAATGATATACACGTACGTAGTTGAAGAAAAAATTTATACTTCAAAGACCTCCAATGGTTTAATTGCCATATGAGATATATGAGCCCTAGATTCAATAAAACTAGATATCACCCGAAATTAATTGGTCATACAAAGGAAATATATGTTAAAAATAATTTTAAAATGGCCAATTTAGATACGATAAAATGATTTTGATCATTCAGGTAAATGTTTACTAAAACGACTTACTTAACCATGTCCAAATTATAATTTGATTTTTAAGTACGATTTAAAACTAAAATATTTAATCTCTGTAACTTCTCTTTTTTGTAACCTGAAAGAAACTTCCCCATTTAAACCAATTCTTCCAACTTAAAATGAATTCAGTTATGCAATTCTTAATTTCACAAAAAAGAAGAAACGACGTTGAAATATAAAACTTTCAAAAAAAAAGAACAAAAATCATAAAAAAGTATGAATTTTAAGCGATTTTTGTAGTTAGGTTTTTAATTTTTTATCAGAGTATGATACATATAATTTTTTCATGGTTGTATATTGTTTTCAATTGTTGCTACGTATTAAACTACGTAGTTATATATATATATATATATATATATATATATATATATATTGATAATATATAATTAACTGTTTGTTGTGTTTATGAGTTATTTAACTATTGTCGGGTGTTTAAAGCATGTGATTATGTATAGTTTGATCCTACGACTAAATGTTTGTTGTGGAAATGACCTACTTAACTGCGTTTGGGTGTTTAAAATATGTGGTTATGTTTAGACTGATCATACAATTAAATGTTTCACGTATTCATGACTTATTTAATTGTTATGAGGTGTTTAAATCATGTAGTAAGGTATAGATCGATCATACTGTTAAATGTTTCACGGGCCTTTGAATTATTTAATTGATGTTGGGTGTTTAAACCATATGGTTATGTATAACTTGATCCTACAATTAAATATTTAACATGTTTACCACTTATTTAATTATTTGCTTTATGCTTAAACAACGTAGTCACATATAGATTATCATACAGTTAAATATTTATTGTGCGTACCGCTTTTCCGTGTCGATTGATGCTTAAATAATTTAAGTCTATATATATATATATATATATATATAGATTAATCATACATTTTAAATGTTTGTTGTGCTTATCATTTATTTAACTAATAAAAATATTTATCCGTTCAATTATTTAAGTGTCTAAAATACGAAAACCCATTAAATCATTTGTTTATGTGTAATGAATTGTTGTTACATATGAAATTATTTAACAATCTAAAATATTTAACTGTCAAATTATTTATATATGTGTAATGAATTGTTGTTACATATACGTAAACATTTGACTGGTAGAGACACATATTAAAAAATTTAAATGTTGGATAAGTTAAACATATTAAAAAATATCTAACTATTGAAACATAAATCTTAAAAAAAATTAAGTGTTTCTATAAACATGTTCAAACATTAGACTATTGCATAAAAGTTTGAACATTAAAAAATATAATTGTTGTATATGTTCAAACATACTAAAACATGTACATGTTACGTAAAACATATAAAATTTATTTAACTCTAGAATATGTATAACAACATACTTAAAAAATTAAATGCTGGTTTAAACAATTAATGTGAGAAAACCAAAATGCACAATTTGTGTTTCGAATTTTAAATCTAATATAATTTAAACCAAAATTAACTTTAAAACATAAAAAAGATGGAAAATAAAATCAGTAACAACAACAAAGTACAAAAATAAAGCAAAATTCTCAACAACAACGTAACGCAATAGTTCTAACAATTATCACGAACTACATTATGTAATTTTAGTAAAAATAAATAAAACTAATTTAGAATTGAAAATAAAAAATCCAAATCCCAAAAAAAGAACTCAAAAATAAAATCCAAAATATAAAAAATCAGAACTAAAAAACCGCTAATTCATGTAGAGAAGGATAAAAGCAAAATAAAATTAAAAATGGACAATTTTTTAAATATTGACAATAACCAAAAAGTAAAATATAACTCAAATAGCCCATATTTTATATGAAAAAGAATTTATCTCTCCGTTTATCATGTTCTTCTGGTTTGTTTAAATGAATATATAAAAGTCATCGTCATATATTAAGTTTTCTTTATTCTAAATAGTTTGTTTTTTTGGTGTTTATGAAAGAAGTTTCTCCTAAAAAACCTCTACATTAACAGCTCCAGAACCGAGTTTCTCGAATTTAAACACATGCTTTCAGATTCAAACACCTCCTTTCGTTGTTGTATGCATATCATCCACCACACTATGATCCTTCCTAGTGGGTTTCATTTTCGTCTTGACCACCACCGACGAGTGTTGCTGGTGGTGGTGTTTGCGCATTCTCATTCTATACCTCTTCTCCCATGTTCTTGTATTTCAGATTAGCATCTTTGTTGGTGCTTTTGGCCGCTCGAAACAGCCAACATTGATCCGTTCTCGCTGTTGTCTTACTTCAAGCGTGGCTCCCGACTTTCTCGGCCAATGCAAGCGAGATAGTGTATTACGCAGATGATGTCTCCTCAGGAGGCAAAAACTTCAGATCCAACAGCCGTATAAGAAAATACTGGTTTGTGGCCTTAGTGTTCTTTCCGTCTACGGATACGGCCTTATTTTCTTACTCGGCCTGAGTAAGTGAGCTTTCTTTGTTCCCGACGTCTTATTATCTTACTCGACATTGTTTGATGCTTTGCCGGCGTGATTATCATACTTCAATGTCTTTGAAGTATTCTACAGAGAACTCTCTATTATCCTAACCTAAAAGGCTTTGTACTTATTCTCACCTGTTGGGCCATTTTACCAAATTTTCAGAGCCCAATAGTCTACATGTTAAATACATTTTAATGGTTTTAAATAGTTGTTTTTGTTGGTTTATTTTTCTTAAACTATTAATTTTTTTTCATTCCATGATGATATTTTTTATTAAGTTTATGAGGTTTGCTAGTCTAACCTATTCACTTAAAATTATTTTAATGGTATTAAAGTCTTGTATTTATGGATTTGTTTTTATTAACTTATTAATTATTTTCTTTATATTGTTTTATAAGAATGTCAATCTCTCGACTATATTTTCTTCGATGAGAAGTTTCGAAGGAAGTGTTATCATTTTTGAGATGTTATTCTTTCATCTGAATAATACGGAGACCACTTTCTGTTGTTTTATGGTTTTTGGATTTTACTCAGCTGCCGCGGTTAGATTTCGAACAATCAGAAGAGAATATGATCTTCGATTACAAGATTGTATTTTATTCATTTTGATCTCCAAAGGGCCCCAAAAAGCCCCCCTCCATGAGTATCCAGATCCAGTCCTCTGAGGAGTCAGCCGCTCTCGAGATGGATCTAGATTTAGTCTTTCCGACATCATCTTGTCTCTTTGCCAGAGACCAAGGAGAATGATAACGGAGACAAGGTTGACTCGCCTCCTAAAAGGCTTCGCCCCGTGGGAGCTAAGAAGGGCTACAAGGATTTGTCCTCCGACACGATCATCGTTTGATGCACTGTAAGTCTACTTCCTTATCAATATTACTTCTTGGAATGCGAGAGGTCTTAATGACCCTGTCAGACAAAAAAATGTTACCGATTTTATTATTAGTAATAGTATCTCTCTGTTAATTTTAGCTGAAACAAAAGTTCAGCATGTTAAAGTTGACCTTACTCTTAGACATATTGCACCATTTTGGCATGTTATCACCAATAATTCCTCCCACCCCTTGGTAGAATTTGGATTATCTGGAACCTTAGTGTCATTTCTGTCTCTAGGATATCCCAATCGCCCCAGTTCATCCATTGTTCGGCCAAATGTCATAACTTCAATGCCTCTTTTAACTTCACTGCTATATATGCTTTTAGCGAGGCCATTGATCGTATTCCTCTTTGGAAAGATTTAATGTCCATCTCCAATATCAGTCAGGGCATTCCCTGGGTTGCCTTGGGAGATTATAATGCCATTCGACACCTGATGGATCGATTAGGCTCTTCCGAATCCTGGTTCTCTGCTATTGATGAATTCAATAACTGTTGCTATCTTAATGAGCTCAGTGACCTTAGATCCACTGGATTCGAATTTTCTTGGATCAATAAGAAACCGTCCCACCCTATGCTCTAAAAAATTGACCGTGTTCTAGTTAATCCTAACTGGGATAATCTCTTTCCTATGTCTTTTGCTTATTTTGGGTTTCTGCGCTCCTCTGACCATAGCACTGTCACACTAAACCTAAGGCTCCCTCGTCAAAGGCGTAAGAAGCTCTTCAAATTCTTCAACATGTGGCAGTCCCATCCCCAGTTCAAAAATATTGTGTCCACCAGTTGGAACCTTCCTATTTCGTCTTCTGGTATGAGTCGAGTCTCTACAAGCTCAATCGACTTCAACACCACCTTACCAATCTCAACCGGAAATAGTAGAGCGATATTAGTACGAGGGGTTGGATAAAGTAGCCTCTCTTTTGTCCTCAAAAGTTAATGACTCCGACAAGACCTGTATGGTCCGTGAGATCACTAGCAGTGAAATCAAATCGGCCCTTTTTAACATTGATAGTGATAAATCTCCTGGTCCTGATGGGTTTAACTCTTATTTCTTTAAAACCTCGTGGAATGTTGTTGGGGATGACATCTGTAATGGTGTTTTTGAATTTTTTCAATCCGGGAAAATTAATCCATCTTGGAATTCCACTTCAATTTCCCTAAATCTTAAAAAAGACTCTCCTTCTGAGGCTGCAGATTTTAGACCGATTGTTCTCTGTAAAGTTGTTTACAAAATCATCTCTAAAATCTTAGCAAATAGAATAAAGGATTTTTTTCTTACATGATTGATAAATCTCAATCGACTTTCATCTCGGGTAGGAGCATTTCGGATAATATCCTGCTCTCCCAAGAGCTGCTTAAAGGTTACCATTCCAACAAAAATGGTAAACGTGTAACCCTTAAGATAGATCTTATGAAGGCTTTTGACAATGTCCGTTGGCACCTCATCCTTGACATTCTTGTGTCTATGAGTTTCCCTGAAAAGATGATCACTTGGATCATCAATTGCATCTCCACCCCTTCATATTCCATCAACATCAACGTGATCTGTATGGTAATTTCAAAAGTAAAAATGGTCTTAGGCAAGAGGACCCGCTCTCCTCTTAGCTATTTGTCCTTGTCATGCAAGTTCTATCCAGTACCCTTAAGGAGAAGAGTAATGACAAAAATTTCAAATTCCACTGGAAATGCCATAAGCTCAAAATCACGAACCTATGTTTCGCTGATGACCTTATGATTTTTTGTCATGGTGATGCCAACTATATTTCCCTTATCAAAGAGGCACTAGATGATTGATTTTCTCTTTCTGGTCTCAAAGTCAATCCATCCAAAAGTCATATTTTCCTCTCAGGCATTAATAAACCTCTCTGTACTGAGCTTCTTTCTACTATGGGGATCTTAGAAGGTTCTCTCCTAGTTAAATATCTGGGAGTTCCTCTTATTACGGGTCGTCTTACCCACACAAACTGTCGTCTTCTTCTTCTTCATAAGATTACCGCTAGGATCGACTCTTGGACTTCCAAGCATTTGTCCTATGCGGGCAGACTCCAGCTCATCAAATCTGTCTTATTCGCTAGACACGTTTACTGGTCCTTCCTCTTTATTCTTCCTTCTACGATCATTAAAGAGCTTACCCAATATCTCCGTCGTTTTTTTTGGTCGGGATCTGCTATGAAAATCCATGGGGCAAAAGTTGTCTGGTCTAACATCACCTCTC
This sequence comes from Limnanthes douglasii subsp. nivea, assembly GCA_036936605.1. NCBI lineage: Eukaryota > Viridiplantae > Streptophyta > Magnoliopsida > Brassicales > Limnanthaceae > Limnanthes > Limnanthes douglasii. The sequence continues at coordinate 312,627,729 of JAUPFV010000001.1, forward strand.
CCAAAAATGAGAGCGGCCTTGGGATCCTAGACTTAAAAATCTGGAATTAGGCGGCTGTCCTCAAGTATCTTTGGTCTATTATCAGTAATAATGATCACTCGATCTGGAGTGATTGGACTAAAACAGAACTAATAATAATAATAAAAAAATTGGATCTCTCTATTGGGTCTTCTCCCTCCTGGATTTGGAAGAAAATTCTTCGTCTTCGCCCTCTGGCAAGAAATATGTACGGGGTGGCTATTGGCAATGGGACGAGCACTTCCGTCTGGTTTGATCCATGGGTCCTCCCCACCTCACTTGTCCAACATTACGGTACCAATATCATTGATGATTCCAGACTCGGGAAAAGCCTCAAAGTCTCTAACATCATCCTTAATGGAACTTGGAACTGGCCTTCAAATGTCAGATCCGCTCGAGCAAAAAGCATCTCAAACCTTTTGGAGATCACAGACTCATCCTCACTCTCTCGCCGCCCAACATCCTCGCAATGGACATTTCTTATTGGACTGCGAAGGCTGGATGCTTGAAGTTCACTATCAAGGAAACCTACAACGCAATTCGTGTGCCCACCCTTGTCGTAGGGTGGGCTGGGTTAGTATGGAATAAATACAATATTCATCGTCACTCCTTTATTTTATGGCTTACAATCCAAAGAAAACTTTCTACGAGGGACAAATTACTCAGTTGAGGTATTCATACCCCGCCTGATTGTGCCTTATGCAACTCTGCCCCTGAAACTACAGCCACCTTCTCCTTGACTTTAGTTTCACCCAAAGTATCTGGATCAATGCCAGTGCTAAGCTGGGGTTCTTTTTTTTCTCTTTCCAACTGGCTATCTTGGGTTAATGAAGCATCAAATTGGTCTCATTCTCGAAACCATCATATTTGGCGCTCTTGTTTCGGCGCGATTATTTATCACGTCTGGAAGGAGAAGGAGAGGAATTCAAGAATTTTTGGTTCCACTCCGACCAATGCATCCATTGTTTCTTACCGAATTTTCTCGAATCTTCGGTATAGTTTCATGGCACCAAGATTAGTTGGACACCGTAAAAGCTTACCCGTTTACTTATTCTAATTATTTTTCCTTTACATGTTTACCTCTTTGGCTATTTTCTTGTTGCAGACTTGCGGTGGACTTCTCTGGAGCTTCCTTCCACTAGAAGGGTCGAGTTTCGACTGCGTAGAGTTTATCACCCGGATTTTTTTCTTAAGACTCTCTATGTTTCCTTTCATTTCTTTATCATTATGTTTGTAGTCCTGTAACTTGGTTTACATCTGCCGATTGTATCTCCTCGGAATATGCTCCAGGTTTCTTGTATGAACTATTTTCATTTATTTAAAGTTTTTTTACACAAAAAAAATAGTTTGTTTTAAGACCGACTACCATTTGAAATTTCTAAAATCAAATTTGTACGAAAATAAAATCGGTTGAACGAATCCCAAATCCAAAATACACATGTTTAAGGTTTTTGAAAAATAGATTATCTCTTACAAATATAAACAGTAACGAAGTTCTGATATAAAAACCAAAAACCAGGTACGGAGGAGTCGTAAAAGTGCTAGAAGTTGCCACACGAAAAGAATAAGTAAACAAAAGACTTTCAAAGGAACAAGACTACTTTTCGTAAAAAAGAGAAGACTGACATGACATTCGTATAACACAACAAAAACCAGACTCAAAGACACAGAGACCGTAACACTAAAACATACTATCAAACTTGTGGTCTGGGCCACAACAATCAACATAGCCATCCTTGGTGAAGGACAATCGATATACTATAACTCATATTGCATAGCGATCGCAACAAAGCAGGCAGTTTCATAGCCGAAAGCCTTGTCCAACCCACATTGCAAAACCAACAGAAACCGTTGTCCACAACCTCTATTACAGAACCACCGCAACAAAGCAACCCAATCAGAAATATGTTCGACAAAGTACAAAAAACACTTTAGGAATTAGTCTGTGAAAGAACTGAAACATAGTTGTGTTCTGATGAATTGAAAAGACTACAGTTGTCTTAGGGATCCAAAGACTAGCGAGAAGTAAGAATTGAATTTTCAGCTTGAGACAAAATGATTTGTGCTCTTGTTGAAGCTCTAGGAAAGGATAGCAAGTCTGTCAAAATATTCTTATCATCAACATATTCATCAACCTTCAAAGTCATAGTCTCGAGCAATGGTGACTTGGCAAGTAACATCTTCATGAACTCCATCTCAGGATTATCACCTAGTATGCTCGTTATGGTTACCCGTCTCAATTCCAAGAAATCAAGCTTACTGCTTTCTTTTTCTATGAGCTCTGCCCCATCTTCCATAAACAACTCTGACTCAGAGTCACAGTCAATCCACCTCTGAAAGAAGAAAATAATTAATAAACATTCAGTGAACAACTAGACAAACCTAAATAAAAGAAATTTAAAAACGAAGAACTCACGTTGACAAGGAGAAACCTAGAACTAACGTTGACAAGGAGAACCCTTAATTTTCGTAAGACTGAAATCAACTGGAGTGAACATGACACAGCTTCTATATCATCAAAAGGAAAGTCAGACAGGTAGAGCCGTTCCAAGTTTTTAAAAAGAAACTCAAGCATGCTTGGATGACTAGCCGCAACCACCAAAATCTGTCAACAAGAATGTTATCACAACTAACAAGATTTGATAGACTATACAAAATACTTTATTCTGAAAAGTATTTACCTTCATAAAGTGTAGTCCTGCTTCGAGTTCCAGAAACTGTTGTTCAGTCGAAAGAGAAGGGGCCTCGATGGGAAATTCTACAAGACTCTTTTCAGGCAGGTACGAATATTCGATTGTCATCTTTTTAGGCATACAAATCTTGAAGCAAATTTTTCTAAATTCTCCAAAATAGGTGAAAATTTTAATCTTGGGAGCGGAAACATTAACACGATCAAGACCATGCACATCTGACAACTCCAAGTCAGTAAGCACTGAACACTTGGCAATGAGACCTTCAAAAGCATCAGTTGCAATGGTCACACTTGATAAACTCATTGTAGTTAAGTACTTGAATCCAGTAAAGATAGAAGGAAGCTGAATAACACATTGACAAAGTACTAAGCTACAAAGGCTGGGAAAAGAAAATAATCTAGAGTGCAACCTATATGGCTGATCACCCCATATACCGAATTCGAGGGTCAAATCTTTAACACCCTTGCTCCATAGATGCATAATCCATGTATCAATGTCTACCCTGTTGAATACGAAATACCTAGTTGAGAGACTGAAGACTGTTACCGGACCATCATGCGTCAGAAGAATTTTACTGATGGTATCTTCTCGATTTTTGGTTACAAACCTAAAAAAAGTATCATCATAGATAAGATTGGACAAAGACAGCCACTTATATCTCCATTTCCATGAAAGTAAACTTGTTCTTGCCGCATCTCCGATGGGTAACTTAGACAGGATGCACTCTTGTAGATTATCTGGTAAGCTGCTTATCCTATCTACACAGGATCCGCATACCGATTTTGTTGTTTGACTGCGCATTCTGCTATCAGGATACCTGAAATTAGCCACTCGTCATAAACACGACCACAAAAAATATCTGGTTTCAACATGTGAAGTTGTCCTCATTCAAACCAGAATGATTAGGCCTCAACTTTAGGTATATATAGTCATGTTTAACTTCTTGCCTAACTCACTTCCCAAAAGACGCCTCAGAAGAAAAATTGTCATCATCATACATACAGGTTAGTGTCGCTACATTCAGTCGAGTCATATATTAACACACTCTTTCATATGCATGGCATGGACATTGTCAAAAAGACTGTGAAACATAAATCGGACGATGGCCAAGCCTGTAACCAAATTCCCAGATCAAAAGTCCTGATAGCTTCTCAAAACCGCTATTACGCTAACTAGTTATTGAAATACATCTCAAGAGAAGAGCGCAATATATAGTGGTCCTGGGATATACTAACATAAACAGCAACTAAATTATAGGTAGACTTCAGTACTTACTAACATCCAGATCACAGTTTTCAGCTGATAGAAATATACTATGCAGAATTTTAACTACCGAAGGAGCCTTTCCATGAAATAACGTAAAATATCAGTATAAGCCACAATCTTAGGTAGGACCAATGTTTATATCGAAATGGACTAGACAACTAGCCATTCAAAGTTCGTGTAAATCCACGAAAGAGTAGATAGCAATCCAAACTACAGACATCTTATTGTCACCGCTTATATAATATAGAAAGACAAGAAAGGACAATTCATTATTACTCATGAATCTAGCTGCCTGGTGTATAGCCAATGATATTATGAATATGAAACCTAACCATAACTAGTCAGTTGGTTATTAATCTTATTTTCAAGGTAGCCTATGAAAATTAGGTGTGAAAAAGCTTCAATCCATGTACTAGAGTTAAATGCTACAAAGCTTATTCGACCAGAAAGTTCAACCCGGAACAGAATTAGCTCTCTATGTCAAATATTTAGAAATGTCAGTTCCGAGTAAGGAGCTCGACATATTAGGCTCGGTGATGCAAGTATTTTCTTGAATTATCTCTTCCACAATGCAAAAATATCGAACAGATAAACTCATTGACTTCCTAGTTTACTTAATTCCACAGACAAAAACTACAACATGTCAACAACTAGCAATCATGATAATTTTTATAAGCCATATACACAAAGGACCGACATGTTGTGAAACCAAGCCGGGTGCAAAAAATACGAGATCATGCTACAAACTTGTATAGTCAACTAAATCAAACAACATAAAAATTTATACTCAAAATTCAAAAAAACATTACACATACCGGTAAAACCAATAGAGCTAAAAAAATCGATCGAATCCGAATAATCCACAGCAGGGATGAGCTGCCTTAGTTCTAAAGTAGGAGCGAAGTCTCCAAAATCATCAATCAGTGAAGTGAAAGAAACACTCGTATCTTCAACAATAAGAATATGTTAAACTCCAATGTTGCTCATCATGTGTTTTCTACCTCGTTTCTGTTTTCACGGAAAGAAAGTCACGTTTTCTATCTGATTGGCTTTCATTTAATGTAATAGGTAGTTATTATTAGGTTACCTTTTATAAAGATTTTTTTTGGTATAAAAAGCTGTAAATTGTATTATATTAAATGGTCCTTACAAGAGATTCATGTGGCATATTACCGACAAACAGTAGAATTTTTTAAACATACAAGACAAACGAGAGCTACCATTAGACAAAAATGAATTACATTGGGAGGTTGGTTTAGTTATGTGGAAACAGTATCGGAGGTCCGAGAGGATTCGGTGAGCAACGCTCGAGCTTAGAGTGGAGACATTATCGTAGATTCGAGCGTTTCTTTCCTTCCAGATATGATAAATAATGGCACAAAAAGCTGCTCGCCAAATATGAGAGGGGTTTCTATTCATCCAACTGCAGGCAACCTCAATCCAGGAAGTACAGATAGCGGTGGGAAGATGGGATTAGAAGCTACCTGTAGATGTTTTTCCATATGGAGGAGGCGTAGGGGCATGAGATGATGATATGGTCGAGAGTCTCCGGGGATGGACGCGGTCCGAAAGGGTGTCAAGGCCCCAGCTAATGAGTTCGTCGCGCGTGGAGAGCTTGTTCTGGATAGCCATCCAGGAGATGAAAGAGTATCTCGGGATGGAGTACTTGTTCCATATAAGCAGATCCAACAGAACCTTGGCACTGGAAGGGAGAATAACGGAGTAGGTGCTGCTGATGGTAAAAAGGGGCTTAGATTTGTTGGGGGTCCAAAGAAAGATGTCTTCAGAGTTGTTGGGTAAGGGAAGGTTTGAAAGAACAGTTATGATTCCAGATAAATGAGAGAGCAAGTGTCTATTCAGGGCTCTAGCATTAGAGGTCCAGTACCAGATTCCATTAGAGTTTAGGTCAGGGACTCGGGAGATATTTCTGAGGCGGGTAATATTTACGATCCCACTGCCGAAGCAATTGATGAGAGAGGACAGAAAAAACCAAGGATCATGCCAGATAAAGCTGTTTGCATCATTTCCTACTTTGACTTTATAAAGATCGGTTGCTTGGGGTCTAACCTTGAGGATTTTTTGCCAGCCCCAACTAGCGTTGGGAGGGATGGGGATGGTCCAAAAGTTTTTATTTTTTATTTTTTCCGTGATTGTCCATCGGGTCCATATTGAGTTATGTTTCTTTGTTAATATGGACCAAAAAAGTTTGAGGGCGGCCGCCTGATTCCAGATTTTTAGGTTTGGAGTCCCAAGGTCACCCTCCTTTTTGGGCAAAGTGAGTTTTTCCGAGGCTACCTTTGGTGTGGTTTATTTTTTACTGAGGGTAATTTTGTCAGATGTTTTGGAGTATTTTGAGAGTATTAAATGTTTGGGTGATTTGTAGTGAGAGATTTAAGCTGTCTGGTTGTATTAAATGTTCATTACCCTCATTAATGAAAGTGGTTGGGTATTTATAACCTTAATTATGGACTCATGGGATTTCGGGTCAAACTATGAAATTGGGTCGAGTTCAAAGATCCATTAGTTTATTAAGCATATTAGCAATTAGCTTAGTCAAAAGGTGTTTAGTGTTTTAATACTTTTGTCCTGTCCAGACACTTCAGTGGGTAATTATTGTCCGGATTACCCATATTCGGTTTTCACAGTGAGTGGTGGTGAATAATTCCGGACTCATCAGTAGCCCCTTTTTAGGTTTTGTCAAAGGTCTTTGGCAAGACCAAAAAACTCTCTTAGGAAATAAAAATATTCTTCGTACAGTTCATGTATTCAGCTCAGGGTTTATCCGGACTGAATACTTCTAAGAATTTCAAGAGTTTTGCTCTGGACCGTGGGACACGTGTCACACTTTGATTTGTTTTACCAGCCGTTTTCTTCCTAGAACGGCGCTCCCACTTATCCTAAAAAGCAACTCCTGCATTTAATGTTTCTTACGTCAGCGCCGCCTTCAATCATTACCTTTGCCTTTTCGTTTTCTCCTAGGTATTAGTAACTTTTTTGCCCCACTAGTATAAATTACTTCCTTTTACTGTTTCACCATCTTCATCACTTTGTCATTTCTTTTTTTCCAGAGCTTTTTACTTCTCCTTTCAAAATCTTTCTTGGGTAGGTTTATGTTCACAGTGAGAAACGCTCTCGTGAAAGGTGGTTGGCTAAATCTTTCAGAATTGGAAAAAGCACAAAAGGTTGAGCGAGAGAGACGTATTGCTGCGGGTCTTCTAGTTTCTCCAATCAGTAAGACCGACACACCATCTTCAGAAGCTGACCGAGGATCATCCTCTACCAAAAGTGCCAAACCTAAGCGTTTGTTCCAACCAAGCCGCTCGCCAATCCCGTCAGGCTCCCCAGTTCAGGAGCCTCAGCCCTCTGTTGTGCAGGAGAAAGCAGTTTCAAGTACAAGAACACCCTTTCCGTTCATTGCTATGGGGTCAGATATTGAGAAATCTCCAGAAAAAGTTAATCTTCGCCGGACAACCCGTTTAGTAAAGGGTCAAGCAACTGGCTCTCAAACCAAGTCTTCCAAGACAGGGCCCTCCAAGTCTGGGGCCAAAGATAAAGCCTCCGGATTAGAGGCACCTATTAGAGCCCTAAAAGACAAACCCTCCGGACCCGAGGCCACTAGAACCAGCTCTCATACTGAGCCCTCCGGAACCGAGCCCCAGCCGGAAGCCAGATCCTTAAGAGAGGCTGATGCTCAACCGTCCGGACAATCTGCTGAGCCACCCACTAGCACTCTTCCATCAATAACGGCTGATAAACCTTCCACGGTGATGGAAGAGGTGCTGGAGGATAGTGTTGAAGATGCTCCATTCGAGACTGAAGCTTCCGGGCAGACTGGAGATGCTGCCTCTGACAAAAAAGGAAAAGGCAAGGAGAAAGTCTGCATGACCCATCCGGATCTGCCGGAGAGTCTGGAAGGAAAAGTGGGGCCTTGCTTCTACAAGGTTAATGTGAAGTATCTGCTGGCCATGCAAAATATCAATTATGTCTATACTCACACTGCTGAGTTAGGCCGGATCCGGATCAAGTGGGGGATCCCTGAATCTGTTGAGGTGAGGATACCAGTCACTCCGGAGACCCCGATGGACTGCAAGCTCAGCGAAATCGTCATCTACACCGAACTGTTCAACTAGGGGCTCAGATTTCCCTTGGATCCAGAAATTGTCAGGTATTTCCACCTGATAAAACTCTGTCCAAGCCAGCTGAGTCCCAACGCTTGGTATACTCCCATTGCCTGTATTATGGCGTCAAGGCTCTCCGGAATACCACTTCCAATGAAGCAGTTTGCTGCAGTGGCCAGCCTCTGTAAGAACCACCATATCCCATTATACCACTTCAACATGGGAGATAACTTTAAGGTGGTGGATGACTTGCTTGAGTCAGAGAAAAATTGGAAGACCTAATTTCTATTTATCAGCGGGACATGGGAAAATAGGAGGAAAATCAAGGCTGGTGTCAATCCCAGTATGCTCACCAGTTGATGGAAAAGCTCAGGTGAATATTTTACTATGTTTGTCTTTCTTACTTTGTAAAAAATTTGTTTCTGAGTTACTTTTCTTTTTCTTTGGTTAGTGTTGCCAAAGGAGTTCTCCGATTATGTTGAGGATAAGCAGACCACTTGTGCCAAGTTAAACGCTTCGGCTGCTGACCGTTGGGGAAACGCTTTCCACAACTACTTCACCTCAGGAAACTTGGTGAGGTCCTACCTCTGGAACACAACGGGCCGGAGAGATCTCACTTGGGGGGAGCTGACTACACCACCCCCTCCGGCCGTTATCCTCAACAGAAAAGAGGAGAAAGAAAGAAAACTGGCCTTTCTCTCTAGAGCCAAAGCTCCAAGTAAAATGAAAGGGAAGAAGGGCAAGAAAAAGAAGGCTGCAGCAGAGGCTGTTCAGGATGCTACAGAGGAGATCACTCCGATGAGCCAGGGAGTGCAGGCCCAAGGAGGATTGATGCTACTCTACTTCAAGTAGTTGAAGATGAGAGTATTAGGGAAGCAGGTGGACCTCAAGATCCTCCAAAGCCTCCTAAGAATGACCGGAAACGAGGAGCAAATAGTGAAGAGAGGACTACCAAGAAGAAGAAAGTCTCCCTGGGGGATGAAGTTGTCCTCCAGCCTTTGGAGTCTCTTCCTCCGGCCGACCCAACAGACCCTACCTTTGGAGAGAAAATCCCAAGTGATCTACACGCCAGAGAGGTTACCAGAGGGGATTTGGAAGAAGTAGACATCAGTGGTATCCAAAACAGTGGCCTTTATTTTGGAACGCTTGAAAATGATGACTTCGTTGGTCCCTACCTTCCCCAAAGTTCCTCTAACATGGTGACCTTTAATGGCAAGTCTTTCACTGTTTCAAGGGAAAACGATACGGTGACTCACTCTTTGCTGGGCCATATTCAACCAGTGCTCAACTTGGAGAGGCAAGTAAAAAATCAGTCTGCCCTTATCAATACCCTCAATGCAGATAAAGAGAGCTTATCCACTGACCTTCTTAATGCTAACCAAAATTTTGAGGCATTGAGGAAAGAGCTCGAGGAGTTAAATAAAGGGAAAGAAGATCTGGCAACCAAGCTGGTCACTTCGGAGAAGGCTAACAGAGAGCTCCAAAACAAGTGCTTTGGCTTGGAGAAAGATCTCTCAACTTTGGAGGAAGAGGTGAAGACCAAGGACAATGTTATCCAAACCCTGTCTGTTGACAATAATTTTTATGAAGATGCTGTGTCCAAGGTTACCAAGAAGAAGGAACATTTGGTGAAAGAACAGGAAACGATGATCCAGGCCAAGGTCGATGCGTATACCAACGATGTGATAGATTCCCTAGAAAAGAGGTATGCCGAAGTTAAATCTGACATGGTTTTGCTTTTCATCAAACATTCCCGAAGAGGACACTCGGTACTCTGTGGCAGTACGTTGAATATGAAGATATCCCATTTCACACGATGGTGGATGGCGATAAGAAAAACTATTCCAGTTGTATTGATGACACTACTGATAAGGAAGAAAGGACCAGAGATAGTTCCAGTGACGAACCCAAAGATCCGAAGAAGAAAAAAGATGATGCAGGAACATCTAAGGGAAACTAGCTCTGAAGTTTTAACGATTTTCTGTTTTTTTATCCTTATGACATACTAAAGTCCTTGGATGGCCAAGGCATTTTTGTAACTGTGTCCGGTTTGATTCCGGTCAAGCTTTTCCTCTTAAACTTAAAGTCTTTGGATGGCCAAGGCATTCTTTATGTTTTAATATCATCCTTCGGTTTTAGCCGGTTAGTTTTACTTTGGTAAATTCTTGCTTTGTTTTATATTCGCTCAATCTTAATGGATGATGTTTAAATAGCCCCTATTTATTTTACAAATATTTTAAGATGAGAGTGTTTAAACTCTGTGATGACAAATGTTAAATGATCATCATTCCACCAGATCAATCTGATCTGTCAAAGATACTTCGAAAGCTTTAAAGAAACTGTAAATCAAACCACTCCGAATATTTTAAGAAGGCATCAAATTTTATTGAAAACCCAGACACCTCATTAAAACCTCTCCACGCCAATAAGGTAGGAAAACGTATGCCACCCAATATTTATATGGACTTTAAACAAGTAAATATTTACACGACTTTTATTCTAGATACATCCGGAGGTGTTCAATGTTCCAAGGGTGGTTTAAGATTCTTCCATCTTTGTCTTGAAGCCTGTATATGTCCCAGGCTTAAGCTTATCAATGACCATATAGGGCTCTTCCCAATTTGGAGCTAGCTTGCCGGACTGCTTCTCCTTAGTATGTAGGAAGACGTTTCTCAATACTTTATCCCCCGGTCGAAAATCCCTTCTTCTAATTCTGGAAGCAAACCTGCTTCTCATTAAACCTTGATAATGGGTGGCTCTAAGATGAGCCTTAACCCTTTTTTCCTCTATTAAGTCCAATTGACTTCTGACTGCCACTTCATTAGCCTGTTCGGAAAAATTATGGACTCTGTATGATGGAAGAGTTGCCTCTATAGGATAAATTGCATCCATCCCATATACCAAGGCAAACGGAGATTCCTGTGTAGCAGCTCCAGGAGTAGTCTGGTAAGCCCACAGTACTTCTTGTAAATAGCTTGGCCACTTTCAAGCAGCTCCTTCTAAATTATTTTTGAGACCGGACAAAATGGTCCTGTTTGGCAATGCTGAATGCCCCTAGAGGCACATAAACTCTCCATATCCTTGTTATCAAATTGTGGCCCATTATCTGTGTTTATCTTTTGGTGAACCCCAAATCTGCAACAAATATTAGATAGGATAAATTTTATAACAACTTTTGAAGTAGTTCCTGTCAGGGGGGCTGCCTCTATCCACTTTGAAAAATAATCAATGTCCACAATAATAGTTTTGCACCCTACGGACGCCATCGGTAGTGGACCTACTAGATCCAGTCCCCAACGAGCAAAATGTATTGGATCAGAAATCGATTCCAAGAGGACAGCTAGGATATGAATTTCATTACCATATCTTTGGCATGGATCACACTTCTTTACCAATTCCTTGGCATCTTCCATTATGGATGGCTAGTAGTATTCGGCCAATAAAACCATTCGGGTTAAAGCTCTATAGCCACAGTGTGCTGACCCCTCACCATCATGTAGTTCAGATAGCACAATTTGAGTCTCTTCAACCCCCAAAAAACGCAAGAGAGGTCTACTAAATGACTTCTTGTATAAAATATCTCTTATGACTAAAAAACCACGAGCCCTGTACTTCATTTTCCTTGCACACAACTTTCGTCGGAGGCAAAATTCCTTTTGAAATGTATTGAAGAAGGGGATGTCTCCATTTCTTGGGTTGAACCACTTGTATACTTTCCTCTTCTTCCTTACCCCAATTGGGCTGTATGGATGAACATTCTTGGACATGAATCCATGGGTACGACTCAGAGTATGCTATGGTTGCCAAGGAGTCTGCTAATGTATTTTCCGATCTGGGTATATGCTCATAGCTGATATCTTTGAAGTTGGGTGCCACTTCTTTAAGAATGAATAAGTATTTAATCAAATGCTTCTTTTTTGCCTCAGATTGACCTTGTGCATGATGGATAAGAAGCTGAGAATCACCCATTAATCTAACTCTTTTAGCTCCACATAGAAAGGCTAATTTCAAACCAGCTATAGCAGCTTCATGTCCAGACTCATTGTTAGAAGCCCTAAAAAAAAACATATAACCTGGTACAGTTTGTCGCCATACGGAGAGGTTAAACATATCCCAGCACCACAACCCATGGTACTTGATCCACCATCGGTCCGGACAACCCATACCTTCTTAGTTCTTTCATCTGCAGCTTGCTTAGTACTTCTGTCCGAATGGAATTCAACTAGGAAATCAGCAACATAAAGAGCTTTAATTTTAGTTCGAGGGGCAAAATCAATGTCATAGTCACCTAATTCTACTGACCATTTGGTCATCCTGCTCGATATGTCCGCCTTCTGAAGAACATGTTTCAAGGGAAAAGTCGTCTGAACGACAATAGAATGAGACTGAAAAATAAGGCCTCATTTTCTTGGCAGCAATTACTAAAGCCAGTGCTAGTTTTTCAAGCTTTAAGTACCTTCTTTCAGCATCCATCAGGCTCTTGCTGATGTAGTACACCGAACGAGGATAACCATCCACCTCCCTTACTAGTACTGCACTTATAGCACATTCAGACATTGCTAAATATATGTACAATGTTTCTCCATCAATAGGTTTGTAAAGAGTTTTGGGGGAAGCTAAATGCTATTTTATTTCATCGAACTCTTGGTCTCACTGTGGAGACCAGTTAAAGTCTTCAGCACCCTTTAAAGTCTGGAAAAATGGGGCACACCTATCCTAAGACCTTGAGATAAAACGATTTAGAGCAGTCAGCCTTCCTGTCAATCTTTGCACTTCTTTAATATTCCGAGGAGGATCCATCTGTAATAAAGCGTTAAGTTGGTCCAGATCAGGCTGTATCCCTTTCTCACTTATTACATACCCCGAAAACTTCCCAGACCGTACTCCAAAAACACATTTTTCTGGATTCAACTTTAAATTAACTAAACCAAGTTGGCAAAAGTCTCCTGGAGATCTGCCAAGTGTAATTCCTCTTCCACACTCTTTACCATCATGTCATCAATATAGACTTTCATATTTCTCCCAATATGATCAGCGAATGCTTTATTCACCAACCTCTGATAAGTAGCCCCAGTATTCTTTAACCCAAAAGGCATCACCTTGTAACAATGGAGGCCCCTATCAGTAACAAAAGTAGTGTGTTCCTGGTCCTTCGGATCCACTTGTATCTGTTTATAACCGGAGAAGGCATCCATGAAGGACAACAACTTGTTCCCAGATGTGGAGTCTACCAACTGATCGACCTGAGGGACTGGATACAAATATTTTGGGCAAACTCGGTTGAGGTCAGTAAAGTTGATACACATACGCCATTTCCCATTTATCGTTTTTACTAACACTAGATTGGTTGTCCATAAAGGGTATTGAGATTCCTTTATGTGCCCCATCTTGGTAAGCCGGTCAACCTCTTGAACTATGACATCAGCTTTTTTTTAGAGAAAGCTCTTCTTCTCTGCACAACAGGTGCTACATCTCTCCGGATGGATAGTTGGTGTGATATTACATTCACAGGCACTCTGGTTACATCAGGATTACACCAAGCAAAAACGTGTTGGTGGTTTGTTAAAAAGGATAAGACTTTGCTTTTTAGTTATGATGTCATCTAAGATCCAATCTTGACACTTCTTCAATTGGTATTAAAACACCAGGGGTCTCTCTCGGGTCATCAATTTTACCCTCTCCCCAAGAGGGCCCCACTAATTGCTAATCTTCATTTATCCGAACTGCCTCCAAAGTTCTAAAAGTAAGCACAGTTTCATAACATTCCCTTACTATTTTTTGACTAATCTAGACAACTCCCACTTGTCCTTGAACAACATATTTTAAACATTGGTGAACTGTTAAAGCCACAACATGCATCCTGGAGAGCCAAGATCTTCCCAAGATAGCATTATAGCACGTGGGACAATCTACCACAACTAAAAATACCCTGACTATTTTCTTGAAATGGCCCTTGCCCAACAAAACCTCCTCCTCAAACTCCCCGACTACGTCCGTAGAGCTTCCAGTGAAACCCACAATGGACCTGTTTAAACTTTGAATCACTGTCGGATTCTTCATTTGTTTATAGGAACTCAAAAAGAGGATATTGGTTGAGCTTCCTGTGTCCACCAAAATTCGCCTAATGTCATTGCCCCCAATTAATGCTCCTATTACCACAACATCTTCATGAGGACCAACTATATCTCTCAAGTCATCTTCATCAAAAACAATGAAGGGAAAAATAATTTGGGATTGATAGGAGGACATGCCTCCTTCCAACTGAGTAGCCAGATTGTGAACATGCCTCTTCCTGGAAGAAGGAGTTGGTGCAGTCATTGTGTCTCCCCCAAATATGGTAAGTGACTCAAAAAAGCTTATGAGCCCAGACACCGTCTTGGTATGTTATGTTATAACACCCACCTTATTCCGGGATGGATCAGGGTCCAAATACTCTGATTCTACATCGAACCTTTCAATAATTACCATGGCCCTGTCCGGAGCCGATGTCCCTGCATTGTTTGCTGGGCCGGTCCGATGAGCATTGTTAGGCCTATTCACACTTCTTCTCTTGACATAAGCACCTAATTTTCCTCTTTCAGTCAAATTCTGCACCTCTTGCTTCAAAGCGATGCAATCTCCTTAGCTTTGTATCCGGACTGATTCTGGTTTGGTGCAGCTAGGAAAGATCTCACTTGCCTGTGCACCCTAGTCTTTTTTGTTTCATCTATATGGATTTGCTTTCCCACCTGGTTCAGTAAACCGCCCCATGTCATGGCCTTCTTCCTGGTTACCGAATCAGCCAGATTGTCAGAGTTCAAACCCTGTCTTAGAGAAGCTATTGCTACTTGCTCAAAGAAATCAGCTAATCCATTCTTTGTATTCACAAACCAACTTATATATATTCTTTCAGTGATTCATTTGGCTCTTGGGCACAATGGATAATAGTGTCTCCATTGCCCTTCACCTCCTTACTTCTAACAAACTGCCTCCGGAAGGCCACCCAAAACGTATCGAAGTTTCCGATGCACCCCTGTGGTAGGCTATTGTACCATTTCAGAGCCTCCCCGTAAAAGATTGAGAAAAGGCTCTACAAAGCAACTTGTCATCATCGTCAAAATTCATCGTAAAATTTTTAAACTGTTCTAGATGATTATCTAGATCCTTGCTCCCATCATACTTTTCCATCTTATTACTGTCAAACCTATTAGGAAGGTTTCCGGATAGTATTTTGGAGGACAATGGAGATTGTCTCCAATTCCGGCCACGACTAAAGACAGTATCTTCATTGGGAGTTGCAAAGATACCTGGTTCATCATGAAAAGCGAAAGGATCCATCAACAACTGGTCTATGTGCCTCCGGCTATGGCTATGAGATGACCCTTTACTCAGATGCCTTTTCAACCTTCCATGCCTATCTCTCTTTCTTGAATATTTTTTAACCAACTTTTGCTTCTTTTTGGACCTGCCTTCATCACTGTTGGATTATAGGGACTCCTCAATTCCATCATCGTTTGAGGAGCTACTAGAGGATTCTGACTCCGAGCTCTCCACCGGTTTAGACCGGTGAGACTTCTTTGAGCTGACATGAGTCTTTTTAGCACTCAAGTGAGTCCTTGCTGATAGGTCATGCTCCCTTGGTTTGTCAGTGTGGTGAATGACTGACACTTTCGATTTTTCTTTCAAGCCTAACTCCATCTTTTTAGCAGCTCTCAAGGCTTATATTTCAGCTTTCAACCTGTCTCGCTCTTCGATCGTGTACTCATCATTTTCTCCCACCACTTCTATCAAAGATGGTGGCACTGCTTGGTCGTCCGGATTCATCCGAACTGGTTTTTCTTGCTGGTTTTGAATGCTAGATTCAGGCACCTTCTTCTCCCATTATGGTTGCCAATTTGGTGTGGTTTATTTTTGACTGAGGGTAATTTGGTCAGATATTTTAGGGTATTTTAAGAGTATTAAATGTTTGTGTGATTTGTAGTGAGAGATTTAAGCTGCATGGTTGTATTAAATGTTCATTACCCTCATTAATGAAAGTGGTTGGGTATTTATACCCTTAATTATGGACTCATAGGCTTTCGGGTCAAACTATGAAATCAGCTCGAGTTCAAAGACCCATTAGTTTATTAAGCAAATTAGAAATTAGCTTATTCAAAAGGTGTTTAGTGTTTTAATACTTTTGTCCTGTCCTGACATTTCGGTGGGTAATTATTGTCCGGATTACCCTTGTCTGGTTTTCACAGTGAGTGGTGGTGAATAATTCTGGACTCATCAACCTTAACCCCAGTGATCTTCATTTCTGGTCTAGACCAGTGGATCTTCTGAGGAGCTAAGAAAGTTACTTTAGAACACTGACTGGAAGAATGAAGATGGAGGACCAATAGACTTGGCTACCGAAGAGGACTGATTTTATGAGCTGAAGGCGACATGCGTACAATATGTGCTTGGTAGTCTAGGAGCTGATGCGGTTGGTGATCTTTGAAGAGAGAGGACGATAGTCGTTGTAAGAGAGTCTGGAGGTGATGAGAGGAATCCCTAAGTAACGAACCGGGAGAGAGCCCTTGCTGAATCCCAGGATGTTGAGGATTGCACTTTTTGAGGATGGTGAGGTTCCCAAAAGAAAAATATGACTTTTAGATGGATTGAGTTCGAGACCGGACAACATGACGAACTCCATTAACCCTTCCTGAATGAGCGTAGCTGAGTGGGCATTGGCTTGACAGAAGATCATGAGATCATCCGCGAAGCATAGATTGATGATCTTGAGCGAGTGACATTTCCAATTGAAGCCAAAACGGGGGTTCTGGCTCTTTTCCAGGAGGATATGAGAGAGTACCTACATGATAATAACAAAGATATATGGGGAAATTGGGTCTCCCTGCCTAAGACCTCTTTCCCCCAAGAAGAAACTAGTGGGGCTTCCATTAATAGAAACAGCATATGAAGGGGTAGTGATGCAATGAATAATCCAACCAATCATTTCAATATGGATGTCCATCGCATAGAGAGAATCAAAGATGAGCTCCCAACGGACGTTGTCAAAAGCCTTCATGAGGTCAATCTTAAAGGCACAACAAGGACCTTTCCGGTTGGTATGGTAACCATGCATAAGGTCTTGGGTTAGGAGAATGTTATCCGCAATGGAGCAGCCCGGCACAAAAGCATATTGGGAGGGGTCAATGAGGTAAGTAAGGGTGGGTTTGATTATGTTCGCAACGATTTTTCAGATAATCTTATAGATGACATTACAACAAGCATTGGCTATAGTCAGAAGACGAAGAGGGGTTTTCAATTTCAAGGATAAGAGCTATGAGGGTTTTATTCCACTCCAGGTCTATTTTACCATGGCGAAAGAAGTACTTAATAGCCGCACAGATGTCAGGGCCACCAATGGCCCAACAGGTTTTAAAGAACCCAACACTAAAACCGTCCGGCCCAAGGGCCTTGTCGCTATCGATGTCAAAAAGGGCAGCCTTGATTTCGCCATCCAGAATGGGCTTAGTCATATTAGCTTTATCGGTTGGGGAGACGACTCTATTAAGAAGAGATCTAACCCTATTGAGTTCGGGGTATCCATCCGGGCTAGGAGAGCCTAAACAGCTTTTAGTGTGGGAGAGTTAGGTGGCCGAGATTAATCTAGGGTTAGAACTGACCCTTCCCTCATAAGTGGTGACTGATAAATTTTTTTATTGCGAGCTTTGCGGGCTTTAATGTTGTTGTGAAAAAACTTAGAGTTTTTGTCCTCTAACTTAAGCCAGATCTCTCTAGATTTCTGCTTGAGAAAGGATTCCTCCGCACGACTGAAGAGGATATAATTATTTTCCGCATCCCTCTCAATCCGCAACATAGAGGGGTCTGTCGGTTTATAAGCCAAAGTTTGCTGGGCGCGGGCAATGGAAGATTGGGCTTTTTCCACTCTAAGAATTATATCGCTAAATTCTCTCTTATTAAGGCTGTCTAGGGCGGGGGCAAGGCGATCCAGCTTACTAATAACAGATTGCATAGGGTTTTTATGACAGGGGCTAGACCAACTATTGGAGACAATATCTAGAAAGCTAGGATGGATGCACCACATGTTGAAATACTTGAAAGGTTTGGGTTTAGGGATGTGGGGAGTGGTGAGGTAGAGGATAATCGGGGTGTGGTCCGAGGTACAAAGAGGGTCAAGATAGGCAAAAGAGTTCGGGAAGGCGCTATCCCAGTTGTCATTGACCAGGGCTATGTCAATACGGGAGGAGATTGGGTTATCAGTTTTGTGTATGAACCACGAAAATTCAAAACCCGAGGTACAAAGGTCATCCAGATTACATTCTCAACAGCAATCGTTAAAGTCAGTGATAGTGTTGTTCCAACATGTGTCATTATTGGTTCTTTCAAGGGGATTACGAATAACATTGAAATCCCCTAGAAGAATCCAGGGGAAAGAAACATAAAGGAAGTTCTTTCAAGGGGATTACAAATATTATTTAGGCCGCGGACATTCCAACATGCATATTTCATAATAATAAACATAAAGGAGGTTTAAGGGATGAAAAAATCAGTTAAGCATCAAGGGGTTGGACCCCGTACATACTAACATTAACATTATTTGACCTTGAAGAGTTTCCTGGGGACGTGATATCAGTGTGTGATTCAGTCCTATCACTCGGTCCGATCGGAAACTATTATATTTTAGGATGTTCCCAAATATTCTTGACCTAGTGATCGATGACGGCGAGGTTATTTTTTTTTAAATAAAAAACAACCAAACTAGATAAAAAAATTACCAATTCAATTAATAATAAAAAAGTAAAGGTCATAATCCAATTATGATAAAAATAAACATCTAGATTATTAAAGTCTGAAATTTGAGGGACCTCGGTGCAAATTTGCATAAACTTTATCTTATCCATACATGTCGAACCTACCTTAGCCGATCGATAACTTAGCTTACTATAACGCCCAGTTACCCAAACCAACCGCTTCACCTCCATCCTTCCATTTACGCTCGCTAAGCACCACCATTCCGGCGTAGCTCCTTCTTCAATCCGAAACCGTCAGGAGAGAGAAGTAAAACCGAAAAATAGGATGCGAGCTCTTGAAGAACTTGGCTCCTCTTTGATGGTTTCAGACCACATTGACGACAGGATAACGAGAAGGACTTTGTTGGCGAACAGAACCATGATATCCACTAGATTCTTGTCGGATCCGACGAAACTCCACCTGAAGGAAATCAGAAACTACTCCACTCCTATAACGGCACCACGCGTCATACAAAATATTACTCTTCTACTCACATGAGAATAGTCTTTTATCCAACCAACCCTCACCTGCATCATTTTCACACATGAGAGAACAGTAAAAGCACGACGGTACTCCCCAAGACACACTCCAAAAATCACCAAGCCTGGAACAACACCACACGACACACTTCTCACAACCCGAATCAAAGCCTCTCTCGAAAACCCAGATCTACAATCAGCAATGCTCCTGGTTCGAGAGATCTGACATTGTTTAGGGCTCGAAGAGCCAACACCTGGAGCAATGAGGCTTCTAAAATTTTTAGAGAAACGCTGTGAGGCGAAGCTGAACATACTCAAAAAAACTTTGGAAAAAAGGAAAAGGTGAGAAAGATATGCTAAGCTTGGGTTGATCTCCGACAAGATAACGAAGAGACTCTGTCTCAAGCTCATTCTGAAGTTTTAGATCTTTCGGTCTGAAACCGCCGAGAAAAGCCAAACCAAAGATAGGTTTTAGTTAGAAAATAGAGAAGAAATGAAGAAAACTAGTCGTTATGGTAACTGTGTAAAAGGAATAGAGAGAGGAGAGATGAGAGAACGTTTTTTTAAAGATTTTGCTCATCGTTGTAATCTAGCACCAATGTAAACACTTTTTATATATATAAATTTTACAGCTTTTTATACCCCAAAAAAAATCATCAATCACGGAATTGGTTTCAGCCTCAACGAATAGAACACCTTGACCGTTGGTGTGGATAAAAATGGCCTAGGGGTAGGCAAGTAATTTCAAGTGGAGTTTTAAGGCGGCGTAAGGGTGTTTCACGGTGGTGTGAGGGTGTTTAAGGGTGTTTCAAAGTGTTTTAATGTGGAGAGAGAATTAAGCAGCTTGGCAGCAGTTAATTTTTCTTACCCATAGTTAATGCTGGTGGTTGGGTATTTATAGTATGAAATTTGGGCCCTTATGGGCTTTCGGGTCAAGTTTAACGGACCCGGGTCATGTTTAAAGACCCATGAGTTCTAAGCAGGAGGACATGTAGCTTAATCAAGAAGTGTTTAGGTTTTTTAGTACTTTTGTCATAGTTCGAAGAGCCTTAGGCTCACATTGGTTCGAAGTGATCTGTCCGGTCAAAAGTTCTGTCCGGAGTTCGGAGAGAATTACACTGATCTGCCCTTTCGGGGAGTATTCTGAATTCGGACTCATCAGGAGCCCTTTTTTTAGATGTTTGAACAAGTGTCCTTGCCAAAGAACTGAAAAACAGTCCGATTATAGGAAGTGGTTTTTCAATTCAGAGAGAGTTGTGGATAAACCCGGACAGACCGAACGTTACGAATTCTAAACGGTTCTTGCCAGAGTTAATGGGACACGTGTCATTCTCTGATTGGTCACTTTAGCCGTTTTTTCACCTTGAACTTCGCACCACTTTCTCGAACAAGTTACCTCTTTTAAATGCCATTAATGACATCAGCGCCGTCTTTTAATCATTGCCCAACTTTTCGGATTCTCCTAGGAATCAACTCCTTTTTTCACTTTTACTATAAATTCTAATTCACTTTTCACTATCTCATTTTCTCTTTCAAATTTCACTCTGCCATTTTTACTCAGAGCTTTATCTCTCTAGAATCTTCAAAACTTTCTTGGCTGTTTATGTTTACAGCAAGAACAGCACTGATCAAGGGTGGCTGGCTTAATCTCTCGGAATTGGAGAAAGCTCAAAGAGTTGAGAAGGAAAAAAGACTTGCAGCAGGGCTACCATCGTCGCCTGTTGAGAAACCAGCTCCTTCAATCGAAGAATCTGACAGAGGCTCATCTTCTTCTAAAGGTACCAAGCCAAAAAGGCTTTTTCAATCAACGCTTTCCCCCATAGTATCTGGCTCCTCAGTTCAGGAGTCGATCCCTGCTGTTGAACCGGGAGTTACTGTCACTAGTGTTAGGAAAAAATCTTCTTTCATTGCTATGGGGTCTGATTCTGACCATTCCCCGGACAAGCTAATCATGAAAAGGCCAAGTCGGTTGGTCAAAGGGCTTTCTTCTAAAAACACACCCTCGAAATCGGGGGCAAAAGATAGTGTATCAGGGTCTGGGGCAACTATAAGGGCTCCCCGGGAGAGGCTGTCAGGACTAGAGGCCAGCAGCCCACTACCCCCCAAGGAATCTTCTACCTCAGAAAATCAAATCGAGGTGAGAAGTCGAGTAAATACGGACAGCCAACAGTCCGGAGGATCAGCTCTGCCAAGCCTCAATCCTCCCCACACTATTTCTACTGAAGCTCCCCCAACGATTATGGAGGAGAGGATGGAGGACTCCACTGAGGAGGTTAGATTTGAGTCCGAGTCCTCCGGACAGGCTGAAACTGCTATCGTTGTTTCCAAGAAGGGCAAAGAGGACTTGTATCTGAGGCGTCCAGACTTGCCGGAGAGCCTTGAAGGGAGAGTGGGGCCATGCTTTCATAAAGTGGAGTTCAAGTATCTTTTGGCTTTGTTGAAACCCAAGTACGCGTTCATTCATACTTCAGATCTGGGTAGATTGCGCACAAAGTGGGGGATCCCTGAGAACGTAAAGATAAGGATTCCCATCGATCCGGAGACCCCGATGGATTGCAAAAGGAATGAGATAGTCTTCTTCACGGAGCTATTCAACTGGGGACTCAGGTTCCCACTGGACCCGGAGATAGTGCGCTATTTCCACTTGGTCAAACTCTGCCCATCACAGTTAAGCCTCAATGGTTGGTTCACCTTGATGTCATGTATTATGGCGTCTAGGTTATCTGGAATCCCTCTTCCTATGGAAGAGTTTGCAGCTGTGGCCAACCTGTGCAAACATCATCAGTTCCCCTTCTACCATTTCAACATGGGGAACGATCTTAAAGCTGTTGATGATCTCCTGGAGTCGGAGAGCAAATGGAGGAGCCAATTCTTATTTGTCAGTGGCTCATGGGAGAATGGCAAGAAAATTAAGACCGGAGAGAATCCAAGCCTCCTTGGGAGTAGATGGAGGAGTGACCGTAAGCTTCTCATCTTAAGTCTCTGTTTGAATTTCTCTTTTCTTTTAAGTTTATGCTAATTAGTTTCTCTTTTGTTTTATCAGAGCTGCCAAAGGAGTTCGGAGACTACCTGAAGGCCGGACAGGTCACCTGTGGCAAAATCAACGCTTGGGTCGCAGAGAACTGGGAGAACCGGTTCCATAAAGCCTTCACTGCTGGGAACTTAGCAAGGTCTCACCTGTGGAACACCACAGGTCGAAGAGACCTAACTTGAGAGGAGTTCTCCACCCAACCTGATGAAGACATCGTGCTGAGAAGGTCTCACGAACTGGATGGGACTCTCTTCCTTCCTGCCCGGGCCAAAGCCCCAAGTAAAATGAAGGGCAAGAAGAAGAAAGGCAAGAGGGTAGCAGGTGACGATGAGAAGGAGGCCCCAACAGAGACAGAAGGACTGGCACAGGCTCAGATTGATGCAGCCCTTCTACAGGTGGTGGAACAGGAGAGCGAGAAGCAGGAAGTGAACCTCCCTAAGCCTACAAGGGCCTCTAAGAGGACTCGCAAGCAAACAAGTGAGAGCGCTGACAGGGAGGCCAAGAAGAAGAAGTCTTCCCAAGGAGATGAAGTTGCTCTCCGGGACCCGGAGCCCTCTTTCCCTACTGACCCAACATTGGCTGAAGAAATCCCAAGGGACTTGCAAGGAGATATTCAAAGGGAGTTTACTACAGATGAAGTTGAGGGGGGAGAGCTCAACTTAGATGAAATGGACATCACCGGTCTGGGTGGACTTGGTGAATATTTTCTTGGGCTGCCCAGAGACGAGTTTGCAGGGCCCTATGTCCCTCCAAGCAGCTCCAACACAGTTAATTTCAACGGTAAGACTTTTATGGTTTCCAGTGAGAGGGATGTTATAGCCCATTCTATCCTTAGCAACGTGCAACCAATACTTACTTTGGAAAGGCAAGTCCGAAGTCAGGCAGACACCATCAAAGACCTCAAGTCGGAGAAGGAAAAACTGTCCGAAGACCTTCGGACTGCTGCCAATAAGGTTGATTTGCTCAAGGAGGCAAATGATCAGCTAAAGAAGAATCAAGATGAAAGCAACACAAAAGCTGCTTCCTTAGAAGAGACCGTAAAAGATCTCCGGGCGAAGCTGTCCGGACTGGAGAAGGACCTGACAGCCTCAAGAGGAGAAACTGCAGCAAAGGAGAAGCTTGTCACCAACCTGACCACTGACAAACTTGCTTTAGAGAATGCAGTGACTCAGGCTGTTGAAGAGAAAGCTGCTTTGGTGAGGGATCAAGAGGCCATGATCAAGGCCAAGATCAACGCCTATGCCAGGGAGATGATCCAAAGCGAGGAGCTAATGATTCAAAAGGTAAAGTCTGATATGGTCCTCCTGTTTCATGAGAAATTCCCGAAGAGGAGACTAGGGGAATTATGGCGCTATGTGGATGATGATGATCTCCCATACTGGACCATGGTTGATGAGGGGTACTCCGGTGAGTCTTCGTCCGGTGAAGAAGAGGAAACCGGAGAGAGCCCAGGTGAGGAAGAGATTGACCCAAAGGGTAAAAAGATAGTCGAAGAGAAAAGCGATATCAAGGGCAAGAAAGCAAATGAGGGTGAGCCATCTTCAAAGGCTCAACCTTAACCAAAAATTTATTTTGTTTATCTTTTGTTCGAACTAAAGTCCTTGGAAGGCCAAAGCACTTTCTTTTTTGTGATGTTGTCCGTATTATTCGGACAGATTTTTGTACTGTGCCCAAACTTACTCAAAAAGTCCTTGGAAGGCCAAGGCAGTTTTAAATTGTTGAATGAATATCTTATTTTGCTCAACCATCCTCTTCTTTCATTGTTTGTTTAAATAGCTGGAGTTTAAATAATTTTATTGTATTGTGAGAGTATTAAGACTTTCCGGCTAGAATTTAAGTAGCCCTTAGATCTTTTAACCCGGGTAGTATGATGAGAGACAAAATGTTTAAAAATACTTAGAGAATTTTGAAGAAGGCACCAAATTTCATTGAAACTCTCCGTGCCACCGAAGAGGGGAAGGTATGCCCCCAAATATTTACATGGATGTTTAAACAAGTAAATATTTACATAAGTTTTATTCCAAGTACATTCGAAGGTGTTCAATATTCCAAGGGTGAGTTAACACCCTGCCATCTTTGTCTTCCAACCAGTATGTCCCAGGCTTGATTCTTTCAACCACAGTGTACGGACCCTCCCAAGTTGGGGCCAGTTTTCCGAAGAGCTTTTCCTTAGTATGCAAGAAAACTTTCCTTAATACTTTATCTCCTGGTTGAAAATATCTTCTTTTAACTTTAGAAGCAAACTTGCTTCTCATCAAGCCCTGATAGTGTGCCATTCTAAGATGAGCTTTCACCCGTCTTTCTTCGATCAAATCAAGCTGATTTCTAATTGCCATCTCATTAGCCCGTCCGAAGAAGTTATGAACACGAAAGGAGGGGAGTGTCTTCTCTATGGGGGCTACTGCATCCATTCCATAGACCAAGGCAAAAGGGGATTCTTGTGTTGCAGCCCCAGGTGTTGTTCGGTAGGCCCATAAGACTTCTTGTAGATAACTAGGCCACTTCCCAGCAGCCCCTTCTAAATTCTTCTTTAAACCGGACAGTATCGTTCTATTAGCCACTTCAACTTGCCCATTGGCTTGAGGGTGGAAAGGTGAAGAAAAGCAGTGCTGAATACCCTTGAGGCACAGAAGCTTTCCATTTCTCTGTTGTCAAACTGTGGCCCATTGTCTGTTGTTATTTTCTGGGGGACACCAAATCTGCAACATATGTTGGATAGAATGAATTTTATAACAGCTTTTGAGGTTATCCCTGCCAAGGGGGCTGCTTCTATCCACTTCGAGAAGTAGTCAATGGCTACAATTATGGTTTTACGCCCTCCGGACGCCACAGAGAGAGGCCCAACTAAGTCCAATCCCCATCGAGCAAAAGGGATGGGCTCAGAAATTGATTCCAAAGGAATGGCTGGTACATGAATTTCATTGCTGTATCTCTGGCATGGGTCACACCTTCTTACCAGCTCCTTAGCATCTTTCATGATCGATGGCCAATAGTATCCGGAGAGTAACACTCTTCTTGTCAAAGCTCTAAATCCACAATGGGCTGATCCCTCACCATCATGCAATTCGGAGAGAACCATTTGTGACTCATGATCCCCTAAACAACGTAGGAGAGGTTTGCTGTAGGATTTTTTGTACAAGACTTCTCTAATCATAATGAAACCACGAGCCCTGTGTTTCAATGTTCTGGCTTGTGATTTATCCAAGGGCACGATGCCATCGGACAGATATTGTATAAGAGGAGACCTCCAGTCTTGAGGCCGATTTACTTGTACTTCAAAGACTTCCTCTTTTATACCTTCATTGAGTTGAATAGAAGGGCTTTCAAGCACATAGATCCATGGGTAGGACTCCGTATATGCTATCGTTGCTAGTGAGTCTGCTAGCTCATTTTCTGCCCGGGGGATGTGCTCATAGATAACAGCTTTAAACTTCAACGCTTCATTTTTGAGGAGGAGTAAATACTTGACCAACTGTTCCTTTCTAGCTTCTGATAGGCCCAAGGCATGGTGAACTAGAAACTGGGAGTCACTTAGTAGCTTGACTCTTTTAGCTCCACAAATGTAGGCCAATTTTAACCCAGCTATAACTGCTTCATATTCGGACTCATTATTGGATGCCCTGAAAGCAAAACAAATAGCTTGGAACATGTTGTCCCCGTATGGGGAAGTGAGACATATTCCTGCCCCAGATCCCATGGTACTGGATCCTCCGTCTGTTCGGACAATCCACACTTTCTTGTCTTTTGAATCAGTAGGTTGTACGGAATCCCTATCAGAATGGAATTCAACCAGAAAGTCAGCCACAGCTTGAGCTTTTACCGCTGTTCGGGGAGCAAAGTCTATGTCGAAGTCCCCCAACTCTACTGACCACTTTGTCATTCTGCTCGAAATGTCTGCTTTTTGAAGGACATTCTTTAAAGGGAAAGTTCGGACAACGATAGGATGAGCCTGGAAGTAGGGCCTCATTTTTCTTGCAGCTATTACCAAGGCCAACGCCAGTTTTTCGAGTTTCAAGTAACGCCTCTCAGCATCAATCAAGCTTTTGCTGATGTAGTACACTGGGTGAGGATAACCATCAACCTCTCTTACTAGCACAGCACTGATGGCACAACTTGAAACAGCCAGATATACAAAGAGAGTCTCCCCATCAACCGGTTTGAACAAAGTCTTGGGAGAGGAAAGATGCTTCTTGATTTCATTAAATGCTTCATTACACTGTGGTGTCCATTCGAACCCCTTTTCACCCTTCAAGGTTTGAAAGAATGGAGCACACCTGTCCGAAGACCTGGAGATGAATCTGTTCAAGGCAGCCAATCTCCCCGTTAATCGCTGTACTTCTTTAATGTTTCGAGGAGGCTCCATCTGGAACAAAGCATTGAGTTGGTCCAGGTCGGGCTGTATTCCATGCTCACTTATGATATACCCTAAGAACTTCCCGGACTGCACTCCGAACACACACTTTTCAGGGTTTAGTTTCAAATTTACTTTGGCCAAGTTGGCAAAAGTCTCCTGGAGGTCGGACAAGTGCAACTGCTCATCCACGCTTTTTACCATCATATCGTCAATGTAAACCTCCATATTTCTTCCAATTTGATCAGCAAATGCCTTGTTGACTAACCTTTGATAAGTAGCCCCAGCATTTTTCAAGCCAAAGGGCATCACCTTGTAGCAATGTAGACCCCTATCAGTGACAAATGTAGTATGCTCTTGATCTTTTGGATCTACTTGGATCTGATTGTGCCCGGAGAAGACATCCATGAAGGAGAGTAGCTTGTTCCCAGAAGTAGAGTCTACTAACTGATCTATCCGGGGGACCGGATACAAATCTTTTGGATAAGCTCGATTGAGGTTTGTGAAGTCAATGCACATACGCCATTTGCCATTCTTCTTTTTTACTAAGACAGGATTGGCAGTCCACAAAGGGTATTGAGATTATTTAATGTGCCCCATCTTTGTGAGTCTATCAACCTCTTGTACAATGACATCAGCTTTTTCTTTTGAGAAAGCTCTCCGGGCAGACAAGCGATGGGAAATCACCTCTGATGGAACTCCAGTAACATCAGCGTTGCAGCAAGCAAAAACATGCTGATGGTCTTTTAAGAATTTCAACATTCCTTCTTTCAACATTGGTGGCATTTTGGACCCTATCTTGACGCTTTTTCCTTCTTCCAAGCAGTGTGTTTCAACCTCTTCAATCGGAATCAATACTCCGGGGGTCTCTCTGGGGTCATCAATTTCACCCTCACCCCCAGAAAGGCCCTCAAACTGCTATTGATCATATATACGGACTGCCCCCAGCGTTCGTGGAGCCAAGGCAGTGGCATAGCATTCTCTTGCAACCTTTTGGTTGCTCCGGACAACCCCAACCTGCCCCTGAACAGCATACTTTAGACACTGATGGACTGTCGAAGCCACTGCATGCATCCTAGAGAGCCAAGATCTCCCTAGAATAGCATTGTAGCAGGTGGGACAATCCACCACAATGAAGAGTATTCTGACCGTTTTCTTGAAAGGGCCCCTGCCCAACAACACTTCTTCCTCAAACTCCCCGATCACATCGGCTGAGCTGCCCATGAAGCCCACGATTGACCTGTCTGACTTTTGAATCACAGCTGGATTTTTCGTTTTCTTGTAAGTGTCTAGGAAAAGGATATTGGCAGAGCTTCCAGTATCTACCAGAATTCGCCTTATCTCATTGCCCCCTACTGATGCTCCTATAACAACAGCATCCTCATGAGGGCCAGCAATGTCTCTTAAATCATCCCCATCAAAGACAATGAATGGGAATGAATTCGATGATTGATAAGAGGTTATGCCCCCTTCTAGCTGGGAAGCCAAATTATGAACATGCCTTTTTCTTGATGAAGTAGTAGGAGCTGTTACAGTGTCCCCTCCGAAAATTGTCAGTGACTCAAAGAATTTAATGAGCCCGGAGACCGATCTAGAACGCTCCTCTATAGCACCCACTCTGTTTCTTGTTGGATCAGGATCCAAGTATTCAGATTCCACATCAAACCTTTCAACTATTACCATAGCCCCCTCCGGGGCAGCATTAACCGGACCAGCCCGGTGAGTGTTGTCAGGCCTGTTGCCTCCTTTTCTTTTAACGTATGCACCCAACTTCCCCCTTTCAATCAAATTTTGTACCTCTTGTTTCAACGCTATGCAATCATCAGTGGTATGGCCAATATCATTGTGGTATTGGCAAAAGGAGTTATTACGATGCTCTCTGGGAGACTGCAAGGTTGCCGGTCTCCGGTAGTGTACCTCATCTTTTGTTTTATCAAAAATGGTGGCCACGCTTTCTTTAAGTTCTGCGAACCACTCTGGTTGGACCCATGGCCCTCTTTTGTTTCTGGATTGCTGACTTTGAGCAGGAGCAGCTGGCTGAGACTGAGCTTTTCCCCTACCATGCCCATGTACGGTTTCTCTTGCTCTATTCCCGGACTGGTTTTGATTTGGAGTTGGTGCCACCGGGGTGGATCTCACCTGTCTGTGCACCCTGGTCTTTTTTGTTTCATCAACGTTTATTTGCTTGCCAACTTGATTCAGCAATCCTCCCCAGGTCATGGCTTTCTTCCTGGTCACCGAATCAGCCAGGTTGCCTGGGTTCAAACCTTGTCTTAGGGATGCTATTGCCACCTGTTCGAAGCAATCAGCCAACCCATTCTTTGTGTTTACAAAACGACTTATGTACTCCTTTAACGACTCATTTGGCTCTTGGGCACAATGGATTATTGTGTCTCCATTGCCCTTCAGCTCCTTACTCCCCACAAACTGCCTTCGAAAGGCCACCCAAAAAGTATCAAAGTCTTTAATACAACCCTGAGGCAGGCTGTTGTACCATTTCAGAGCACTCCCCGTAAAATATTGGGAGAATGCCCTACAGAGTAGTTTATCATCATCATCAAAATTCATCATGAAGTTCTTGAATTGCTCCAGATGATTGTCCGGATCAGTACTGCCATCATACTTCTCCATCTTAGTACTGTCAAACCTCTTAGGGAGGTTTCCGGACAGGATTTTAGAAGACAGTGGAGACTGCCTCCAATTCCTTCCACGACTGAACACGGTATCCTCATTAGGAGTTGCAAAGATACCTGGCTCATCGTGGAAAGCAAAAGGATCCATCAACATCTTGTCTGTATACCTCCGGTGGTGAGATGACCCCTTTCCAATATGCCTTTTCATTCTTCCATGATGATCTCTTTTTCTCGAATACTTCTTAACTTGCTTTTGTTTCTTCTTGGTTCGACCCTCATCACTACTAGAGGACAAGGATTTTTCGTTTCCCTCACTATCCGAAGAGCTGCCCGAAGATTCTGAACTTGAGTCAGAGCTCTCCACAGGCTTGGACCGGTGAGACTTTTTAGAGCTGGCATGTGTCTTTTTAGTGCTCACACGAGTTTTCGAAGCCTCAGGCTCTCGAGGGTTGTCAGTGTGATGAGCAGCTGACGCTTTGGATTTCTCTTTCATGCCCATCTTGGCCTTTTCAGCCCTCATAGCCTCTATCTCAAGCTTTAACCTGTCGCGCTCTTGGACAGTATACTCATCGTTCTCCTCCACCACTTCGAGCAAAGCTGGTGGAAGCTCTGGATTATCCGAATTCATTCGGACAGAAATTCTTTGCTTGGTTTCGAATACTTGATTCAGGCACCGTCGCCTCCCACTGTGGTCGCCAATTTGGTGTGGATAAAAATGGCCTAGGGGTAGGCAAGTAATTTCAAGTGGAGTTTTAAGGCGGCGTAAGGGTGTTTCACGGTGGTGTGAGGGTGTTTAAGGGTGTTTCAAAGTGTTTTAATGTGGAGAGAGAATTAAGCAGCTTGGCAGCAGTTAATTTTTCTTACCCATAGTTAATGCTGGTGGTTGGGTATTTATAGTATGAAATTTGGGCCCTTATGGGCTTTCGGGTCAAGTTTAACGGACCCGGGTCATGTTTAAAGACCCATGAGTTCTAAGCAGGAGGACAGGTAGCTTAGTCAATAAGTGTTTAGGTTTTTTAGTACTTTTGTCATAGTTCGAACAGCCTTAGGCTCACATTGGTTCGAAGTGATCTGTCCGGTCAAAAGTTCTGTCAGGAGTTCGGAGAGAATTACACTGATCTGCCCTTTCGGGGAGTATTCTGAATTCGGACTCATCAACCGTGACAAAGAAATTTTTTTTTCGAAACCCTTAAGTTTTACCTTAGAATAATACTAAAGTTGTTGATCAACAGCTTTCTCGAAACCTCGCAATGGCAAAGAGATAGGACATAAAAGAGAAAGATGATGAATAACATAACACATACATCTAACTTAGTGTCTCACTTCACATACTAAGCCAAAATTTGCAACAGTAAACAACAACACCTAGGTATAAACCAAACAATTATATGCAGAATTTATACTCAATCAAACATTGAACATTTAGTAACTTTTCGTTGATCATAGCAGTTAAATTACTAGACATTGGAGAGAAGAAGGAAAAAAGATACCTTGGAATTTTATCTTCGCGTAACAGGTACGCGATTTTTTTCATAGGGCATAAAAGACATAAGCACTCGTGAGGGGTATAAAAAGAAAGGATAATGCGGACGGTTGGCACTCATTAAACAAATATGTTGTTGGTACGGTGAAGGTTATTTTCCCATTAATTTTTTATTTTTTTATAAATAAATAAAAAGTATTTTGATATTTTTTTATAAAAAAAATACAAAATTAACAAATTTTTAAGTTTACACCAAAATTCATTTAATTATACTCCTGTCCCAACCAATTACATTAGAAATCCATTCATTCCTGCTATTCCATCTCGAAAATATCGACTCGTGTTAAAACAACTAATTCCGAGCTGGTATCTCGGAATCAAATGTTTTTGCACAAAACAACTAATTATGAGATAGTATCTCGGAATCATATGATTTTGCACATAACAATTGATTCAGAGACAATTGTTTCTACTAACATCCGATTCCGAGATACAATCTCATAATTAGTTGTTTTGTGCAAAAACATCTGATTCCGAGATATTGTCTCGGAATTGGTTGTTTGTAGCTAAAACATGCACAAATTGGAATTTTTGAAATGGATTTTTTTAACACGGATTTTCAAGTTACATGAATGTAAAACTAAAAAATAAGATTAAATTATCTTGTTAGTCGATTGCCTGATGTTATATTTTGTTTGGATGTCTTCCTCCTTCATGAATAATTTTTTAATTTTTTTTTGTTTTTACCATTTAATTTTAGAAGCTAAATCATATATGTTGGTTTTAATTTTGGTTAATGATGTGCTGTTGATACCAAGATTTCGTAATGGTTAATGGAATCAAATTGTAAATTAAAGGATACAATAAAAGCAAAATAGTAAAAATAAGTTATATATAAAATTTACCAAAACAATTATAGCAAATTTAAATTATTACATTTTTAAATATATATAGCTAATTAAATAAAAAATATGAAACAAAATAATTAGAACGTGTACGTAGAAGGTTAGTTTGTACTTCACATTTTCTATTTCCACCTAGTTCAAATTAATAAATATATGTCTTTTGGATAATATTTTATATTGATTATTGCAATAAAAATTATTTTGTCTAAATATATTTTAAATAATCATTGATTTTGGTATTGTTGTATCGCTACGTTTAGACGCAACATCGATTCGATTTAAAATAAATGAGTTGAAGTTTTAAACCGTGATGGAAATGAATAATAGGAAAGTAAAAAATAACAAGTAATAATAAAAGATATGTTAGTTAGTTTTAATGGTAGACTTTTATATATAAATCGTAGTACAATAAATATCTCCAAAATATATATAGAGATAATAGATGATATTTATCTAACCATTAAAATATATATGGGCGACAAACATAAAATGGAATATAGAAAAAATGTGCGTAAATTATAAAAGCAGCAAAAATCTATTGAGATCGATAAAATACGCATTTTCACTCACATAACACAAGGTGAACAACAATATTAAATCAGTAGTAAATCATCATAGTTGTTTATAAAGCTACTCAAGCACCTTATTAAAAGTGGAAGTTTCTGATTGTATCCAAATAGATAAATAAATGGTTGTAATGCGTTTCTATACACATGTGATACATCACCATATTCACTCTCACATTACGGTTTCCGAACTGCCATGATATCTCCACATTCATGTAACATGATATAAATATGGATACACAGATAAACACAAAGAAATAAAATTATTTTTTATACTTTTATATCATTCTTGATGATTGACTTTGAGTTTTAAGAATAGTTGAACTAGTACATACAAATAGTTGACAGTTTATCTCTACCAAATTTTGAGAGAAGATACTTATATTAGATAAATATTGAAAAATTAAAGGCTTGTATGAATCATCTCATCTTTATCTTCCTACAAATTCCTAAAATGTAGTCGTTGTCTATCTATGGTTTTATGTCTCCTATCCATAATGATTGTTGGTTTTATATCATCTATTGTTGTTGTATATGTGCATTAAGTTACTGTTGCAGTGTCATCCATTATTTTCATTGCGACATCATCCATTTTTATTGAGATCGATATGAATTCAGGTCGAACTGCATCGTCGGTGAAAGACCAACTCTTTCGATTAATAATTTAGGTGGTTACTCTATCGTGAAAACTTAGAAGACGACATCGAAGGTAGATAGATAAATAAATATTTGAATTGAAGGAAAAATGGGCTATAAATAACAAGAGCTCATTTCCATTTCGTTGTTGAAGGAATAATATTCCATAAATAACTTTCATAGTTGAGGGAATATATCGATGGATCCTTGGAGCATCTGATATAACCACACTATGGCGTACTATTGGAGGATAATAATGAATGATCGACATATCACCGTATCGTTACATTGGAGATACTCCATGAGCTGCTTGAAGTGTAGTATGTGGTGTTCGGGGTGGCTTGCACCGCTGAAATATTCCAATTTTATTATATCTAAATCGACGAGTGTTTGCTTGATGAGACTCATCGGGGAGAATTGTGCACTCTCTCTATGCTTACGAAGGTTGGAATGGTAGCTAGGGCATTGGGACTGACTGACCGCTCTCATTTGGAAGGGGGTGTCAGCCTTCCGGATGACTCTCTGTAATCTGTCTGACGGGCATGAGCTCTAACAAAGTTATAATCGGTTTCATATTGTCACCTCGTGGTTGTCGTGCTAAGAACTCAGTTTGTAGGTTGAGGCTTCATGTCCACTCTCCTTGAAAGGTATCTTCTTTCTAAATTCCTCCTTCGGTGGTCAACTTTTGACTGGTAGAAAGGGTCTTGGCCTAATATCGAGCGACCTCCCGTTGCGGGATAGTTGCGTTGCTCATCCTAGGATATTGCATTTTGGGTATTGGCTTGATGAGTCTATTTTCATCGGGCAGATAGGGGGCACGGTTTCCCAGTAGCCTTTTAGGCTACGAAGATGCTCCTGAACACTTGCACCAACTCACTCACTTTTTGATATAGATCATCAATTTTATCTTTCTTGAGAATAACAGAATCATCATCCTCATCTTTATTGTCCAAAGGAATAAAAATGACATCGTCTGCAGGAGTAGAAGACGGGGAAACAAGTTCTTCCTCGCGTGAAGGATTCTTTATTTCGACGAGGCGGATTGAGTCGTCGTCAATGATTACATCTTGGGGTGAGGTGAGTTGCAGTGCTTATATTCTCGGTCAAGTGGTGGATATTTTTCCCAACCTTAGATTCATGTTAACGAAAGTGAAAATTTGTGATTTTAAGTAGCTTTATAAGTTTGTTGATTTCATTTCCCGAAACTGAGCCAAAATGGTGAGGAAACAATATCCCTAACTTAATGAACCGTACTAGTTTGAATAAACAATGATGTGTAACTAAAAACCGCAAGAACTTGAAATTATTAAGTGAAAAATACTTATATATTATTGATAGTATTGGACTCTATTCATCAAATTAGGAAAGGATTTATTTGGTGTTCTAGAGTCTCTAGAAGTACCATTTCCATATATTTTCAAACATTAAATAATTATTTAATTGTATTCTTTGTGTTAGTACTTTTCACTCTAAGGTAAAATTATAAAATATTTATTTAACTGTTGAAGCATTTAGATAAATAAATATTCAACTGTTGAGACTAAATAACTTCTACTCTTATTTTTGTTGGATTCTATTAATCACATAAGGAAATGAGTTCTTTTGGTTCTCGAGTCTATAAAAGTACCATTTCCATATACTCTCAAACATTAAATCATTCTTTAATTTTATTCATAACGCTAGTACTTTTCACTTTAAGATAAAATTCTAAAGTATTTATTTAACTATCGAAGCATTTAGACAAATAAATATTCAACTATTGAGACTAAATAACTTTTACTCTTATTTTTGTTGGATTATATTCATTAAACTAGGAAATAAGTTATTTTGATTCTCGAGTGTATTAAGTACCATTTCCATATACTCTTAACCATTGAACCATTCTTTAATTATATTCATTATGTTAGTACTTTTCATTCTAAGGTAAAATTATAAAGTATTTATTTAACTGTTGAACCATTTAGACAAACAAATATTTAACTATTGAGACTAAATAATTTGTACTCTTATTTTTGTCAGATTTTATTGCAAAAAAAATTGTACATGCTCCCGATCTTAGTTTCGATGGGGTTGAAACACAAAAATTGCGTGTGCGAAATAAAAAAAATCAAATGAATTCCATATAATTTCACGTCATACAAGAGAAATTGTATATGTTGCCGATCTTATTTATGTTGTGGTTATTTCATTTGTTATATTTAATTTTTATTTTTAGTATTTCGAGGATGAAATACAAAAAATTCAAGTGAGTTCCATATCATTTCTCGCCATACAAGATAAATTATATATGTTGTCATTCTTATATATGTTGCAGTTATTTCATTGGTTAAATTGCATTCGTTAAATTTCATGTTATTTCTCGCCATACAAGAGAAAATAACAGCATTTTGGGATCAAATTACCAGCATTTCGGGGTCAAAAGTTCCACATAGTCTCAAGTGAGTTCCATATAATTTCTCGACATACAAGAGTTCTGGGGTCGAAATACTTGAAAGTTCCACATATGATCAAGTGAGCTCCATATGATTGCTCGTCATAGAAGAATTATGGGGTCAAAATACCAGAATTTTGGGATCAAAATACATGAATTTCAGGTACGAAATACAAGAATTTTAAGTGATTTCCATATTATTTCTCGCCATACAAGACAAATTGTATATGTTTCCGATCTTATATATGTTGTGGTTATTTTATTTGTTAAATTGCATTTGTTATATTAAATTTTGAGTTCTAATATTTTGATACTGAAATAACAAAATTTTGGGGTCGAAATACTTGAATTTCAGGGTCGAAATACCATCATTTTGGGGTCGAAATACCATCATTTCGGGGTTAAAATATTCACATAGGATCAAGTGAGTTTTTTCTCGCCATACAATAATTTAGGATCGAACTACCATAATTTGGGGTCAAAATACAAAAAAAATTAAGTCAGTTCCACGTAATTACTCGTCATAAGAGAAATTATATATGTTGTCGATCTTATTTATGTTGCAATTATTTCATTTGTTAAATTATATTTGTTATATATAATTTTTAGTTTTAGTATTTCGACCTTGAATTCTCAAATTTTAGGATCGAAATATAAAAAAAATGGGGTCGAAAGTTCCACATAAGATCAAGTGAGCTTCATATGATTTCAGGGTCGAAATACCATAAAATCAAAGTCAAAATGCCATAATTTTGGGGCCGAAATACAAAATTTTCAAGTGCGTTACATATAATTTCTCTCTATACAAAAGAAATTGTATATATTGTTCTTATTTATGTTGCGATTATTTCATTTGTTAAATTGAATTGTTATATTTAATTTTTACTTTGAGTAATTCGATTTTGAAATTCTTGTATTGCGGGGTCGGAATACCAAAACTGCACGTTCCAAATACAAAACTTTCAAGTGAGTTCCATATAATTTTACGGTGATCTTCCCTCTGTCGAATCTCTCTAAAATTTGATTTGCTTAAAACTCGTTATTTTCTTTTGAGGATTCTAATTAAACGTACTATGCGTGGAAAAACCTAATTTATATATATGAGCTATTTTCCTAGCATTAAATTGATTATACAAAATTAGGAATTTGATCTTTAAAAACTGTGAATGATGAGAGTCATATAGTAGCTAATTTGATTGGAAACGAAATTGCAGGAGGAATATGATAGAGCATTGTCACGATAGTTAAATAACTTACAATATTATAAAATCAGATAAATATTTAATCCACGATCTTGCACTTAGATTCGATTAGATTCGAAGAGAGATAATAAATCCAAGATTTTCTTTGAAGTTAATGAAAATAGGGGAAAATAGTTGGATTTGGTTGTCCTTAACTATATGTGTTTCAGATAATGACGGTGTAATCTTTTCAATTCATATAGGTTGACGACCTGTAATTTCAAAGAAGGACGTTAAGTTCATCAGTCTAGGAAAATGTCATCTCTAAAAAAATTGTATCTCAAGGTGGACTTACAAGGAGAGAGCTCAACCCTACGTGACCGGGTAAGTCTCCCTTTTAATTTTTAGTTATTGTTTATATTTAATTTTTTTCTTGTCCATTTTTAATTTTATTTTGCTTTTATCTTTATCTACATAATTATCGGTTTTTTAGTTACGGTTTTTTTTATTTTGGATTTTATTTTTGAGTTTTTTTTTATTCGATTTTTTTATTCTCGATTCTAAAGTGTTAGAATATTAAAGAGTAATATGTAGAGAAAATAAGACTCGATGTATTAAACTGCAGCACAAATGACTTTAAATAACCTACAAGAAGCGTTACATATTCAAGTCAATAAATGATAAATTTTATTGACCAGAATAGTAACGTCTAAAATACTAATTGATGTAACATCTAAAATAATAATTGATATAACGTTTAATTATTAAATAAGATAATTAAAGAAATTAAATCAGTTCCAACAAATCCCTCCCGGATATGCTTGAAAAGAAACCAATTTAATCTTCAAGTGCTTGCACTCCAAGTGAACTTCGAGAGTTAACAAACGTCTCCAACTTCACTGGCTTGGTCATTATATCTGCAACTTGTTCTTTTGTTCCACAATAAACCAGCTTCACAACTTTTTGATTTGTAAGATCTCATAGATAATGATACCTTACACCGATATGCTTCGTCCTCCTATGCAATACCGGATTCTTCAAGAGTTTAATTGAAGAAATGTTGTCACAATATATTTCCAGACATTCGGATTGTTCATATGTGATTTGTTCTATAATTTCTTTGAGCCATACACAATGACAAGCACAAGAGGTTGCAGCAATGTACTCTGCTTCGGTTGTAGACAAAGTAAATACCTTATCTACATAGAGACTTACCATGATATACTTCACTCCTTCCCTCTTAATGAATAATGTGTGATCATGACTACTTCTGTCGAATCCTTCTTGCTTGAAATACCTCTCTACCCGACAAAACCAAGCCCGGGAAGCTTGCTTCAAACCATACAAAGATTTCTTGAGTCGATATACTTTATTTTCCTCACCTTTTTTGACAAAAACCTCTGTGTGCAGCAACCTCTGTGTCCATATAAGAAAGCATTTTTTACATCTAATTGATATACTTTCCAACTTCTGTGTGCAGCAACAACCAATAAAATTTTGACTGTGTCCCATTTTGCAACAAGTGTAAAGACTTCATCATAATCAATGCTTTTTTCTTGTGCATATTCTTTCACCACCAAGTTTGCTTTATATTTTTATCCACTTCTCCATCTTCATTTAATTTTGTCTTGAAAACCCATTTAACCCCGATTTTCTTTGCATTACCAGGGAAAGTTACAAGTTCCCATGTGTTATTTTTCTTAATGGCTTCTATTTCATATTTTATTGCTTCAATCCAATATGTTTCTTTGACAGCTTCTTTAAAACGCATCAGATCAGCAATAGACATAAATAGTGCCAATGTCATTTGTACTTCAGCCTCTTCATCTAAAATCCTTTCTCCACTTTCATAATCTTGCATCCATATTGGTGCTGTATGACTTCTTTTCTGATGTGTTTCAGGTTGAGGTGACATGACATTATTTTCACCAATGACATCTTCCTCAACCGCTTTGATTTCTTTATCATTCTCCTCTCTAGTAGTGTCTTTTTCTCTCCATTCAAGACTATCATCTAAATTTTTCACATCAACATTCCAATCCCACTTCTCTTCCTCTTCGACTTTCAGACATCTATTTAAACCAGATTTTCTAATTGCAGATATAGTGAACATGCGAATTATTGTTATTGTAGAGTTTATAATCAAACCTTTACGAGGATGGTGGATTTCTCATACTCCTTGGCCGATCAAAATAGTTAAACCCTTTTTTTGAAGTTGCAAAACACTTAGTAGATTATTAGTCAATTCTGGAACAAAAAACACGTCTGTTACTATTAGGTTTAGTCCTTCAACTTCAAACTTCACATTTTCTTTTCCCATCACTACCATTCGTGAGCTATTCCCTATTTTTAATCCATGTCTAAAGTTTTCATTGAGCTTAACAAACCAATCTTTATTATCTGTCATATGATTTGAACAACCAGAATCGATAAACCACACCCTTTATCTTCAACTTCTTTGATATTCATATGAGCCATTAAAAGTAATTCTTCTTTTTCATCGAACTCGGCGTAGTTTGCTTTCTTTTCTCCATTTGGGCACTCATATTGATAGTGGCCTAGCTTGTGACACCTGAAGAATTCAACACGAGCTCTGTTAATACTCCATCCTCTTCCACCTCTTCCCCCGTCTCTCGAGAAATTATTTTCCCCTCTGCCAGAATTACTTATTCCACTACCTTGTCTGTAGCTGCGATCACCCTTGACTTTCAGTATTTGTTCTTTAGAGACCTTGCGTTGTAGCTTATGTTCATAAACAAGTAATTAGCTTTGCAATTCATCG
Source organism: Limnanthes douglasii subsp. nivea (assembly GCA_036936605.1). Taxonomy (NCBI): domain Eukaryota; kingdom Viridiplantae; phylum Streptophyta; class Magnoliopsida; order Brassicales; family Limnanthaceae; genus Limnanthes; species Limnanthes douglasii. The sequence goes on from JAUPFV010000001.1 coordinate 312,667,063, forward strand.
ACTGTCATTTGATCAATATCTTTTGACTCCTCAATTGAACATACAATATAATTGAAATCATCCGTCATCGTGCGCAGGATTTTCTCAACAATCTTTACATCTTCCAGGTCTTCTCCACAGTTTCTCATGTCATTTGCTATGACCATGACTCTTCCAAAATAATTTGTCACTGTCACTTGGTCTTCATTGCTTCCCAAAGTTTTTTGGTCTGCTTTTGAGTAATGGTCTTCAAAATAGTCTTATCGATGGACTGAAACAAATAATTTTTTGCCTTCAAATCTTTAAGCCTTGATTCATCCAACATCTTTTGCTGCACTGCCGTCAACACTTCACCTTCTCTAGGAGGCACACATGGGGCACTGAAATTGTTTGAATCAAATGCCATTTTTTCACACTTTCTTCACCCTTGTTTCACACTTTCTTCACTATTTTTTACTCAAACACTCTTGTTTTACTCAGACACACATACCTCACTCTTTTTGTGTTTCACTAAGACACACATACCTCACTCTTTTTGTGTTTCACTCAGACACATACCTCACTCTTTTTTTGTTTCACTCAGACAAACATACCTCACTCTTTTTGTGTTTCACTAAGACAAACATACCTCATTTTACTCAGACATACATACATCACTCTTTTTGTGTTTCACTAAGAAACACATACCACACTCTCACTCAAATTGTTTTACTCAGACACACATACCTCTCACTCAAATTGTTTTACTCAGACACATATCTCTCACTCAAATTGTTTTATTCAGACACACATACCTCTCACTCAAATTGTTTTACTCAAACGCACATACATCTCACTCAAATTGTTTTACTCAAACACACATACCTCTTAGACACCTTGCTCACTCTCACTCAAATTGTTTTACTCAGACACACATACCTCTCACTCAAATTGTTTTACTCAGACACACATATCTCTCACTCAAATTGTTTTATTCAGACACACATACCTCTCACTCAAATTGTTTTACTCAAACACACATACTTTTCACTTAAATTGTCAAATTGTTTTACTCAAACACACATACCTCTCAAATTGTTTTACTCAAACACACATACCTCTCAATACCATGTTAGAATATCAAAGAGTAATATGTAGAGAAAATAAGACTCGATGTATTAAATTGCAACACAAAATGACTTTAAATAGCCTACAAGAAGCGTTATTATTCTTGTCAATAAAATTTAACGTCTAAAATACTAATGGATGTAACGTCTAAAATACTAATTCATATAACGTTTAATTATTAAATAAGATAATTAAATCAACTAAATCAATTCCAACATAAAGTAGTTTTATTTATTTTTACTAAATTTACATAATGTAGTTCGTGATAATTGTTAGAACTATTGTGTTATTTTGTTTTTTGAACATTGTTTTATTTTTGTAGTTTGTTTTTGTTACCAATTTTATTTTCCGTCTTTTTTTTCAGTTTTATAATTAATTTTAATTTTAATTATATTAGATTTAAAATTCAAAATATTTGTACATTTTGGTTTTCTCACATTAATTGTTTAAACCAGCATTTATTTTTTTAGTGTGTTTATATATATTCTAGAGTTAAATAAATTTCATATGTTTTATGGAACATGTACATGTTTTAGCATGTTTGAACATATACATCAATTATATTTTTTAATGAAATAGTCTAATGTTTCAATATGTGTACGGGAACAATTAATTTTTTATAAATGTATATTTCAATAGTTAGATCTTTTTGAATATGTTTAACTTATCCAACATCTAAATGTTTCAATATATGTTACTCTAACAATAAATATTTACGTATATCTAAGTCAACAATTTTTTTTTAAATGATTAGATTAACAATTAAATATTTTGAATAAGTATTAATGAAACAGTTAAATTTTTTAGTATGTTTAAACATAATTAATAGTTAAAGCTTCAGATAATTGGTCTTTACGTTGTAAAATCTTGATTGCTTTTAATTTTATGACCTATTGAATAAATTTCAAGTTTAAAGATAAACAATTAAATATTTTAGATAGTTAAATAGTTTCAGATGTAACAACAATTCATTACACATATGTAAATAATTTGACAGTTAAATATTTTGAACAGTTAAATATTTTAAACAGTTAAATAATTTCATATGTAACAACAGTTCATTACACATAAGCAAATAATTTGACGTGTGTAAATAATTTGAGGGGCATCTATATTTTAGGCAGTTAAATAGTTGAACGAATAAATATTTTGGTAACTTAACTAAATGATAAGCACAACAAACATTTAAACTGTATGATTAATCTATACATATTTAAATTATTTAAGTATCAATCAATAGTTAAAAGCGATAAGCACAATAAACATTTAACTGTATGATCAATCTATATCTAACTACATGGTTTAAGCCTCAAACAAATAATTAAATAAGTGGTAAGCATGTTAAATATTTAATTGTAGGATCAAGCTATACCTAACGACATGGTTTAAACACCCAACATCAGTTAAATAATCCAAATACTTGTGAAACATTTAACAATGATCAATCTATACCTTACTACATGATTTAAACACCTCATAACAGTTAAATAAGTCATGAATACATTAAACATTTAATTGTATGATCAGTCTAAACATAATCACATATTTTAATCACCCAAACACAGTTAAATAAGTCATTTTCACAACAAACATTTAGTCATAAGATCAATCTATACATAACCACATGCTTTAAACACCCGACAACAGTTAAATAACTCATAAACACAACAAACATTTAACTATATGATCAATATATATATACGTAGCAACACTTGAAACAATATACAACCATACAAAATTATATGTATCCTACTCTGATAAACAATTAAAAACCTAACTACAAAAATCGTTTAAAATTCATACTTTTTTTTTATATTATTTTTGTTCTTGTTTTTTGAAAATTTTATATTTTCAACGCTGTTTTTTGTGAAATTAAGAATTGCATAATCAAATTCATTTTAAGTTGGAAGAATTAGTTTAAAATGAAAAATTTTCTTTCAAGTTACATAAAAGAGAAGTTAGAGAGATGAAATATTTGAATTTTAATCGTACTTAAAAATAAAATTATATTTGGGACATGGTTAAGAAAGTCGTTTTAGTAAATATTTACTAGAATGATCAAAATCATTCTATCGTATCCAAATTGTCCATTTTAAAATTATTTTTAACATATATTGCCTTTTTATGACCAATTGATTTCGGGTGATATCCAATTTTATTGAATCTATGACCCAAATATCTCATATGATAATTAAACAATTGGAGTTCTTTGAACCCACCTTGAGAAACCTTAACAAAAAGGAGTTGAGTGACATATGATTTGCATAATAAAAACCTAACCATTATTACCAATGATCGTGAAGACTAAAATCTTAACGTTTTTTTATCGAGACATAGTAAAAAAATAAAAAATACGTACGCAAATCAAGTTCTATTAGTAGGCGATTAAACCTCGGTAACCCATCCGGGTAGGTATGACACATTTATGAACCATTTGATAATGTTATCGAACTGTTCACAAGTCAAGTTTTAGAACCGATCTGATTACTGGTTCGACTTAACATAATTGATAAAATATGATATGTTTATATCTTTTTTATATACTTTTATATTTTTTATACAACTAAATATATTAATAACATTAAAATAGCATAACACAAAAAAGAACACATAGTGTAATGGTTTATTATACTTGACTTTGAAGACTTATTTTGCTTGAATTTGAACACGAGTTGTAGGTTCAACTCTCATTTTTCTAAACTCTTTATGTTTTAGAAGAGTCCTAATATATAACTAACACTGAAGTAACATAATATAAAAATTAATATTTTTGATTTTTGTAATAATATTATATGGTATATTGATGTGGAAGAAAGAGAAATACATTGTGGTATGGTGAAAGTTGGAATATCACTTGTTGTGTGGAGTTAAGATTTAACTATTTTTTAGTTGACGATTATGCTGATGTGACGCACTTTTGAACTCATTAGCACTAGGAACTACAAACCTTCAAACATTATGGAATTTTTTTCGAATCTCCAACTTCATCATCAATTCTATCTGATTTATTAACACTAATCTTCAAATCAAAGCAAATCAACTGATAGAATTTATGGTATATTAAGTTATGGAAGATATACTTATTTCATGTTATTCTAACATAAAACCCAATATCAACTATTATCGTATGTTAATATGCATGTATCGTATTATTTTGACATGTTGCACTTCATAAAGTTAATTATATGAAAGCAATAAATAATGAATATCCGAATATACCTCAACATAAGCTTTTAAGCGCAGTAATGGTGATCAAATCCAGTTGCCCTCCTCTTTATTCTCATGGTGCAATAGATCCACAATCTTGTACGGTACTACCAACATACCTATGGGTACCTGATATTTAGTCATTCCTTTTGTTTTTGCATTGATAATATTCATGTTCTTAGTGAGATGCATGAATTTTATGCCATGGTTATCGCAATAAGATGGGCGCGATCGACTTACTTTCGGCCTGGACAAATTCGTTCAGGGCACGTCCTTGTAGCGCCTCTTGTCCCCACTCGGTGGTTTGAGTTCATGAAGCTTCTGACTTGGTCAAAATATATCTCATTGTCTTTACTGGAAACTAGATAAGGTCTGCGAAAAGGGGCCCATCACGGTTCAATTCTCTTTTGAAAGCTACTACTGCCACAAATTTGGTACAAGATGATAGGAAATTCATCTCCCGAAAAAACCTCTGTGCATAGTTTTTTAACGTTTCACCCCTTCGTTGGTATCGGCCCATGATAGCATCGCCCTCACGTTTTTGCTCCTTGTTCCCAACAAAATGTTTCACGTTTTCTTAGTGCTCCTTCTATAAATAATAGATCTAATAGTATGTCACGCATTTTAAAAAACTTATAAGTGGGTTGTGGAGTTATGTACATAAAGAGGCAGTGATGCCATTATTGTTCTTGTTGGAACAGATCTTGGAGTTATGTTTCCTTTCATTTCTTTATCATTATGTTTGTAGTCCTGTAACTCGGTTTACATCTGCCGATTGTATCTCCTCGGGGTATGCCCCAGGTTTCTTGTATGAACTATTTTCATTTATTTAAAGTTTTTTTACACAAAAAAATAATAATTTATTGGACTGCAGAGGGTGGATGCTTGAAGTTCACTATCAAGGATACCTACAACCAATTCGTGTGCCCGCCCCTGTCGTGGGGTGGGCTGGGTCGGTATGGAATAAATACAATATTCCTCATCACTCCTTTATTTTGTGGCTTACAATCCAAGGAAAACTTTCTACGAGGGACAAATTACCCAGTTGGGGTATACATACCCCGCCTGATTTTGCCTTATGCAACTCTGCCCCTGAAACTATAGCTCACATTCTCCTTGACTTTAGTTTCACCCAGAGTATCTGGATCAATGCCAGTGCTAAGCTGTGGTTCTTTTTTTCTCTTTCTAACTGGCTATCTTGGGTTAATGAAGCATCAAATTGGTCTCATTCTCGAAACCATCATATTTGGCACTCTTGTTTTGGCGCGATTATTTATCACGTCTGGAAGGAGAGGAATTCAAGAATTTTTGGTTCCCCTCCGACCAATGCATCCATTGTTTCTTACCGAATTTTCTCGAATCTTCGGTATAGATTTCATGGCACCAAGATTAGTTAGACACCGTAAAAGCTTACCCGTTCACTTATTCTAATTACTTTTCCTTTGCAGGTTTGCCTCTTTGGCTATTTTCTTGTTGCAGACTTGCGGTAGACTTCCCGGGAGCTTCCTTCCACTAGAAGGGTCGAGTTTCGACTGCGTAGAGTTTATGACCCGGATTTGTTTCTTAAGACTCTCTATGTTTCCTTTCATTTCTTTATCATTATGTTTGTAGTCCTGTAACTCGGTTTACATCTGCCGATTGTATCTCCTCGGGATATGCCTAAGGTTTCTTGTATGAACTATTTTCATTTATTTAAAGTTTTTTTACACAAAAAAAAATAATTTGTTTTAAGACCGACTAAAATTCCTAAATCAAATTTGTACGAAAATAGAATCGGTTGAACGAATCCCACGTCCAAAATACACATGCTTAAGGTTTTTGAAAAATAGATTATCTTTTACAAATGTAAACAGTAACGAAGTTCGACAAAACTGATCTGATATAAAAACCAAAAACCTAATTTGGTACGGGAGGAGTCGTAAAAGTGCTAAAAGTTGCCACACGAAAAGAATAAGTAAACAAAACACTTTCAAAGGAACAAGACTACTTTTTGTCAAAAAGAGAAGACTGACATGACATTCCTATACCACAACAAAAACCAGACTCAAAGACACAGAGACCGTAACACTAAAACATATTATCAAACTTGTGGTCTGGGCCACAACAATCAACATAGCCATCCTTGGTGAAGGACAACCGATATACTATAACTCATATTGCAAAGCGATCGCAACAAAGCAGGCAGTTTCATAGCCGAAAGCCTTGTCCAACCCACATTGCAAAACCAACAGAAACCGTTGTCCACAACCTCTATTACAGAACCACCGCAACAAAGCAACCCAATCAGAAATATGTTCGACAAAGTACAAAAAACACTTTAGGAATTAGTCTGTGAAAGAACTGAAACATAGTTGTGTTCTGATGAATTGAAAAGACTACAGTTGTCTTAGGGATCCAAAGACTAGCGAGAAGTAAGAATTGAATTTTCAGCTTGAGACAAAATGATTTGTGCTCTTGTTGAAGCTCTAGGAAAGGATAGCAAGTCTGTCAAAATATTCTTATCATCAACATATTCATCAACCTTCAAAGTCATAGTCTCGAGCAATGGTGACTTGGCAAGTAACATCTTCATGAACTCCATCTCAGGATTATCACCTAGTATGCTCGTTATGGTTACCCGTCTCAATTCCAAGAAATCAAGCTTACTGCTTTCTTTTTCTATGAGCTCTGCCCCATCTTCCATAAACAACTCTGACTCAGAGTCACAGTCAATCCACCTCTGAAAGAAGAAAATAATTAATAAACATTCAGTGAACAACTAGACAAACCTAAATAAAAGAAATTTAAAAACGAAGAACTCACGTTGACAAGGAGAAACCTAGAACTAACGTTGACAAGGAGAACCCTTAATTTTCGTAAGACTGAAATCAACTGGAGTGAACATGACACAGCTTCTATATCATCAAAAGGAAAGTCAGACAGGTAGAGCCGTTCCAAGTTTTTAAAAAGAAACTCAAGCATGCTTGGATGACTAGCCGCAACCACCAAAATCTGTCAACAAGAATGTTATCACAACTAACAAGATTTGATAGACTATACAAAATACTTTATTCTGAAAAGTATTTACCTTCATAAAGTGTAGTCCTGCTTCGAGTTCCAGAAACTGTTGTTCAGTCGAAAGAGAAGGGGCCTCGATGGGAAATTCTACAAGACTCTTTTCAGGCAGGTACGAATATTCGATTGTCATCTTTTTAGGCATACAAATCTTGAAGCAAATTTTTCTAAATTCTCCAAAATAGGTGAAAATTTTAATCTTGGGAGCGGAAACATTAACACGATCAAGACCATGCACATCTGACAACTCCAAGTCAGTAAGCACTGAACACTTGGCAATGAGACCTTCAAAAGCATCAGTTGCAATGGTCACACTTGATAAACTCATTGTAGTTAAGTACTTGAATCCAGTAAAGATAGAAGGAAGCTGAATAACACATTGACAAAGTACTAAGCTACAAAGGCTGGGAAAAGAAAATAATCTAGAGTGCAACCTATATGGCTGATCACCCCATATACCGAATTCGAGGGTCAAATCTTTAGCACCCTTGCTCCATAGATGCATAATCCATGTATCAATGTCTACCGTGTTGAATACGAAATACCTAGTTGAGAGACTGAAGACTGTTACCGGACCATCATGCGTCAGAAGAATTTTACTGATGGTATCTTCTCGATTTTTGGTTACAAACCTAAAAAAAGTATCATCATAGATAAGATTGGACAAAGACAGCCACTTATATCTCCATTTCCATGAAAGTAAACTTGTTCTTGCCGCATCTCCGATGGGTAACTTAGACAGGATGCACTCTTGTAGATTATCTGGTAAGCTGCTTATCCTATCTACACAGGATCCGCATACCGATTTTGTTGTTTGACTGCGCATTCTGCTATCAGGATACCTGAAATTAGCCACTCGTCATAAACACGACCACAAAAAATATCTGGTTTCAACATGTGAAGTTGTCCTCATTCAAACCAGAATGATTAGGCCTCAACTTTAGGTATATATAGTCATGTTTAACTTCTTGCCTAACTCACTTCCCAAAAGACGCCTCAGAAGAAAAATTGTCATCATCATACATACAGGTTAGTGTCACTACATTCAGTCGAGTCATATATTAACACACTCTTTCATATGCATGGCATGGACATTGTCAAAAAGACTGTGAAACATAAATCGGACGATGGCCAAGCCTGTAACCAAATTCCCAGATCAAAAGTCCTGATAGCTTCTCAAAACCGCTATTACGCTAACTAGTTATTGAAATACATCTCAAGAGAAGAGCGCAATATATAGTGGTCCTGGGATATACTAACATAAACAGCAACTAAATTATAGGTAGACTTCAGTACTTACTAACATCCAGATCACAGTTTTCAGCTGATAGAAATATACTACGCAGAATTTTAACTACCGAAGGAGCCTTTCCATGAAATAACGTAAAATATCAGTATAAGCCACAATCTTAGGTAGGACCAATGTTTATATCGAAATGGACTAGACAACTAGCCATTCAAAGTTCGTGTAAATCCACGAAAGAGTAGATAGCAATCCAAACTACAGACATCTTATTGTCACCGCTTATATAATATAGAAAGACAAGAAAGGACAATTCATTATTACTCATGAATCTAGCTGCCTGGTGTATAGCCAATGATATTATGAATATGAAACCTAACCATAACTAGTCAGTTGGTTATTAATCTTATTTTCAAGGTAGCCTATGAAAATTAGGTGTGAAAAAGCTTCAATCCATGTACTAGAGTTAAATGCTACAAAGCTTATTCGACCAGAAAGTTCAACCCGGAACAGAATTAGCTCTCTATGTCAAATATTTAGAAATGTCAGTTCCGAGTAAGGAGCTCGACATATTAGGCTCGGTGATGCAAGTATTTTCTTGAATTATCTCTTCCACAATGCAAAAATATCGAACAGATAAACTCATTGACTTCCTAGTTTACTTAATTCCACAGACAAAAACTACAACATGTCAACAACTAGCAAACATGATAATTTTTATAAGCCATATACACAAAGGACCGACATGTTGTGAAACCAAGCCGGGTGCAAAAAATACGAGATCATGCTACAAACTTGTATAGTCAACTAAATCAAACAACATAAAAATTTATACTCAAAATTCAAAAAAACATTGCACATACCGGTAAAACCAATAGAGCTAAAAAAATCGATCGAATCCGAATAATCCACAGCAGGGATGAGCTGCCTTAGTTCTAAAGTAGGAGCGAAGTCTCCAAAATCATTAATTAGTGAAGTGAAAGAAACGCTCGTATCTTCAACAATAAGAATATGTTAAACTCCAATGTTGCTCATTATGTGTTTTCTACCTCGTTTCTGTTTTCACGGAAAGAAAGTCACGTTTTCTATCTGATTGGCTTTCATTTAATGTAATATGTAGTTATTATTAGGTTACCTTTTATAAAGATTTTTTTTGGTATAAAAAGCTGTAAATTGTATTATATTAAATGGTCCTTACAAGAGATTCATGTGGCATATTGCCGACAAACAGTAGAATTTTTTAAACATACAAGACAAACGAGAGCTACCATTAGACACAAATGAATTACATTGGGAAGTTGATTTAGTTATGTGGAAACAGTATCGGAGGTCCGAGAGGATTCGGTGAGCAACGCTCGAGCTTAGAGTGGAGACATTATCGTAGATTCGAGCGTTTCTTTCCTTCCAGATATGATAAATAATGGCACAGAAAGCTGCTCGCCAAATATGAGAGGGGTTTTCATTCATCCAACTGCAGGCAACCTCAATCCAGGAAGTACAGGTAGCGGTGGGAAGATGGGATTAGAAGCTACCTGTCGATGTTTTCCCATATGGAGGAGGCGTAGGGGCATGAGATGATGATATGGTCGAGAGTCTCCGGGGATGAAGAGCAAAGGACGCGGTTCGAAAGGGTGTCAAGGCCCCAGCTAATGAGTTCGTCGCGCGTGGAGAGCTTGTTCTGGATAGCCATCCAGGAGATGAAAGAGTATCTCGGGATGGAGTACTTGTTCCATATAAGCAGATCCAACAGAACCTTGGCACTGGAAGGGCGAATAACGGAGTAGGTGCTGCTGATGGTAAAAAGGGGCTTAGATTTGTTGGGGGTCCAAAGAAAGATGTCTTCAGAGTTGTTGGGTGAGGGAAGGTTTGAAAGAACAGTTATGATTCCAGATAAATGAGAGAGCAAGTGTCTATTCAGGGCTCTAGCATTAGAGGTCCAGTACCAGGTTCCATTAGAGTTTAAGTCAGGGACTCGGGAGATATTTCTGAGGCGGGTAATATTTACGATCCCACTGCCGAAGCAATTGATGAGAGATGACAAAAATAACCAAGGGTCATGCCAGATAAACCTGTTTGCGTCATTTCCTACTTTGACTTTATAAAGATCGGTTGCTCGGGGTCTAACCTTGAGGATTTTTTGCCAGCCCCAACTAGCGTTGGGAGGGATGGGGATGGTCCAAAAGTTTTTATTTTTTATTTTTTCCGTGATTGTCCATCGGGTCCATATTGAGTTATGGTTCTTTGTTAATATAGACTAAAAAAGTTTTAGGGCGACCGCCTGATTCCAAATTTTAGGCTTGGAATCCCAAGGTCGTCCTCCTCTTTGGGTAAAGTGAGTTTGTATCAGGCTACCTTAGCCCCAGTGATCTTCAGACGAGAGGAATCTTCTGAGGAGCTGAGAAAGTTCATTTAGAACTTAACCGGAAGAATGAAGATGGAGGACCATAGACTTGGCTGACGAAGATGACTGATCTTATGAGCTGAAGGTGGCCTGCGTACGATAGATGCTTGGTAGTCCAGGAGCTGATGCGATTGGTGATCTTTGAGAAGAGAGAAAGACAATTGTTGTAAGAGAGTCTGGTGGTGATGAGAGGAACCCCTAAGTAGCGAACCGGGAGAGAGCCCTCGCTGAATCCCAGGATATTGAGGATTGCGCTTTTTTAGGCTGGCGAGGTTCCCGAAAGAAAAATCTGACTTTAGATGGATTGAGATCGAGACCGGACAACATGGTGAACTCCATTAACCCTTCCTGAATGAGCGTGACTGAGTGGGAATTGGCCCGGCAGAAGATCATGAGATCATCCGCGAAGCAAAGATTGATGATCTTGAGCGAGTGACATTTCCAGTGGAAGCCAAAACGGGGTTCTGGCTCTTTTCCAAGAGGATACGAGAGAGTACCTGCATGATATGACAAAGATATTTGGGGAAATGGGGTCTCCCTGTCTAAGACCTATTTCCTCCAAGAAGAAGCTAGTGGGGATTCCATTAATACAAACAACATATGAATGGGTGGTGATGCAATGAATAATCCAACCAATAATTTCAATAAGGAAGTCCATCGCATAACGAGCATCAAGGATGAGCTCCCAACGGACGTTGTCAAAAGCCTTAATGAGGTCAATCTTAAGAGCACAACGAGGACCTTTCCGGTTGGTATGGTAACCATGCAGAAGGTCCTGGGTTAGAAGAATGTTATCCGCAATGGAGCGGCCCGGTACAAAAGCGGATTGGGAGGGGTCAATGAGGTAACTAAGGGTGGGTTTGATTATGTTCACAAGGAGTTTCGAAATAATCTTGTAGATAACATTACAACAAGAAATGAGCCTATAGTCGGAAGGCGAGAAGGGGTTTTCAATTTTAAGGATAAGGGATATGAGGGTTTTATTCCACTCTGGGTCCATTTTACCATGGCGGAAGAAGTGCTTAATAGCCTCACAGATGTCAGGGCCAACAATGGCCCAGTAGGTTTTGAAGAACCCAGCGCTAAATCTGTTCGGCCCAGGGCAGCCTTGATTTTGTCATCCATAATAGGCTCAGTCATATTAGCTTTATCGGTCGGGGAGACGACTCTATTAAGAAGAGATCTAACCCTATTAAGGCCAGGGTATCCATCCGGGCTAGGAGAGCTTAAGCGGCTTTTGAAGTGGGAGAAGTAGGTGGGCGAGATTAATCTAGGGTTAGAAGTGACCTTTCCCTCATAGGTGGTGACCGATAAGATTTTATTGCGAGCTCTGCGGGATTTAATGTTGTTGTGAAAAAACTTAGAGTTTTTGTCCCCCCAACTTGAGCCAGGTATCTCTAGATTTCTGCTTGAGAAAGGATTCCTCCGCACAACTGAAGAGGATATTTTTTTTTTCCGCATCCCTCTCAATCCGCAACAGAGAGGGGTCAGTCGGGGTTAGAAGCCAAGTTTTTTTGGGCGTGGGCAAGGGATGATTGGGCTTTTTCCACTTTTAGACTTATATCGCTAAATTCTCTCTTATTGAGGGTGTCTAGGCCGGGGGCAAGCCGATATAGCTTACATATAACAGATTGCGTAGGGTTTTTATGACAAGGGCTAGACCAAATATTGGAGACAATGTCTAGAAAGCTAGGGTGGAGGCACCACATGTTGAAATACTTGAAAGGTTTGGGTTTAGGGATGCAGAGAGTGGTGAGGTAGAGGATAATCGGGGTCTGGTATGAGGTACGAGGAGGGTCAAGATGGGAAAAAGAGTTCAAGAAGGCGTTGTCCCACTGGTCATTGACCAGGGCTCTGTCAATACGGGAGGAGATGGGGTTATCAATTTGGTGGTTGAACCACAAAAATTGAAAACTCGAGGTACGAAGGTCATCTAGATTACATTCTCGGTAGCAATCGTTAAAGTCAGTGATAGCGTTGTTCCAACGAGTGTCATTGTTGGTTCTTTAAAGGGGATTACAATTAACATTGAAATACCCTAGAACAATCCAGGGGAAAAAAGGAGGGTCTGAGCTATGGAGACCAGGTCTTTCCAAAGCGGGGAGTGCTCGGGAGGGTCATTAAATCCATAAATAAAAGAGGTGAAAAAACTCTTGTTATTGGAAGTCCAGGTAATGTAGCAGTGCATGAGTTGGGGAGATGAAAAGATAGGGTTAATGTTGAATACGTTTGGGTTCCAATCTATCCAGATACGACTATCGTGGTGGTACTGGTGGAATAATGAGGTTAACATTATTGACATTAACTTTCGTTTCAAGGAGGCATATCATGTTAATGCTATTAGAGAACACAAAATCCCAGACTTCCTTTTGACGGACGGGATCATTTAGGTCGTGGACATTCCAACATGTTAGTTTCATAATAATAAACATAAAGGAGGTTTAAGGGATGAAAAAACAATTAAACATCAAAGGGTTGGACCCCGTACATACTAACATTAACATTATTTTGACCTAGAAGAGTTCCTGGAGACATGATATCAGTGGGTAATTCCGCCCTATCACTCTGTCCGATCGGAAACTAGTATATTTTAGGGTGTTCCCAAATATTCTTGACCTAATGATCGAAGGCGGCGAGGTTATTTTTTTTAAAGATAAAAAAAAACTAAACTAGATAAAAAAATTACCAATTCAATTAATAATAAAAATATAAAGATCATAATGCAATTATGATAAAAATGAACATCCAGATTATTAAACTCTAAAATTTGAGGGACCTCGATGCAAATTTGCATAAAATTTATCTTATCCATAAAAGCAGAACCTACCTTAGCCAATCGATAACTTGGCTTACTGTAACGCCCAGTTACCCAAACCATCTCTTCACCTCCTTCCAGGCCTTTATGCTCGCCAAGCACCACTATCCGGCATAACTTCTTCTTCATTCCGAAACCGTCGAAAGAGAGAAGTAAAACCAAAAAAGAGAATGCGAGCTCTTGAAGAACCTAGCTCTTTTTTTTATAGTTTCAGACCACATCGACGACAGGATACCGAGAAGGAATTTGATGGCGAACGGAACCACGATATCCACTAGATTCCTGTCCAATCCGACGAAACTCCACCTGAAAGAAATCGGAAGCTTCTCCACTCCTATAACGACACCACGCGCCACACAAAACACTTCTCTTCTACTCACCTGAGAAGAGTATTCTATCCAACTAATCCTCATCTGCGTCATCTTCACACGTGAGAGAACAAGAAAAGCATGGCGATACTTCCCAAGACACACTTCGAAACTCCCCAAGCCCGGAACAACACCACATGACACACTTCTCACAACCTGAATCAACGCCTCTCTAAAAAAACAAGATCTAGAATCGGCAATGCTCCTTGTTCGAGAGATCTGAGACTGTTTAGGGCTCGAAGAGCCAACACCTGGAGCAATGAGGCTCCTAACAAATCCAAAAAAACGTTGTGAGGCGAAGTAGAACATACTCAACAAAACTTCGGAAAAAAAAAAGAAAAATGTGAGAAAGATATGCTAAGCTTGGGTCGATCTCCGACAAGATAACGAAGAGACTCCGTCTAAAGCTCATTATGAAGTTTCAGACCTGTCGGTCTGAAACCGCCGAGAAAAGCCAAACTAGAGATAGGTTTTAGCTAGAAAACAGAGAAGAAAGGAAGAAAAACTAGCTGTTATGGTAACTGTGTAAAAGAGATAGAGAACGGAGAGAGGAGAGAGCTTTTTTAAAGATTTTTCTCATCGCTGTAATTTGGCCCAAATGTAAACACTTTTTATATATATAAATTTTACAGCTTTTTATACCTAAAAAAAATTATCAATCAAGGAATTGGTTTCAGCCTCAACGAATAGAACACCTTGACCATGAGAAAGAAAACACTTTCTCGAAACCCTTAAGTTTTACCTTAGAATAATACTAAAATTGCTGATCAACAACTTCCTCGAAACCTCACAACGGCAAAGAGATATGACATAAAAGAGAAAGACGATGAAAAAACATAACACAGACATGTAACTTAGTGTCTCACTTCACATACCAAGGCAAAATTTGCAATACTAAGCAACAACACCTGTTTATAAACCAAACAATTACATGCGAAATTTAAACTCAATGAAACGTTGAATATTTAGTAACTTTTCGTTGATCAGAGCAGTTAAATTAGTAAACATTGGAGAGAAGAAGGAAAAAAGATACCTTGGATGTTTATCTTGGCGTAACAGGTAAGTGATTTTGTGCATAAGGCATAAGCACTCGTTAGGGGTATAAAAAGAAAAGGTAATGCGGACGGTTGGCACACGTTAAACAAATATTTTGTTGGTACAGTGAAGACTATTCTTCCATCAATTTGTTTTTTTATATAAATAAAAAAAATATTTTGATATTTTGTATAAAAGAAATACAAAATTAACAATTTTTTAAGTTTACACCAAAATTTATTAAATTCTACTACTGTCCCAACTAGATACGTTAGAAATCCATTCATTCCAGCTATTCCATTTCGAAAATCTCGACTCGTGTTAAAAAAAATAATTCCGAGACAGTTTATCGGAATCAAATGTTTTTGTACAAACAACTAATTATGAGATAGTATCTCGGAATCCTATGCTTGTGTACATAACAATTGATTCAGAGTCAATTGTTTCTACTAACATCTAATTCTGAGATACAACTTCATAATTAGTTGTTTTTAGCTAAAACCTGCACAAATCAGAATTTTTGAAATGGATTTCTTTTGTTATATGCACAAACTATCTTGTTATAGCTTCTAAAATTAAATGCTAAAAGAAAATTTTAAATTTTTAAAAAATTATTCATGAAAGAGGAAGACATCCAAACAAAATATAGCATCACGCAATCAACTAACAAGATAGTTTAATCTTATTTTTCAGTTTTACATTCATGTAACTTGAAAATCCGTGTTAAAAAAATCAATTTCAGAAATTCCGATTTGTGCAGGTTTTAGCTAAAAACAATATCTCGGAATAAGATGTTTTTGCACAAAAATACTAATTATGAGATTGTATCTCGAAATCGGTTGTTAGTAGAAATAAATGTCTCTGAATCAATTGTTCTATGCAAAAGCATATGATTCCGAGATACTATATCATAATTAGTTGTTGTGTGCAATAAGATTTGATTCTGAGATACTGTCTCGAAATTAGTTGTTTTTAACACGAGTCGAGTTTTTCGAAATAGAATAGCAGGAATGAATGGATTTCTAACGTAACTGGTTGGGACAGTAGTAGAATTAAATGAATTTTGGTGTAAACTTAAAAAATTGTTAATTTTGTATTTCTTTTATAAAAAAATATCCAAATAATTTTTTTTATTTATAAAAAAAACAAAAAAAAACTTAATAAGAAAATTTCCTTCACCGTACCAACAAAATATTTGTCTAACGAGTGCCAACCGTCTACATTACCCTTTCCTTGTATACCCCTCACGAGTGCTTATGTCTTTTATGCCTTATGAACAAAATCCCGTACCTGTTACGCGAAGACAAAGACCAAGGTATCTTTTTTGTCTTCTTCTCTGTAATGTCTGCTATGATCAACGAAAAGTTACTAAATGTTCAATGTTTCATTGAGTTTAAATTTTTCATGTAATTGTTTGGTTTATACCCAAGTGTTATTGTTTACTGTTGCAAATTTTGGCTTGGCATGTGAAGCGAGACATTAAGTTACATGTCTGTGTTATGATTTTTCATCGTCTTTCTCTTTTATGTCCTATATCTTTGCCATTGCGAGGTTTCGAGAAAGTTGTTGATCAACAATTTTAGTATTATTCTAAGGTAAAACTTAAGGGTTTCGAGAAAGTTTTTTCTTTGTCACGGTCAAGGTGTTCTATTCGTTGAGGCTGAAACCAATTCCGTGATTGATAATTTTTTTTGGGTATAAAAAGTTGTAAAATTTATATATATATATAAAGTGTTTACATTGGGGCCAGATTACAACGATGAGAAAAATCTTTAAAAAATCTCTCTCTCATCTCTCCTCTCTCTATTCCTTTTACACAGTTACCATAACAGCTAGTTTTTCTTCATTTTTTCTCTATTTTCTAGCTAAAACCTATCTCTATTTTGGATTTTCTTGGTGGTTTCAGACCGAAAGGTCTGAAACTTCAGAATGAGCTTAAGACGGAGTCTCTTCGTTATCTTGTCGGAGAACAGCCCAAGCTTAGCATATCTTTCTCACCTTTTCTTTTTTTTCCAAAGTTTTTCTGAGTATGTTCTGCTTCGCCTCACGACATTTCTCTAAATTTGTTAGGAGTCATATTGCTCCCGGTGTTGACTTTTTGAGCCCTAAACAATGTCAGATCTCTCCAACAATGAGCATTGCTGATTGTAGATCTGATTTTTTGAGAGAGGCGTTGATTCGGGTTGTGAGAAGTGTGTCGTGTGGTGTTGTTCCGAGGTTGGTGAGTTTCGGAGTCTGTCTTGGGGAGTACCATCGTGCTTTTACTGTTCTCTCACGTGTGAAGATGACGCAAGTGAGGGTTGGTTGGATAGAAGACTCTTATCATGTGAGTAGAATAGCAGTGTTTTGTGTGGCGCGTGGTGCCGTTATAGGAGTGGAGAGGTTTTCCGATTTCCTTCAGGTGGAGTTTCGTCGGATCTGAGAGGAATCTAGTGGATATCTTGGTTCCGTTCACCAGCAAAGTCCTTCTCAGCATCCTGTCGTCGATGTGGTCTGAAACCATCAAAGAGGAGCCAAGTTCTTCAAGATCTCGTATCCTCTTTTTCGGTTTTACTTCTCTCTCCCGACGTTTTCGGATTGAAAAAGGAGCTACGTCGGAACGCTGGTGTTTGGCGAGCGTAAAGGCCATGAAGGAGGTGAAACAGATGGTTTGGGTAGCTGGGCGTTACAGTAAGCCAAGTTATCGATTGAATAAGGTAGGTTCCGCATGTATGGATAAGATAAAGTTTATGCAAATTTGCACCGAGGTCTCTCAAATTTCAGAGTTTAATAATCTGGATGTTCACTTTTATCATAATTGCATTATAACCTTTACTTTTTTTTATTATTAATTGAATTGGTAATTTTTTTTTATCTAGTTTGGTTTTTTTATCTTTAAAAAATAGCCTCGCCGCCATCGATTACTAGGTCAAGAATATTTGGGAACATTCTAAAATATACTAGTTTTCGATCTGGCCTAGTGATAGGACTGAATCACCCACTGATATCATGTCCCCAGGAACTCTTCAAGGTCAAAATAATGTTAATGTTAGTATGTACGGGGTTCAACCTCTTGATATTTAACTGTTTTTTTAATCCCTTAAACCCCTTTTATGTTTATTAAATTAGCATGTTGGAATGTTCGCGGCCTAAATGATCCCGTCCATCAAAAGGACATCCGAGATTTTGTGTTCTCTAATAGCATTAACATGATATGCCTGCTTGAAACTAAAGTTAATATCAATAATGTTAATCTCATTATGAAAAATATGCTTCCTTGGTGGCACTATCTCACCAACCACCAATACCACCACTATGGTCGTATATGGATAGTTTGGAACCCAAGCGTATTCAGGATTAACCTTACCTTTTCATCTCCCCAGCTCATGCACTACTACATTACCTGGACTTCCAATAACTAGAGCTTTTTCACCTCTTTTATTTATGGATTCAATGACCCTCCCGAGCGCTCCCCGCTTAGGAAAGACTTAGTCTCCATAGCCCAGACCCTCATTTGTTCCCCTTGGATTCTCCTAAGGGATTTCAATGCTATTCGTAATCCCCTTGAAAGAACCAACAATAACACCCGTTGGAACAGTGCTATCACTCACTTTAACGATTGCTGTTGAGAATGTAATTTGGATGACCTTCGTACCTCGGGTTTTTCAGTTTTCGTGGTTCAACCACCAAATTGATAACCCCATCTCCTCCCGTATTGACAGAGCTCTGGTCAATGACCACTGGGACAGCGCCTTCCCCATCTTTTGCCCATCTTGGCCCTCCTCGTACCTCAGACCACACCCCGATTATCCTCTACCTCACAATTTCCCGCATCCCTAAACCCAAACCTTTCAAGTATTTCAACATGTGGTGCCTCCACCCTATCTTTCTAGACATTGTCTCCAATAGTTGGTCTAGCCCCTGACATAAAACCCCTATGCAATATGTTATCTGTAAGTTGGACTGGCTTGCCGCTGCCCTAGACAACCTCAATATGAGAGAATTTAGCGATATAAGTCATAGAGTGGAAAAAGCCCAATCTTCCCTTGCCCGCGCCCAGCAAACTTTGGCTTCTAAACCGACGGACCCCTCTCTATTGCGGATTGAGAGGGATGGGGCAAATAACTATATCCTCTTCAGTCGTGCGGAGGAATCCTTTCTCAAGCAGAAATCTAGAGAGACATGGCTTAAGTTGGGGGACAAAAACTCTAAGTTTTTTTACAACAACATTAAAGCTCGCAATAAAATCTTATCGGTCACCACCTATGAGGGAAGGGTAAGTTCTAACCCTAGATTAATCTCGGCCACCTACCTCTCCCACTTCAAAAGCTTCTTAGGCTCTCCTAGCTCGGATGGATACCCTAGCCTTAATAGGGTTAGATCTCTTCTTAATAGAGTCGTATCACCAACCGATAAAGGTAATATGACTAAGCCCATTCTGGATGACGAAATAAAGGCTGCCCTTTTTGACATCGATAGCGACAAGGCCCCTGGGCCGGACGGTTTTAGTGTTGGCTTTACAAAACCTGTTGGGTCATTGTTGTCCCTGACATCTGTGCGGCTATTAAGAACTTCTTCCGCCATGGTAAAATAGACCCGGAGTGGAATAAAACCCTCATAGCCCTTATCCCTAAAATTGAAAACCCGTCTTCGTCTTCTGACTACATGCCCATTTCTTGTTGTAATATCATCTACAAGATTATCTTGAAAATCCTTGCGAACAGAATCAAACCCACCCTTACTTACCTCATGGACCCCTCCCAATCTGCTTTTGTGCCGAGCTGCTCCATTGCGGATAACATTGTCATAACCCAAGACCTTATGCATGGTTACCATACCAACCGGAAAGGTCCTCGTTGTGCCCTTAAGATTTACCTCATGAAGGCTTTTGACAACGTCCGTTAGGAGCTCATCTTTGATGCTCTCTATGCGATGGACTTCCCTATTGAAATGATTGGTTGGATTATTCATTGCATCACCATCCCTTCATATGCTGTTTATATTAATGGAAGCCCCACTAGCTTCTTCTTGGGGAAAGAGGTCTTAGGCAGGGAGATCCCATTTCCCCATATATCTTTGTCATTATTATGCATGTACTCTCTCGTATCCTCCTGGAAAAGAGCCAGAACCCCCTGTTTTGGCTTCCACTGGAAATGCCACTCGCGCAAGATCATAAATCTATGCTTCGCGGATGATCTCATGATCTTCTGTTGGGCCAATGCCCACTCAGCCACGCTCATTCAGGAAGGGTTAATCGAGTTTGTCATGCTGTCCGGTCTCGAACTCAATCCATCTAAAAGTCAGATTTTTATTTTGGGAACCTCGTCATCATCAAAAAGCGAAATCCTCAACATCTTGGGATTCAGCGAGGGCTCTCTCCCAGTTCGTTACTTAGGGGTTCCTCTCATCACCTCCAGACTCTCTTACAATGATTGTCGTCCTCTCTTCTCGAAGATCACCAACCGCTGACTCCTAGACTACCAAGCACCTATCGTACGCAGGCCGCCTTCAGCTCATAAAATCAGTCCTCTTCGCTAGCCAAGTCTATTGGTCTTCCATCTTCATTCTTCCAGTCAGGGTTCTAAATAAACTTTCTCAGCTCCTCAGAAGAGCCACTAGTCTGGATCAGAAATGAAGATCACTGGGGCTAAGGTAGCCTGGGACAAACTCACTTTGCCAAAAAAAGAGGGCGACCTTGGGACTCCAAACCTAAAAATTGGGAATCAAGCGGCCGCCATCAAACTCTTTTGGTCCATATTAACAAAGAACCAGAACTCAATATAGAATCGATGGACAATCACGGAAAAAATAAAAAACAAAAACTTCTGGACCATCCCCATCCTTCCCAACGCTAGTAGGAAATGGCGCAAACACCTCCATCTGGCATGACCCTTGGTTACTTTCGTCCTCTCTCATCAATTGCTTCGGCAGTGGAATCGCAAATATTACTTGCCTCACAAATATCTCCCGAGTCTCTGACCTAAAATCTAGTGGCACATGGTGTTGGCCCTCTAATGCTAGAGCCCATAATAGACACTTCCTCTCTTACTTATCTAAATTCAGAACTGCTCTTTCAAACCTTCCCCCACCCCAACAACTCTGAAGACATCTTTCTTTGGACCCCCAACAAATCCAAACCCATTTTTACCATCAGCAGCATCTACTCCGCTATCCGCACTTCCAGTGCCAAGGTTCCGTGGGGTCTGCTTACATGGAACAAGTACTCCATCCCGAGATACTCTTTCATCTCCTGGATGGCTATCCAGAACAAGCTCTCCACGCGCGACGAACTCATTAGCTGGGGCCTTGACACCCTTTCGGACCGCGTCCTTTGCTCTTCATCCCCGGAGACTCTCGACCATATCATCATCTCATGCCCCTACGCCTCCTCCATATGGGAAAACATCTACAGGTAGCTTCTAATCCCATCTTCCCACCGCTACCTGTACTTCCTGGATTGAGGTTGCCTGCAGTTGGATGAATAGAAACCCCTCTCATATTTGGCGAGCAGCTTTCTGTGCCATTATTTATCATATCTGGAAGGAAAGAAACGCTCGAATCTACGATAATGTCTCCACTCTAAGCTCGAGCGTTGCTCACCGAATCCTCTCGGACCTCCGATACTGTTTCCACATAACTAAATCAACTTCCCAATGTAATTCATTTGTGTCTAATGGTAGCTCTCGTTTGTCTTGTATGTTTAAAAAATTCTACTGTTTGTCGGCAATATGCCACATGAATCTCTTGTAAGGACCATTTAATATAATACAATTTACAGCTTTTTATACCAAAAAAAAATCTTTATAAAAGGTAACCTAATAATAACTACATATTACATTAAATGAAAGCCAATCAGATAGAAAACGTGACTTTCTTTCCGTGAAAACAGAAACGAGGTAGAAAACACATGATGAGCAACATTGGAGTTTAACATATTCTTATTGTTGAAGATACGAGCGTTTCTTTCACTTCACTAATTGATGATTTTGGAGACTTCGCTCCTACTTTAGAACTAAGGCAGCTCATCCCTGCTGTGGATTATTCGGATTCGATCGATTTTTTTAGCTCTATTGGTTTTACCGGTATGTGCAATGTTTTTTTGAATTTTGAGTATAAATTTTTATGTTGTTTGATTTAGTTGACTATACAAGTTTGTAGCATGATCTCGTATTTTTTGCACCCGGCTTGGTTTCACAACATGTCGGTCCTTTGTGTATATGGCTTATAAAAATTATCATGTTTGCTAGTTGTTGACATGTTGTAGTTTTTGTCTGTGGAATTAAGTAAACTAGGAAGTCAATGAGTTTATCTGTTCGATATTTTTGCATTGTGGAAGAGATAATTCAAGAAAATACTTGCATCACCGAGCCTAATATGTCGAGCTCCTTACTCGGAACTGACATTTCTAAATATTTGACATAGAGAGCTAATTCTGTTCCGGGTTGAACTCTCTGGTCGAATAAGCTTTGTAGCATTTAACTCTAGTACATGGATTGAAGCTTTTTCACACCTAATTTTCATAGGCTACCTTGAAAATAAGATTAATAACCAACTGACTAGTTATGGTTAGGTTTCATATTCATAATATCATTGGCTATACACCAGGCAGCTAGATTCATGAGTAATAATGAATTGTCCTTTCTTGTCTTTCTATATTATATAAGGGGTGACAATAAGATGTCTGTAGTTTGGATTGCTATCTACTCTTTCGTGGATTTACACGAACTTTGAATGGCTAGTTGTCTAGTCCATTTCGATATAAACATTGGTCCTACCTAAGATTGTGGCTTATACTGATATTTTACGTTATTTCATGGAAAGGCTCCTTCGGTAGTTAAAATTCTGCGTAGTATATTTCTATCAGCTGAAAACTGTGATCTGGATGTTAGTAAGTACTGAAGTCTACCTATAATTTAGTTGCTGTTTATGTTAGTATATCCCAGGACCACTATATATTGC
The DNA here is from genome assembly GCA_036936605.1 of Limnanthes douglasii subsp. nivea. Taxonomy (NCBI): domain Eukaryota; kingdom Viridiplantae; phylum Streptophyta; class Magnoliopsida; order Brassicales; family Limnanthaceae; genus Limnanthes; species Limnanthes douglasii. The sequence goes on from JAUPFV010000001.1 coordinate 312,690,210, forward strand.
GCTCTTCTCTTGAGATGTATTTCAATAACTAGTTAGCGTAATAGCGGTTTTGAGAAGCTATCAGGACTTTTGATCTGGGAATTTGGTTACAGGCTTGGCCATCGTCCGATTTATGTTTCACAGTCTTTTTGACAATGTCCATGCCATGCATATGAAAGAGTGTGTTAATATATGACTCGACTGAATGTAGTGACACTAACCTGTATGTATGATGATGACAATTTTTCTTCTGAGGCGTCTTTTGGGAAGTGAGTTAGGCAAGAAGTTAAACATGACTATATATACCTAAAGTTGAGGCCTAATCATTCTGGTTTGAATGAGGACAACTTCACATGTTGAAACCAGATATTTTTTGTGGTCGTGTTTATGACGAGTGGCTAATTTCAGGTATCCTGATAGCAGAATGCGCAGTCAAACAACAAAATCGGTATGCGGATCCTGTGTAGATAGGATAAGCAGCTTACCAGATAATCTACAAGAGTGCATCCTGTCTAAGTTACCCATCGGAGATGCGGCAAGAACAAGTTTACTTTCATGGAAATGGAGATATAAGTGGCTGTCTTTGTCCAATCTTATCTATGATGATACTTTTTTTAGGTTTGTAACCAAAAATCGAGAAGATACCATCAGTAAAATTCTTCTGACGCATGATGGTCCGGTAACAGTCTTCAGTCTCTCAACTAGGTATTTCGTATTCAACAGGGTAGACATTGATACATGGATTATGCATCTATGGAGCAAGGGTGTTAAAGATTTGACCCTCGAATTCGGTATATGGGGTGATCAGCCATATAGGTTGCACTCTAGATTATTTTCTTTTCCCAGCCTTTGTAGCTTAGTACTTTGTCAATGTGTTATTCAGCTTCCTTCTATCTTTACTGGATTCAAGTACTTAACTACAATGAGTTTATCAAGTGTGACCATTGCAACTGATGCTTTTGAAGGTCTCATTGCCAAGTGTTCAGTGCTTACTGACTTGGAGTTGTCAGATGTGCATGGTCTTGATCGTGTTAATGTTTCCGCTCCCAAGATTAAAATTTTCACCTATTTTGGAGAATTTAGAAAAATTTGCTTCAAGATTTGTATGCCTAAAAAGATGACAATCGAATATTCGTACCTGCCTGAAAAGAGTCTTGTAGAATTTCCCATCGAGGCCCCTTCTCTTTCGACTGAACAACAGTTTCTGGAACTCGAAGCAGGACTACACTTTATGAAGGTAAATACTTTTCAGAATAAAGTATTTTGTATAGTCTATCAAATCTTGTTAGTTGTGATAACATTCTTGTTGACAGATTTTGGTGGTTGCGGCTAGTCATCCAAGCATGCTTGAGTTTCTTTTTAAAAACTTGGAACGGCTCTACCTGTCTGACTTTCCTTTTGATGATATAGAAGCTGTGTCATGTTCACTCCAGTTGATTTCAGTCTTACGAAAATTAAGGGTTCTCCTTGTCAACGTTAGTTCTAGGTTTCTCCTTGTCAACGTGAGTTCTTCGTTTTTAAATTTCTTTTATTTAGGTTTGTCTAGTTGTTCACTGAATGTTTATTAATTATTTTCTTCTTTCAGAGGTGGATTGACTGTGACTCTGAGTCAGAGTTGTTTATGGAAGATGGGGCAGAGCTCATAGAAAAAGAAAGCAGTAAGCTTGATTTCTTGGAATTGAGACGGGTAACCATAACGAGCATACTAGGTGATAATCCTGAGATGGAGTTCATGAAGATGTTACTTGCCAAGTCACCATTGCTCGAGACTATGACTTTGAAGGTTGATGAATATGTTGATGATAAGAATATTTTGACAGACTTGCTATCCTTTCCTAGAGCTTCAACAAGAGCACAAATCATTTTGTCTCAAGCTGAAAATTCAATTCTTACTTCTCGCTAGTCTTTGGATCCCTAAGACAACTGTAGTCTTTTCAATTCATCAGAACACAACTATGTTTCAGTTCTTTCACAGACTAATTCCTAAAGTGTTTTTTGTACTTTGTCGAACATATTTCTGATTGGGTTGCTTTGTTGCGGTGGTTCTGTAATAGAGGTTGTGGACAACGGTTTCTGTTGGTTTTGCAATGTGGGTTGGACAAGGCTTTCGGCTATGAAACTGCCTGCTTTGTTGCGATCGCTTTGCAATATGAGTTATAGTATATCGGTTGTCCTTCACCAAGGATGGCTATGTTGATTGTTGTGGCCCAGACCACAAGTTTGATAATATGTTTTAGTGTTACGGTCTCTGTGTCTTTGAGTCTGGTTTTTGTTGTGGTATAGGAATGTCATGTCAGTCTTCTCTTTTTGACAAAAAGTAGTCTTGTTCCTTTGAAAGTGTTTTGTTTACTTATTCTTTTCGTGTGGCAACTTTTAGCACTTTTACGACTCCTCCCGTACCAAATTAGGTTTTTGGTTTTTATATCAGATCAGTTTTGTCGAACTTCGTTACTGTTTACATTTGTAAAAGATAATCTATTTTAGGCTTGGGATTCGTTCAACCGATTCTATTTTCGTACGAATTTGATTTTAGAAATTTGAAATGGTAGTTGGTCTTAAACAAACTTTTAGAATAAAGAAAACTTAATATATGACAATGATTTTTATATATTTATTTAGATAAACAAGAAGAACATGATAGACGGGGAGATAAATTCTTTTTTATATAAAAGATGGGTATTTGGGTTTTAATTTTGGGTAAAGTACCATTTAAGACCCAAAATTTTAACTATTTTCCATTTAAGATCTGTATTTCCATTATTTTTTGAGAAAGATCTGTTTTAGTCAAATATTTACCATTGAATACTCACTAATACCCTAAATACTCCTACCTATAATATAAAAGCTTTTAACAACCCATACCTCGCTTTTTTCTCCAAAATTTCTCTCTCTACATGAATAGAACAGTGTTATACTATTATAGGTGATGATTAATTCTTTACTCGATTTCTTATTTTTCTTTTGTTTCCGTATGATTTTGATTTGTGTTTTTACTTGATTATACGAAGATACTCGATGTTGTGTGTGTTTGAAACTCGAATTTGAGCTTGAAATAGTTGTTTTTAAGATCTGTTTTCGTAGTGTTTATTGTCGAATTTCTTGTAAGTTTTTGAGTTCGAATTATGGTAATGTAGTTTATTTGTATCATTGTATTAGTGTTTCGTTCATTTTAGTATTTTATTTTGTGCTTTTGGAAATTTCAGTCGCGTAACAGATTGTTATGAGATGAATCAAAGAAGTGGTATGAAAGATATGGATAAAAAAACTTTTTAAAAACTTTTAAAATTTTAATATTGTTAATTAGTAGTATTAAAAAACTTAAGATTACTATTTAGCGCTATTAATTAGCAGTATTAAAAAACCTAACACTGTTAATTAGCAGCATTAAAGAATTTAGCATTGTTAATTAACAATATTAAAAAAAATTACATTATATAAAAAAAATGTTAGAAAATAATTTAATATTTTACTTATTAAAATTAGAGGATTATTCAAAATATATAAACAAATAATATAAATATCTTTATTTTAAAGTTAACACATCTAAAAATATAGGGCCATACTAAAATGAGACATATTTTTTTAAAACGAAATCCTGTTATAATGAGACCAGTTATTTCTTATAACAAGACCTCAAAATCTGAACCAAAAACTTGAAAATACCATTTTATAGTGTGAAGGAAAAATAATCTATTCAAGTTTTTGGAAAATAATCAGATTTAGAGGTCTCGTTATAATAAAAATGGATCTTGTTTTAGTTGTTCCCAAAAACATAATCTGATGCACGATTACATTTGATGTGCTTACAATTTTTCCGATTAATTACTCATTCTGTATTGCCGAATAATTAGTTATTGATTCACTATATACATTATTTGAAGAATGCATCTCTAAGAGGCACAACCACCTCTTTGTTGCCCTGTCTGGGACGAATTGACAGTGGGCTTTAGGTTCACTTCAAAAATGTTTTCCTGTTTTGTAGACGAAATGGTTTTCATTCCTCATAAAGTAGCAACAATATTGAGGAATAAATGCTTGATATTAAACTCTAGTTTTGCGTCGGTCTCTATAAACATTACTCCACTCTCACGAGCCTTGTTGTCTCCATCTTCTATAGAAACCTGTCTTTTATTATCAAGATCTGTTCCCAACAAGAACAATAATGGCATCAATGCCTCTTTATGTACATAACTCCACAACCCACTTATAAGTTTTTTAAAATGCGTGACATACTATTAGATCTATTATTTATAAAAGGAGCACTAAGAAAACGTGAAACGTTTTGTTGCGAACAAGGAGCAAAAACGTGAGGGCGATGCTATCATGGGCCGATACCAACGAAGGGGTGAAACGTTAAAAAACTATGCACAGAGGTTTTTTCGGGAGATGAATTTCCTATCATCTTGTACCAAATTTGTGGCAGTAGTAGCTTTCAAAAGATAATTGAACCGTGATGGGCCCCTCTTCGCAGACCTTATCTGGTTTCCAGTAAAGACAATGAGATATATCTTGACCAAGTCAGAAGCTTCATGAACTCAAACCACCGAGTGGGGACAAGAGGCGCTACAAGGACGTGCCCTGAACGAATTTGTCCAGGCCGAAAGTAAGTCGATCGCGCCCATCTTATTGTGATAACCATGGCATAAAGTTCATGCATCTCACTAAGAACATGAATATTATCTATGCAAAAACAAAAGGAATGAATAAATATCAGGTACCCATAGGTATGTTGGTAGTACCGTACAAGATTGTGGATCTATTGCACCATGAGAATAAAGAGGAGGGCAACTGGATTTGATCACCATTACCGCGCTTAAAAGCTTATGTTGAGGTATATTCGGATATTCATTATTTATTGCTTTCATATAATTAACTTTATGAAGTGCAACATGTCAAAATAATACGATACATGCATATTAACATACGATAATAGTTGATATTGGGTTTTATGTTAGAATAACATGAAATAAGTATATCTTCCATAACTTAATATACCATAAATTCTATGAGTTGATTTGCTTTGATTTGAAGATTAGTGTTAATAAATCAGATAGAATTGATGATGAAGTTGGAGATTCGAAAAAAATTCCATAATGTTTGAAGGTTTGTAGTTCCTAGTGCTAATGAGTTCAAAAGTGCGTCACATCAGCATAATCGTCAACTAAAAAATAGTTAAATCTTAACTCCACACAACAAGTGATATTCCAACTTTCACCATACCACAATGTATTTCTCTTTCTTCCACATCAATATACCATATAATATGTTAAAAAAATCAAACATATTAATTTTTATATTATGTTACTTTAGTGTTAGTTATATATTAGGACTCTTCTAAAACATAAACAGTTTAGAAAAATGAGAGTTGAACCTACAACTCGTGTTCAAATTCAAGAAAAATAAGTCTTCAAAGTCAAGTATAATAAACCATTACACTATGTGTTCTTTTTTGTGTTATACTATTTTAATGTTATTAATATATTTAGTTGTATAAAAAATATAAAAGTATATAAAAAAGATATAAACATATCATATTTTATCAATTATGTTGAGTCGAACCAGTAATCAGATCGGTTCTAAAACTTGACTTGTGAACAGTTCGATAACATTATCAAATGGTTCATAAATGTGTCATACCTACCCGGATGGGTTACCGAGGTTTAATCGCCAACTAATAGAACTTGATTTGCGTACGTATTTTTTATTTTTTTACTATGTCTGGATAAAAAACGTTAAGATTTTAGTCTTCACGATCATTGGTAATAATGGTTAGGTTTTTATTATGCAAATCATATGTCACTCAACTCCTTTTTGTTAAGGTTTCTCAAGGTGGGTTCAAAGAACTCCAATTGTTTAATTATCATATGAGATATTTGGGTCATAGATTCAATAAAATTGGATATCACCCGAAATCAATTGGTCATAAAAAGGCAATATATGTTAAAAATAATTTAAAAATGGCCAATTTGGATACGATAAAATGATTTTGATCATTCTAGTAAATATTTACTAAAACGACTTTCTTAACCATGTCCCAAATATAATTTTATTTTTAAGTACGATTAAAATTCAAATATTTCATCTCTCTAACTTCTCTTTTATGTAACTTGAAAGAAACTTTTCCATTTTAAACTAATTCTTCCAACTTAAAATGAATTCGATTATGCAATTCTTAATTTCATAAAAAAAACAGCGTTGAAAATATAAAATTTTCAAAAAACTAGAACAAAAATCATAAAAAAAGTACGAATTTTAAGCGATTTTTGTAGTTAGGTTTTTAATTGTTTATCAGAGTAGGATACATATAATTTTTTATGGTTGTATATTGTTTCAAGTGTTGCTACGCATATATATATATTGATCATATAGTTAAATGTTTGTTGTGTTTATGAGTTATTTAACTATTGTCGGGTGTTTAAAGCATGTGGTTAGGTATAGATTGATCTTATGACTAAATGTTTGTTATAAAAATGACTTATTTAACTGTGTTTGGGTGATTAAAATATGTGATTATGTTTAGACTGATCATACAATTAAATGTTTAATGTATTCATGACTTATTTAACTGTTATGAGGTGTTTAAATCATATAGTAAGGTATAGATTGATCATTGTTAAATGTTTCACAAGTCTTTGGATTATTTAACTGATGTTGGGTGTTTAAACCATGTCGTTAGGTATAGCTTGATCCTACAATTAAATATTTAACATGCTTACCACTTATTTAATTATTTGTTTGAGGCTTAAACCATGTAGTTAGATATAGATTGATCATACAGTTAAATGTTTATTGTGCTTATCGCTTTTAACTGTTGATTGATACTTAAATAATTTAAATATGTATAGATTATACAGTTTAAATGTTTGTTGTGCTTATCATTTAGTTAAGTTATTAAAATATTTATTCGTTCAACTATTTAACTGTCTAAAATATAGATGCCCCTCAAATTATTTACACACGTCAAATTATTTGCTTATGTGTAATGAACTGTTGTTACATATGAAATTATTTAACTGTTTAAAATATTTAACTGTTCAAAATATTTAACTGTCAAATTATTTATATATGTGTAATGAATTGTTGTTACATCTGAAACTATTTAACTATCTAAAATATTTAATTGTTTATCTTTAAACTTGAAATTTATTCAATAGGTCATAAAATTAAAAGCAATCAAGATTTTACAACGTAAAGACCAATTATCGGAAGCTTTAACTATTAATTATGTTTAAACATACTAAATTTTTTAACTGTTTCATTAATACTTATTCAAAATATTTAATTGTTAATCTAAACATTTAAAAAAAAAATTAATTGTTGACTTAGATATACGTAAATATTTGTTATTAGAGTAACATATATTGAAACATTTAGATGTTGGGTTAATGCTCACGTAATACCCATCTCATTAAACATATCCACTTCTAATATCTTTTCTTTTTTTAATACCAAGATTACCCTCAACCTAGTATATAAGGTTGATTTGTGAAAAATTAGGGTTTTTTGTTACAGCCCCCATTCTATTTTTGAATTTTGAAATTCAAAACAGCCTCCACTCTTACTATTCTTCTCTCTCTCCTCTTCTTCTGTCTTTCTCCTCTTCTTCTCTCTCTCCACCGGTGGAGGGAGCAAAACAGAGAGTTACTGCTTAACTTATGCGCGAGCAAAACAGAGAGTTACTGCTTAACTTATGCTGAGTCAATTAATCCGATTCCAAATGTGGACAGAATGGTCCTGAGTGAAGCAACCGATGAAACAATTGTTGTAACCCCTCCACCAACAAGGCGCATTGCAGGCAGGATGAAACCCAAAAGGCTGACTCAGTAGATATTTACAAGCGTCAGCTTCAGTGCAGCAAGTGCAAGGGTCTCGGTCACAACAAGAAAACTTGCAAAGCTTCCTAGTATATGTTTCCAAAAGGATTTTCATTTCAGGTAGATATGCATTTGACATCTATGGAATGGTAGAAATTTGAGAAATATTTTTAGAATTTCTTTTTGTTTTTATTAAACTTGTGCTATGCTCATGATTAACAAAACCGACGCGATGGATGAGATAGAAATTTGGTTACTAGTGAGGCCGCAATAACTTTTTATTTGGTAGGACAACCTCTCTTCTTCCTAATTGAGTGAGTACATGAGATCTTTAGACCTAGGAATCAAACCTACCTGGGTAATCTTTGTTGCTATACAGTTTAAACTTAATGTTTGGGTTTGGTTTTTATTTATATGTTGTCTTTGTTTTGTTTCAGGTTTTAGATCTGTTTCTGAAGAGTTACCAAGGAGAGAACTTTGTTGGTTCTTGGTTCTCTGTTCTTGGTTCCAGGTTCGTACATATTACTGAAGAGAAACAGTACTAGTTTGAATTAGTATTGTAAGTGTGTTTTGGGTTTTGTGTATGGGAACAGTCGACTGAAAACCTGTTTTTTGATATCATGACCGATTCTATTTAGTATTGCGCAAATGCAGGTTCGTTATCTCAATAGACTTCACCACTTCGTGATCTTGTTGGATGTTGTGTTGAACAGTTATCAAGCAGTAGTATCTGCAGTAGCCCAGATGATACTAACTGTGATGGGGTTAAACTTGAAGAAAATGGGTTGTGGAAGTTGATTGGTTTATTCGGCATATAACAAACAATATACGGAACTTGAAGAAAATGGGTTGTGGACTGAACCTACTCCTGGAAAGACAATTTTTTGGGAAACATCAAACTTCAAGATTGTAGTTTTATGTATTTTGTTGATTTTGGTGGTATTTTGTAAGAGGTAGTGTAGTTAGTTTTGTTTTGTAAACATACTCGTCATCTAGTTCTATTTGCTTGTTAATTGAAGTCAATGCCGATTTTATAGCCAAAATGTCTAGTCCAACCACATTTAGTCTTAAAGTATCATGATGGAAATGATAGATACGAAGGAACACCTTGCTAGATACGACGGGACACATTGCTAGACAGATGCAGCATCATATACATTGAATTATAAACATATTGCGATTGATAGATAGCACATATATATATTGATAGATTTGAATTATAAACATTGATAGTTAACTAACTATAAGTATGATAGATTCTCTAGTATGAGTCCGATAGATATGCATAAAGACAATGCTAGTTAACTAATCACAAGTATGATAGCTTCTTTGTTAGTAGCCTGATAGATTTGAGTAACATACATTGCGTTTGTTTCGTATATTGCTCTGATAGATACGGCTTACAGCAAATAATGGACTATTTTAAACTGTAGGTCTATTTGTATTATTTTAAACTAAACACTCTCATGTTTGTACTATAAACTAAACGCTCTCATGATGAACACGTTGCTAGATAAGAAGGAACACCTTGCTAGATAAGAAGGGACACCTTGCTAGACAAGAAGGAACACATTGCTAGACAAGAAGGAACACCCTGCTAGATAAGAATGGACACCTTGCTAGATAAGAAGGAACACATTACTAGACAAGAAGGAACACCCTGCTGAAAACGCATTATCTATTAGACTATTGTGTTTTAAAACACAAAGAACTGCTGAAAACTGCAAAAAAACCCAAAAGTCTCAAAACTCATAACAAGCTTTTTAAATCTCTGACAAGAACATTGTAATCCGTTAAAAATCAAAATCTGCAGGAGTATTTGAGTATAACTGAAAATCAGATGCAGATCACACTTAAGAACTGATACACATACACATTATAATCATATTTTAGTCGATGCATCGTTTGTTAGTACATCAAAATATTCGACAGACTGACGTTAAATTCAATAAAGCGTTCATTTCCCGCTGAACCAAATCTTTCAATTACAATACTCAGTAACTAGGAATAAGCAACACTAATCTAATGTTTAAAAAAACAACAAGCCGCTTGTAATAATCAAAACTGGAGCTCACACGCTACAAATATAGATATATTGGTAACTGAAACGAACTTTGTGTATCATACATGTATGTGATCGAGTACCGATCTCGCCGAGTTGAGAGAAATCCCGCGCTCAGTAGAAGGACCGCCGCAGATAAGACCGACTTTTAGAGCTCTTGTTCTCTCACGATGGAAATGATAGATATGAAGGAACACCTTGCTAGATACGAAGGAACACATTGCTAGATATGAAGGGACACATTGCTAGACAAAAGAGGAACACCCTGCTAGATATGATCTACAAACAACCTAGACAAATTACGGCGGCGATGAAGCCATCTGATTATTGGGCTTTTCATAATTGCCCTGTAGTAACAAAAAACATAACTATTACACACACTTCATACAGAAGTTCACAAGACTAACTCAAATACACAAGGAGAGGCGTCTATCCTATGTTTCCTACTTTCACATAATCGAAAGAGAGATTAAAATTCACAGCGAAGATTTAACAGAGAATAAGCGATAGACCACTTATACTAACAACAATGATCAAGCAAAGAAAACAAGGTGTATAATTTACAAATATTTGTTTGATATCATGACTCATCATCAGTAGATGTGCAGAGAAGAAAATGAATCTTTACCTGAGCAAGAATCATATCGAGAAGTTCCCCTCCTCCTGTACCATAACCTCCCGCGTCTGATTGGTGACTGCAATCAAGTTTGCCAAACAGATATATACAAATTGAGTTTTCATGGTTTCGATAGACCAGTATAATCCCAGGAATTGAAATTTCTAAGCAAAAAGTAAGAAAAAAAGAACAACACGCACTAAGTTCTACATCTAAAAGGTCTGATTTGATCCCTAACGGTAGGGTTTGAAATTCCTAAACGACGAGGTTTTAGACAAACCACTGATTCAAATTCCTTCTCCTCGCAGCCTCCCATGGCGTTCCTCTGCGTGTACATATAGCTTTTCATCTTCGTCGTCAACAACACACAAACGCCTGTTCGCACAAATAACAAACATAAACACAATCAAATCACAAATCACAAATCACAAATTACATATGGCAAATCAAATTTTCCACTTCGATGAACTCTTGATAACAGAAATCCAAATCAACCACCACAGCCAAAACAATCGTAACAAACATCTCGAAAACCTCTAAATTAACATGATGAAAGCTTTGAAACTCTCGTTACTAGAATTTTCTAGGCAACCAAACAGAAAACGAGAAAAACACATCGAAACAATCGAGTAATTACGTTAACGGATCTGTATACGATTCATGAACCAGAAGAGAAAGAGGAGAGAGAAACTACCTTGAGATACGTACGAGGCTCCTCTAGAGTGAGAAGAAGAAAAGGTTCGACGTCCGTCTCGGTGGCCGGCGATTGATACGGCAGTCGGTTCGGTGGCAGTCGGTTAGGTGGCCGGCGATTGATACGGCAGTGGGTTGGAAGGTTCGACGTCGTCTCCTGTTAAAGCGGCTTCGCTTTTTGGTTTTCTCTCTCCTCAAATTTAGAAAGTTGAAATTGGGGGAATTGGAACCTAAAAGTCTGATTAGAAGGTGAAAAAAGGGGTTTCCAACAAAAACAACCCCTTTTATACCCTAGAGGGTATAATTGTCCAAAATGTGGCTTTGGATAGTTTATGAAACTAGTCCAAAAACGGGTACCATGTTGGTATTCGATAGTTGAGAAGGTATTTATGGGTACTTTTCTCTTAAAATATACATTTAAAAAAATTAATTGTTCCGTACACATATTGAAACATTAGACTATTTCATTACAAAAATATAATTGATGTATATGTTCAAACATGCTAAAACATGTACATGTTCCATAAAACATATGAAATTTATTTAACTCTAGAATATATATAAACACACTAAAAAAATAAATGCTGGTTTAAACAATTAATGTGAGAAAACCAAAATGTACAAATATTTTAAATTTTAAATCTAATATAATTAAAATTAAAATTAATTATAAAACTGAAAAAAAAGACGGAAAATAAAATTGGTAACAAAAACAAACTACAAAAATAAAACAATGTTCACAAAAACAAAATAACACAATAGTTCTAACAATTATCACGAACTACATTATGTAAATTTAGTAAAAATAAATAAAACTACTTTATGTTCGAATTGATTTAGTTGATTTAATTATCTTATTTAATAATTAAACGTTATATGAATTAGTATTTTATACGTTACATCCATTAGTATTTTAGACGTTAAATTTTATTGACGAGAATAATAACGCTTCTTGTAGGCTATTTAAAGTCATTTTGTGTTGCAATTTCATACATCGAGTCTTATTTTCTCTACATATTACTCTTTGATATTCTAACATGGTATTGAGAGGTATGTGTCTGAATAAAACAATTTGAGTGAGAGACATGTGTGTCTGAGTAAAGCAATTTGGGTGAGAGGTATGTGTGTCTGAGTAAAACAATTTGAGTGAGACTGAGCAAGGTATCTGAGAGGTATGTGTGTTTGAGTAAAACAATTTGAGTGAGACTGAGCAAGGTGTCTGAGAGGTATGTGTGTTTGAGTAAAACAATTTGAGTGAGATGTATGTGCGTTTGAGTAAAACAATTTGAGTGAGAGGTATGTGTGTCTGAATAAAACAATTTGAGTAAGAGATATGTGTGTCTGAGTAAAACAATTTGAGTGAGAGGTATGTGTGTCTTAGTAAAACAATTTGAGTGAGAGTGTGGTATGTGTTTCTTAGTGAAACACAAAAAGAGTGAGGTATGTATGTCTGAGTAAAATACAAAAAGAGTGAGGTATGTTTGTCTGAGTGAAACACAAAAAGAGTGAGGTATGTTTGTCTGAGTGAAACAAAAAAAGAGTGAGGTATGTGTCTGAGTGAAACACAAAAAGAGTGAGGTATGTGTGTCTTAGTGAAACACAAAAAGAGTGAGGTATGTGTGTCTGAGTAAAACAAGATTGTTTGAGTAAAAAATAGTGAAGAAAGTGTGAAACAAGAGTGAAGAAAGTGTGAAAAAATGGCATTTGATTCAAACAATTTCAGTGCCCCATGTGTGCCCCCTGGAGAAGGTGAAGTGTTGACGGCAGTGCAGCAAAAGATGTTGGATGAATCAAGGCTTAAAGATTTGAAGGCAAAGAATTATTTGTTTCAGTCCATCGATAAGACTATTTTGAAGACCATTACTCAAAAGCAGACATCCAAAAAACTTTGGGAAGCAATGAAGACCAAGTATCATGGCAAAATGAAAGAGTGAAGCGTGCTCAACTCCAGAGGCTTCGAAGATTGTTTTAAACCGAGGAGATGAAGAAGGGTGAGACAGTAACAAATTATTTTGGAAGAGTCATGGTCATAGCAAATGACATGAGAAACTGTGGAGAAGACCTGGAAGATGTAAAGATTGTTGAGAAAATCCTGCGCATGATGACGGATGATTTCAATTATATTGTATGTTCAATTGAGGAGTCAAAAGATATTGATCAAATGACATTCAATGAATTGCAAAGCTAATTACTTGTTTATGAACATAAGCTACAACGCAAGGTCTCTAAAGAACAAATACTGAAAGTCGAGGGTGATCGCAGCTACAGACAAGGTAGTGGAATAAGTAATTCTGGCAGAGGGGGAAATAATTTCTCGAGAGACGGGGGAAGAGGTGGAAGAGGATGGAGTATTAACAGAGCTCGTGTTGAATTCTTCAGGTGTCACAAGCTAGGCCACTATCAATATGAGTGCCCAAATGGAGAAAAGAAAGCAAACTACGTCGAGTTCGATGAAAGAGAAGAATTACTTTTAATGGCTCATATGAATATCAAAGAGGTTGAAGATAAAGGGTGTGGTTTATCGATTCTGGTTGTTCAAATCATATGACAGATAATAAAGATTGGTTTGTTAAGCTCAATGAAAACTTTAGACATGGATTAAAAATAGGGAATAACTCACGAATGGTAGTGATGGGAAAACAAAATGTGAAGTTTGAAGTTGAAGGACTAAACCTAATAGTAACAGACGTGTTTTTTGTTCCAGAATTGACTAATAATCTACTAAGTGTTTTGCAACTTCGAAAAAAGGGTTTAACTATTTTGATCGACCAAGGAGTATGAGAAATCCACCATCCTCGTAAAGGTTTGATTATAAACTCTACAATAACAATAATTCGCATGTTCACTATATCTGTAATTAGAAAATTTGGTTTAAATAGATGTCTGAAAGTCGAAGAGGAAGAGAAGTGGGATTGGAATGTTGATGTGAAAAATTCAGATGATAGTCTTGAATGGAGAGAAAAAGACACTACTAGAGAGGAGAATGATACAGAAATCAAAGCGGTTGAGGAAGATGTCATTGGTGAAAATAATGTCATGTCACCTCAACCTGAAACACATCAGAAAAGAAGTCATACAGCACCAATATGGATGCAAGATTATGAAAGTGGAGAAAGGATTTTGGATGAAGAGGCTGAAGTACAAATGACATTGGCACTATTTATGTCTATTGCTGATCTGATGCATTTTAAAGAAGCTGTCAAAGAAACATATTGGATTGAAGCAATAAAATATGAAATAGAAGCCATTAAGAAAAATAACACATGGGAACTTGTAACTCTCCCTGGTAATGCAAAGAAAATCGGGGTTAAATGGGTTTTCAAGACAAAATTAAATGAAGATGGAGAAGTGGATAAATACAAAGCAAACTTGGTGGTGAAAGAATATGCACAAGAAAAAAGCATTGATTATGATGAAGTCTTTGCACTTGTTGCAAAATGGGACACAGTCAAAATTTTATTGGTTGTTGCTGCACACAGAAGTTGGAAAGTATATCAATTAGATGTAAAAAATGCTTTCTTATATGGACACAGAGGTTGCTGCACACAGAGGTTTTTGTCAAAAAAGGTGAAGAAAATAAAGTATATCGACTCAAGAAATCTTTGTATGGTTTGAAGCAAGCTTCCCGGGCTTGGTTTTGTCGGGTAGAGAGGTATTTCAAGCAAGAAGGATTCGACAGAAGTAGTCATGATCACACATTATTCATTAAGAGGGAAGGAGTGAAGTATATCATGGTAAGTCTCTATCTAGATAAGGTATTTACTTTGTCTACAACCGAAGCAGAGTACATTGCTGCAACCTCTTGTGCTTGTCATTGTGTATGGCTCAAAGAAATTATAGAACAAATCACATATGAACAATCCGAATGTCTGGAAATATATTGTGACAACATTTCTTCAATTAAACTCTCGAAGAATCCGGTATTGCATAGGAGCACGAAGCATATCGGTGTAAGGTATCATTATCTATGAGATCTTACAAATCAAAAAGTTGTGAAGCTGGTTTATTGTGGAACAAAAGAACAAGTTGCAGATATAATGACCAAGCCAGTGAAGTTGGAGACGTTTGTTAACTCTCGAAGTTCACTTGGAGTGCAAGCACTAGAAGATTAAACTGGTTTCTTTTCAAGCATATCCGGGAGGGATTTGTTGGAATTGATTTAATTTCTTTAATTATCTTATTTAGTAATTAAACTTTATATCAATTATTATTTTAGATGTTACATCAATTAGTATTTTAGACGTTACTATTCTGGTCAATAAAATTTATCATTTATTGACTTGAATATGTAACGCTTCTTGTAGGTTATTTAAAGTCATTTTGTGCTGCAGTTTAATACATCGAGTCTTATTTTCTCTACATATTACTCTTTAATATTCTAACACTTTAGAATTGAGAATAAAAAATTCGAATCCAAAAAAAGTCAAAAATAAAATCCAAAATAAAAAAAAAACCGTAACTAAAAAACCGCTAATTATGTAGAGAGAGATAAAAGCAAAATAAAATTAAAAATGGACAAGAAAAAAATTAAATATAAACAATAAATAAAAATTAAAAGGGAGACTTACCCGGTCACGTAGGGTTGAGCTCTCTCCTTGTAAGTCCACCTTGAGATACAATTTTTTTTTAGAGATGACATTTTCCTAGACTGATGAACTTAACGTCCTTCTTTGAAATTACAGGTCGTCAACCTATATGAATTGAAAAGCTTACACCGTCATTATCTGAAACACATATAGTTAAGGACAACCAAATCCAACTATTTTCCCCTATTTTCATTAACTTCAAAGAAAATCTTGGATTTATTATCTCTCTTCGAATCTAATCGAATCTAAGTGAAAGATCGTGGATTAAATATTTATCTGATTTTATAATATTGTAAGTTATTTAACTATCCTGACAATGCTCTATTATATTCCTCCTGCAATTTCGTTTCCAATCAAATTAGCTACTATATGACTCTCATCATTCACATTTTTTAAAGATCAAATTCCTAATTTTGTATAATCAATTTAATGCTAGGAAAATAGCTCATATATATATATATATATATATATATATATATATATATATATATATTAGGTTTTTCCACGCATAATACGTTTAATTAGAATCCTCAAAAGAAAATAAGGAGTTTTAAGCAAAGCAAATTTTAGAGAGATTCGACAGAGGGAAGATCACCGTAAAATTATATGGAACTCACTTGAAAGTTTTGTATTTGGCACATGCAGTTTTGGTATTCCGACCCCGCAATACAAGAATTTCAAAATCGAATTACTCAAAGTAAAAATTAAATATAACAATTCAATTTAACAAATGAAATAACCGCAACATAAATAAGATCCACAATATATACAATTTCTCTTGTATAGAGAGAAATTATATAGAACTCACTTGAAAATTTTGTATTTCGACCCCAAAATTATGGCATTTTGACTTTGATTTTATGGTATTTCGACCCTGAAATCATATGAAGCTCACTTGATCCTATGTGGAACTTTCGACCCCAAAATATTGGTATTTTGACCCCAATTTTTTTATATTTCGATCCTAAAATTTGAGAATTCAAGGTCGAAATACTAAAACTAAAAATTATATATAACAAATATAATTTAACAAATGAAATAATTGCAACATAAATAAGATCGACAACATATATAATTTCTCTTATGACGAGTAATTACGTGGAACTGACTTAATTTTTTTGTATTTTGACCCCAAAATTATGGTAGTTTGATCCTAAATTATTGTATGGCGAGAAAAAACTCACTTGATCCTATGTGAATATTTTAACCCCGAAATGAAGGTATTTCGACCCCAAAATGATGGTATTTCGACCCCGAAATTCAAGTATTTTGACCCCAAAATTTTGGTATTTCAGTATCAAAATATTAGAACTCAAAATTTAATATAACAAATGCAATTTAACAAATAAAATAACCACAACATATATAAGATCGGCAACATATACAATTTGTCTTGTATGGCGAGAAATAATATGGAAATCAATTCTTGTATTTCGTACCTGAAATTCATGTATTTTGATCCCGAAATTCTGGTATTTTGACCCCATAATTCTTCTATGACGAGCAATCATATGGAGCTCACTTGATCATATGTGGAACTTTCAAGTATTTCGACCCCAGAACTCTTGTATGTCGAGAAATTATATAGAACTCACTTGAGACTATGTGGAACTTTTGACCCCGAAATGCTGGTAATTTGATCCCAAAATGAAGTTATTTTCTCTTGTATGGCGAGAAATAACATGAAATTTAAAGATTGCAATTTAACCAATGAAATAACTGCAACATATATAAGAATGACAGCATATATAATTTATCTTGTATGGCGAGAAATGATATGGAACTCACTTGAATTTTTTGTATTTCATCCTCAAAATACTAAAAATAAAAATTAAATATAACAAATGAAATAACCACAACATAAATAAGATCGGCAACATATACAATTTCTCTTGTATGACGTGAAATTATATGGAATTCATTTGATTTTTTTTATTTCGCACACGCAATTTTTGTGTTTCAACCCCATCGAAACTAAGATCGGGAGCATGTACAATTTTTTTTGCAATAAAATCTGACAAAAATAAGAGTACAAGTTATTTAGTCTCAATAGTTAAATATTTGTTTGTCTAAATGGTTCAACAGTTAAATAAATACTTTATAATTTTACCTTAGAATGAAAAATACTAACATAATGAATATAATTAAAGAATGGTTCAATGGTTAAGAGAATATGGAAATGGTACTTAATACACTCGAGAACCAAAATAACTTATTTCATAGTTTGATGAATATAATCCAACAAAAATAAGAGTAAAAGTTATATAGTCTCAATAGTTGAATATTTATTTGTCTAAATGCTTCAATAGTTAAATAAATACTTTAGAATTTTATCTTAAAGTGAAAAGTACTAGCGTTATGAATAAAATTAAAGAATGATTTAATGTTTGAGAGTATATGGAAATGGTACTTTTATAGACTCGAGAACCAAAAGAACTCATTTCCTTATGTGATTAATAGAATCCAACAAAAATAAGAGTAGAAGTTATTTAGTCTCAACAGTTGAATATTTATTTGTCTAAATGCTTCAACAGTTAAATAAATATTTTATAATTTTACCTTAGAGTGAAAAGTACGAACACAAAGAATACAATTAAATAATGATTTAATGTTTGAAAATATATGGAAATGGTACTTCTAGAGACTCTTGAACACCAAAGAAATCCTTTCCTAATTTGATGAATAGAGTCCAATACTATCAATAATATATAAGTATTTTTCACTTAATAATTTCAAGTTCTTGCGGTTTTTAGTTACACATCATTGTTTATTCAAACTAGTACGGTTCATTAAGTTAGGGATATTGTTTCCTCACCATTTTGGCTCAGTTTCCGGAAATGAAATCAGCAAACTTATAAAGCTACTTAAAATCACAAATTTTCACTTTCGTTAACATGAATCTAAGGTTGGGAAAAATATCCACCACTTGACCGAGAATATAAGCACTGCAACTCACCTCACCCCAAGATGTAATCATTGACGACGACTCAATCCGCCTCGTCGAAATAGAGAATCCTTCACGCGAGGAACAACTTGTTTCCCCGTCTTCTACTCCTGCAGACGATGTCATTTTTATTCCTTTGGACAATAAAGATGAGGATGATGATTCTGTTATTCTCACGAAAGATAAAATTGATGATCTATATCAAAAAGTGAGTGAGTTGGTGCAAGTGTTCAGGAGAATCTTCGTAGCCTAAAAGGCTACTGGGAAACCGTGCCCCCTATCTGCCCGATGAAAATAGACTCATCAAGCCAATACCCAAAATGCAATATCCTAGGAGGAGCAACGCAGCTATCCCGTAACGGGGGGTCGCTCGATATTAGGCCAAGACCCTTTCTACCAGTCAAAAGTTGACCACCGAAGGAGGAATTTAGAAAGAAGATACATTTCAAGGAGAGTGGACATGAAGCCTCAACCTACAAACTGAGTTCTTAGCACGACAACCACGAGGTGACAATATGAAACCGATTATAACTTTGTTAGAGCTCATGCCCGTCAGACAGATTACAGAGAGTCATCCGGAAGGCTGACACCCCCTTCCAAATAAGAGCGGCCAGTCAGTCCCAATGCCCTAGCTACCATTCCAACCTTCGTAAGCATAAAGAGAGTGCACAATTATCCCCGATGAGTCTCATCAAGCAAACACTCGTCGATTTAGATATAATAAAATTGGAATATTTCAGCGGTGCAAGCCACCCCGAACACCACATACTACACTTCAAGCAGCTCATGGAGTATCTCCAATGTAAGGATGCGGTGATATGTCGATCATTCATTATTAGCCTCCAATGGTACGCCATAGTGTGGTTATATCAGATGCTCCAAAGATCCATCGATATATTCCCTCAACTATGGAAGTTATTTATGGAATATTATTCCTTCAACAACGAAATGGAAATGAGCTCTTGTTATTTATAGCTCATTTTCCCTTCAATTCAAATATTTATTTATCTATCTACCTTCGATGTCGTCTTCTAAGTTTTCACGATAGAGTAACCACCTAAATTATTAATCGAAAGAGTTGGTCTTTCACCGACGATGCAGTTCGACCTGAATTCATATCGATCTCAATAAAAATGGATGATGTCGCAATGACAACAATGGATGACACTGCAACAGTAACTTAATGCACATATACAACAACAATAGATGATATAAAACCAACAATCATTGTGGATAGGAGACATAAAACTATAGATGGACAACGACTACATTTTAGGAATTTGTAGGAAGATAAAGATGAGATGATTCATACAAGCCTTTAATTTTTCAATTTTTATCTAATATAAGTATCTTCTCTCAAAATTTGGTAGAGATAAACTGTCAACTATTTGTATGTACTAGTTCAACTATTCTTAAAACTCAAAGTCAATCCACAAGAATGATATAAACGTATAAAAAATAATTTTATTTCTTTGTGTTTATCTGTGTATCCATATTTATATCATGTTACATGAATGTGGAGATATCATGGCAGTTCGGAAACCGTAATGTGAGAGTGAATATGGTGATGTATCACATGTGTATAGAAACTCATTACAACCATTTATTTATCTATTTGGATACAATCAGAAGATTCCATTTTTAATAAGGTGCTTGAGTAGCTTTATAAACAACTATGATGATTTACTAGTGATTTAATATTGCTGTTCACTTTGTGTTATGTGAGTGAAAATGCGTATTTTATCGATCTCAATAGATTTTTGCTGCTTTTATAATTTACGCACATTTTTTCTATATTCCATTTTATGTTTGTCGCCCATATATATTTTAATGGTCAGATAAATATCATCTATTATCTCTATATATTTTGAAGATATTTATTGTACTACGATTTATATATAAAAGTCTACCATTAAAACTAACTAACATATCTTTTATTATTACTTGTTATTTTTTACTTTCCTATTATTCATTTCCATCACGGTTTAAAACTTCAACTCATTTATTTTAAATCGAATCAACGCAACGATACAACAATACCAACATCAATGATTATTTAAAATATATTTAGACAAAATAATTTTTATTGCAATAATCAATATAAAATATTATCTAAAAGACATATATTTATCAATAACATTGTCAATATAAAATATTGTTAATTATATATAAAATTTACCAAAACAATTATAGCAAATTTAAATTATTACATTTATATATATATATATATATATATATAGCTAATTAAATAAAAAATATGAAACAAAATAATTAAACGTGTACGTAGAAGGTTAGTTTGTACTTCACATTTTCTATTTCCACCTAGTTCAAATTAAACGATACATACATATATATATATATATATATATATATATATATAAAACTTACTTTTACTATTTTGCCTTTATTGTATCTTTTAATTTACAATTTGATTCCATTAACCATTATGAAATCTTGGTATCAACAGCACATCATTAACCA
Source organism: Limnanthes douglasii subsp. nivea (assembly GCA_036936605.1). Classification (NCBI taxonomy): domain Eukaryota; kingdom Viridiplantae; phylum Streptophyta; class Magnoliopsida; order Brassicales; family Limnanthaceae; genus Limnanthes; species Limnanthes douglasii. The sequence goes on from JAUPFV010000001.1 coordinate 312,711,385, forward strand.
AAATTAAAACCAACATATATGATTTAGCTTCTAAAATTAAATGCTAAAAACAAAAAAAAATTAAAAAATTATTTATGAAGGAGGAAGACATCCAAACAAAATATAACATCAGGCAATCGACTAACAAGATAATTTAATCTTATTTTTTAGTTTTACATTCATGTAACTTGAAAATCCGTGTTAAAAAAATCCATTTCAAAAATTCCAATTTGTGCATGTTTTAGCTACAAACAACTAATTCCGAGACAATATCTCGGAATCAGATGTTTTTGCACAAAACAACTAATTATGAGATTGTATCTCGGAATCGGATGTTAGTAGAAACAATTGTCTCTGAATCAATTGGTATGTGCAAAATCATATGATTCCGAGATACTATTTCATAATTAGTTGTTTTGTGCAAAAACATTTGATTCCGAGATACCAGCTCAGAATTAGTTGTTTTAACACGAGTCAATATTTTCGAGATGGAATAGCAGGAATGAAGGGATTTCTAATATAATTGGTTGTGACACGAGTATAATTAAATGAATTTTGGTGTAAACTTAAAAATTTGTTAATTTTGTATTTTCTTTATAAAAAAATATCAAAATACTTTTTATTTATTTATAAAAAAATAAAAAATTAATGGGAAAATAACCTTCACCGTACCAACAAAATATTTGTTTAATGAGTGCCAACCGTCCGCATTATCCTTTCTTTTTATACCCATCACGAGTGCTTATGTTTTTTATGCCCTATGAAAAAAATCTCGTACCTGTTACGCGAAGATAAAATTCCAAGGTATCTTTTTTCCTTCTTCTCTCCAATGTCTACTAATTTAACTGCTATGATCAACGAAAAGTTACTAAATGTTCAATGTTTGATTGAGTATAAATTTTGCATATAAATGTTTGGTTTATACCTGGGTGTTGTTGTTTACTGTTGCAAATTTTGGCTTGGTATGTGAAGTGAGACACTAAGTTAGATGTATGTGTTATGTTATTCATCATCTTTCTCTTTTATTTCCTATCTCTTTGCCATTGCGAGGTTTCGAGAAAGCTGTTGATCAACAACTTTAGTATTATTCTAAGGTAAAACTTAAGGATTTCGAGAAAGTTTTTTCTTTGTCACGGTCAAGGTGTTCTATTCGTTGAGGCTGAAACCAATTCTGTGATTGATGATTTTTTTTGGGTATAAAAATATGTAAAATTTATATATATAAAAAGTGTTTACATTGGTGCTAGATTACAACGATGAGCAAAATCTTTAAAGAAAGTTCTCTCATCTCTCCTCTCTCTATTCCTTTTACACAGTTACCATAACGACTAGTTTTCTTCATTTCTTCTCTATTTTCTAGCTAAAACCTATCTCTGGTTTGGCTTTTCTCGGCGGTTTCAGACCGAAAGATCTAAACCTTCAGAATGAGCTTGAGACAGAGTCTCTTCGTTATCTTGTCGGAGATCAACCCAAGCTTAGCATATCTTTCTCACCTTTTCCTTTATTCCGAAGTTTTTTTGAGTATGTTCAGCTTCGCCTCACATCGTTTCTCTAAAAATTTTAGAAGCCTCATTGCTCCAGGTGTTGGCTCTTCGAGACCTAAACAATGTCAGATCTCTCGAACAAGGAGCATTGCTGATTGTAGATCTGGTTTTTCGAGAGAGGCTTTGATTCGGGTTGTGAGAAGTGTGTCGTGTGGTATTGTTCCAGGCTTGGTGATTTTTGGAGTGTGTCTTGGGGAGTACCGTCGTGCTTTTACTGTTCTCTCATGTGTGAAAATGATGCATGTGAGGGTTGGTTGGATAAAAGACTCTTCTCATGTGAGTAGAATAGCAATATTTTGTATGACGCGTGGTGCCGTTATAGGAGTGTAGTAGTTTATGATTTCCTTCAGGTGGAGTTTCGTCGGATCCGACAGGAATCTAGTGGATATCATGGTTCCGTTCGCCAACAAAGTCCTTCTCGTTATCCTGTCGTCAATGTGGTCTGAAACCATCAAAGAGGAGCCAAGTTCTTCAAGAGCTCGGATCCTATTTTTCGGTTTTACTTCTCTCTCCTGACGGTTTCGGATTGAAGAAGGAGCTACGCCGGAATGGTGGTGCTTAGCGAGCGTAAATGGCAGGATGGAGGTGAAGCGGTTGGTTTGGGTAACTGGGCGTTATAGTAAGCTAAGTTATCGATCGGCTAAGGTAGGTTCGACATGTATGGATAAGATAAAGTTTATGCAAATTTGCACCGAGGTCCCTCAAATTTCAGACTTTAATAATCTAGATGTTTATTTTTATCATAATTGGATTATGACCTTTACTTTTTTTATTATTAATTGAATTGGTAATTTTTTTATCTAGTTTGGTTGTTTTTTATTTAAAAAAAAAATAACCTCGCCGTCATCGATCACTAGGTCAAGAATATTTGGGAACATCCTAAAATATAATAGTTTCCGATCGGACCGAGTGATAAGACTGAATCACGCACTGATATCACGTCCCCAGGAAACTATTCAAGGTCAAATAATGTTAATGTTAGTATGTACGGGGTCCAACCCCTTGATGCTTAATTGATTTTTTCATCCCTTAATAATGAAATATGCATGTTGGAATGTCCGCGACCTAAATAATATTTGTAATCCCCTTGAAAGAACTTCCTTTATGTTTCTTTCCCCTGGATTCTTCTAGGGGATTTCAATGTTATTCGTAATCCCCTTGAAAGAACCAATAATGACACATGTTGGAACAACACTATCACTGACTTTAACGATTGCTGTTGAGAATGTAATCTGGATGACCTTCGTACCTCCGGTTTTCAATTTTCGTGGTTTATACACAAAATTGATAACCCAATCTCCTCCCGTATTGACATATCCCTGGTCAATGACAACTGGGATAGCGCCTTCCCGAACTCTTTTGCCTATCTTGACCCTCTTTGTACCTCGGACCACACCCCAATTATCCTCTACCTCACCACTCCCCGCATCCCTAAACCCAAACCTTTCAAGTATTTCAACATGTGGTGCATCCATCCTAGCTTTCTAGATATTGTCTCCAATAGTTGGTCTAGCCCCTGTCATAAAAACCCTATGCAATCTGTTATTAGTAAGCTGGATCGCCTTGCCCCCGCCCTAGACAGCCTTAATAAGAGAGAATTTAGCGATATAATTCTTAGAGTTGAAAAAGCCCAATCTTCCATTGCCCGCGCCCAGCAAACTTTGGCTTATAAACCGACAGACCCCTCTATGTTGCGGATTGAGAGGGATGCGGAAAATAATTATATCCTCTTCAGTCGTGCGGAAGAATCCTTTCTCAAGCAGAAATCTAGAGAGATCTGGCTTAACTTAGAGGACAGAAACTCTAAGTTTTTTCACAACAACATTAAAGCCCGCAGAGCTCGCAATAAAAAAATTTATCAGTCACCACTTATGAGGGAAGGGTCAGTTCTAACCCTAGATTAATCTCGGCCACCTACCTCTCCCACACTAAAAGCTGTTTAGGCTCTCCTAGCCCGGATGGATACCCCGACCTCAATAGGGTTAGATCTCTTCTTAATAGAGTCGTCTCCCCAACCGATAAAGCTAATATGACTAAGCCCATTCTGGATGACGAAATCAAGGCTGCCCTTTTTGAGATCGATAGCGACAAGGCCCTTGGGCCGGACGGTTTTAGTGTTGGGTTCTTTAAAACTTGTTGGGCCATTGGTGGCCCTGACATCTGTGCGGCTATTAAGCACTTCTTTCGCCATGGTAAAATAGACCCGGAGTGGAATAAAACCCTCATAGCTCTTATCCTTGAAATTGAAAACCCCTCTTCGTCTTCTGACTATAGCCAATGCTTGTTGTAATGTCATCTACAAGATTATCTGAAAAATCGTTGCGAACATAATCAAACCCACCCTTACTTACCTCATTGACCCCTCCCAATATGCTTTTGTGCCGGGCTGCTCCATTGCGGATAACATTCTCCTAACCGAAGACCTTATGCATGGTTACCATACCAACCGGAAAGGTCCTCGTTGTGCCTTTAAGATTGACCTCATGAAGGCTTTTGACAACGTCCGTTGGGAGCTCATCTTTGATTCTCTCTATGCGATGGACATCCATATTGAAATGATTGGTTGGATTATTTATTGAATCACTACCCCTTCATATGTTGTTTCTATTAATGGAAGCCCCACTAGTTTCTTCTCGGGGGAAAGAGGTCTTAGGCAGGGAGACCCAATTTCCCCATATATCTTTGTTATTATCATGTAGGTACTCTCTCCTATCCTCCTGGAAAAGAGCCAGAACCCCCGTTTTGGCTTCAATTGGAAATGTCACTCGCTCAAGATCATCAATCTATGCTTCGCGGATGATCTCCTGATCTTCTGTCAAGCCAATGCTCACTCAGCTATGCTCATTCAGGAAGGGTTAATGGAGTTTGTCATGTTGTCCGGTCTCGAACTCAATCCATCTAAAAGTCATATTTTTCTTTTGGGAACCTCACCATCCTCAAAAAGTGCAATCCTCAACATCCTGGGATTCAGCAAGGGCTCTCTCCCGGTTCGTTACTTAGGGATTCCTCTCATCACCTCCAGACTCTCTTACAACGACTATCGTCCTCTCTTCTCAAAGATCACCAACCGCATCAGCTCATGGACTACCAAGCACATATTGTACGCATGTCGCATTCAGCTCATAAAATCAGTCCTCTTCGGTAGCCAAGTCTATTGGTCCTCCATCTTCATTCTTCCAGTCAGTGTTCTAAAGTAACTTTCTTAGCTCCTCAGAAGATCCACTAGTCTAGATCAGAAATGAAGATCACTGGGGCTAAGGTTGATGAGTCCATAATTATTCACCACCACTCACTGTGAAAACCAGACAAGGGTAATCCGGACAATAATTACCCACCGAAATGTCAGGACAGGACAAAAGTATTAAAACACTAAACACCTTTTGAATAAGCTAATTTCTAATTTGCATAATAAACTAATGGGTCGTTGAACTCGACCTGATTTCATAGTTTGACCCGAAAGCCCATGGGTCCATAATTAAGGGTATAAATACCCAACCACTTTCATTAATGAGGGTAATGAACATTTAATACAACCATGCAGCTTAAATCTCTCACTACAAATCACACAAACATTTAATACTCTCAAAATACCCTAAAACATCTGACCAAATTACCCTCAGTCAAAATGATGACTGAGTACACCATCTTTGATAGAAGTGGTGGGAGAAAATGATGAGTACACGATCGAAGAGCGAGACAGGTTGAAAGCTGAAATATAAGCCTTGAGAGCTGCTAAAAAGATGGAGTTAGGCTTGAAAGAAAAATCGAAAGTGTCAGTCATTCACCCCACTGACAATCCAAGGGAGCATGACCCATCAGCAAGGACTCACTTGAGTGCTAAAAAGATTCATGTCAGCTCAAAGAAGTCTCACCGGTCTAAACCGGTGGAGAGCTCGGAGTCAGAATCCTCTAGTAGCTCCTCAAACGATGATGGAATTGAGGAGTCCCTGTAATCCAACAGTGATGAAGGCAGGTCCAAAAAGAAGCAAAAGTTGGTTAAAAAATATTCAAGAAAGAGGGATAGGCATGGAAGGTTGAAAAGGCATCTGAGTAAAAGGTCATCTCATAGCCATAGCCGGAGGCACATAGACCAGTTGTTGATGGATCCTTTCGCTTTCCATGATGAACCAGGTATCTTTGCAACTCCCAATGAAGATACTGTCTTTAGTCGTGGCCGGAATTGGAGACAATCTCCATTGTCCTCCAAAATACTATCCGGAAACCTTCCTAATAGGTTTGACAGTAATAAAATGGAAAAGTATGATGAGAGCAAGGATCTAGATAATCATCTGGAACAGTTTAAAAATTTTACGATGAATTTTGACGATGATGACAAGTTGCTTTGTAGAGTCTTTTCTCAATCTTTTGCGGAGAGGCTCTGAAATGGTACAATAGCCTACCACAGGGGTGCATCGGAAACTTCGATACGTTTTGGGTGGCCTTCCGGAGGCAGTTTGTTAGAAGTAGGGAGGTGAATGGCAATGGAGACACTATTATCCATTGTGCCCAAGAGCCAAATGAATCACTGAAAGAATATATAAGTTGGTTTGTGAACACAAAGAATGGATTAGCTGATTGCTTTGAGCAAGTAGCAATAACTTCTCTAAGACAGGGTTTGAACCCTGGCAATCTGGTTGATTCGGTAACCAGGAAGAAGGCCATGACATGGGGCGGTTTACTGAACCAGGTGGGAAAGCAAATCCATGTAGATGAAACAAAAAAGACTAGGGTGCACAGGCAAGTGAGATCTTTCCTAGCTGCACCAAACCAGAATCAGTCCGGATATAAAGCTAAGGAAGCCGGACAGGGTCCCAACAGGGCCAAGGCTCAATCTCACCCAGCTCCAGCTCAGAGTCAGCAGTCCAGAAATAAACAAGGACCTGAGGTCCAACCGGAGTGGTTTTCCGGGTTGAAAGAGAATATGGCAACCATCTATGACAAAACAAAATATGAGGTGCATTTTAGGAAGCCGGCAGCGCTTCAATCTCCTAGGGAAAGTCGTAATGCTTGTTTTTGTCAATATCATCATGATATTAGCCATAACACAAAAGATTTCATCTCTTTGAAGCAAGAGGTGCAGAATTTGATTGAAAGAGGAAAATTAGGTGCTTATGTCAAGAGAAGAAGTGTGAATAGGCCTCACAATGCTCATCGGACCGGCCCAGCAAACAATGTAGGGACATCGGCTCCGGACGGGGCCATGGTAATTATTGAAAGGTGCGATGTAGAATCGGAGTATTTGGACCCTGATCCATCCGGAATAAGGTGGGTGTTATAACATAACATACCAAGACGGTGTCTGGGCTCATAAGCTTTTCTGAGTCACTTACCATATTTGGGGGAGACACAATGACTGCACCAACTCCTTCTTCCAGGAAGAGGCATGTTCACACTCTGGCTACTCAGTTGGAAGGAGGCATGTCATCCTATCAATCCCAAATTCCTTTTTATCTTTATTGTTTTTGATGAAGATGACTTGAGAGATATAGTTGGTCCTCATGAAGATGTTGTGGTAATAAGAGCATTATTTGGGGGCAATGACATTAGGCGAATTTTGGTGGACATAGGAAGCTCAACCAATATCCTCTTTTTGAGTTCATATAAACAAATGAAGAATCCGGCAGTGATTCAAAGTTCAAACAGGTCCATTGTGGGTTTCACTGGAAGCTCTGCGGACGTAGTCGGGGAGTTTGAGGAGGAGGTTTTGTTGGGCAAGGGCCATTTCAAGAAAATAGTCAGGGTACTTTTTGTTGTGGTAGATTGTCCCACGTGCTACAATAATATCTTAAGAAGATCTTGGCTCTCCAGGATGCATGATGCGGCTTCAACAGTTCACCAATGTTTAAAATATGTTGTTCAAGGACAAGTGGGAGTTGTCTAGAGTAGTCAAAAAATAGCAAGGGAATGTTATGCAACTGTACTTGCCCCTAGAACTTTGGGGGCAGTTCGGATAAATAAATATTAGCAATTAGTGGGGCCTTCTGGGAGAGAGGGTGAAATTGATGACCCCAGAGAAACCCCTGGTGTTTTAATACCAGTTGAAGAAGTGTCAAGATTGGATCTAAGATGACATCATAAATAAAAAGCAAAGTGTTATCCTTTTTAACAAACCACCAACACGTTTTTGCTTGGTGTAATGTTGATGTAACCGAAGTGCCTGTGAATGTTATATCACACCAACTATCCATCCAGAGATATGTAGCACATGTTGTGCAGAGAAGAAGAGTTTTCTCTAAAAAAAGCTGATGTCATAGTTCAAGAGGTTGACCGGCTTACCAAGATGGGGCACATAAAGGAATCTCAATACCCTTTATGGACAACCAATCCAGTGTTAGTAAAAACGATAAATGGGAAATGGCGTATGTGTATCAACTTTACTGGCCTCAACCGAGTTTGCCCAAAATATTTGTATCCAGTCCCTCAGGTCAATCAGTTGGTAGACTCCACATCTGGGAACAAGTTGTTGTCCTTCATGGATGCCTTCTCCGGTTATAAACAGATACAAGTGGATCCGAAGGACCAGGAACACACTACTTTTGTTACTGATAGGGGCCTCCATTGTTACAAGGTGATGCCTTTTGGGTTAAAGAATACTGGGGCTACTTATCAGAGGTTGGTGAATAAAGCATTCGCTGATCATATTGGGAGAAATATGAAAGTCTATATTGATGACATGATGGTAAAGAGTGTGGAAGAGGAATTACACTTGGCAGATCTCCAGGAGACTTTTGCCAACTTGGTTTAGTTAATTTAAAGTTGAATCCAGAAAAATGTGTTTTTGGAGTACGGTCCGGGAAGTTTTCGGGGTATGTGATAAGTGAGAAAGGGATACAGCCTGATCTGGACCAACTTAACGCTTTATTACAGATGGATCCTCCTCGGAATATTAAAGAAGTGCAAAGATTGACAGGAAGGCTGACTGCTCTAAATCGTTTTATCTCAAGGTCTTCGGATAGGTGTGCACCATTTTTCCAGACTTTAAAGGGTGCTGAAGACTTTAACTGGTCTCCACAGTGCGACCAAGCGTTCGATGAAATAAAATAGCATTTAGCTTCCCCCAAAACTCTTTACAAACCTATTGATGGAGAAACATTGTACATATATTTAGCAATGTCTGAATGTGCTATAAGTGGAGTACTAGTAAGGGAGGTGGATGGTTATCCTCGTTCGGTGTACTACATCAGCAAGAGCCTGATGGATGCTGAAAGAAGGTACTTAAAGCTTGAAAAACTAGCACTGGCTTTAGTAATTGCTGCCAAGAAAATGAGGCCCTATTTTCAGTCTCATTCTATTGTCGTTCAGACGACTTTTCCCTTGAAAAATGTTCTTCAGAAGGCGGACATATCGAGCAGGATGACCAAATGGTCAGTAGAATTAGGTGACTATGACATTGATTTTGCCCCTCGAACTAAAATTAAAGCTCATTATGTTGCTGATTTCCTAGTTGAATTCCATTCTGACAGAAGTACTAAGCAAGCTGCAGATGAAATAACTAAGAAGGTATGGGTTGTCCGGACCGATGGTGGATCAAGTACTATGGGTTGTGGTGCTGGGATATGTTTAACCTCTCTGTATGGCGACAAACTGTACCAGGTTATATTTTTTTCTTTTAGGGCTTCTAACAATGAGTCTGGACATGAAGCTGCTATAGCTGGTTTGAAATTAGCCTTTCTATGTGGAGCTAAAAGAGTTAGATTAATGAGTGATTCTCAGCTTCTTATCCATCATGCACAAGGTCAATCTGAGGCAAAAACGGAGTATTTGATTAAATACTTATTCACTCTTAAAGAAGTGGCACCCAACTTCAAAGATATCAGCTATGAGCATACACCCAGATCGGAAAATACATTAGCAGACTCCTTGGCAACCATAGCATACTCTGAGTCGTACCCATGGATTCATGTCCAAGAATGTTCATCCATACAGCCCAATTGGGGTAAGGAAGAAGAGGAAAGTATACAAGTGGTTCAACCCAAGAAATGGAGACATCCCCTTCTTCAATACATTTCAAAAGGCATTTTTCCTCCGGAGAAAGTTGTGTGCAAGGAAAATGAAGTACAGGGCTCGTGGTTTTTTACTCATAAGATATATTTTATACAAGAAGTCATTTAGTAGACCTCTCTTGCGTTTTTTGGGGGTTGAAGAGTCTCAAATTGTGTTATCTGAACTACATGATGGTGAGGGGTCAGCACACTGTGGCTATAGAGCTTTAACCCGAATGGTTTTATTGGCCGAATACTACTAGCCATCCATAATGGAAGATGCCAAGGAATTGGTAAAGAAGTGTGATCCATGCCAAAGATATGGTAATGAAATTCATATCCCAGCTGTCCTCTTGGAATCGATTTCTGAGCCAATACATTTTGCTCGTTGGGGACTGGATCTAGTAGGTCCACTACCGATGGCGTTCGGAGGGTGCAGAACTATTATTGTGGACATTGATTATTTTTCAAAGTGGATAGAGGCAGCCCCCCTGACAGGAACTACTTCAAAAGCTGTTATAAAATTTATCCTATCTAATATTTGTTGCAGATTTGGGGTTCACCAAAAGATAACCACAGATAATGGGCCACAATTTGATAACAAGGATATGGAGAGTTTATGTGCCTCTAGGGGCATTCAGCATTGCCAAACAGGACCATTTTCCGGTCTCAAAAATAATTTAGAAGGAGCTGCTGGAAAGTGGCCAAGCTATTTACAAGAAGTACTGTGGGCTTACGAGACTACTCTTGGAGCTGCTACACAGGAATCTCCGTTTGCCTTGGTATATGGGATGAATGCAATTTATCCTATAGAGGCAACTCTTCCATCATACAGAGTCCACAATTTTTCCGAACAGGCTAATGAAGTGTCAGTCAGAAGTCAATTGGACTTAATAGAGGAAAAAAGGGTTAAGGCTCATCTTAGAGCCACCCATTATCAAGGTTTAATGAGAAGCAGGGTTGCTTCCAGAATTAGAAGAAGGGATTTTCGACCGGGGGATAAAGTATTGAGAAACGTCTTCCTACATACTAAGGAGAAGCAGTTCGGCAAGCTAGCTCCAAATTGGGAAGAGCCCTATATGGTCATTGATAAGCTTAAGCTTGGGACATACAGGCTTCAAGACAAAGATGGAAGAATCTTAAACCACCCTTGGAACATTGAACACCTCCAGATGTATCTAGAATAAAAGTCGTGTAAATATTTACTTGTTTAAAGTCCATATAAATATTGGGTGGCATACTTTTTGCTACCCTGGTGGCGCGGAGAGGTTTTAATGAGGTGTCTGGGTTTTCAATAAAATTTGATGCCTTCTTAAAATATTCAGAGTGGTTTGATTTACAGTTTCTTTAAAGCTTTCGAAGTATCTTTGACAGATCGGATTGATCTGGTGGAATGATGATCATTTAACATTTGTCATCACAGAGTTTAAACACTCTCATCTTAAAATATTTGTAAAATAAATAGGGGCTATTTAAACATCATCCATTAAGATTGAGCGAATATAAAACAAAGCAAGAATTTACCAAAGTAAAACTAACCGGCTAAAACCGGAGGATGATATTAAAACATAAAGAATGCCTTGGCCATCCAAAGACTTTAAGTTTAAGAGGAAAAGCTTGACCGGAATCAAACCGGACACAGTTACAAAAATGCCTTGGCCATCCAAGGACTTTAGTATGTCATAAGGATAAAAAAACAGAAAATAGTTAAAACTTCAGAGCTAGTTTCCCTTAGATGTTCCTGCATCATCTTTTTTCTTCTTCGGATCTTTGGGTTCGTCACTGGAACTATCTCTGGTCCTTTCTTCCTTATCAGTAGTGTCATCAATACAACTGGAATAGTTTTTCTTATCGCCATCCACCATCGTGTGAAATGGGATATCTTCATATTCAACGTACTGCCACAGAGTACCGAGTGTCCTCTTCGGGAATGTTTGATGAAAAAGCAAAACCATGTCAGATTTAACTTCGGCATACCTCTTTTCTAGGGAATCTATCACATCGTTGGTATACGCATCGACCTTGGCCTGGATCATCTTTTCCTGTTCTTTCACCAAATGTTCCTTCTTCTTGGTAACCTTGGACACAACATCTTCATAAAAATTCTTGTCAACGGACAGGGTTTGGATAACATTATCCTTGGTCTTCACCTCTTCCTCCAAAGTGGAGAGATCTTTCTCCAAGCCAGAGCACTTATTTTGGAGCTCTGTGTTAGCCTTCTCCGAAGTGACCAGCTTGGTTGCCAGATCTTCTTTCCCTTTATTTAACTCCTCGAGCTCTTTCCTCAATGCCTCAAAATTTTGGTTAGCATTAAGAAGGTTAGTGGATAAGCTCTCTTTATCTGCATTGAGGGTATTGATAAGGGCAGACTGATTTTTTACTTGCCTCTCCAAGTTGAGCACTGGTTGAATATGGCCCAGCAAAGAGTGAGTCACCGTATCGTTTTCCCTTGAAACAGTGAAAGACTTGCCATTAAAGGTCACCATGTTAGAGGAACTTGGGGGAAGGTAGGGACCAACGAAGTCATCCTTTTCAAGCACTCCAAAATAAAGGCCACTGTTTTGGATACCACTGATGTCTACTCCTTCCAAATCCCCTCTAGTAACCTCTCTGGCGTGTAGATCACTTGGGATTTTCTCTCCAAAGGTAGGGTCGGCCGGAGGAAGAGACTCCGAAGGCCGGAGGACAACTTCATCCCCCAGGGATACTTTCTTCTTCTTGGTAGTCCTCTCTTCACTACTTGCTCCCCGTTTCCGATCATTCTTAGGAGGCTTTGGAGGATCTTGAGGTCCACCTGCTTCCCTAATACTCTCATCTTCAACTACTTGAAGTAGAGTAGCATCAATCCTCCTTGGGCCTGCACTCTCTGGCTCATCGGAGCGATCTCCTCTGCAGCATCCTGAACAGCCTCTGCTACAACCTTCTTTTTCTTGCCCTTCTTCCCTTTCATTTTACTTGGAGCTTTGGCTCTAGAGAGAAAGTCCAGTTTTCTTTCTTTCTCCTCTTTTCTGTTGAGGATAACGGCCGGAGGGGGTGGTGTAGTCAGCTCCTCCCAAGTGAGATCTCTCCGGCACGTTGTGTTCCAGAGGTAGGACCTCACCAAGTTTCCTGAGGTGAAGTAGTTGTGGAAAGCGTTTCCCCAACGGTCAGCAGCCGAAGTGTTTAACTTGGCACAAGTGGTCTGCCCATCCTCAACATAATCGGAGAACTCCTTCGGCAACACTAACCAAAGAAAAAGAAAAGTAACTCAGAAACAAATTTTTTACAAAGTAAGAAAGACAAACATAGTAAAATATTCCCCTGAGCTTTTCCATCTACTGGTGAGCATACTGGGATTGACACCAGCCTTGATTTTCCTCCCATTTTCCCATGTCCCGCTGATAAATAGAAATTAGGTCTTCCAATTTTTCTCTGACTCAAGCAAGTCATCCACCACCTTAAAGTTATCTCCCATGTTGAACTGGTAGAATGGGATGTGGTGGTTCTTACAGAGGCTGGCCACTGCAGCAAACTGCTTCATTGGAAGTGGTATTCCGGAGAGCCTTGACGCCATAATACAGGCAATGGGAGTATACCAAGCGTTGGGACTCAGCTGGCTTGGACAGAGTTTTATCAGGTGGAAATACCTAACAATTTCTGGATCCAAGGGAAATTTGAGCCCCGAGTTGAACAGTTCGGTGTAGATGACGATTTCGCTGAGCTTGCAGTCCATCGGGGTCTCTAGAGTGACTGGTATCCTCACCTCAACAGATTCAGGGATCCCTCACTTGATCCGGATCCGGCCTAACTCAGCAGTGTGAGTATAGACATAACTGATATTTTGCATGGCCAGCAGATACTTCACATTAACCTTGTAGAAGCAAGGTCCCACTTTTCCTTCCAGACTCTCCAGCAGATCCGGATGGGTCATGCAGACTTTCTCCTTGCATTTTCCTTTTTTGTCAGAGGCAGCATCTCCAGTCTGCCCGGAAGCTTTAGTCTCGAACGGAGCATCTTCAACACTATCCTCCATCACCTCTTCCATCACCGTGGAAGGTTTATCAGCCGTTATTGATGGAAGAGTGCTAGTGGGTGGCTCAGCAGATTTTCCGGACGGTTGAGCATCAGCCTCTCTTAAGGTTCTGGCGTCCGGCTGGGGCTCGGTTCCGGAGGGCTCAGTATGAGAGCTGGTTCTAGTGGCCTCGGGTCCGGAGGGTTTGTCTTTTGGGGCTCTAATATGTGCCTCTAATCCGGAGGCTTTATCTTTGGCCCCAGACTTGGAGGGCCCTGTCTTGGAAGACTTGGTTTGAGAGCCAGTTGCTTGACCATTTACTAAACGGGTTGTCTGGCGAAGATTAACTTTTTTTGGAGATTTCTCAATATCTGACCCCATAGCAATGAACGGAAAGGGTGTTCTTGTACTTGATACTGCTTTCTCCTGCACAACAGAGGGCTGAGGCTCCTGAACTGGGGAGCCTGACGGGATTGGCGAGCGGCTTGGTTGGAACAAACGCTTAGGTTTGGCACTTTTGGTAGAGGATGATCCTCGGTCAGCTTCTGAAGACGATGTGTCGGGCTTACTGATTGGAGAAACTAGAAGACCCGCGGCAATACGTCTCTCTCGCTCAACCTTTTGTGCTTTTTCCAATTCTGAAAGATTTAGCCAACCACCTTTCACGAGAGCGTTTCTCACTGTGAACATAAACCTACCCAAGAAATATTTTGAAAGGAGAAGTAAAAAGCTCTGGAAGAAAAGAAATGACAAAGTGATGAAGATGGTGAAACAGTAAAAGGAAGTAATTTATACTAGTGAGGCAAAAAAGTTACTAATACCTAGGAGAAAACGAAAAGGCAAAGGTAATGATTGAAGGCGGCGCTGACGTAAGAAACATTAAATGCAGGAGTTGCTTTTTAGGATAAGTGGGAGCGCCGTTCTAGGAAGAAAATGGCTGGTAAAACAAATCAAAGTGTGACATGTGTCCCACGGTCCAGAGCAAAACTCTTGAAATTCTTAGAAGTATTCAGTCCGGATAAACCCTGAGCTGAATACATGAAATGTCCGAAGAATATTGTTATTGCCTAAGAGAGTTTTTTGGTCTTGCCAAATACCTTTGACAAAACCTAAAAAGGGGGCTACTGATGAGTCCGGAATTATTCACCACCACTCACTGTGAAAACCGGATATGGGTAATCCGGACAATAATTACCCACTGAAGTGTCCGGACAGGACAAAAGTATTAAAACACTAAACACCTTTTGACTAAGCTAATTGTTAATATGCTTAATAAACTAATGGGTCTTTGAACTCGACCCGATTTCATAGTTTGTCCCGAAATCCCATGAGTCCATAATTAAGGTTATAAATACCCAATCACTTTCATTAATGAGGGTAATGAACATTTAATACAACCAGGTAGCTTAAATCTCTCACTACAAATCACCCAAACATTTAATACTCTCAAAATACCCCAAAACATCTGACAAAATTACCCTCAGTAAAAAATAAATCACACCAAAGGTAGCCTTGGAAAAACTCACTTTGCCCAAAAAGGAGGGTGACCTTGGGACTCCAAACCTAAAAATCTAGAATCAGGCGGCCGCCCTCAAACTTTTTTGGTCCATATTAACAAAGAAACATAACTCAATATGGACCCGATGGACAATCACGGAAAAAATAAAAAATAAAAACTTTTGGACCATCCTCATCCCTCCCAACGCTAGTTGGGGCTGGCAAAAAATCCTCAAGATTAGACCCCGAGCAACCGATCTTTATAAAGTCAAAGTAGGAAATGACGCAAACAGCTTTATCTGGCATGATCCTTGGTTATTTCTGTCCTCTCTCATCAATTGCTTCGGCAGTGGGATCGTAAATATTACCCGCCTCAGAAATATCTCCCGAGTCCCTGACCTAAACTCTAATGGAACCTGGTACTGGACATCTAATGCTAGAGCCCTGAATAGACACTTGCTCTCTCATTTATCTGGAATCATAACTGTTCTTTCAAACCTTCCCTCACCCAACAACTCTGAAGACATCTTTCTCCGGACCCCCAACAAATCTAAGCCCCTTTTTACCATTAGCAGCACCTACTCCGTTATTCGCCCTTCCAGTGCCAAGGTTCTGTTGGATCTGCTTATATGGAACAAGTACTCCATCCCGAGATACTCTTTCATCTCCTGGATGGCTATCCAGAACAAGCTCTCCACGCGCGACGAACTCATTAGCTGGGGCCTTGACACCCTTTCGGACCGCGTCCTTTGCTCTTCATCCCCGGAGACTCTCGACCATATCATCATCTCATGCCCCTACGCCTCCTCCATATGGGAAAACATCTACAGGTAGCTTCTAATCCCATCTTCCCACCGCTACCTGTACTTCCTGGATTGAGGTTGCCTGCAGCTGGATGAATAGAAACCCCTCCCATATTTGGCGAGCAGCTTTCTGTGCCATTATTTATCATATCTGGAAGGAAAGAAACGCTCGAATCTACGATAATGTCTCCACTCTAAGCTCGAGCGTTGCTCACCGAATCCCTTCGGACCTCCGATACTGTTTCCACATAACTAAATCAACTTCCCAATGTAATTCATTTTTGTCTAATGGTAGCTCTCGTTTGTCTTGTATGTTTAAAAAATTCTACTGTTTGTCGGCAATATGCCACATGAATCTCTTGTAAGGACCATTTAATATAATACAATTTACAGCTTTTTATACCAAAAAAAATCTTTATAAAAGGTAACCTAATAATAACTAGATATTACATTAAATGAAAGCCAATCAGATAGAAAACGTGACTTTCTTTCCGTGAAAACAGAAACGAGGTAGAAAACACATGATGAGCAACATTGGAGTTTAACATATTCTTATTGTTGAAGATACGAGCGTTTCTTTCACTTCACTGATTGATGATTTTGGAGACTTCGCTCCTACTTTAGAACTAAGGCAGCTCATCCCTGCTGTGGATTATTCGGATTCGATCGATTTTTTTAGCTCTATTGGTTTTACCGGTATGTGTAATGTTTTTTTGAATTTTGAGTATAAATTTTTATGTTGTTTGATTTAGTTGACTATACAAGTTTGTAGCATGATCTCGTATTTTTTGCACCCGGCTTGGTTTCACAACATGTCGGTCCTTTGTGTATATGGCTTATAAAAATTATCATGTTTGCTAGTTGTTGACATGTTGTAGTTTTTGTCTGTGGAATTAAGTAAACTAGGAAGTCAATGAGTTTATCTGTTCGATATTTTTGCATTGTGGAAGAGATAATTCAAGAAAATACTTGCATCACCGAGCCTAATATGTCGAGCTCCTTACTCGGAACTGACATTTCTAAATATTTGACATAGAGAGCTAATTCTGTTCCGGGTTGAACTTTCTGGTCGAATAAGCTTTGTAGCATTTAACTCTAGTACATGGATTGAAGCTTTTTCACACCTAATTTTCATAGGCTACCTTGAAAATAAGATTAATAACCAACTGACTAGTTATGGTTAGGTTTCATATTCATAATATCATTGGCTATACACCAGGCAGCTAGATTCATGAGTAATAATGAATTGTCCTTTCTTGTCTTTCTATATTATATAAGCGGTGACAATAAGATGTCTGTAGTTTGGATTGCTATCTACTCTTTCGTGGATTTACACGAACTTTGAATGGCTAGTTGTCTAGTCCATTTCGATATAAACATTGGTCCTACCTAAGATTGTGGCTTATACTGATATTTTACGTTATTTCATGGAAAGGCTCCTTCGGTAGTTAAAATTCTGCGTAGTATATTTCTATCAGCTGAAAACTGTGATCTGGATGTTAGTAAGTACTGAAGTCTACCTATAATTTAGTTGCTGTTTATGTTAGTATATCCCAGGACCACTATATATTGCGCTCTTCTCTTGAGATGTATTTCAATAACTAGTTAGCGTAATAGCGGTTTTGAGAAGCTATCAGGACTTTTGATCTGGGAATTTGGTTACAGGCTTGGCCATCGTCCGATTTATGTTTCACAGTCTTTTTGACAATGTCCATGCCATGCATATGAAAGAGTGTGTTAATATATGACTCGACTGAATGTAGTGACACTAACCTGTATGTATGATGATGACAATTTTTCTTCTGAGGCGTCTTTTGGGAAGTGAGTTAGGCAAGAAGTTAAACATGACTATATATACCTAAAGTTGAGGCCTAATCATTCTGGTTTGAATGAGGACAACTTCACATGTTGAAACCAGATATTTTTTGTGGTCGTGTTTATGACGAGTGGCTAATTTCAGGTATCCTGATAGCAGAATGCGCAGTCAAACAACAAAATCGGTATGCGGATCCTGTGTAGATAGGATAAGCAGCTTACCAGATAATCTACAAGAGTGCATCCTGTCTAAGTTACCCATCGGAGATGCGGCAAGAACAAGTTTACTTTCATGGAAATGGAGATATAAGTGGCTGTCTTTGTCCAATCTTATCTATGATGATACTTTTTTTAGGTTTGTAACCAAAAATCGAGAAGATACCATCAGTAAAATTCTTCTGACGCATGATGGTCCGGTAACAGTCTTCAGTCTCTCAACTAGGTATTTCGTATTCAACAGGGTAGACATTGATACATGGATTATGCATCTATGGAGCAAGGGTGTTAAAGATTTGACCCTCGAATTCGGTATATGGGGTGATCAGCCATATAGGTTGCACTCTAGATTATTTTCTTTTCCCAGCCTTTGTAGCTTAGTACTTTGTCAATGTGTTATTCAGCTTCCTTCTATCTTTACTGGATTCAAGTACTTAACTACAATGAGTTTATCAAGTGTGACCATTGCAACTGATGCTTTTGAAGGTCTCATTGCCAAGTGTTCAGTGCTTACTGACTTGGAGTTGTCAGATGTGCATGGTCTTGATCGTGTTAATGTTTCCGCTCCCAAGATTAAAATTTTCACCTATTTTGGAGAATTTAGAAAAATTTGCTTCAAGATTTGTATGCCTAAAAAGATGACAATCGAATATTCGTACCTGCCTGAAAAGAGTCTTGTAGAATTTCCCATCGAGGCCCCTTCTCTTTCGACTGAACAACAGTTTCTGGAACTCGAAGCAGGACTACACTTTATGAAGGTAAATACTTTTCAGAATAAAGTATTTTGTATAGTCTATCAAATCTTGTTAGTTGTGATAACATTCTTGTTGACAGATTTTGGTGGTTGCGGCTAGTCATCCAAGCATGCTTGAGTTTCTTTTTAAAAACTTGGAACGGCTCTACCTGTCTGACTTTCCTTTTGATGATATAGAAGCTGTGTCATGTTCACTCCAGTTGATTTCAGTCTTACGAAAATTAAGGGTTCTCCTTGTCAACGTTAGTTCTAGGTTTCTCCTTGTCAACGTGAGTTCTTCGTTTTTAAATTTCTTTTATTTAGGTTTGTCTAGTTGTTCACTGAATGTTTATTAATTATTTTCTTCTTTCAGAGGTGGATTGACTGTGACTCTGAGTCAGAGTTGTTTATGGAAGATGGGGCAGAGCTCATAGAAAAAGAAAGCAGTAAGCTTGATTTCTTGGAATTGAGACGGGTAACCATAACGAGCATACTAGGTGATAATCCTGAGATGGAGTTCATGAAGATGTTACTTGCCAAGTCACCATTGCTCGAGACTATGACTTTGAAGGTTGATGAATATGTTGATGATAAGAATATTTTGACAGACTTGCTATCCTTTCCTAGAGCTTCAACAAGAGCACAAATCATTTTGTCTCAAGCTGAAAATTCAATTCTTACTTCTCGCTAGTCTTTGGATCCCTAAGACAACTGTAGTCTTTTCAATTCATCAGAACACAACTATGTTTCAGTTCTTTCACAGACTAATTCCTAAAGTGTTTTTTGTACTTTGTCGAACATATTTCTGATTGGGTTGCTTTGTTGCGGTGGTTCTGTAATAGAGGTTGTGGACAACGGTTTCTGTTGGTTTTGCAATGTGGGTTGGACAAGGCTTTCGGCTATGAAACTGCCTGCTTTGTTGCGATCGCTTTGCAATATGAGTTATAGTATATCGGTTGTCCTTCACCAAGGATGGCTATGTTGATTGTTGTGGCCCAGACCACAAGTTTGATAATATGTTTTAGTGTTACGGTCTCTGTGTCTTTGAGTCTGGTTTTTGTTGTGGTATAGGAATGTCATGTCAGTCTTCTCTTTTTGACAAAAAGTAGTCTTGTTCCTTTGAAAGTGTTTTGTTTACTTATTCTTTTCGTGTGGCAACTTTTAGCACTTTTACGACTCCTCCCGTACCAAATTAGGTTTTTGGTTTTTATATCAGATCAGTTTTGTCGAACTTCGTTACTGTTTACATTTGTAAAAGATAATCTATTTTTCAAAAACCTTAAGCATGTGTATTTTGGACGTGGGATTCGTTCAACCGATTCTATTTTCGTACAAATTTGATTTAGGAATTTTAGTCGGTCTTAAAACAAATTATTTTTTTTTGTGTAAAAAAACTTTAAATAAATGAAAATAGTTCATACAAGAAACCTTAGGCATATCCCGAGGAGATACAATCGGCAGATGTAAACCGAGTTACAGGACTACAAACATAATGATAAAGAAATGAAAGGAAACATAGAGAGTCTTAAGAAACAAATCCGGGTCATAAACTCTACGCAGTCGAAACTCGACCCTTCTAGTGGAAGGAAGCTCCCGGGAAGTCTACCGCAAGTCTGCAACAAGAAAATAGCCAAAGAGGCAAACCTGCAAAGGAAAAGTAATTAGAATAAGTGAACGGGTAAGCTTTTACGGTGTCTAACTAATCTTGGTGCCATGAAATCTATACCGAAGATTCGAGAAAATTCGGTAAGAAACAATGGATGCATTGGTCGGAGGGGAACCAAAAATTCTTGAATTCCTCTCCTTCCAGACGTGATAAATAATCGCGCCAAAACAAGAGTGCCAAATATGATGGTTTCGAGAATGAGACCAATTTGATGCTTCATTAACCCAAGATAGCCAGTTAGAAAGAGAAAAAAAGAACCACAGCTTAGCACTGGCATTGATCCAGATACTCTGGGTGAAACTAAAGTCAAGGAGAATGTGAGCTATAGTTTCAGGGCAGAGTTGCATAAGGCAAAATCAGGCGGGGTATTTATACCCCAACTGGGTAATTTGTCCCTCGTAGAAAGTTTTCCTTGGATTGTAAGCCACAAAATAAAGGAGTGATGAGGAATATTGTATTTATTCCATACCGACCCAGCCCACCCCACGACAGGGGCGGGCACACGAATTGGTTGTAGGTATCCTTGATAGTGAACTTCAAGCATCCACCCTCTGCAGTCCAATAAGGAATGTCCATTGCGAGTATGTTGGGCGGCGGGAGAGTGAGGATGAGTCTATTGATCTCCGAAAGGTTTGATATGCTTCTTGCTCGAGCGGATCCTACATATGAAGGCCAGTTCCAAGTTCCATCGAGGATGATGTCAGAGACTTTGAGGCTTTTCCCGAGTCTGGAATCATCAATGATATTGGTACCGTAATGTTGGACAAGTGAGGTGGGAAGGACCCATGGAGCAAACTAGAAGGAAGCGCTCGTCCCATTGCCAATAGCCACCCTGTACGTATTTATTGCCAGAGGGCGAAGACGAAGAATTTTCCTCCAAATCCAGGAGGGAGAAGACCCAATAGAGAGATCTAATTTTTTGTTTTGTTTTTTTTTAGTTCTGTTTTAGTCCAATCACTCCAGATGGACTGATCATTATTACTGATAATAGACCAAAGATACTTGAGGACAGCCGCCTGATTCCAGATTTTTAAGTCCAGGATCCCAAGGCCGCCCTCTTTTGTGGAAGAGGTGATGTTAGACCAGGAAATTTTTTCCCCATGGATTTTCATAGCAGATCCCGACCAAAGAAAACAAAAGAGATATTGGGTAAGCTCTTTAATGATCCTAGAAGGAAGAATAAAGATGGAGGACCAGTAAACTTGTCCAGCGAATAAAACAAATTTGATGAGCTGGAGTATGCCCGCATAGGACAAAGCTTAGAAGTCCAAGAGTCGATCCTTGCGGTAATCTTATGAAGAAGAGGATGACAGTCCTTTTGGGTAAAACGACCCGTAATAAGAGGAACTCCCAGATATTTAACTAGGAGAGAACCTTCTAAGATCCCTATAGTAGAAAGAAGCTCAGTACGGAGAGGTTCATTAATGCCTGAGAGGAAAATGTGACTTTTGGATGGATTGACTTTAAGGGTACTGGATAGAACTTGCATGACAAGGACAAATAGGTAAGGGGAGAGCGGGTCCCCTTGCCTAAGGCCCTTTTTACCTTTAAAATTACCATATAGATCACCGTTGATGTTGATGGAATAGGAAGGGGTGGAGATGTAATTGATGATCCAAGTGATCATCTTTTCATGGAAACTCATAGACACAAGAATTTCGAGGATGAGGTGTCAACAGACATTGTCAAAAGCCTTCATATGGTCTATCTTAAGTGCTACACGTTTACCATTTTTGTTGGAATAGTAACCTTTAAGCAGCTCTTGGGAGAGCAGGACATTACCTAAAAATGCTTCTACCCAAGATGAAAGCCGATTGAGATTTATCAATCAGATAAGAAAAAGAATCCTTAATTCTATTTGCTAAGATTTTAGAGATGATTTTGTAAAAAACATTACAGAGAGCAATTGAAGTTGAATTCCTAGACGAATTAATTTTCCCGGATTGAAAAAATTCAAGAACACCATTACAGATGTCATCCCCAACAATATTCCAAGAGGTTTTAAAGAAATAAGAGTTAAACCCACCAGGACCAGGATATTTATCACTATCAATGTTGAAAAGGGCCGATTTGATTTCACTGCTAGTGAACTCACGAACAATAGAGGTCTTGTCGGATTCATTAACTTTTGAGGTCAAAAGATAGGCTACTTTATCCAACCTTGGATAACCAGAAGGGTGTTGGGTACCATAGAGTTTTCAAATTATCCCACAAAAACCTTAGAAACACTAGCAGGAGATGAGACATAAATGCCAAGGTCATTATTGATAGAGATAATTTTATTTCGAAAAGACAAGTTTTAATACTATTGTGAAATAATTTGGTATTTTTGTCACCCATCTTGATCCATATTCTCTATATTTTTGCTTGAATAAGGATTCTTCGGCGCGACTTCGAAAGATGAAAGTCGTAGAAGCTTTGATTTTCTTAGTAACCAGAAAGGGGTTGAGAGGATCATTTGCAAGATCAGATTGGGAAATAAAGAGTATACTTTTGGCTTGAGATACCCTGGTACTAATGTCGCTATACTCTTTCCGGTTGAGATTGGTAAGTTCGTGTTGAAGTCAATTGAGCTTGTCAGAGACTCGACTCATACTAGAAGACAAAATAGGAAGGTTCCAACTGGTGGACACGATGTTTTTAAACTGGGGATGGGACTGCCACATATTGAAGAATTTGAAGGGCTTTATACGCCTTTGACGAGGGATCCCTAGGTTTAGTGTGACAGTGGTATGGTAATAGGAGCGAAGAAACCCAAAATGAGAAAAGACATAGGAAAGAGATTATCCAAGTCAGGATTGACTAGAACACGGTCAATTTTTTAGAGCATGGGACGGAACGATTGCTTATTGATCCAAGAGAATTCGAATCCAGTGGATCTAAGGTCACCGAGCTCACTAAGATAGCAACAGTTATTGAATTCATCAATAGCAGAGGACCAGGATTCGGAATAGCCTAATCGCTTCATCGGGTGTCGAATGGCATTATAATCTCCCATGGCAACCTAGGGAATGCCCTGACTGAGATTAGAGATGAGAATTAAATCATTCCAAAGAGGAATACGATCATGGGCCTCATTAAAAGCATATATAGCAATAAAGTTAAAAGAGGCATTGAAGTTATGACATTTGGCCGAACAATGGATGAACTGGGGCGATTGGGATATCCAAGAGACATAAATGACACTAGGGTTCTAGATAATCCAAATTATACCAAGGGGGTGGGAGGAATGATTGTTGATAACATGCCAAAAGGGTGCAATATGTCTAAGAATAGGGTCAACTTTAACATGCTGAACTTTTGTTTCAACTAAAATTAATAGAGAGATACTATTAGTAATAATAAAATCGGTAACATCCACAACGCAACAAATCCACAATCTTGTACGGTGTTGCCAACATACCTATGGGTACCTGGTATATCGCCATTCCTTTTGTTTTTGCATATATAGTATTTATGTTCTTAGTGAGATGCACGAACTTTATGTCAGGGTTATCGCAATAAGATGGGCACGATCGACTTACTTGCGGCCTGGACAAATTCGTTCAGGGCACGTCCTTGTAGCGCCTCTTGTCCCTACTCGGTGGTTTGAGTTCTTGAAGCTTCTGACCTGGCCAATATATATCTCATTATCTTTACCAGGAACGGGATAAGGTCTATGAAGAAGGGCCCATCACGGTCCAATTCTCTCTTGAAAGCTACTACTGTCACATGTTTGGTACAAGACGATAGGAAATTCATCTCTCGGAAAAACCTTTCTGCATGGTTTTTTAACGTTTCACCCCTTCGTTGGTATCGGTCCATGATAGCATCTCCCTCACGTTTTTGCTCCTTGTTCTCGACAAAACGGATTCTGAAAGTGACCCATACGTCTTCAAAATCCTTACTCGACCCCTTTTGGAGACTATTGAACCAGTCGAGAGTGTTTTCTTTTATTATATGAAAACAATAAATAATGAATATCCAAATATACCTCAACAACATATTATATATAAGGAATAAGCGAAAGATAACAAAAGGGACAATCATATATCATGAGAATATTTTTTGGGATTTTATAAGAAGAATTTTGTATTAAATCGGATATCCGATTTGTCCAATTGGTTATCCGATTTGTAACAGAGTTTTTTTTATAAATAAAAGTTGATCAAATCAGATATCCAATTTGAAAATTTGGTTTTTTGAATTGTAACAGGGTTTTTTTAAAATAAAAGTTTATTAAATCGAATATCCGATTTTTCCAGTTGAATATCCTATTTATAGATAAAATCACCAAGATAATATTTGAAATAAGAAGCTACTTTTAGTTTCAACAATGAATATTCAAAATATAGAAATGTAGGTTATCATGTATATAGAGAACCAGCCAATGAAGGTGATGTAGCCCAGAAAGTCCAAACAAAAGCTTTGTTTATTTTATTTTATTTTATTCAAATATCTTATGTATTTAAATCAAATCTAATTATATTAAGATTTTATTTTATTTTATTTTATTTTATTTTATTTCCTTGTATTCTAATTTAGGGTTTTGAGAAGCTATTATATAAAGCCTCTTATGCCTTAAGTTATTTTAAGTTTTTGGAATAATATATTTTTTATCTCTAAAAATTTCACTTTTTGTTACCCTTAGATTAGGGTTTCATCATGTTACCCTTGAATTAGGGTTTCATCTATCGTTGATTCTTCTTCTATTTCCGCCGCGTCATCAGTTTGGTATCAGAGCTTAATTCAAGGGTAACATGATGAAACCCTAATCTAAGGGTAACAAAAAGTGAAATTTTCAGAGATAAAAAATATATTATTCCAAAAACTTAAAATAACTTAAGGCATAAGAGACTTTATATAATAGCTTCTCAAAACCCTAAATTAGAATACAAGGAAATAAAATAAATATTCTAAAATCAAATAAAATCAAATAAAATCAAATCAAATCTTAATATAATTAGATTTGATTTAAATACATAAGATATTTGAATAAAATAAAATAAAATAAACAAGGCTTTTGTTTGTACTTTCAAGAATTCGTCCTCGAATTCACAGCACCATCACCATCAAGAACCCAAATTATTTATTTTATTTTATTCAATCGTTACATGGAATTATAACTGTTGACCTTACCGGAATAAGATAAATTATTCTCGAGTGTTCCTTATTCGAAGTAACATTCAAGCCATTGAGTTGAAGGAACAAAATAGTTTCGAAAACCTTTTCATAGCCTGAAGACAACATCCCCATGTCCAGTTGATGAAAAATGGTTTTGAAAACCTCTTCATAGCCTGAGACAGCATATCGATAAGAAAGTTTTACCTTGATTCGACGATTGGTAGCCAATTTAAACTCCTTCAGTAACCGGCCAATATGATCGTCATTGAAACGCCTAGTGTGTCGCCCGCATACCAAACGATCTTTGAGATCTTCATGGTCGTATGTTGTTCTCTCCTTTAGACCTTGAATCAGATGAAATCAAGATTCAGAAACATGCTTTACCCGTAGCAGGAACTGAGGCTCTGATACCAAACTGATGACGCGGCGGAAATAGAAGAAGAATCAACGATAGATGAAACCCTAATTCAAGGGTAACATGATGAAACCCTAATTTAAGGGTAACAAAAAGTGAAATTTTCAGAGATAAAAAATATATTATTCCAAAAACTTAAAATAACTTAAGGCATAAGAGGCTTTATATAATAGCTTCCTCAAAACCCTAAATTAGAATACAAGGAAATAAAATAAATATTCTAAAATAAAATAAAATAAAATAAAATAAAATCTTAATATAATTAGATTTGATTTAAATACATAAGATTTTTGAATAAAATAAAATAAAATAAACAAGGCTTTTGTTTGGACTTTCTGGGCTACATCAGAAGGCTTCACATATTTATACTTTGATGTGTTATTTTACCAACTCTACAAAAGGAGTCTATAGAGTAATATCATAATAATATGATTTAATCTTCCTCCCTTTAAGTTTCTTACTTACCTTACGTAAATTAAGCTATTATAGTTTGGCAGTAAACATTAGGAAGGATACTTATATGTGCTGAGGGAAAACACATTTTAGTAGTCGATATAAGATTTCTCCATATCAAATAGATAGATGACAAAAAACTGTCAATAATACTGATCTGAATTTCAACGAAAACAAAAACTATTTCTACTTTCTTTCAATGTGTAAGTTTTAGGTGTTTATACTTCCTAAATATTTCACCCCTTCTAAAATACTTCACTACAAGTGTAAGATATTAATCAAATACCACTACTGAGTCGTGTTTTCTTTTTAGTCTCATCGATCGATGATGCTTAATATTTTTTTAAGATTATCATAAGATCTCTCACGAGTATCATGGTCAAAGACATGATAAAAAAACATACGTTCGCTTTAGTTCCCGTCTGGAACTCACTTGATCCTATATGGAACTCATAAATGGAATGGCGTGGTTGTACAAGAAGGTTCATGATGCCATTTGTGCAGATATCACCCATAAAAACTTAGGGAAACAGCCAACAAAACAGTATGATATAATCTATATTACTTTTATGGTTTTGGTTTGGTCTCGACAGGTAACAGTAAATGTTGATAAAACAGTTGTGGCATTATACAAGCTCTTGAGTAAGCACGCTGGAAACCCATTTGAACTATAAAAACCAACTTCGACTTTAGAAGACGATGCTGCTTCTGTGTCCAACCTCGAGAGAAATTTAGTTGATCTAAATGATGAATTGTGAGCTAACAACTCGATCACTATCATGATCGGGTAATCAACTTGTACTTTTATCATATATTATTTGGGGTAGTTAAAATGAGGAATAATTATCGAACAAATGGAAAATAAAAGAATATATCGAGAGTTTATAAACCTTTTTTTACAATGTATGGGGTTTAAATAGATGTAATAGTATGTCACGCATTTTTAAAAACTTCTAAGTGGGTTGAGAAGTTATGTACATAAAGAGGCAGTGATGTCATTATTGTTCTTGTTGAGAACAAAACAGATCTTGATAATAAAAGACAAGTTTCTATAGAAGACAGAGACAACAAGGCTCGTGAGAGTGGAGTAATGTTTATAGATCGGCCAAAACTAGGGTTTAATATCAAGCCTTTATTACTCAATATTATTGCTACTTTACCAGGAATGAAAACCCTTTTGTCCACAAAACAGGAAAACATTTTTGATGTGAACCTAAAGCCCACTGTCAATTCGTCTCAGGCAGAGCAACAAAGAGGTGGTTGTGCATGTTAGAGATGCATTCTCCAAATCACGTATAGAGTGAATCAATAACTAATTATTCAGCAATACAGAATCAGTAATTAATCGGAAAAATTGTAAGCACATCAAATGTAATCTTCCATCAGATTGTGTTTTTGGACACAACTAAAACAAAACCATTTTTATTATAACGAGACCTCCAAATCTGATTATTTTCCCAAAAACTTGAATAGATTATTTTCCCCTCACACTATAGAATGGTCTTTTCAAGTCTTTGGTTCAAATTTTGAGGTTTTGTTATAAGAAAAATGGTCTCATTATAACGGGGTCTCATTTAAAAAAAAAAATGTCTCATTTCAGCATAGCCCTACATTTTTAGACGTTTTAACTTTTAAAAAAAAGATATTTATATTATTTGTTTATATATTTTGATTAATCTTCTATTTTTAATAAGTAAAATATTAAATTATTTTCTAACATTTTTTTATACAATGTAATTTTTTTAATATTGCTAATTAACAATGCTAAATAGTAATCTTAAGTTTTTTAATACTACTAATTAACAATATTAAATTTTTGAAAGTATTAATTTAATTTTAAAAAAGGTTTTTGATATATATCTTTCATATCATTTCTTTTATTCATCTCATAAATAAACATAACAATGATATCGGGTTTTTTGGGATTATAATTAAAAATATATGGACTTTAAAAAAATATTAAAAGATAAAATCCATTTTTGTTTTGATGCATCTTTCGTTGAAAAGAATATGATGAGAATTTATTGTTCCTTTATGAGATATGCCCAGGTGCAATGTGGAACACCACACCGAACATCCAATTACGACTGGATGCTTAACATGGTAGCATGAAGTTTTTGTAAGCATCAATATAAGATCGGTAACTATATAAAATCAACACAATGCAACGATAATGCCTTCCGTGGTTCATCAAAATTAATTTAGACAAACAAAAAGTTACTTTCTAAGTCACCAAGAATCAATTATTCCTTTGTCTTTGGTCTCAGACTACTATTAAAAGATAGATGTTTTGAACTTAGAAATATATTTGTTTGTTTAAACTTTCTTAAATGTTTAAAAAAAAATGGAAGCTTGATAATTACTATACGGAAATATTGAAACTAAGTTTTTATAATGTTTTTTTTCCAATGGGTAGTCCAATGTTAGTGTCGTTGCTGCTTTTTCCTCATTCTCTACTCTGTACTGACTCTCAATATTTATTAAATATATTTAAAGATTTAAGTTATATGATAAGGTTTACTCGAGACGGCTATCTCTTTTAATACACCGGCTGATATAGAGCCTCATACTTTTTTTATCAACCGACACCAACACTTGTTATTGATTAATAATCTTACTTAGAAGTATTAATTTATTTTAATATTTCAAATTACTAGTATTAAATGTTAAGAGTATTAATTTAAGTTTTTTACCAATTTTATTTTTTGTCTGTTTCCGTTTCATTTTTGAAATTATAATTCAAAAGATACCAACTTTAAAAAAAAATCTATTTTTCAAAGAGTTATAGCGTTATAAAAGAAATGGTGGAGATACTATTTTTATAACTAATTGATATCAAATTTGGATATTAATATTTTTTTTGTTTTAAACATTAATTTTCATCTAATATTGAGCTTTATAGAAATCACACTTTCTTTTAAGTTGGTTTGTGCAAATCACCTACAAACAAATCATTCGGACCAAATTTTTATTTTAAGCGTGCGAAACATGTATTTATGTTCATGCGTTGAAAAAAAAAATTATATTTTTTTAAAAATAAAAAATATATTAACCTGAAAAAATGATGTAAAATGATAGTAAAAATTTGATAAATAAAAAAATATTAATTTAATTCAAATATAAAATAGATAAAAAAATTATATACAAATGAGAACCCATGAAAAACAGTTATAATATACACCGAAACCTATCTTATTTGGGAACCTATTTATATATAAAACATATAACTATTAAGTTATTAATGTTAAACTACTTATTAAGAAAAATAAAAAAAAGTTAAAAACATATATTAATAACACTGTTAAATTCGATAACAAATATAAAAAATACGAGACATCGTTTTGTTCCTAAATAAAATGTAGGAATCCAAAATATAGGGACCAATAGTATTTTTAATCGACTTCATATATAACCATTAAAAAAATTTCAAAAATATTATAAGTTAAATAACGATAAAGCTAAAAGCCAAGTAATAAAAAGAATATAAACCGAGTGACAAAAAAATACTAAACCAAACGATTTCTAGATGTTTTCATAATCATAAAAAAAAAAATTAATCAATATCAATCATATCACATTTATAATTTTTTAATATGAAATAGAGATAATATATAATAATAATAATAATAATTATAAATTATACAACCGAATAATTAAAATTGAAAAGTCGAGTGGCAGTAATTATGATCTAAAACAATAACACGATAAAGTCATATTATAAATTACAATAATATTACAAATCGAGACACAAACATGTTGTAAACCGAACGTCTTCAAGTGATCTCCATATTCAAATTATGAATCTTCACATAATATCATACACATAAATAATAATGATGGATGACATGTTTCAAAAAATGATGACACGATCCACTTAAGTAAAAGTAATATGTAATGATCGAATTTTAATTCAGATGAGTTAAAATCTATGTATATTTGCAAATAACTTTAAGAAATATTTATAATTAATATCAGTATGACATTAGGTTAAGTCAATGATTTTAGAAATAAAAAATCACGCAATTATGCAATTTAACTTTAGGTCAAGTTAAAGATCTAAAAGATAAAAGTGGAATATAAAAGGCCACACAATGTTAGTAATATAATATGATTTTAGAGAAATCTATCAATAACTGTTAAAGATCAAACTTATTTACCAATAACAACGCAGTGTTTGATACAATATGAATAATCATCTAGTTTTATATTAGTATTTACTGATAACTAATTGTTAGTCCTAAATAACTTCAACCGTTTTTCTTTCTCATATTTTTATGTTCTTTTTTTTAAATGTCATATCTTTTAAAATATAGCTTCAAAAAATATGTGAAAATACCATTCTTTTTATGTTTTAAGACGAACAAAAATAGATCCATGAATAGTATTTTTTGATTTTTTAGTTGCAAAATCATATGTAAATTTATCAAAAAATAAATTATTGTTTAGTTGCGGAATTATGTGTAATTTGGTTGCAAAAAAGAAATTGTTGTTTAATTGCGAATTTGCGTGTAAATGTATTGCGAAAATAAAAATAAAAACCAATAATATTTTTGGATTATTTCTTAAATTACGATTTAAAGGATATAGTATTTTATAAAAAAAAATATATGAATTTTGAGGTTTTGATACATTAATTAAGAAATGTTATTATTAGTTTTGAAATTATAAAAAAGTGTTTCGATTTTCTATAAATAACATTTTTATTTAATATGCACTCTCAATAACTTAAGTAAATAATTAAATAATAAGGAATATAAATGGTAAACCAACAATTAATTCTATCTTGAAATTTAGAAACAACAGAAAATTTGGGACACTTACTTTTTCCTAAAACATCATCTAATAACGGACATAGGGAGTAGTTGCGAAAATAAGTTTGGTTGCTAAATAAGTTTATTTGTGTGGAAAACAAAATACAAACTTATTTTATGAAAACAAGTGTTAATTAGGTCTTAAACAACTAATTTTTTGTAAGTGTGAAAATATGTGCATTTTTGTGATTTATTTTTATGAACTTACGAAATTATGTATAATTTGGTTGCAAAATAAGTTTGAAAAAATAAACTATTATGAAATTTGGTTGCGAAAAAACTATTGTTGTTTAGTGTCGAAATTAAAAATAGTTTGGTTTTGAAAATAATATACCAAACATATCATTCATGTATTTCGTTATGTTTGTTAGAAATGGAAATATATGTGTTTTGGAAAATAAAATTAAGTTAGAGTTTGAAAGATTTGAAATTTTGAAGGTTACAAATAACAAATGAAAAAATTATTTTTAATACCGGGTTGAAGGTTGTATGTAGGGATGACAATATTGGTTTGAACCGGTCTGAACCTACATCTGGTCTGACCTAGTCGTGGTTTGTCTGCCCCCAACACATAACGGGTCAGATGCGAACATGAAAATTATGGCTCATATACGGGTCATACCGAATATGAAATTTTAATTTATCCAACGTGACTATACCTAAAATATTAACTATATATAAAAAATAAAAATATCATGATACATAAATAAATAAAAATTACTAATTTCTAAAAAAATATCATTGATATCGTTTGCAATAATATATAAATTCTTCTAGTTATTGATTTTTTAAATATAAGTTTACTATTAGTCTATATTATTTAACATAATATCATGTTATTTGTTATTTTCGTCACCAAAAACTATTACACATTTGGAATCGACATTTCAAAATTCTCTTAATGATTTGTGTTTGTTTTAATATTTTATTTCATATTATTTAAGACATAGTTTAGAATGCTTATTTTGTTAAAAAATTATGTTTGTTTCTTTTACTAATATTTAATTGTTTATTTAGTTATGTTTGTTTTGGTTTAAACAAAAATTATATCTAATTTAATGTTTAAATAAAAAATAAAGTCAAGTTTGAGTTGGAATTGGGCTGGGTTAGACTTGGTTTGGTTTATTTTGGGCTGGAGGGTAATTTTGTAAAGTGTTTTGCAAAGTATTTTGAGTATTAAATGTTTGATACTAACTAGTGAGAAATTTGAGCAACCTGGTTGTATTAAATGTTCATTACCCTCATTAATGAAAGTAGTTGGGGTATTTATACCCTTAATTAAAGACTCATGGGCTTACAGGTCAAGTTATGAAACCGGGGCAAGTTTAAGGACTCATTAATCTTTTAAGTTAATTAGGACATAGCTTAGTCAAAAGGTGTTTAGGTATTTTTTACTATTGTCCTGTCCGGATAGTTCAGTGGTATGTTTATGTCTGAATTGCCCTTGTCCAGATAACACAGTTAGCTGTGACTGAATAATCTGAACTCATCAGTAGCGCCCCTTTTTTAGGCCTTGTCAAATATCTTTGGTTGGACTAAAAAATCTACTTAGCCAGTATTGACTTTGTCCGATCTGCCTGTGTACTTCGTACTGGGAGGTTTATTCTCATTGTTAACTCAGTTCGAAGTCTGTCCAGACTGGTTTCTCTT
Source organism: Limnanthes douglasii subsp. nivea (assembly GCA_036936605.1). Lineage (NCBI taxonomy): Eukaryota > Viridiplantae > Streptophyta > Magnoliopsida > Brassicales > Limnanthaceae > Limnanthes > Limnanthes douglasii. The sequence continues at coordinate 312,744,043 of JAUPFV010000001.1, forward strand.
TCCAGAATTCTAAGAGTTTTCTTCTTGGATCGTGGGACACGTGTCACAATCTTGTTCGACCTACCAACCGTTTTTCTCCCTAGATCGGCGCAACCATTAAGTCTAGAAAGTTACCGAGGCATTTAACCCTTCACATGTTTGCGTCGTATTTAATCATTGCCAAACCTCTTCAACTCCTCATAGGTAACAGTTACTTTTTTCTACTGTTATATAAATCCTTTTTCACTATTTCATTGTCTTCATCACTCAAAAACTTTCTGGAGAGATATTCTCACATTTATCTTTAAACTTGTTCTTGAAGAATTTTATGTTCACAACCAGAAACGCAATTGTCAAAGGCGGTTGGTTAAACTTATCAGATCTAGAAAAAGCGAGAAAAGTTGAAATGGAGAATTGTATTGCTGCCAGTCTCTCAGTTTCCCCAAGTGAGAGGTCTGGTGAACCAACCCAAGAAGCTGACGAAGGATTATCCTCTTCCAAAAATCTCAAGCCCAGACAGTTATTCAAACCAAGCCTCTCTCCTCTCCCCTCAGGCTCTTCTGTTCATGATTTTCAACCCTCTGTTGCTAAAGAAAAAGCGGTTTCATGTGTCAGAAAACCTTCCCCTTTTTTAGCTATGGGTTCAGATGTTGAGAAGTCCCCAGAGATGTTAACCCCACGTTGGACGACTCGTCTAACCAAAGCTCAAACTTCTATTTCACTACCAAAGCCCTCCTGATTGGAGGCATCTAAAGCAGTCTCAAAAGATAAGCCATCCAGATCGGAGGCATCTAAAGCAGCCCCAAGGGCCAAGTCCTCAGGATCCCAACCTCAACCGGACAACAGGCCTTTAGAAACAACAGGCGCACACTCATCCGAACAGCCTTTAGAAACAACAGGCGCACACTCATCCGAACAGCCTTTAGTGCTAGAAGCTGATCCTCCACTATCCAAGGAAACTGATAAACCTTCCACAGTGATGGAAGAATTAATAGAAGACAGTATCAAAGAGGCTCCCTTCAAAACTGAAGCATCAGGTCAAACCGAGGATGATGCCTCTGATAGGAAGGTCAAAGGAAAAGTCAAGGTTTGTTGACTCATCCGGATCTTCTGGCATGCCTAGAGGGCAAGATAGGCCCTTGCTTAAAAAACGTCACTGTTAAATATCTACTAGCTCTACAAAACATCAACTATGTCTACACCCATATTGCTGAGTTGGGCCACATCTGGACGAAATGGAGGATCCTAGAGATAGTGAAGGTAAGGATACTTGTCACTTCGGAGACTCCGATGGACTGTAAACTCAATGAGGTAGTCATCTTCACTGAGGTGCTAGATTAGGGACTTCGATTCCCATTGGACCCAGAAATTGTCAAGTATTTCCACCTGGTTAAGCTCTGCCCAAGCCAGCTAAGCCCAAACGCCTGGTAGTCTATCCTTGCTTGCATAATGACATTAAGGTTGTCCAAAATCCATCTCCCAATGGAGCAATTTTCCGTTTTGGCAAGTCTATGTAAGAATCACCACATTCCCTTCTACCATCATAATATGGGGAACAATTTCAAGGTGGTAGGCGACTTACTAGAGTTTGAGAAGAACTGGAGGACACAGTTCCTATTTATCAGTGGGTCATGGGAGAATGATAGAAAGATCAAGGCCAACACCAATCCCAGTATGTTAACTAGCAGATGGAAGAGTACCGGTAAGTTTTTTATATTTATTTTTCATGTTTTTCTTTTTAACTCATAAGTATTCCTCTCCTGATTTATTTGTCACTTCTTTTTTAGTGCTGCCGAAGGAGTTCACCGGATACCTGGAGGAAGGGCAAACAACCTGTGCCAAACTTAATGCATGGGCTGCGGAGCGTTGGGGAAATATCTTCCACAATTGCTTCACCTCAGGCAATCATGTGAGGTCTCATCTGTGGAACAACACAGGTCGGAGGGACCTCACATGGGAAGAGCTAACTACGCCGCCTCCTCCTGGTGTTGTTTTCAAGCGAACGGAGGCCAAATATGGTAACTTGGCCTTACCTTCTATGGCCAAATCTCCCAACAAGATGAAAGGGTAGAAAAAGAAAGCTGCAGCAGAGCCGGTCCAAGCTGCCACAGAGGGGACTAGTTTGGGGAACCAAAGGGGAATCGATGTTGCCTTGCTCAAAGTAGTTGAGGCTGGGACTGTTAAGGGGCAGGGGAGTAACAAAACCTACCAAAGCCTCCAAAAAAGGACCGGAAAAGGAGAGCAAGCAGCGACAAAATGCCGCCAAACAGAAGAAGAAGGTCACCTTAGGAGAAGAAAGAATTCTTCGTCCTTCGGAGCTTCTACCTCCACCAGCCCCTGTTGATCCCACTCTACAAGAGAAGATTCCAACGGATCTGTAGTCCGGAGAGGTTACTGGGGGAGGGATTGAAGGAGTGGACATTAGTTCTTTTCAAGACATTGATTTATACTTCAATGATTTTGAGAAGGATAATTTTGCAGGTCCCTTCCGCCCTTCGAGCTCTGCTAACATGGTGACCTATAATGGTAAGTCTTTCTCCGTCTCTGGAGAAAAAAATATTGTGGCCCATTCCCTTCTTGGTCATATCCAGCCAGTGCTTGAACTGGAGAGACAAGTGAAGAGTCAGACCACACTCATCAATACCCTCACTACTGACAAAAAGGTCTCTGTCAAACAATCTTCTCAATGCCAATTAGAGCATAGAAGAATTGAAGAAAAGATAGAAGCACTGAGGAAGGACAAGGAAGATCTATCCACCAACCTGGCCACTTTGGAGACTGCCAGTACTGAGCTCCAACCTAAGTGCTTCGGTTTGGAAAAGGATCTCACAATAGTAAGGGAGGACTTGAAGACCAAAGATAGTGTCATTCAAACCCTTTCCGGTGAGAAAACTTCCTTAGAAGGTACTGTTTCTAAGATGGCTAAGGAGAAAGAGGACTTGGTGAAGCAGCAGGAACAAACTATTCAAGCAAGAATTAATAAATATACCAATGAGGTGATAGACTCCTTAGAGACAAGATATGCTGAGGTTAAGTCTGAAATAGTGCTACTCTTCCATGAAACGTTTCCAAAGAGGACCCTTAGTCCTTTATGGAAATTTGTATATTATGACGACATCCCATTTCACATTATGGCTGTTGGTGACAAGTAATATTATTCCAATGGAATATATTCCACCACTAATGAAGAGGAAGGAACTGGTGGGAGTTCGAGTGCTGAACTTAAAAGTCCCAAGAAAGGAGGTGACGAAGGAAAATCTGAAGCGAACAAGCCCTAAGGTTTAAACATCTTTTGTTTTCTTAATTTTGTGAACGATTAAAGTCCTTGGATGGCTAAGGCACATTTTATAACATTATTCGTTTAGAGTCCGAATAGATCTTTGAAATACTTAAAGTCCTTGGATGGCCAAGGCATATTTTTTTCGTCCTATTCGGTTAGAGTCCGAAGCGGTTTATTTATCAAATCTTTTTTGTTTAACACTTTCTTTCTTTTTTATTTTAATGGCTAATGTTTAAATAGCCCCAATTATTTCAAAAGTATTATAGTGAGAGTGTTTAATATCTCCGATGACATGTGTTTGATGGTCATCACTCAACCAGGTTTATCCGATCTACCGAAGATCCATAGTGTTGAGCTAGTGATTTATACTTGAATTGAATTGTAGCAAAACCACACCAAATATTTTAAGAAAGCATCAAATTTTATTGAATGAAAAACCGGACACCTCATTAAAACCTCCCTGCGCCACCAGGGTAGGAAAGAGTATGCCCTTAATATTTACATTGATATCTAACAAGTAAATATTTACACAACTTTTTCCATGGGTGCTTCAAACCCCTTCCTTCTTTGTCCGGAGCCACCTTACCGAACTGCTTCTCCTTGGTGTGTAGAAAAACGTTTCTAAAAAATTTATCTCCCAGTTGAAAATCTCTTCTCTTGACCTTGGTAGTAAACCTGCTCCTCATCAAACCTTGGTATTGGGCCGTTCTTAAGTGAACTTTAACACTTTTTTCTTCAATTAAGCCCAACCGATTCCTAATTGCTATCTCATTAGCCTGTTTTGAATAGTTATGGAACATGTATGATGGTAGGGTAGCTTCAATAGGGGTAATGACATCCATCTCATATACCAAAGCAAAAGGAGATTCTTATGTAGCAGCCCGGGGAGTAGTTCGGTTCGCCCCCAATACTTCTTGCAGGTAGCTTGACCACTTCCCTGCTGTCCCCTATAGGTTCTTTTTTAATCCAGACAGAATAGTCATGTTGGCAACTTTAACCTGCCCGTTTGCTTGTGGATGGACGAGAGAAGAGAATCGGTGCTGAATGCTCCTAGTGGCACAAAAACTCTTCATATCCTTGTTATCAAACTGGGGCCCGTTATATGTGGTAATCTTCTGAGAAATCCCAAATCTGCAACATATATTGGATAAGTTAAATTTTATGATAGCTTTTGAAGTGGTTCATGCCAAAGGAGTTGCTTCTATCCATTTTGAGAAATAATCAATAGCAACTATAATAGTCGTGCACCCTTCGGACGCCATTGGCAGAGGCCTAATAAAATCTAATCCCCAACGAGCAAAAGGTATTGGCTCAAAAATCGATTCAATAGGCACTGCTGGCACATGAATTGCGTTGCCATACCTTTGATATGGATCACACTTCGTCACTATTTCTTTAGCATTTGCCATTATGGATGGCAAATAGTACCCAGCCAACAATACTCACCGGGTTAGTGCCTTGTAGCCACAATGAGCTGACCCTTCACCATCATGTAGTTCAGATAGAAAAACTTGAGACTGTTCAACCCCCAAACAAAGTAGGAAAGGTCTACTGAAATATTTCTTATAAAACACTTCCTTTATGATCAAGAATCCACGAGCCCTGTATTTAATTTTTCTTGCTTTAGCTTTATCCGGAGGCAAAACCCCATCAGAAATGTATTGAAGAATGGGAAATCTTCAATCTCTAGGTTGGACTACTTGCATACTCAAGCTTTCCTCCTCTTCCTTGTTCTGGCTTGACTGTATGGATGGGAATTCTTGTACATGAATCCAAGGGTAGGACTCAGAATATGCTATGGTTGCCAAGGAATCTGCCAACGTATTTTCGGATCTAGGAGTATGCTCATAACAAACACTTTTGAAATTGGTTGCCACCTCATTAAGAATGAGTAAGTATTTGATAAGTTGTTCCTTCTTGGCCTCAGATTGACCTTGAACATGGTGGATAAGAATCTGAGAATCACTCATCAACCTAACTATTTTAGCCCCACATAGGAAAGCTAATTTAAGACCAGCTAGAGCTGCTTCATAATCAGACTCATTGTTAGAGGCCCTGAACCCAAAGCATATAGCCTAGTACATTTTATCACTATACGGAGAGGTTAGGAAAATTCCAGCTCCACAATCCATTGTGCTTGATCCACCATCAATTTGTACTACCCATTCTTTTTTGGTTTTTCCTTCTAAAACTTGTTTAGAACTCCTATCCGGATGGAACTCTACAAGGAAATCAACAACAGATTGAGCCTTGATAGCAGTTCGTGGGGCGAAATCAATGTCATAATCACCCAACTCTACTGACCACTTGGTCATCCTGCTTGATATGTCTGCTTTCTGAAGAACATTCTTGAATAGAAAAGACGTTTGGACAATGATGGAATGAGACGGAAAATATGGCCTCATTTTTCTTGCAGCAATCACTAAGGCTAGTGCCAGTTTTTTAAGCTTCAGGTACCTCTTCGCAGTATCTATCAGGCTTTTGCTGATGTAGTACACCGGACGTGGGTAATTGTTCACCTCTCTTACCAATACTGCACTTATAGCGCATTCTGACACAACCAAGTATACATACAGTGTTTCTCCTTGTATGGGCTTAAAAAGAGTCTTTGGTGAGGACAAGTGTTCTTTATTTCATCAAAATCTTGGCTGCATTGTGGAGACCAATCAAAGTCTTTAGCACAATTCAAGGATTGGAAAAATGGAGCACACTTATCTGAAGATCTTGAAATAAAACGATTCAAGGCAGCCAACCTACTAGTAAGCCTCTAGAATTTTTTAATATTTCGGGAAGGATCCATTTCTAATAAGGAATTCAACTGATCCGGATCGGGCTGTATCCCTTTCTCACTTATTATATACCCCAAAAAATTTCCGGACCAAACCACAAAGACACATTTTTCTGGATTCAGTTTTAAATTCACCCTTGTCAAATTGGCAAAAGTTTATTGTAGGTCAGCTATATGTAAATCTTTCTCCAAGATCTAAACCATCATGTCATCGATGTACAACTCCATATTCTTACCAATATGACTAGCAAATGTTTTGTTTACTAACCTCTGATAAGTAGCCCCAACATTCTTTAACCCAAAAGGCACCACCTTGTAGCAATGGAGACCCCTATCTGTAGCAAACGTAGTATGATATTGGTCCTTTGGATCCACCTGAATCTGGTTGTACCCAGAGAAGGCATCCATGAAGGACAACAACTTGTTGCGAGACGTTGAGTCCACCAACTGATCCATCCGGGGGACCGGATAAAGATCTGTTAGGCAAGCTCTGTTGAGGTCAGTAAAATCAATACACATACGCCATTTCCCGTTATTTTTCTTGACCAACACTAGATTAACAGTCCATAAATTATACTGGGACTCCTTTATGTGCCCCATCTTGGTAAGTCGGTCAACTTCTTGGACTATTACATTGGCTTTCTCCTTAGAGAAGGCCCTCCTTTTCTGCACGACAGGGGCAATATCACTCTGAATCGATAGTTTGTGAGAGATAACGCTTGCAAGCACTCTGGTTACATCACCATTGCACCAAGAAAAAACATGTTGATTGTCTGACAAAAAGGACAACAATTTCTTTTTTTAACTCTGGTGCCATCTTGGAGCCAACCTTAATACTTCGAACCTCTGCCAAGGGGTGGGTTTCAACTTCTTCCACCGGTATTATAACACTAGGGGCTTCTCTAGGGTCATCAATCTCACTCTCCTCCTCTGAAAGCCCCGGTAACTGCTAATCTTCATTGATTCAAATTGCTCCCAAAGTTTTAGGAGCAAGTGCAGTTGTATAACACTCCCTTGCTATCTTCTGGCTACTTCGGACAACACCCACCTGTCCTTGAACCACATACTTTAAACATTGATGGACTGTTGAGGCCACAACATGCATTCTAGAGAGCCAGGACCTTGTAAATATTGCATTGTAACATGTGGGGCAGTCTACCACAACGAATAACACTCTCACCAGCTTTTTAAAAGGCCCCTTGCCCAACAGCACATCTTCCTCAAATTCCACGATTACATCTCCCTTTGAAGCCCACAATGGTTTTGTTTGACCGTTGAATAACGGCCAGATTTTTCATATGCTTGTAAGAACTTAAAAAGAGGATATTTGCCGAACTGCGCGTGTCTATCAGAGTTCGTTTGATATCATTGCCCCCAATAAATGCTCCTATCACCACAGCATCCTCATGAGGCCCAACGATATTTCTTAAATCATCCTCATCAAATACTATAAATGAAAAAGGGGTTTGGGACTAATAAGAAGACATGCCTCCTTCCAACTGAGTAGATAGAGAGTGAACATGCCTCTTCCTTGATGAATGAGTGGGTGTTGTCATGGTATCCCTCCGAATATAGTGAGTAACTCAAAGAAACTAATGAGTTCGGACACCGTCTTAGTTTGTTCTGTTACGACCCCTATTTTATTCCGGGTTGGATCATGATGTAGGTACTCTGAATCAACATTAAATCTTTCAAGGATCACCATTGCCCCCTCGGGAGCAGATGTTCCCGCATTGTTCATAGGCCCATCTCGAGGAGCATTATCAGGCCTATTTCCACCTCTTCTTTTAACATAAGCCCCCAACTTACCTCTTTCAATGAGATTTTGTACTTCCTGCTTCAGATCAATGAAGCCATGTGAGTGATGGCCAATATCATTGTGATATTGGCAAAAACAAGTATTTCGACTGTCTCTGGGAGATTGCAGTGCTGCTGGTTTCCAGAAATGGACCTCATCCTTGGTCTTGTCATAAATTGTGGCCACATTCTCTTTTAATTCTGCAAACCACTCCGGTTGAACCCAAGGACCTCTTTTACTCCTCAATTGGTGACTTTGAGATTGATTTTGGTTGAATTGAGCTTGCTTAGCCTTGTTGGACCATTGCCCGGTCTCCTTAGCCTTATTCCCGGAATGGTTTTGGTTTTGAGCTGCTGGGGTGGACCTCAGCTGACGGTGCACCCTGGTTTTCTTGGTTTCATCCACGTTAATCTGCTTTCCCACCTGATTTAACAGGCCACCCCAAGTCATGGCCTTCTTCCTGGTCATCGAATCAACCAGATACCCAGGGTTCAACCCTTGTCTCAAAGAAGCAATTTCCACATGTTCGAAGCAATCTGCTAACCCGTTCTTGGTATTTACAAACTCACTTATGTAGTCCTTTAAGGACTCATTTAGCTCGTGGGCACAATCGATGATAGTATCTCTATTACCTTTCACCGCCTTACTTCCCATAAATTGCCTTCGGAAGGAAACCCAGAATGTATCAAAGTTTCTGATACACCCATGGGGTAAACTGTTGTACCACTTAAGAGCACTTCCCGTAAAATATTGGGAGAAGGATCTATACAAAAGTTTGTCATCATCATCAAAATTCATCATGAAGTTCTTAAACTGCTCAAGATGATTGTCCGGATCCTTACTCCCATCATACTTCTCCATATTGGAACTGTCAAACCTTTTGGGTAGGTTTCCGGACAGTATCTTGGCAGACAATGGCAATTGTCTCCAATTCCTATTCCGACTGAAGATTGTGTCTTCATTAGGTGTTACAAAAATACCTGGTTCAGTCTGAAAAGCAAAAGGATCGATCAGCAACTGATCCACATGCCTGTGACTGTGGCTATGAGATGACCCTTTGCCCAGATGCCTTTTAAGTCTCCCATGCATATTTCTCTTTCTTGAATATTTTTTAACTAGTTTTTGTTTCTTCCTGGACTTCCCTTTATCACTGCTCGATGACAAAGACTCCTCAAGCTCAGCCTCGCTCGAAGAGCTGCTAGAGGACTCAGAATCTGAACTTTCAACCAACTTAGACCAGTGACTCTTCTTAGAACTGACATGGGTCTTCTTTGAACTCAAATGAGTCTTTGCTGATGGATCATTCTCCCTAGGATTGCCAGTATGATGGATGGCTGACGCCCTTGACTTCTCATTTATACCCATTTTTTGCTTGTTTTATAGCCCTCAACGCCTCTATTTATGTTCTTAACTTGTCTCGCTCTTCGATGGCGTATTCTTTGTTTTCCCCAACTACTTCCACCACAGGTGGTGGATTTGCTTGCTCGTCCGGATCCATCCGAACATGTCTTTTCTACTTGTTTTGAATGCAAGATTCAGGCACCGTCGCCTCCCACTGTGGTCGCCAATTTGATTTGGTTTATTTTGGGCTGGGGGGTAATTTTGTAAAGTGTTTTGCAAAGTATTTTGAGTATTAAGTGTTTGGTATAAAGTAGTGAGAGATTTGAGCAGACTGGTTGTATTAAATGTTCATTACCATCATTAGTGAAAGTAGTTGGGGTATTTATACCCTTAATTAAAGACATATGGGCTTACAAGTCAAGTGATAAACCGGGTAAAGTTTAAGGACCCATTAATATTTTAAGTTAATTAGCACATAGCTTAGTCAAAAGGTGTTTAGGTGTTTTTTACTTTTATCATGTCTGGATAGTTCAGTGGTATGTTTATGTCCAAATTTCCCTTGTCTGGATAATATAGTGAGCTCTGACTGGATAATCCATACTCATCAAGACTGATATGGACAATCCAAATAGTAAAAATTGTGTTTGCGGGCAAGGTGAGACCGACCTGCGGACACTAACAGGCGGGCCTCAGGTTCGAAAAAATTAACTCCGCAACCGGTCGTGCCGTGTTTGGGTTCAAGTAAAAAAACAGGCTCGAGAGGGTCGGCCTGAACCCGACCCAAACCCGGCCCAAACCCGACCCAAACCTGACCCATTTCCATCCCTAGTTGTACATGTCACGTGTATATTGTGCTTTCATAGGTATTGTTCAAAGATTTTAAGTTGCATGTGGTTTTTGGTAAACTTCAAAATCCATGTGGTTATTGATAATTTGATTTATACTCAATTGGTTAACAATAAGTTACCCATTATTATTGGTGTCGTTTATTTCTGATCATAGGGTATTTGGGAAAGAGTTTCAGGAATCTAATATTTTGAGTGAGAAGTAGAGAATAAGAGAGGTGTGTGCTAGCAGTAAATTTTTGTCACCCTCATAAACGAAAGTAGTTGGGGTATTTATACTTGTCTAATGACTTATGGGCCTCCCGGGATGGATCATGGACATGGGTCAAGTTTAAAAGCCCATAAGCCCAAGATAGGAAATGACTAGCAAACAGCTCAGTCACGGTCCACTTATTTATACTGTTCGGTGGGGTATGGTATTGGATATGTCCGAACAGTCATTCAGATATATACAATTAGTCAGTGTCAAAGAATGTCGACCTCGTCAGTGGCCCCTTTAGGTCTTGCAAAGATACTTTGGAAGAACTAATTTGAAAAATAAAACTTAGTATATATACAAGGTCAAGTGCGATCTGACATTTGTATCCGAACTGAATTTCGATCGGATTTGAAGAGATTAACTAGCAGTTACAAATTCCAAAAGTCACTTTTTCTAAAGTGGGAAACGTATCAAGTTTTGGTTCGAACTCTCAACCATTTTTTCTCCTAGATTCGTGTACCTACTTGGCTAAAAAGTAACTTAGGGTGTAATCCCCCATACTTCATATTCCCTAATCATTCCCTTTAATCGATTCATCTTCCCCTAGGTGAAAATCCCACACCTTCATCTCTATTTAAACGAGTTTCATTATTTTATCTTTCTGAAAATACAAAAAAAAATCCAGAAAGAAAGCTTGATACTATTTAAAACTTGTGTTTGGGTAGATTATATATTCACAGCCAGAAACGCATTGGTGAAAGGAGGTTGGCTAAACTTATTCAATTTGGAGAGAGCTAAAAGAGACGCAAGAATCACAGCTGGGCTCTCTGCCTCTCCTGGTGGAGAAATCTGACAATAAAAAACAAACACAAAAAAGAGCTCATCATCATCAAAGACATTAAAAGTTATAAAATCATCTTTTATCCCAACCCTATCTCCCTTAGAGTCAGGGTCTTCAATTCAAGAGTCTCCAAAACCCGTTGCCTAGAGAAAAGGCACTTTCCAGTGTTAGGAAACCTTCACCTTTCCTGGCTATGGGTTTAGATGCTGAGAAATTCACCCCATGAAGGGTAACTCACTTGTCTAAAGCCAAAAGTACTCTATTTTCTTCGAAACCTGCTAGTTCGAAGACAAAAAACAGTCAAATATAATGGAGGATACCATGGAGGACAATATGGAAGGCACTCCCTTCGAGACGTCCGAACAGACAGAAGATAACGCAGCAGATCGTAAAAATATAGTAAAAGTATGCCTGCCCAACACTCAGACACTTCCAGAGTGTCTGGAAGGGAAAGTATGGCCAAACTTTCACAAGGTTAGTGTGAAATATTTGATAGCTCTTCATAATATTTCTTATGTATACACCTACACTGTTGAGCTAGGTCGGATCCAAACCAAGTGAGGCTTTCGTGATTATCTTAAAGTGGGAATTCAAGTCACTCTAGAAACCCCTATGGATTGTAAATCCCATGAGTTGGTAGTATATACTGAGGTGCTCAGCTGGGGCCTTCGGTTTCCTTTGGACCCATAAATAGTCAGATATATTCACCTGATAAGGTTATGCCCGAGTTAACTAAGCCCAAACGTGTGGTATACTTTGCTAGTTGGTATAATGGCATCTAGACTGTAAAAAATTCCTCTTCTCATGGAGCAATTTGATGTCGTGGCTGGTCATATCTCATTTTACCATTACAATATGGGCAATGACTACAAAGTGGTAAATGATCTGTTGGATTTTGACAAGCCAAGGATGACTCATTTTCTTTTTATCAGCAGAGCCTGGGAGAATGGAAGAAATATAAACTCCACCACCAATCCAAGTCAGCTGACCAGTCGCTGGAAGAGTTCAAGTAATATATGTTCGTATTTTCATTAGTTTCCCAATGCTATGTTGATATTTCGAACTAACTGTTGTGCTTTCTTATAGTATTTTTGAAAAAAGTTTCTGGAGCACCTAAAGGCAGGCCAGGCTACCTGCACCGGGTTGAACGAATGGGCATCGTAGAAATGGGGATTGGGTTTTAATTACTGCTTTACTTCTAGGAACTTTGTGAGGTCTCACCTATGGAATACTACGGGAAGTAGAGACCTTACTTGGGAACAGCTGACCACTCCTTCTCCAGTAGATGTTATTCTAAAAAGAACTAAGGCAAAGGATGGCAAACTTCACTTGCCTTCCCGGAACAAAGCCCCTAGTCACCTGAATAAGATCAAGACCAAGAGGAAGAAGAAGACTAAAGTCGAGTCATCTCATCAAGTCTCCGAAGGGTTTGCTTCGGAGAATCAATGAGGAATTAACACTTCTTTGTTAGAGACAGTTGAAGCCACATTCAAGGAAGCTGGCAGATAGGATCATCCGCCCTAGATTACAAAGAAAGATCATAAGAGGCACAAGGAGAGCAGTGAAGAAAGAGCAACAAAAAAGAAGAAAAGTAGCTTAGGGTCAGAGATAATTCTTTACCATACCGGACTCTCTCCTCCCATTCCTACTGATCTTCCTCCACAAAAAGAGATTCCACCTAACCCTCATTTTCCAACATTCCTACCAGTCGAACAACCAACTGCTGATGGAGATGTCAATCTGGATGAATTTATGAGCATGTACTTCAGTGATCTGGACAAAGATGACTTCGAACGGACTTATCCTCATGCCAATGTGGCCAATTCTGTAACCCATAATGGTGAGTCATATGAGATATCAAGTGAGCAAGATACTTTGAGTCATGCCCTCCTGGGTTATATCTGCCCGATAGTTGAACTAGAGAGGCAAGTCATGGAATAGACTACGACCATAACTTCCCTAACCATAGAAAATAAGGGCTTGAAGAATGATCTCTCTATTGCTCAGCAAAGTATAGAAGCCTTAAAGAATGAGAAATAAGACTTGGCTACTGAACTGCGCCAGTCTAAAAATGCTCAAGAAGATCTTCAAACCAAATAATTTAGATTGTGCCTCTATTGAGATCAAAGCCTTGAAGGAGCAACATACCACCAGCAACAATATAATTGCCACTTTAACCGAAGAGAAAGAAAAACTAGAAAAAGCTCTCTCTAGAAAAGAAGAAGAAAACGAATCTATAAAGGATAGCAAGGCTCAAGAGATAGCTGCTACCATAGATAAATATGCTACCGGGATGGTGGATTCTCTTGAGAAAAAAGACGAGGGGGTCAAATCGGACATGGTTTTTCTATTCCATGAGACTTTTCAGAAAAGGACCCTTGGTCTTTTGTGGAAATATGTACCGTATGAAGAGATCCCTTCCATACCATGGCGGATGGTGACAAGCATGGTTATCCAAGTGGGGAAGATTCTAATGAAGGAACTGGTGAGAGCTCAAGTGTTGAGATCAAGAGTCCCAAGAAAGGTGAAGGTAATGAAAAACCAGAGGGAACAAGCCCTAAGGTTGTAATTGTTATGTTGTGTTTAAAAAATAATCTAAAATCCTTGGACAGCCAAGACATTTTGTTGTGCTTTTTGAATTTCAGTCTTATGCACCAAAGTCCTTGAATGGTCAAGGCATTTTGTGAATTGTGGATCGGACTTGTTCTGATTAAGCTTAATATTTCATCTTTCTTTTGTACAAACTCCATTGTCTTCTTACAGTTAATGTTCTAAGTAGTCTTCAATATTTCTGATTTGTTAAATAAGTGTTTAATAAGCATTAAATGACTCCAAACACACGTGTTTAATAAATGTGATCAAATGTTTAACAAATTCGATCAACTCAAAAATACATCATTTGAGAGCCAAGGTGTTTAATAAGTATTTAATTTATCTGATCTCCTCATACTATGGTCAAGAATTTTGCACCAGACTTTTGAAGAAGGCATAAGATATTATTAAAAACTCCAGACACCTCATTAAAACCACTCTACGCCACTAGGGTAGGAAAGAATATGCCCCCCTAATATTTACATTGAGGTATCAAAAAGTAAATATTTACAAGAGTGTTTTATTCTAAATATAACCCGAGATGTTCAACATTCCACGGGTGCTTTAATACTCTACTCTCTTTGTCTTGAAGTTTATATGTCCATGGCTTGACTTTTCCACATATCACATATGGACCTTCCTTGTTCCGAGCCAGCTTTCCAAACTATTTTTCTTTAGTGTGTACAAAGACTTTCCTCAAGACTCGGTCTCCTAATTGAAAATCTTTTCTTTTAACCTTGGATGCAAATTTGTTTCTCATCAAACCCTGAAATTGTATTGTTTTTAAATGTGCTTTGACTCTCTTCTATTCAATCAGATCCAACTGATTCATAATTTACATATCCTTGGCTTGTTCAGAATAGTTTTGGACTCTGAAATATGGTAAAGTAGTTTTTATGGGTGTGATTGCATTCATCTCATAAACGATAGCAAAATGAGATTCTTGTGTAGCAATCCGAGTAGTAGTTTGGTAAACCCACAATACTTCTTGCAAATAACTTGGCCACTTCCATGCAACTCCTTCCATATTCTTTTTCAACCCGGACAAGATCGTTCGATTCGCAACTTCAACTTGCATGTTAGCTTGACGGTGGAATGGAGAATAAAAACAATGTTGAATTCCTATGGAAGTGCAAAACATCTCCATGTCTTTATTATCATATTGTGGCCCATTATTCGTAGTGATCTTCTGGGGGACCCTAAATCTGCAACATATGTTGGATAAAAATGAATTTATAATCTCCTTAGAAGTGGTTCCAACTAAGGGCGTTGCTTATATCCATTTAGAGAAATAATAAATTTCCACTATTATTGTTCGATATCCACCGGATGCCATGGGAAGAGGCCCAACCAAATCCAACCCCATCTATAAAAATGTATTGGTTCGGATATGGACTCCAAAAGAACTGTTGGCACATGGATTTTATTTCCATATTTCTGGAAACGATCACACCTCTTAACCAATTCTTTGGCACAATGTGCAGAGCCTTCTCCATCATGCAATTCAGATAAAACACTTTGGGATTCTTCAAATCTTAAGCAACGTAGGATAGGTCTGCTAAATGATTTCTTATATAGAACTTATTTTAATACCAAGAAACCACGAGCTTTATATTTAATTTTCTTAGCCAGGCTTTATCCGGAGGTAAAATTCCAGCAGAAATAAACTGAAAATATCATACTTCCAGTCTTTGGGTTGAATGAAAAATATACTCATATTTTTCTTCATTATATTTACCCTTCTCTTAACTTGAATCTATAGATGAACATTCTAACATTAGAATCTATGGGTAAGATTCACAATAAGTTGTGGTTGCTAAAGAGTCAGCCACAGTATTCTCTGATCTAGGGACATTTTTACCAATTGTTCCTTATTTGAGAAAATGAGAAACTCCTCTCAATATGAGAAAATGTTTTACCAATTGTTCCTTATTTGCCTCAGACTGCCCCAAAGCATGGTGAATAAGTAGTTGAGATTCACTCATCAAACAGACTCTTTTTTCTCCACATATAAGGGCTAATTTGAGACCGGCTATAGCTGCTTCATACTCAGATTCATTGTTAAAGGCCTTGAAACCAAAAAATATAACTTGATACATAATATCACCATAAGGAGAAGTTAAAAAAATTTCATCCCACATCCCATAGTACTAGCTCCGCCATCAGTGCAGACTATCCATACTTTTTAGAACGATTCTCTTGTATTTTCCCAGAGGGCCTATCAGCATGAAATTCGACTAAGAAATCAGCCACTAGTTGAGCCTTAATTGCAGTTCGGGAAGCAAAGTCAATATGATAATCACCCAGCTCGACTGACCACTTGGTCATCATGCTTGATATATCAGGCTTTTAGAGAACATTTTTTAAGGGAAAAGACATCTGGACGACAATCTAATGAGCTTGGAAGTATGGCCTCATTTTTTAGCTACTATGACCAATTCCAAGGCCAAATTTTCTAATTTCAAATATCTAATTTCAACATCCAAAAGAATCTTGGTAATATAATAAACCGGACGAGGGTAGTTATCCATCTCTCTTACTAGCACAACACTTATTGCATACTCAAATACAGCTAAGTATATATAAAGTCTCTCCCCCTGAATAGGTTTGAACATCGTCTTGGGTGAAGACAAATGCTTCTTGATTTTAAAAAATGCTTGATCACACTACAGAGACCAATTAAAGTATTTGACGTTCCTTAGTACCTGGAAAAATTGAGTACACTTGTATGATGATCTTGAAATAAACATGTTCAACGCAGCCAAGCGTAGAGTTAATCTTTGAACTTCTTTAGTGCTCTGAGGAGGCTTCATGGCTAATAGAGAATTTAGCTAATCCGGGTCAGGCTGAATCCCTTTCTCGTTTATAATAACCTAAGAACTTTCTAGATCGGACCCTAAAAACGCATTTATCAAGGTTTAATTTTAAATTGACATCCTCTAAGTTATAAAACGTTTCTTAAAGGTCGGATATATGTGCATCTTCTTCAAGACTCTTCACCATCATGTCTAATATATAAACTTCCATATTTCTGTCAATTTGACTAGCAAAAACTATTTTAACTAACCTTTGATAGGTGGCCCTAAAATTCTTCAATCCAAATGGAATCAGTTTGTAACAATGAAGTCCTCTATCAGTAATAAAAGTGGTATGATCTTGATCATTCAGATCTACTTGTATTTGGTTGTACCCTGAAAATACATCCAAGAAAGACAACATCTTGTTCCCAAAGGTAACTGATCTATATGAGGAACAATATCAGAATATTTGGGACATGTTTATTGAGATCAGTGAAATAAATACACATAAGCCACTTGTTATTCTTTTTCTTGACCAAAACAGGGCTGGAAGTCCATAATGGGTACTGAGATTCTTTGATGTGGCCCATTCTGGTCAACCGATCAACTTCTTCAATAATCACATCTGCTTTCTCTTTAGAGAAAGACCTTATTCTTTGTATAAATGGTCCAGCATCATTTTGTATTGAAAACTTATGACAAATTACTTCAGCGGGCATTCCGGTTACATCATCATTTCACCATGAAAATACATGTTGATTATCTGATAAGAAAGACATTAGCCTTTGTTTCAAACTTGGTACCAGCTTAGTATCAAATTTAACACTTTTTATTTTGGCCAATGAATGGATTTCAACTTCTTCTATAGGTATTATAACACTAGGAGCCTCCCTTGGGTCATCAATTTCACTCTTATCTAAAAAGCTCTAATAGTTTTTATTCTTTGTTAACTTTAACTGCCTCTAAAGACTTTGAGGGAAGAGTTGTTACATAGCATTCTTTGGCTATCTTTTGACTACTTCGGACAATACCCACTTGTCCCTCTACAGAATATTTAAAGCATTGATGGACAGTAGAGGCTACCACATGCATTCTGGAGAGCCAAGATCTCCCAAATATAGCATTATAAGATGTTGGGCAGTCAACCACAACAAATAGTACTTTCACTATTTTCTTGAAAGGCCTTTTTCCCAGCAATACTTTTTCCTTGAATTCTCCAATCACACCTGTCGAACTCCATGTGAATCCCACAATAGTTTTGTTAGAATGTTGAATAACTGAGGGGTTTCTCATCTGTTTATAGGAATTTAAAAATAATATGTTTGCCAAACTACATGTGTCAATCACGATTTGACGTATATCATTTCCTCCTATTGATGCTCCTATCACCACAACGTCTTCATGAGGTCCTGCAATATCTCTTAGGTCATCCTCATCGAAAACTATAAAAGGAGCTGGAATTTGGTATAAATATGTGGACATCATTCCATCGAGTTGCGTGGTCAAGATGTTGACATGCCTCTTTCTTAAACAAGTGGAAGGTGCAGTCATAGTGTCTCCCCAAATATGATTACAGAATCAAAATATTTAACCAGGCCGGAAACAGTAGCTGTCTTGTCCATTATCACCCCTACCCAATTCTGACTTGGATCCGGATCAAAGTAATCAGAATCCACATCAAATCTTTCAATAATCACCATAGTATCCTCTTGCCTAGATGTTCCAAGAGTTACCAAAGGGGTAGTTCGGGGCGCATTGGCATTGGACGGTGTATTATTTGTTCTCCTGCTCCCTTGTTTTTTAACATAGGCCCCCAATTTCCCCATTTCAATGAGATTATGCACCTCTTGTTTCAAGGCTATGAAATTATGGGTATCATACCCAATCTCATTATGATATTTACAGAAACGGGTACTCCGGTTTTCTCTAGGAGATTGTAATGCGGCTGGCTTTCTAAAGTGAACTTCATTTTTAGTTTTGTCATATATCGTAGCCACACGTTCTCCCAGCTCAGCAAACCACTCAAGTTGAACCCAATGTCCCCTTTTACTGTTGACTTACTAGCTCTGATTCTGGCTAGATTGATTCTGTATGGGCCGATGACCCTGTCTAGTTTCTTTCGATCTGTAACTGGATTGGGTAGTTATTTGAGGTGTTAATGTTGTAGTTGTGGATCTGATCAAGCGATACACTCTGGATTTCTTAGCCTCTTCAACATTAATTTATTTTCCCACTTGATTTAACAACCCACGAAAGGTCATAGTTTTCTTCCGGGTCACAGAATCAGCCAAGTTTCCCGAATTCAAACTCTGCCTAAGAGAGGCAATTGACACTTGTTCAAAGCAATATGTCAACCCATTTTGAATATTCACAAACCTACTAATGTATTCCTTTATTTCCTCGTTTCGTTCCTGGGCGCAATGGATGATCGTGTCACCATTACCCTTCAGCTCTTTGCTTCCAACGGATTGCCTCCGGAAAGAAACCCAAAATTTGTCAAAAAACATTATAGGTTCCTGAGGGAGACTGTTATACCATTTGAGGGCACTTTCGTTGAAGGTTTGAGAGAAAATCCTACATATCAGCTTGTCATCATCTCAAAGTTCATCATAAAGTTGTTAAATTTCTCAAGGTGATTGTCTGGATTTTTACTCCCATTGTACTTTTCCATCTTGGAACTATAAAATCTTTTAGAAATATGTTCAGAGAGGAATTTTGAGGATAAAAGTGATTGTCTGAAATTTTGGCTACGACTAAAAACAGTATCCTCGTTTGGAGTAGCAAAAATACCCGGTTCAGACTTGAAAGCAAAGGGATCAAGTAACAAACGATCAATATGCTGATTTGTTGAACCCTTCATTTTCCTTTGATACTTTTTGAGCCTACCATGCCTATCTTTTTTTCTTGAATGCTTCTTAGTCAGCATTTTTTTAATTGTCCTTCATCACTGTTAGATGAGACTAAATCTTCAAGCTCCGCATCATTAGAGGAACTGCTAGAAGAATCTGATGTGGAGCTCTCCATCTGCTTAGATCGATGCGTTTTCTTAGAGCTGAGATGAGTCTTTAGGGATTGCTTATTTTCACCAAGATTATTAGTATGGTGAAGTCCTGACACTCCGGATTTTTATTTAACTCCTTTTCTCTGTTTGTTTCAATGCCTCAATTTCAGCTCTTAATTGATCACGCTACTCCATAGTACACTCATTATTTTCTTTCGCTCCTTCCACCTCTGGAAGTGGAGTCTTCTATACGTTTAGATCCATCAGAACGGGATTTTATTACTAGTTTTGAATTTGGAATTCAGGAACCGTCACCTCCCATTGTGGTCGCCATTTTGGTGTGGTTTATTTCTGATCAAATGGTATTTTGGGAAAGAGTTTCAGGAATTTAATATTTTGAGTGAGAAGTACAAAGATAAAAGAGGTGTATTCTAGCAGTAAATTTGTATAACCCTCATAAATGAAATTAGTTGGAATATTTATACTTGTTTAAAGACTTATGGGCCTTCCGGGTCAGATCATGGACTTGGGTCAAGTTTAAGAGCCCATATTTCCAAGATAGGAAATGACTAGCAAGCAGCTGAGTCACGGTGCACTTGTTTATACTGTTCGTGGGGCATGGTAATGGATATGTCAGAACAACCCTTCAGATATATTCAATTAGTCAGTCTTAAAGAATGTCGACCTCATCAATTATAACTAAGTTAAAAATCTAAAAGATCAGAGGTCGTGCAATATTACCAGCATGAATTAAGGTAAGACAAATAATCCAAAATGTTAGAAATCATGCAATAAAGACCATACAAATAATTTTATAAAAATCTTAATAAAATAAAAATAATAAGTTAAGTCTGTGATCTATTAATAAAACAACCACACACCCGAAGCCATAATAGTCGGACAGTAAAAGCCATGACTTTAATTAAGGAAATAATATCAAATGTAAAAGCCTAGTAAGATAACTTTAAACAACACAATGGTTGTTTAAACCATTAAGAAAAACACAAAACCATATAGTGAGGTATATTTGGTAAATAAAATAATATAAAAGTTATTTTGACAATATGGATAATTCATAATACAACAATTATAGTCCAACAAAAGCTTGATGAGTTAAATAAGTATGACAATAAAAACAAATAGTTGTATATTTCAATTTCTTTACAATAATCAATTACTATTCTGCCAATTTTGGTTAACGATGGTTTGTTGATATAAAAGTTTCAATTAGTGGAATCAAATTATAAATTAGGAGATAAAATAAAAGTAAAATAGTAAAAATAAGTTATATATATTTTTTGTTTAATTTGAACAAGGAGGAAATAGAAAATGTGATGGGAAATAGTTTTGCCCTTTTTAAATATTTAGTATTAATTGAATATTAGTAATTTTGGAGTACATACTAATCTTCTAAGTACATGTTCTAATTATTTTGTTTCATATTTTTTATTTAATTATATATATATATATATATATATATATATTTAAAAAGGTAATAATTTAGATGCGCTATAAGTGTTTTGGTAAATTTTATATATAGTTAACAATATTTTATATTGACAATGTTATTAATAAATATATGTTTTTTGGATAATATTTTATATTGATTAGTGCAATAAAAATTATTTTATCTAAATATATTTTTAAATAATCATTGATTTTGGTATTGTTGGATCGCTACGTTTAGACGCAACAACGATTCGATTTAAAATAAATGAGTTGGAGTTATAAACCGTGATGAAAATGAGTAATAGGAAACTAAAAAATAACAAGTAATAATAAAAGATATGTTAGTTAGTTTTAATTGTAGATTTTTATATATAAATCGTGGTACAATAAATATCTCCAAAATATATAGAGATAATAGATGATATTTATCTAACCATTAAAATATATGTGGGCGACAAACATAAAATGGAATATAAAAAAATGTGCGTAAATTATAAAGGCAACAAAAATTTATTGGGATCGATAAAATATGGAGTTATTTGCGTGCTTATTTGACCATGAGAACTGGAAGCCATATTCTCTTAGGAAAATATATCACACCTATAATAACAATTATTAAAAGTCGTTAATGGCAGAGGGCCAAAGGTCGGAATTTCCAATTTGATCCTCACATTTACGATTAAGTTAAATCCACCAAGTGCAATCCAATGAGTGTTATGACGATTTGTGGTGGATGTGAGGATATGGCATGCCAAAATAAGGCACGATAAGCAGTGTCATTAAAACCATAGATAGTAGAGACCGAGAATTAGGTATTGGGCAATATATAAGTAAATGAACAATCTAAAAATTGAGGAGTAATATTCTCAATTGTGATTTTAAAAATATATTAGGATTCTAACCGAACCATATTGTATCTAAATGGTACATGCTATGGTTGGTCTGATAATGATAAAATGAAGGCATATAGTGCATGATGTTTTAAACTTTAATTTTGCAGACTTCACTATTAAGTAGATAAATGATGGTTATGTGATTCGAGAAAACATATTTGGTAACATCATTATGATGGACGAGGTCATTAAGACTACGCACATTACAAGTAAATTTAATCATGATAAGGTGTTTGTGGGCAAAAACGCCTTACTTATTATTACTACTTAAGGAGCATGTTATCCTCTTAATGCATGATAACATCAAATGCCTCAATGTGCATCATAGTACAAGAGACAAGAGAACTGGCATCAATAGTAGTCTAGTTGATACTTGGGTGGCAGTCGTCACCGTTTTTACCCAGAGTGCAGTCACCACATATACCATCAATCCCCCTTAAGAAGGCATTGTAGGTAACATTCATAGAGGCGTTAGAGTGTATAGAGGTATGAGAGCTCTATGGGAAAGATCATGCAAGAGTGTTGCCATTGTTACTTGTGAGGTATTGTGCAGCACTTTATGTAGAGGTTGGAGAGGTAACATTTATAGAGAAGATTCCGGAACTAAGGGCTTTGTGTCTGGCCAGGCTAGGTCTTGAGGTGAGGGCCTAACTAGCAGTATATCTAGAGTGGAACATATCGAAGCTACCAAGAGATCGATTAAAGATGGAGCATCCCCAATTGTTATGACTAGAAAATAAGCGAATGAAGTTGTTACTAAGGGGATATAACAGGTTAAAACTGTTATGCTGGTTTGGGTTGTTGCATGGGAGCGTCATATGGACGATGTTCCTCAGCGATAGAAGAGTGTGTCTTTGTAAGTGAGGGGTTTTTTGTCTTTATAGTAGGTTGAGTAAAGTTTGGATGATGATGTGTGATGGGCTAGTTTGAGACTGAGATAAATTGAGATTAAATGTCGCAAGCCTTGGCCCATGAAGGTCTCTCTGGTTGAAGAACCATTTGAAGGTGTCTTCAATGTTATTTGGGTTTGGGAGAATAGAAATGGGTTTTTCAATTGTGACTTTACCATAAGACGTCAAAGAGATATGTATAACCTGGAGTTTTGTTGATATATGTTAAGCGGTTTTCATGACTTTAATGCTTGGTGACTAAAGACTTTATTTCTGGGCAATGGTATGGGATGGTTTCAAATGTTGATAAGCATATTTAACAACACTGGGGGTTTTTAAAATGACCGATATGGCAAGATTTATAGCATAATAACCTAAGGCAAGGGTATCAGCCTAGTAAGGGCGTGGAAGAGCGATGACTTGGTCCAACTTGGAGTTGAGTGGGTTGAGGTCATCCATATTGGATTCCTCTATGCTTGTGGACCGCATATCGATCAGAGACATGGTAACGTGACGAGAAGTGAGACGTTCCTCTAACAACCTTTAACCTTCCGCAAGGGTAGTCCTAATGACTTGATCCTGGATAAGATAGGACCTATGGATTCCTGGACATGTGTATGGAGGACCGCTGGTGGTGTCAAAGATGGACCAGTTGGTCTAGTCTTGAGGGACGTAAATACCGTAGGAGTTTCAATATATGCGCATGAGTTGGAGCCGTATGTGATCTTTATTAAGAGACCCAACTTTTTTGTTTTGATGTAGTTATTGTGCGTGTAGCAGATTCTTTTACGGGTGTTGTCTATGGGATCATAGAGGTTTTTAAGTTAATATGACTTTAATCTTTTCTGTTTTGGTTCTTTTTATGCGGATAATGATCTTTACATTTTTAACATAAATACAATGTTTTAAATGGTAGAGGGTTTCAAATGGATGTTGCGTTTGAGAGTAAGAAATAATTTTCATGACAACATGACAAAGAGAATTCTTGAAAATATTATGTCTGCATGAAGTAATAAATTAAGAGAGATGAGTGTGACTAGCATGCTTTACTGGGATTACATGTTATAATAAGTATGCGTGTTTTAAAAATTTTGGGACTTGTGATGCCAATAAACACCCGAAGAAGATAAAATAAAAGTTCACCACTACATGAAGTGGGATAAGTGGAGCAAGATACGATATTGGATCCATAAATGGCTTCCAAAAAAGAAACATATAAGCGATGAATCTGCCATTGTATGTGGATAATAAAAGCTTCAAAATTTTGTAAAATAAGTTAGAAAACAATATATACAAAAAAAGAAGCAATTCTCCCTATTTTCAAGCACTAAGACTCGAATATGAGAGTTTAAAAAGCAGTTTGGAGAAAGCAGTTGGTTGTTTTTGGATTTCAATGACATTTTTTGGAGAATTTTGAAAAAAAAACTAAATAAATAGACCTAATTTATCCTTTCACCAAACCTAATTCATTTCTAAACTTATTTTGTATAATCTTATACTTCCATATTTGAAACAAACCTAACTACTTTATTGGTCGTTGGACGCCTTCTACTATAGTCTTGCTGGTGTAATATATTGGTCATTGGACACCTTCTGGTCCTCCAAGTAATACATCACTAACTGAAAAATGAGAAAGTGATAAGTAGAAGAATAAAGGCTCACCTACCGTGGGAGCGGATAGGATTTTTGGCGATGTGAGGTAATTCTTAAGTGCTACAAAAGTCTCGTTACATTCCTCATTCCATGCAAACTTCTTCACACCCCAAACTACCTCGAAGCAAGAATGGATTTTATCTGATGCTCGCGATATGATGCGTGATAGTGTTGCGAGGTACCCCGTTAGGCATTGTACTTCTTTGATCTTTTGTGGGGGCTCTATATGGATCAATGCCCTTAATTGATTAGGGTCTGCTTTAATCTCTCTTTTGCTGACGACATAACCCATAAACTTACCACTATGAACTCCGAATAAATATTTCACTTGATTCAACTTGAGATTATACTTAGTGGGACAACAAAAATGTTGTTCAGTACTTCTAATTGTTACTCCACAGTATTGTTTTGACGATCATATCGTTGATATAAGCTTCCATGTGACGTCCCAACTGGTTTTTAAGATGTTGTTGACGAAGCGTTGATATCTAGAACCCGCGTTCTTTAAACCGAACGACATAGCTGTATAGTTATGTATAGCCCCCTTGCTGTCTGGAATGTAGTATGCTCGTTTGGGTGCAAGTAAATCTGGTTCTAGCCTGATTATGTGTCCATCAACGATAAATATTCGCATCTAGAGGCCGAGTCCACTAATTGATCGATACGTGGTAGCAGGAAGGCATGTTTAGAGAAAACTTGATTTAGGTCGATGAAATCGACGTACATGTGACATTTCCCTCCTTTATCTTTTACAAACACATGGTTTTCCAACCAAAGCAGATATCAAACTCGGCGTATATGCCCGACCTAAAACTGTTTGTTTACCTCATTGTTGATGGCTTCTTGATTTTTATCAATAATAATCGACATTCATCTCTGACGGTTTTAGCTCGTCTATCTATTTCTAGCTCATAGAAAATTACTGAGGAGTTTACCCTCGATACATCAATAATGCTCCATGCAAAAATATCCAGGTTTATTTTTTAATAAAATTATTAATGAACATCTAAAAATAATATCTAAATTTTTATTTATTCGTAGGTTGCCACCTTCGGCCACGAGTTTGTCATTTGTGTCTCCATGGGCATCAATTGGTTGTTCACTATCTTGACGATCATCAATTGGGTCAGGCGAAAGAGTGATGTTGTATTCTTGGTCTCGCTCCCCCTCGTCAGTTAAATTCTATCGCAGAGGCTTAGTGGGGTCGACAGCCACTCCATAACAGGTTTTGACGGTTCGTCGAATCCCTTTTATGATACCGACTAATTTACCAAGATGATACTAGATGAACTGCCTGAAGGTGTATGGAGTAGCCTCCATCCGATGCAACCATGGTCTTTAAATAATGGTGTGATAAGAGCTGGGGCGTCAAAATTATAAAAAAATGTATTGACTTCCTTTTTAGTAGCGTCGTGGCAAACTTTGACCATGAGTTCAACCTCTCCTGCACATTAGGATGATTTTCCCTCATATCTCAGGAAAGTTCACTGAGTATATCGGGTATGACGGGACCGCCAACATTCGATTATAGCTTTCCTTAAAGATTATATTAGTCAAGCTGTCTCCGACGACCAACACCCTGGTTCCCATAACTCCTCTCATGTCCAGGTTGACGGTCAAGGCGTCCTCTTGGGGTGTAAGAATCCCTTGCAGATCATGGTCGTTCAAATAGAGGTCGGCTATTTGGTCATGGTAATTATGGTAGGATGAACCCTCGACCGCATGCACTCTGTGGTCAGCCTTAGTCCTCTTCATGAATTGTTGGTCGTTGCCTGTTAAGGTTCCTCCCCTGAAATTGTAAATAACCATTATTATTTTCCCTTGTCAACCATCTTGTCTTCCCAAGGGGCCTCATCTTTTTCTGGGTGAATTTCTTCTTTCTTTTCAATTAGACAGTGACGTTCTTGCTGCTTTACAAATTGCACGAGTTGGACACTATTTATAAGTCTTTGAATCTTCTTCTTTAACTATTAGCATTCATTCATCCAATGACCGTGGTCATTTTGATAAGAACATAAATTCTTTCTCGAACTCTGGTGACTAGGGGCACTCATAGTGTATAGAGTCATACATCGAGTCCTTCCCTTGGTTCTGTCGTAGATAACCGAAATCATCTCGGTTAGTAGAGTAAAATGTTGTGTTGGGTTCTCGTAGAGGGTCATTTGACAATTACTTGTGTCTCGCGCTTTGTCACGGCGAGACCTTTCTTCCACCTTCTTTTTTTCGTATGATCCTTTTTTCGTATCTGGTTGGACTCTGTATATGAGTCCATTTTTGTTGCATCGTCGACCCAAATGAACTGGTCTGTTTGGGTTAGGAAGTAATCCATTTTTTAATTTTGAAAACGGACAAGGTCAGTGTATAGCTCCCTCATACGATCATCCATTGACTCTTCTAAGTCTGGAAAGAAATTCATAGCATGGACAAAATTCTTGAGATAGCTTTTCAACATCTCGCCTCTTCTTTGATAGAGGTCCATAATTGAATCACTCTCACGTCGGGACTCTTTATTGCCGACAAACCTGTCTCTAAAAGTGACCTAGAGGTATGCAAAATCATGTATGGATCTGTTAGGTAAGCCACTAAACTAGTCAATTGCATTACCTTTAAAAGTCATGGAGAGGGCACAATAGAGCATGGTGTCATCTGGGTTGAAAATCATCATCATGTTCATGAGCTGCTCCAAATACCTTTTTGGCTCTCCCGTGCCATCGTAGGCTTCCATACGCAATAGATTAAAATTTCTGGGGAGATCATTTTCAAGGATCTTCTCTATGCACAAATATTCTTTGAGAATGTAGGCAGTCGTTTTAGGGCGGACTTGGTTGTATTGTTGGATTTCATTTTCCTTGGACCTTTTGGGAGCCGCTTGTTTGACCTCATGGTCCGGTTCCCGCTTTTTGGATCGTTTTTTGCCGCTTCTCTCGCTCTCTTTTTTACCAGACTCCTCACGCTTAGAAGATTTGTCTCCTCGATGTACCTGACTAGCCTCGACTCCTGAACGACGCCTCTGATAGCTACCTCATGACACCTTAGTTGTAAATGTGCGGAAGGCATCATTCATCTCTGCCATAGTCGTTTTGGTAACCCGATCATTGGTTTCCTGGTCCTGAGTGGCCTTTTGTTGTTCTTGTTGCATATCCCTTATCTGTTTTTCAAACCGTCCGCTGGGTTATTGGCTTTACCGGTGGGCTCTATCTAATCTGCGGCACCGACCACTGCTAACTGAGTGATTTATGGGTCGATTGTTGTAAGGCACTGACCACCCTCTGCTTGCCTTTCAGTGATGTTTGCATTCTGGTTATCCTGATGGACTGTGTCGGAGACTGGAATATGAGTCTGCCCACCGATTTGATCTGAAACGGGCGTTCGATTTTTCTACAACAGGATTTCTCTCTGAGGCCTCCATTTCAATCCCGAATATGTTACTATCATTGGTTTACAACTTTTTCATTTTTTTACAATGTTCTCACATATGGCATCAAATTCGTTAAAGGAAAATCCTACAAATATAAGCCAAATAATATTTTATTTATCCAAGAAGAAAAATAAATGTTTTACATAATCACAATTATATTTATACAATATACTGTGTGATTTATTTCTCTCACTAAGTACATAATTTCACTAATTATGATCGTTGACCTATATTTATGGCCATTACTTCAGTCGTGGTCATGAGTTTCTTTCAATGACTCTTGACTCTCTTTGACGATCTTTATTGTGTGTTGGTAACGATTGCGTCAAGTGGGAATCGGTGACTGGCAGTACTTCTTTCGTGGGCCTCGACCTGATCATGTCGGTCTTTCCATGTGGCCTCTGCTCGGTCAAGTTACCTCTTTAACAAGCCTCGATTGGAATACGTTGGTCTTTCCATGTGACCTCTGCTCGGTCAGGTTAAGCTATTCGTGCCAGTTCTATGACTTTGTAAACGCATAGTCTGGTTGTTTGGTTAAGAACGAAGATGTTAAGATTTTAACACCTTTAAGATTTTTAGTCTCATGACCACCACGGTCATATCTTGTGAGTTATCCTCAGTTTAATCCTCGATAACACTATTTGTACACTACTTGTATGTGATCTCGATATATCGCGGGATTCCCTCAGTGTTGTGTTGTTATACCAATGTTTTTAAGGGCCCATACCGTTTGGTTTATTGCTTTATAACTTCATCTTAGCCAACAAAACCTCATCCGATAATGCTAACCTTATAAAAAAATCAATGGTTGTTTTTGGAATCCAATAATATATTTTTAGAAGTTTAAAAACATTATAAAAAAAACTTAGTGACGTAGATTATTTTTTATTGAGGGTAATT
Source organism: Limnanthes douglasii subsp. nivea (assembly GCA_036936605.1). Lineage (NCBI taxonomy): Eukaryota > Viridiplantae > Streptophyta > Magnoliopsida > Brassicales > Limnanthaceae > Limnanthes > Limnanthes douglasii. The sequence continues at coordinate 312,772,708 of JAUPFV010000001.1, forward strand.
TCGTTAGGCGTTTTGGAGAATTTCAATGGTATTAAATGTTTGGGTGTTTTGTAGTGAGAGGTTTGAGCTGCCTGGTTGTATTAAATGTTCATTACCCTCATTAATGAAAGTGGTTGGGTATTTATACCCTTAATTATTGACCCATGGGCTTTCGGGTCAAGTTGCAAAACCGGGTCGTGTTTAAAGACCCATTAGTTTTTTTAAGTAGATTAGCACCTAGCTTAGTCAAAAGGTGTTTAGTGTTTTAGTACTTTTGTCCAGTCCGGATAGTTCAGTGGGCACCTATTGTCCGAATTACCCTGTCCGGTTTTCTCAGTGAGCAGTGGTGAATAATTCTGGACTCTTCAATAGCCCCTTTTTTAGGTTTCGTGAAAGATCTTTGGCATGACTAAAAAACTCATTTAGCCAATGAAAACATTCTCCGGATCACTCATGTATTTAGTTCAGGGTTTATCCGGACATAGTTCTTCTCAGAATTCCAAGAGTTTTGCTTTGGATCGTGGGACACGTGTAACGTTTTAATTCGTTCTACCAGCTGTTTTCTTCCTAGAACAGCGCTCCCACTAAGCCCAAAAAGCAACTCCTGTATTTAATGTTTCTTACGTCAGCGTTGCCTTTAATCATTACCTTAGTCTCTTCGTTTTCTACTAGGTATAAGTAACTTTTGCCTCACTAGTACTTTCTTTTACTGTTTCACCATCTTCATAATTTTTGTAATTTCTTATTCTCAGAGATTTTTACCTCTTCTCTCAAAACCTTTCTTGGGTATTTTATGTTCACAGCGAGAAACGCTCTCGTGAAAGGTGGTTGGCTAAATCTTTCGGAACTAGAAAAAGCACAAAAAGTTGAACGTGGGAGACGAATCGCTGCCGGTCTTCCAGTCTCTCCAATCAGTAAACCTGACACACCATCTTCAGAAGCTGATCGAGGATCATCCTCTGTCAAAAGTACAAAACCCATGCATTTGTTCCAACCCACTCTCTCGCCAATCCCTTCAGGCTCCTCGGTTCAGGAGTCTCAGCCTTCTACCGTGCAAGAAAAAGCAGTATCAAGTGCTAGAAATCCCTCTCCGTTCATTGCTATGGGGTCAGATATCTAGAAATCTCCAGAGAAGTCTAACCCTCGTCGGACAACGCGTTTAGTAAAAGGTCAAGCAACCGATTCCCAAACCAAGTCTTCCAAAACAGGTCCCTCCAAGTCTGGAGCCAAAGATAAAGCCTCCGGATCGGAGGTATCAATTAGAGCCCCAAGAGACAAACCCTCCGGACCCGAGGCCACCGAAACCAGCTCTCATACTAAGTCCTTCGGAGCTGAGCCCCAGCCGGACACCAGACCCTTAAGAGAGGCTGATGCTCAACCGTCCAGACAACCTACTGAGCCACCAACTAGCACTCTCCCATCAAAAAAGGCTGATAAACCTTCCATAGTGATGGAAGAGGTGATGGAGGATAGTGTTGAAGAGGCTCCATTTGAGACTGAAGCTTCCGGGCAGACTGGAGATGCTGCCTCCAATAAAAAGGGGAAAGACAAGGAGAAAGTCTGTATGAACCATCAGGATCGGCCAGAGAGTCTGGAAGCCAAGGTGGGACCTTGCTTCCACAAGGTCAACGTGAAGTATCTGCTGGCCATGCAGAATATCAATTATGTATATGCTCACACTGCTGAATTACGACGGATCCGGACCAAGTGGGGGATCCCTAAATCTGTTAAGGTGAGGATACCCGTCACACCGGAGACTCTGATGGACTGCAAGCTTAGCGAAATTGTCATCTATACTGAGCTGTTCAACTGGGGGCTCAGATTCCCCTTGGATCCAGAAATAGTCAGGTACTTCCACCTAATTAAACTCTGTCCAATCAAACTGAGTCCTAATGCTTGGTATACTCTCATTTCCTGCATTATGGCGTCAAGGTTGTCCGGTATACCTTTTCGAATGGAGCAGTTTGCTGCAGTGGCCAGTCTTTGTAAGAACCACCATATCCCATTCTACCACTTCAACAAGGGAGATGACTTTAAAGTGGTGGATGACCTGTTTGAGTCAGAGAAAAACTGGAAGACCCAGTTCATGTTCATTAGCGGGGTGTGGGAGAATGGGAGGAAAAAAACTAGTGTCAATCCTAGCATGCTCACCAGCAGGTGGAAAAGCTCAGGTAAGTATTTTACTTTGTTTGTCTTCTTATTTTGCAACAAAAAAACGTATCACTGAATGGTCTTTCCTTTTATGCTAGTATTGCCGAAGGAGTTCTCCGATTACTTGGAGGAGGGGTAGACTACGTGTGCCAAATTAAACACTTGGGCTGCTGAGTGTTGGGGGAATGCTTTCTACAACTGCTTTACTTGGTGAGATCCCACCTATGGAACACAACAGGCCGGAGAGACCTCACCTGGAAGGAGTTGACTACACCACCTCTCCCGATCGTTATTCTTACAAGAACGAAAGTGAAAGACGGTAAATTGACCTTGCCTTCCAGAGCCAAAGCCCCAAGTAAAATGAAAGGGAAGAAAGGCAAGAAGAAGAAGGTTGCAGTAGAGGCCGTTTGGGGTGCTGCAGAAGAGGTTGCTCCGGAGGGCCAAGGAGAACGGGTCCAGAGAGGGATTGGTGCTGCTTAACTTAAAGTAGCTGAGGACGAGTCCATTAAGGAGGCAGGTGAACCCCAAAGCCAACCAAAGCCTCATAAAAAGGACCGGGAAAGGGGAGTTAGTAGCGACGAGAAGGTTGCTAAGAAGAAGAAGGTCTCCTTAGGAGATGAAATCATCCTCCGCCCTTCGGAGTCTTTACCTTCGGTCGATCCAACTGACCCCACTTTGGCAGAACAAATCCCCACTGATCTACATACCGGAGAGGGTACCGGAGGGGATATTAATATTGATAGGGTTGATATCAGTGGTATTCAGAACATTGGTCTCTATTCTGGAGAGTTTGAGAAAGACGACTTTGTTGGCCCCTACCTTCCTCCAAGCTCCTCCAACATGGTAACTTTCAATGGCAAGCCCTTTACCGTCTCCGGGGAACATGAAGTGGTGACCCACTCTCTCCTGGCCCAGATTCAGCCAGTACTCAACTTGGAAAAGCAAGTAAAGAATCAAGCTGCCCTCACCGACACCCTCAAAGCATACAAAGAAACATTATCAACAGACCTTCTTAACGCCAACCAAAGTGTTGAGGCCTTGAAGAAGGACCTTGAGGAATTGAGGAAGGAGAAAAAAGATCTGGCAGTCAAGGTGGTCACTTCGGAGACAGCTAACACAGAGCTCCAAACAAAATGCTTCGGATTGGAAAAGGATCTTTCCAACTTAAGGGGATACATGAAGACCACGGATGGTACTATCCAAACCTTGTCCACTGCTAAGACTTCTCTCGAAAAAGCTGTGTCCAGGGTCACCAAGGAGAAAGCGGATTTGGTGAAAGATTAGGCAACAAAAATCCAGGCCAAGATCGATGAGTATAGCAATAAGGTGATAGACTCCCTGGAGGTAAGAGATGCAGAGGTCAAATCTGACATGATACTTCTTGTGTACCAGAAATTTCTGAAGCGAACCCTTGGAGATTTATGGAGGTATGTGGAGTTTGAGGACCTCCCGTTTTATACTATGGCGGAAGGTGATCGACATGGCTATAGTAGTGGAATAGAATCCTCTACTGATGAGGAGGAAGGAACCAGGGAGAGTTCCAGTGATGTATCCAAAGATCCCAAGAAGAAAGACAATGTAGGAACATCGAAGGGGAGTTAGCCCTGATACTTTAACTTTTGTTTTGTTTTTCTTATCCTTATGAGATACTAAAGTCCTTGGAAGGCCAAGGCATTCTTGTAGCTGTGTGCGGTTTGAGTCCGGTTAAGGCTTTCTTTAAACTCAAAGTCCTTGGATGGCCAAGGCATATTTTGTGTTTTAATATTATCATCCGGTTTTAGCCTGATAGGTTTACTTTGCTAAATTTTTGCTCTGCTTCATATTTGTTAAATTTCAGTGGCTGATGTTTAAAGAGCCCTTATTTGTTTTACAAGTATTTAAGATGAGAGTGTTTAAAATCTCCGATGGAAAATGTTAAATGGTCATCATTCCACCAGATTAATCCGATCTGCGAAAGATCCTTAGAAGATTTTTAAGAAACTGTAAATCAAAACACTCTGAATGTTTTAAAAAGGCATCAAATTTTATTGAAAAACCCGGACACCTCATTAAAACCTCCCCGTGCCACCAGGGTAGGAAAGGTATACCCCCTAATATTTACATGGACTTTAAACAAGTAAATATTTATACGACTTTTATTCCAGATACAACCGGAGGTGTTCAATATTCCAGCGGTGGTTTAAGATTCTTCCATCTTTGTCTTGAAGTCTGTATGTCCCAGGCTTAATTTTTTTGGAGACCTCATAGGGCCCTTCCCAATTTGGAGCTAGCTTGCCGAACTGCTTCTCCTTAGTATGTAAGAAGACTTTTCTCAATACTTTGTCCTCCAGTCGAAAATCCCTTCTTTTGATCTTGGAAGCAAACCCGCTTCTCATCAAACCTTGATAATGGGTGGCTCTAAGATGAGATTTAACTCTTTTTTCTTTTATTAAGTCCAATTGACTTCTGACTGCCACTTCATTAGCCTGTTCGAAAAAATTGTAAACTCTGTATTATGGAAGAGTTGCTTCTACAAGAGCAATTTCATCCATCCCATATACCAAGGCAAAAAGAGATTCTTATGTAACAGCTCCAGGAGTAGTCTGGTATGCCCATAATACTTCTTGTAAATAGCTTGGCCACTTTCCAGCAGTCCTTTCTAAATTCTTTTTGAGACCGGACAGAATGGTTATGTTTGCCACTTCAACTTGTCCATTTTCTTGTGGATGGAAAGGAGAAGAGAAACAATGATGGATGCCCCTAGAGGCACATAAACTCTCCATATCCTTATTATCAAATTGTGGCCCATTATCTGTGGTTACCTTTTGTGGAACCCCAAATCTGCAACATATGTTAGACAGGATAAATTTTATAACAGCTTTCGAAGTAGTTCCTGCCAGGGGCTGCTTCTATCCACTTGGAAAAATAATCAATGGCCACAATAATAGTTCTGCACCCTTCGGATGCCATCGGTAGAGGCCCTACTAAATCCAGTCCCCAACGAGCAAAGGGCACTGGCTCAGAAATTGACTCTAGTGGGACAGTTGGGGTATGAATTTCATTACCATACCTTTGGCATGGGTCACATTTCCTTACTAATTCCTTAGCATCTGCCATTATGGATGGCCAGTAGTATCCGGCTAACAAAACCCTTCGGGTTAAAGATCTCTAGCCACAGTGTGTTGATCCTTTACCATCATGTAGTTCAGATAACACTATTTGGGACTCTTCACCCCCCCAAACAATGCAAGAGAGTTCTACTAAAAGACTTATTGTAAAGGATGTCTCTTATGATTAAAAAACCACGAGCCATATACTTCATTTTCCTTGCTAGTGCTTTTTCCGGGGGCAAAATGCCATCCAAAATGTATTGAAGAAGAGGATACCTCCAGTCTTTAGGTTGAACCACTTGTATACTTAAACTTTCCTCCTCTTCCTTGCCCTGATTGGGTTGAATGGATGGGCATTCTTGCACATGAATCCATGGGTAGGACTTAGAGTATGTTATGGTTGCCAAAGAGTCTCCTAGTGTGTTCTCCGATCTGGGTATGTGCTTATAGCTAACACAGTTGAAGTTGGTTGCTACTTCTTTAAGGATGAACAAGTACTTAATCAATTGCTCCTTCTTTGCCTCAGATTAACCTTGGGCCTGATGGACAAGAAGTTGAGACACTCATTAACCTGACTCTTTTAGCCCCACATAGAAAGGATAATTTCAAACCAGCTATAGCAGCTTCATACTCTGACTCATTATTAGAAGCCCTAAAAGAAAAACATATAGCCTGGTATAACATATCGCCATACGGATAGGTTAAACATATCCCCGCACCACAACCCATGGTACTTGAACCATCATTTGTTCGGACAACCCATACCTTTTTAGTTTTTTCATCTGCAGCTTGCTTGGTACTTCTGTCTGAATGGAATTCAACCAAGAAATCAGCAACAGGTTGAGCCTTGGTTGCAGTCTGAGGGGCGAAATCAATATCATAATCACCCAATTATACTGACCACTTGGTCATCCTGCTTGATATGTCTGCCTTCTGAAGAACATTTTTCAATGGAAAAGACGTACGGACGACAATGGAATGAGACTGAAAATAGGGCCTCATTTTCCTGGCAGCAATCACCAAAGCTAGTGCTAGTTTTTCAAGTTTTAAGTACCTTTTTCAGCATCCATCAGGCTCTTGAAGATGTAGTATACCAGACGAGGATAACTGTCCACCTCCCTTACTAGTACCGCACTTATAGCACATTCAGACACTGCTAAATATATGTACAATGTTTCTCCATCAATATGTTTGTAGAGAGTCTTGGGGGAAGATAAATGCTTTTTTATTCCATTGAACACTTGGTCGCACTGTGGAGACCAGTTAAAGTCTTTAGCACCCTTTAAAGTCTAGAAAAATGGGGCACACCTATCCGAAGACCTTGACATAAAATGATTTAGAGGAGCCAACCTTTCCGTCAATATTTGCACTTCTTTAATATTCCGAGGAGGATCCATCTGTAATAAGGCATTAAGTTGGTCTGGATCAGGCTGTATCCCTTTCTCACTTATCACATACCCCAAAACTTTCCCAGACTGTACTCCAAAAACACATTTTTCAGGATTTAACTTTAAATTAACTTTTACCAAGTTCGCAAAAGTTTCTTGAAGATCTCCCAAGTGTAATTCTTCTTCCACACTCTTTACCATCATGTTATCAATATATACTTCCATATTTCTCCCAATTTGATCAGTGAATGCTTTATTCATCAACCTCTAATAGGTAGCCCCAGCATTCTTCAACCCAAAAGGAATCACCTTGTATCAATAGAGTCCCCTATCTATAACAAAAGTAGTATGTTCCTGGTCCTTCGGATCCACTTGTATCTGATTATAACCGGAGAAGGAATCCATGAAGGACAACAACTTGTTCCCAGATGTGGAGTCTACCAACTGATCTATCCGGCGAACTGGATACAGATGTTTTGGGCAAGCCCTGTTGAGGTCAGTAAAGTCGATACACATTCGCCATTTCCCATTTTTCTTTTTCACTAATACTGGATTGGCTGTCCATAAAGGATATTGAGATTCTTTTATGTGCCCCATTTTGGTGAGCCGGTCAACTTCTTGAACCATGATATTAGCTTTTTCTTTAGTGAAGGCTCTTCTTTTTTGTACAATGGGTGTTACATCCCTCCGGATGGATAATTGGTGTGAGATAACATTCGCAGGTACTCCGGTTACATCAACATTACACCAAGCAAAAACATGTTGGTGGTTTGCCAAAAAGGACAACACTTTGCTTTTTAATTCTGATGTCATCTTAGATCCAACTTTGACATTTCTTCCTTCAGCCGGAGAGTGGGTTTCAACCTCTTCAATCGGAATCAAAACACCAGGGGTCTCTCTGGGGTCATCAATTTCACCCTCACCTCCAGAGGGCCCAACCAACTGCTAATCTTCGTTTACCCGGACTGTCCCCAAAGTTTTAGGGGCAAGCGCAGTTGCATAGCATTCCCTTGCTATCTTTTGGCTACTCCGGACAACTCCCACTTGTCCTTGAACAAAATATTTTAAACATTGGTGAACTGTTGATGCCGCAACATGCATCCTGGAGAGCCAAGACCTTCCTAAGATCGCATTGTAACATGTGGGACAATCTACCACAACGATAAGTACCCTGACCATTTTCTTGAAAGGGCCCTTGCCCAACAAAACCTCCTCCTCAAACTCCCCGACCACGTCTGCAGAGCTTCCAGTGAAACCCACAATGGACCTGTTCAAATGTTGAATCACTGTTGGATTCTTCATCTGTTTATAGGAACTTAAAAAGAGGATATTGGCTGAGCTGCCAGTGTCAACCAAAATTCTCCTAATGTCATTGCCCCTAATTGATTCTCCTATCACCACAACATCTTCATGAGGACCAGCTATGTCCCTCAAGTCATCTTCATCAAAAATAATGAAGGGAAACGTAATTTGGGATTGATAGGAGGACATGTCTCCCTCTAACTAAGTAGCTAGAGTGTGAACATGCCTCTTTCTTGAAGAAGGAGTGGGTGTAGTCATTGTGTCTCCCCTGAATATGGTTAGTGACTCAAAAAAGCTTATGAGCCCAGACACCGTCTTGGTGTGCTCTGTTATAACACCCACCTTATTACAGGCTGGATCAGGATCCAAATACTATGATTCTACATCAAATCTTTCAATAATCACCATGGCCCCGTCCGGAGCCGACGTCCCTGCATTGTTTGTTGGGCCGGTTCGATGAGCATTATCAGGCCTATTCCCACTTCTTCTCTTGATATAGGTGCCTAATTTTCCTCTTTCAATCAGATTCTGCACCTCTTGTCTCAAAGCAATGCAATCTTCTGTGTTATGGCCAATATCATGATGATATTGACAGAAACAAGTATTACGACTTTCCCTAGGAGATTGAAGCGCTGTCGGCTTCCTAAAATGCACCTCATCTTTTGTTTTGTCATAGATGGTTGCCACATTCTCTTTCAACTCAGCAAACCACTCAGGTTGGACCCAAGGTCCTCGTTTATTTCTGGACTGCTGGAGCTGGGTGAGATTGAGCCTTGGCCCTATTGGGACCCTGTCTGACTTCCTTAGCCTTGTATCCGGACTGATTCTGGTTTGGTGCAGCTAGGGCAGATCTCACTTGCCTGTGCACCCTAGTCTTTTTCGTTTCATATACATTGATTTTCTTTCCCACCTGGTTCAGTAAACCGCCCCACGTCATGGCCTTCTTCCTTGTTACCGAATCGGCCAGGTTCCCAAGGTTCAAACCCTGTCTTAGAGAAGTTATTGCTACTTGTTCAAAGCAATCAGTTAAACTATTCTTTTTGTTCACGAACCGACTTATATAGTCTTTCAACGATTCATTTGGCTCTTGGGCACAATGGATAATAGTGTCTTCATTTCCCTCCACCTCCTTACTTCCAACAAACTGCCTCCGGAAGGCCACCAAAAACGTATCAAAGTTCTTGATGCACCCTTGTGGTAGGCTATTGTACCATTTCAGAGCACTCCCCGTAAAAGATTGAGAGAAGGCTCTGCAGAGCACCTTGTCATCATCGTCAAAATTCATCATAAAATTTTTAAACTCTTCTAGATGATTATCTGGATCCTTGCTCCCATCATACTTTTCCATCTTAGTGTTGTCAAACCTCTTAGGAACGTTTCCGGACAGTATTTTGGAGGACAATGGAGATTGTCTCCAATTTCGGCTACGACTAAACACAGTGTCTTCATTAGGTGTTGCAAAAATACTTGGCTCATCATGGAAAGCAAAGGGATCCATCAGCAGCTGATCCACATGCCTCCGGCTATGGCTGTGAGATGACCCTTTTCCCAGATGCCTTTTCAACCTTCCATGCCTGTCCCTCTTTCTTGAATACTTTTTAACCAACTTTTGTTTTTTCTTGGATCTGCCCTCATCACTAATGGATGACGTGGACTCCTCAAGACCATCCTCATTCTAGGAGCTGCAAAAGGACTCAGAATCTAAGCTCTCCACCGGTTTAGACTGGTGAGACTTTTTGGAGCTGACATGGGTCTTTTTAGCACTCAAATGAGTTTTTGCTGATGGGTAATTCTCCCTTAGATTGTCAGTATGGTGAATGACTGACACTTTCAGTTTTTCTTTCAATCCTAACTCCGCCTTTTTAGCAGCTCTCAAGGCCTCTATATCAGTTTTCAATATGTCTCATTCTTTGATTGTGTTCTCATCGTTCTCACCCACTTCTATCAAAGGTGGTGGCACTGCTTGCTCGTCCGAATTCATCCGAACTGATTTTTCTTGTTGGTTTTGAATGCTAGATTCAGACACCTTATTCTCCCACTGTGGTCGCCAATTTGATGTAGATTATTTTTTATTGAGGGTAACTTCGTCAGGTGTTTGGGGGAATTTCAATGGTATTAAATGTTTGGGTGTTTTGTAGTGAGAGATTTGAGCTGCCTGGTTGTATTAAATGTTCATTACCCTCATTAATGAAAGTGGTTGGGTATTTATACCCTTAATTATTGACCCATGGGCTTTCGGGTCAAGTTGCAAAACCGGGTCGTGTTTAAAGACCCATTAGTTTTTTTAAGTAGATTTGTACCTAGCTTAGTCAAAAGGTGTTTAGTGTTTTAGTACTTTTGTCCTCTCTGGATAGTTTAGTGGGCACCATTGTACGAATTACCCTTGTCCGCTTTTCTCAGTGAGCAGTGGTGAATAATTCTAGACTTATCACTTAGTATCTCCTTTCATGAACCTAATTAATTTCTAAACTTGTTTTGTATAATCTTATACTTCCATATCTATTTAAACTATATACATATTATTATATGACAACCCCAAATTTTGAAACCAACCTAACTACTTTATCATATTATATAATAATAATAATAATAATAATAATTGGTGTGGTTTATTTCTTTTTTAGGGTAATTTAGTAAAGTGTTTTGGGAATTTAATGTTTAAGGTAGAGTGTAGTGAGATAATTAAGCTGGGTGCTTGTATTAAATTTTGATCACCCTCATTAATGAAAGTGGAGTCGGGTCAAGTTTAAGAAGTCATTAGCCCAAGATGTGAAATGACCAGCACCTAGCTTAGTCATACTCCATTACATTTGTCCTGTTTGGTTTTTTATTGTAGTGGTTTGGTCCGAACAGCCCTCCGGATAAAAGCAAGTTATAGTGCATAAAATATTCGACCTCATCAGTAGCAAATTTACGTCTTGCAAAGAATCTTTGGAAGAGCTAAGTTTTAAGAATCAAAACCAACTATTTTTTATCTGTTTCTGTGTCTGAATCGAATATTTTATCTTCCTTTGTGAAGAATTTCAAGAGTCAATTTGTCCGGAATTTGGTAGAACTGATTTTACAGTTTAGAATTCCAAGAGTCTTTTTTCAACGTGGGAAACGTGTCAAGCTCTGGTTTAACCTCCGATTCATTTTTATCCTAGATTCTCGTACCTACTAGGCTAGAAAGTTACCTAGGTTTTAACCCTCATACTTTGTAGCCCTTAATCATTGCTTTGATCGTTCTATCTTCTCCTAGGTAACTTCCAATTTTCACAGTTATATTAAGCTATTCTACTGTTTTATTGTCTTCACAAACACAATACATTTCTAAAGAGAGAAAGCTTCGTGATATTTTTTCAAGTCTGAATTGGAAAAGGAAAGAAAAGTTGCAAGAGACGAGAGGATCGCAACTGGTCTTCTTGTATCTCCTGTTGAAGGAATCAATCAATCACAAACAAACACAGACCAAAGGTCATCGTCATCAAAGACATCTAAGGTCAGAAAACTTCCTTTTGTCCCAACTCTTTCTCCTATTCAATCAGGATCCTCTATTTAAGAATCTCAGAACCCTCTCCCTAAAGAGAAGGTCGTTTCCCGTGTTAGGATGCCTTCACCCTTTATTTTCATGGGTTCAGACGATGAGAAGTCCCCTAAGAAGCATACCCCTCGCTGAATAACTCGCCAATCCAAGGCTAAGTCCACTCCTACCTCTTCGAAATACACTAATTCGAAGACCGTAAAGCCTTTTCCATAACCCAAACAATCCGATAGCAGCCCCTGACAAAAGCCAAGACATCCAAACTATCCAGGATCCCACTACCAATAGAGCAATTTGCTGTTGTGGCGAATTTGTGCAAGAATCATCACATTTCCTTTTACCATTATAATATGGAGAATGATTACAAGGTAGTGAATGACCTTCTAGATTCAGAAAATCCATGGAGGATACAGTTCCTATCCATTAGCGGAGCCTGGCAGAATGGGAAAAAGATCAAAGTTGACTCTAACCCAAGCCAACTGAGCAGTCGCTGGAAGAGCATAGGGTGAGTTTTATTCATGTTTCCTTTAATCTTTCAAATACTAGGTGGTTACTCCTGACTGATTTGTATCTCTGTTTAGTTTTTACGAAGAAGTTCTTGGACTATGTAGAGGTAAGTCAAGACACTTGCGCCAAGCTAAATGCTTGGGCCTTGGAGAAATGGGAGAATGGTTTCCACATATGTTTCACCTCAGGGAACTTTCAGAGGTCTCATTAGTGGAATACCATAGGGAGAAGAGACCTCTCCTAGGAAGAACTGACCACACATCCTCCTGCAGACGTTATTCCAAGAAGAACTGAGGGTCAAATCCCATAGTCATCTGGGCAAGATGAAGAACAAAAGAAAAAAGAAAACCACAACTAACCCACCTCAGGCACAATCGAATGGACTGGTTTGTAGAATCAATGAGGGATTTATGTTGTTCTGCTAGAGGCAGTTGAAGTTACTATCAAGGAGGCTGGTGGATCGGACAACCCACCAAAGATTACGAAGAAAGACAAGAAACGTAAAGCAAGTAGTGATGAAAAGGCTTCAAAGAATAAAAAAATCACTCTGGGATCAGAGATAATTCTACGTCTTTCCGAAATTCCTCCTTCGGCTCCTGTTAATCCCACTTTATAAGAAAAAATTCCAGCCAACCTTTATTCCAAACATACCACTGCTGATGGAGAGGTAAATCTTGATGTCTTCCATAACATTAACATATATTTTTAATGAATTGGACAAGGATGACTTTGCGGGGCCTTATCGTCCTTCCAATTCATCCAATGTTGTGACCCATAATGGTGAGACTTACATGAAATCAAGTGAGGAAGACACCTTGACTCATGCCCTCTTAGGGTGCATCCGTCCGTGGTTAATCTGGAGAGACTAGTGAGGGATCAAACAACTATCATAAACTCCCTGACTACAGAGAAACAGAGCTTGACTAATAGCCTCTCTATTGTTCAACAAAGCATAGAATCTCTGAAGAAAGAGAAAGAAGATTTGGCTGCCAAACTGCTCAAGTCAGAAGAGGCTCAAGGAAATCTCCAGACCAAGTATTCCGGACTGGAAACTTCTTCTTCCGATGAGATCAAAGCTTTGGAAGGGCAACTAGAGGCTAAAGACAAAATTATCAAGACTCTATCTGAGGACAAGGCCAGGTTTGAGGATGTTGTTAAGAAGAAAACATAGGAGAATATAACTCTAGTACAAAAACAAGTTAAAGAGATATTTTCTGGAAGAAATATGCATCTTGAGTGGTAGATACATTGGAGAAAGAGATGATGGCATCAAATCTGATATGGTCTTACTAGTTTTATGAGACCTTTCCTAAGAGGACTCTTGGTACTTTGTGGAAATTTGTGGAATACGATGACCTCCCTTTTCATACGATGGTTGATGGTGACAAGAACAACTATTCAAGTGGGGAATATTCTGAGGAGAACAAATTAGTTGATGAGAGTTTAAGTGCCGAACTGAAAAGTCCGAAAAAAGATGGTAGTGAAGAAAAAACCTAAAGGAACAAGCCCTAAGGTTGTATTATTATGATGTATATTTTTTGTTTGAAAAACTAAAGTCCTTGGATGGCCAAGTCATTTTGTTTCATTGTTTGTTTAATTTTCATTCCTTAAAACTTAAAGTCCTTGAATGGTCAATGCATCTCTGAATGATGGATCGTTCTTAGTCTGATTAGAATTTAATATCATATTTCCCTTTGTTTGAATTTTGTTTAACTCTTTATGGTCAATGTTTAGATAGCCTTCAATATTTCAGAGGTGTTAAGTAATAGTATTAAATACCTTCAACGACATGTGTTTAATAAATATGACCAAGTGTTTAATATGTCTGATCAACTCAAAGATATTTGAGAGCCGGGGTGTTTAATAAGCATTTAATATCTGACCACCTTTCACTATGGCTAAGTAAAAAAAAAATTGCACCAGAATTTTGAAGAAGGCATAAGATATTATTGAAAAGCTCGGAAACCTCGTTAAAACCTCCATGCGCTACCATGGTAGGAAAGAATATGCCCCATAATATTTATATTAATACTTAAAAAGTAAATATTTACAAGAGAGGTTTATTCTAAGTATAACCTAGGATGTTCAACGTTCCATGGGTGTTTTAGTGCCCTCCATTTCTTGTCTTAGAGCCTGTATATTCCTGGTTTAACTTTCCCACACACCCTATTAGGGTCTTCCCAATTCGGAGTTAGCTTACCGAACTGTTTTTCCTTGGTGTGTAAAAAACCTTTTCTTAAGACTTTGTCCCCCAACTGAAAATTTCTTCTTTTAATTTTGGAGTCAAATCTGCTCCTCATTAAACCCTGGTAATGCGTCGTCCTCAAATGCGCTTTAACTTTTCTTTCTTCAATCAAATTCAACTGATTCTTGACTGCTACAGCATTAGCATGTTCAAAATAGTTTTCGACTTTACGAGATGGCAAAGTAGCTTCTGATGAGCTCGGATATTACAATCACAACCAACCCATTAATCCGAACAGGGGTAATTCGACCATATCACGCCACAATAAATCCAAACAAGACAAACGTAAATAACTTTTGACTAAGCTATTTGTTAATGTACTTAAAACCTAATGAGTCTTTGAATTCGATCCAGATTCACAACCCGACCCGCTAAGCCCATGGGTCAATAATTAAGGTGTAAATACCCCAACCACTCTCATTAATGAGGGTGATCAGAATTTAATACTAGCAGGCTGCTTAATTATCTCACTACTTCTCACACTAAACACAAAACACCTCAAACTTATTAAAATATTTTACAAAACTACCCTCGGCCCAAAATAAACCATACCAAATTGGCGACTATAGTGGGAGCACGACGGTGCCTGAATTTTATATTCAAAGCTAGTGAGAAAAACTGTTCGGATCGATCCGAATGATCAATGTACTCCACCTCCTGAGGTGGATACAGTAAAGTAAAATAAGGAATACACTGTTGAGGAGCGAGATCAGATGAGGACACAGATAGAGGCACTAAGGGCCATAAAACAAGCAGAGAAAGGTATCAAGGAGAAATATGGAGCATAATTTCTTCACCATACTGAAAATCCTGGGGAGAATGAGCCATCACTAAAGACTCATCTCAGTTCAAAAAATATACATCGGTCTAAGTCTGTTGAAAGTTCTGGGTCTGAGTCCTCCAGTAGCTCTTCGAATGAGGCTGGGCTTGAAGAATCTTTGTCATCAAGCAGTGAAGAGGGGAGATCTAGAAAAAAGATAAAATTAACCAAAAAGCACTCAAGAAAGAGGGATAGGCATGGTAGGCTTAAAAGGAATCTAGACAAAGGATCGTCTCATAGGCATGTTGATCAGTTGCTGATAGATCCTTTTGCTTTTCAGTCAGAACCAGGTATTTTTGCAACTCCTAATGAAGATAGAGTCTTTAGTCGCAATAAAAACTGGAGGCAGTCACCTTTGTTCACAAAAATATTGCCCGGACACCTTCCTAAAAGGTTTGATAGCTCCAAAATGGAAAAGTATGATGGAAGTTGGGATCCAGACAACCATCTAGAGAAATTCAAGAACTTCATGATGAATTTTGATGACGATGATAAGCTCTTGTGCAGAGCCTTCTCCCAAAATTTTACTGGCAGTACTCTTAAATGGTATAATAGTTTACCTCAGGGGTATATTAGAAACTTTTATACATTTTGGGTTGCCTTCCGGATGTAATTTGTTGGGAGTAAAAAATTGCACAGTAATGGGGATACCATCATCCATTATTCCCAATAACCAAACAAATCTTTCAAAGACTACATAAGTCGATTTGTGAATACAAAGAACGGATTAGCGATTGCTTTGATCAGGTGGCAATTGCTTCTCTAAGGCAGGGTTGAATCCTGGGAAATTAGCTGATTCGATAACCCGGAAGAAAGCTATGACCTAGGGTGGCTTGTTAAATAAAGTGGGAAAGCAGATCAATGTAGAAAAAATAAAGAAAACTAGGGTGCACCATCAGGTGAGGTCCACCATAACGGCTCCTCCAGCTGCTAACCAATCCGGATACAAGGAAAATGAGAATGGACAAGGATCTAACCGGTCCAAGGAAACTCAATCCAACCAGAACCAGGCCCAGAGCCAACAATCAAAGGTTAAGAGGGGTCTTTGGGTCCATCCTGACTGGTTTGCAGAGTAAAGAGAAAATGTAGCTATAATCTACGATAAAACTAAGGATGAAGTACACTTCCGGAAGCCGGCGGCATTGCAGCCCCCTAGAGAAAACTGAAACACTTTTTTTTGCCAGTATCACAATGATATAGGCCATAATACTCCAAACTGTATAGCATTGAAACAATAAGTTCATAACCTTATTGAGAGGGGAAAACTGGGAGCATATGTAAAAAGAAGCAGTGGACAAACCTGACAATGCTCCTCGGACAACTCCTACAAACAATCCTTAAACGTCTGCTCAAAAGGGGCAATGGTAATCCTTGAAAGGTTCAATGTGGACTCTGAGTAACTGGATCCCAATCTAACTCGGAATAAGGAGGGAGTGATAACAAGAAAAACCAAGACAGTATCTGGACTAATCAGTTTCTTTGATTCGTTAACTATCTTTGGAGGGGATACTGTAACTGCACCTACCCCTTCATCAAGGAAGAGGCATGTCCACAATTTGGCTACTCAATTGGAAGGGGGAATGTCTTCTCATCAGTGTCAATCCCTTCTTCCATTCATAGTCTTTGATGAGGATGATATGAGGGATGTTGTTGGACCCAATGAGGATGCGGTGGTTAGATGAGCATCTATAGGGGAAATGGTATACACCAAATTCTGATCGATACAGGAAGTTCAGAAAATATCTTGTTCTTAAGCTCCTTCAAACAGATGAGGAATCCGGCTGTTATTCAACGTTCGAACAAAACTATTGTGGGTTTCACAGGTAGTATTGCAGATGTAACTAGAGAGATTGAAGAAGAAGTGTTGTTGGGAAAAGGGCCTTTTAAGAAGATGGTGAGGGTGCTATTTGTTGTGGTAGATTGCCCCACCTCATACAACGTGTTTTTTAAGGTCTTGGCTTTCCAGAATTCATGTATGCAGTTCAGGGACAAGTAGGCATTGTCCGAAGTAGTCAGGAGATATCCAGAGAGTGCTACGCAACAGCTCTTGCTCCTAAGATATTGGGGGCAGTTCGAATTAATGAAGATTAGCAGTTACTGTAGCCTTTTGCTGATAAAAGAGAGATTGATGACCCCAGAGAGGCTCCCAGTGTCATAATCCCATTGAAGAAGTTGAAACTCACTCCCTTGTTGAGGTTAAGAATGTCAAGATTGGTTTGAAGATGGCACCAGAGTTAAAGAATAAATTGTTTTTTTTTTTTGCTAAGCAACCAGCATGTGTTTGCTTGGTGCAATAGTGATGTATCTGGAGTACCAGCAAGTGTTATTTTACACAAGTTTTCCATATGGAGCGATGTTGCACCTGTTGTACAGAAAAGAAGAGCTTTTTCTAAGGAAAATGTAGATGTGATAGTTCAAGAGGTTGATCGGCTGACAAAGATGGGGCACATTAAAGAGTTTCAATATCCTCTATGGACTGCCAATCCGGTGTTAGTCAAGAAAAAGAACGGAAAATGGCATATGTGTATTGATTTCACTGACCTTAACAGAGTTTGCCCAAAAGATCTTTATCTTGTCTCTCGGATAGATCAGCTGGTAGACTCTACATCTGAAAATAATTTGCTATCCTTCATGGATTCCTTCTCGGGGTATAATCAGATACAAGTGGATCTGAAGGATGAAGATCATACTAATTTTATTACAGATAGAGGTCTTCATTGCTACAAGGTAATGTCTTTCGGGTTAAAGAATGTTGGGGCTACTTATCAGATGTTGGTGAACAAAACATTTGCTAATCAGATTGGCATGAATATGGAAGTATACATAGATGACATGATGGTTAAAATCATGGAGGAGGATTTGCACATGAATGTTCTTCAAGAAACATTTGCTAATTTAGCAGCTGTGAATTTGAAATTGAATCTAGAGAAATGTGTCTTTAGGGTCCGATCTGGAAAGTTTCTGGGTTACGTAATAAGTAAGAAATGTATCCAGCCCGATCCGGATTAGCTTAATGCAATATTAGAAATGGATCCTCCTTGAAATGTTAAAGAAGTTCAGAGGCTCACCAAAAGGTTGGCTGCATTAAATAGATTTATTTGAAGGTCATCGGACAAGTGTGCTCTATTTTTACAGATATTAAAAAATTCTAAAGACTTCAATTGGTCCCCACAATGTGACCAGACCTTTTTTAAAATAAAGAAACACTTATCCCCACCAAAGACTCTTTTCAAGCCCATTCAAGAAGAAAAGCTTTATGTATATTTTGTTGTGTCAGAATGTGCAATAAGTGTTGTCTTGGTAAGAGAAGTGGAGAATTATCATCGTCTGGTGTACTATATCAGTAAGAGTTTGTTGGATGCTGAAAGAAGATATTTAAAGTTGGAAAAGTTGGCACTAGCCTTAGTGATTGCAGCAAGAAATATGAGGTCGTATTTCCAATCTCATTCCATTGTTGTCCGAACGTTTTTTCCACTAAATAATGTTCTTCAAAAGGTAGATATATCAAGCAGAATGACCAAGTGTTCAGTAGACTTGGGTGATTACGATATTGATTTTGCCCCCCGAACAGTAATTAAATCTCAATCAGTGGCTGATTTCTTGGTAGAATTTCATGCAGAGAGATGCTCTAAACAACCTTCGGAAAATAATTTCAAGAAACAATGGGTGGTCCGAACGGATGGTGAATCAAGTACTATGGGCTATGGAGCTGGAATTTTCTTAACCTCTTTGTACGGTAATAAAATGTATCAGGCTATATGCTTTGTGATAAGGAAATATATTCTTTAGGGATCCAAATGTAATTAATAAGGACTTAATTGATAAGTTATATTAATATAGAGTTTAATTAAGCCTTATAAGAAATATAGGGACTGAACTGTAAATATCCCATTATGTAACCGCTCTTGTAACTAACTTGCTAGGCCTATTTAAAGAGGCTGGGGAGGTTGATTACGCCTATGAAATATTTAGAGGAGAAAGACAATATTCACTTCTAAATAATCTCTCTGTTGATTCTAAGAAGTTACTTTCTATTCATACCACTTTGTATTCAGGGCCTCTAACAACGAGTCTGAATATGAAACAGTTATAGCTGGTCTTAAAGTGGCAGCAAGCTTCAAAAGTGTTTGCTATGAACATATTCCCAGATCGGAGAATACACTGGCAGAGTCTCTAGCGAATATAGCATATTCTGAGTCCTACCCTTGGATTCTCATACAAGAATGCCCATCCATACAACTAGATCAGAAGAAAGAAGATGGGGAAAGTATGAGCATATATGTGATCCAACCTAAGGACTGGAGATATACCCTCCTTCAGTATATTTCTGATGGGACATTGCCTTCGGATAAAGCTATGGAAAAAACGGTTAAATACAAGGCACGTGGTTTTTTGATGGTAAGGGGGAATTCTCTACAAAAAATATTTCGACTAAAAATTACGGTTAGTCACTTGAGTTGGTCACTTGTTTCAAAACAGCCAATTATCTTATTTTTTTTATTAAAACTACCACTTTGTTGCACCAGCGGTCACTATTGTTGGTCTTTTTTTTTGCATTTTTGGTCACCAATAGTGACCAGAAATACAAAAAAAAACCAACAAAAGTGGCAATTTTGAAACAAATATAACTTGAGGACAGTTTTGAAACAAGTGACTAACTCTGGTTACTAACCAGGATTCTTAGCCAAATCATTCAGTAGACCCCTCATACGTTGTTTGGGGTTTGAAGAATCCCAAGTTGTTTTGTTTGAATTGCACGATGGGGAGGGCTCAGCACACTGTGGATACATGGCACTAACCCGGACAGTCCTATTGGTTGGATACTATTGGCCAACCATAATGGCAGATGCTAAAGAAATGGTAAAGAAATGTGATTCATGCCAAAGGTATGGGAATGAAATTCATGTGCCAGCAATACCTATGGATTCTATTTCTGAGCCAATACATTTTGCTAGATGGGGGATGGATTGAGTTGGACCTCTAACCATGGCATCCGGGGGATGCAGAACTATTATAGTCGTTATTGACTATTTCTCAAAGTGGATATAAGCAACTCCTTTGGCTGGAACCACGTCGAAGGCTGTCATTAAGTTTACCTTATCCAATATATACTGCAGATTTGGAGTCCCCCAAAAGATTATTACAGACAATGGGCAACAGTTTGATAACAAAGACATGGAGGATTTATATGCCTCTAGAGGTATATAGCATTGTTTTTCTTCTCCTTTCCATCAACAAGAAAATAGCCAAGTTGAAGTTGCAAACATAACCAATTTGTCTGGATTAAAAAGAATTTAGAGGGGGTTGTGGGAAAATGGCCAAGCTATTTACAAGAAGTATTGTGGGCCTACTGAACTACTCATCGGGCTGCTACACAAGAGTCTTTTTTTGCCTTGTTGTACGGGATGGATGCAATTACCCCCATAGAGGCTACTTTACCATCATACAGGGTCCATAACTATTCTTAACAGGCTAATGAGATAACAATCAGGAATCAGTTGGACTTAGTAGAGGAGATAAGGGTTAAAGTACACTTAAGAACAGCGCATTACCAAGGTTTGATGAGGAGCAGATTTGCCTCCAAAGTCAAAAGAATAGATTTTGAACCAGGGGATAAGGTATTAAAAAACGTCTTCTTACATACCAAGAAGAAGCAGTTCAGTAAATTGGCTCTGAATTGGGAAGGCCCTTGTAAGTTCTATGAGAAAGTTAAACCTGAGACATATAGGCTTCAAGACAAAGAAGGAAGAGATTTGAAGCACCCATGGAATGTTGAGCATCTCAGGTTATATTTAGAATAAAGTTTTTATGTAAATATTTACTTGTTAAATACCAATGTAAATATTAGGGGCACACTCTTTCCTACCCTGGTGGCACAAGGAGGTTTTAATGAGGTGTCCGGTTTTTTCTTTAATAAAACATGATGTCTTCTTCAAAAATTTGGTGTGATTTTACTTTAATTTAACTCGAATATAAATCACTTATTCAACACCCCGGATTTCTAGTGATCTTGAGCAGATCGAATAAGCTTACTGATTGATCGTGACTATTAAATACGTGTCATTGGAGGGGCTACTTAAACATTAACCATGAAAGATTTGATACTTCTCAATTCAATACTTCTAAAATTTAATACTTCTGAAATTCTATGGGCTACTTAAATATTAGTCATGAAAGATTTAAAGCAAAGTATTAAACAAAAAAGGAAATTGGATAAATTAAACCTGTTCGGAGTTAAACCGAATAATAATACAAAATGTGCCTTGGCCATCCAAGGACTTTGATTGTTCAAAAAACTGAGAAAAATACATGATAAAACCTTAGGACTTATTCCCTTCGGATTTTTCTTCACCATCATATTTTTGGGACTTTTGACTTCACCACTTGAACTCTCACCCGTACCTTCTTTATCATTAGTGGAATCGACTCCACTGGAATAGTTGTCCTTGTTACCGTCAGCCAAGGTATGAAAAGGAATGTCCTCATAATCCACATATTCTCTTAGGGAAGGTCTCATGGAACAAAAGAACCATGTCAGATTTGATCCCATCATCTTTATTTTCTAAGGAGTCTACTACTCTATTGGCATATTCTTCAATACCTGCTTTGATAGCATGCTCTTGCTGACGCTTCAGGGCCTCATTTTCCTTGGTCATCTCCGAAATAGTGCTTTCCAACTTAGTCTTCTCGTTGATTAGGGTTTGGATAGCACCATCCTTAGTTTTCAACTGCTCCTTAAAAGCTGTGAGGTTTTGTGAGGAAGTAGTCTCCAAGCCTGAGTACTTAGTTTGGAGCTCAGTTTTGGCTGCTTCCGATACAGTTAGTTTGGTTGTCAAATCCTCATTTTCCTTCTTCAGCACCTCTATGTTTTGCTGAGCACTTAGAAGACTTTCTGACAGAGATTGCTTGTTAGAAGTGAGAGAGTTGATAATATTGTTTTGAATTTTTACCTGCCTCTCGAGATCGAGTACTGGTCGGATATAACCAAGGAGAGCGTGACGGTTACCATGTTGGATAATATTGTTTTGAATTTTAAGTTATCTTGTTCTTCGGATATGGAAAACGATTTCCAGTTGTAGGTTACCATGTTGGAGGAACTGGAGGGACGGTAAGGACCTGCAAAGTCATCTTTATCAAAGTCATTAAAATACAGACCGATGTCTTGAAGGGCAGAAAGGTCCACTTCGTCGTTTCCTCCACCAGCAATTTGTCTAGACTAGAGTTCTGTTGGGATTTCCTCTTGTATAGTAGGGTCAGAATGAGCTAGGGATGGGTTTTCCGGGGGGTGAAGGATTATCTCTTCCCCTAGAGTAACCTTCTTTTTCTTGGCAGCTTTTTCAGCAATATTGGCCTTACGCTTTCTTTCTTTTTTTGGAGGCTTTGGTGGGTTCTTTGACCCTCCAGCTTCCCTTACAGTCTCTACCTCTATCGCCTTTAGCAAGGCCACATCAATACCACCCTAGATCCCCGAACTAGTCCCCTCCGTAGCTGTTTGAGCCAAGTCTGTTGTAGCGTTCCTCTTTTTATCTTTCATTTTGCTGGAGGCTTCCGTCCTTTTCAAATCAAGTCAGCAGGAGGAGGGGTGGTTAGCTCTTTCCATGAAAGTTTATTCTGCCTGTGGTGTTCCACTGGTGAGATCTCAGCAAATTCCCCGACTTAAAGCAATTATGGAAGGCATTCCCCCAATTTTCTGAAACCCATGTATTGAGCTTTGCACAAGTCTTTTGCCCTTCTTCCAAGTGGCTGGTGAACTCCTTCAGCAGAACTGAAGAGAAATAATAAATTAGTCTGAATAGGAAAAGTTGTAGTTTAAGAAGTAAAAAGGAAAAGAAAGAAAAACTTATCAGTGTTTTTCCATCTACTTGTCAGCAAGCTAGGGTTTGTGTTGGCTTTAATCTTCCTACAATTCTCCCATATCCCACTAACAAAAAGGAACTGTGTCCTCCAAGGTTTTTTGGACTCTAGCAGGTCTTCCACAACCTGAAATTATTCTCCATGTTGTAGTGGTATAAGAGAATTTGATTGTTCTTGCACAGACTTGCTACAGCAGTAAACTGCTCCATTGGGAGAGGGATCTTTGACGGTCTAGACACCATGATACAAGCTAAGAGTGTATACCAGGCGTTGGGGCTTAGCTGACTGGGACAAAGTTTGACCAGATGAAAGTAGTTGACAATTTTTGGGTCTAAAGGGAACCAAAGTCCCAAGTTCAGCACTTCGGTGTATACTACCACCTCGCTCAATTTACAGTCCATGGGGGTCTCTAGAGTGATTGGTATCCTCACTTTTATAGACTCCAGAATCCCCCATTTGGTCTGGATTTGACCTAACTTGGCAATATGGGTGTAGCCATAGTTAATATTTTGCAAAGCCAGCAAATACTTGACGTTGACATGTTAAAAACAATGGCCTACTTTACCCTCTAGACTCTCCGGAAGAGCGTCTGGATGAGTCATGCCAACTTTAACTTTACCTTTCCTTTCTGAGGCAGCATCCCCTGTCTGACCTGACACTTCGGTCTCAAAAGAGGCCTCTTCAATGCGGTCTTCCATATTCTATTTCGTCACTATGGAAGGTTTTTCAGTTGTCTTTAAAGAAGGTTGCTCTGGTTCCTTCATCGGAAGTGGTTCGGGTGGTTGTGCACTTGTTTCCTCTGAGGGCCTAATGTCTAGTATAGGTTGCTGTTCGGAGGGCTTGGCCTGTCGAGCAACTTTAGCCACCTCCAGTTTGGAGGGTTTTGAAGATGATGGTGTTGACTGGGTTTCTGTTTGGCGAGTCGTCCAGCGAGGAGTTATCTTCTCTGGTGACCTTTCTATATCGGAGCCCATCGCTATAAGCGGTGAGGGTTTTATAATGCTTGAAACAACTTTTTCCTTAGAAACATGGGGTTGGGATTCTTGTACGGAAGAGCCAGAAGGGAGGGATGAGAGGTTTAGTAGGAATATAAGCTTTCTGGGTCTAGGGTTTCTTGAGGAAGATGACTCCTGATCGGCGTCCTGGTTTGCCTGATTATTTTCTCTCTCCTGGAGAAACAGGGAGACCGGCGGCGATACGGCTTTCTCTTTCTACTTTCCTTACTCTCTCTAACTCAGATATGTTCAACCAACCTCGTTTAACTAAGATGTTTCTGGCTGTGAACATATATCTCTCCAGAATAGTTTGAACATGAAGATGAAATAGAGTTTTTTCTCTCTAAGAAGGTTTTGAGTGTGGAAGACAATGGAATAGTAGAAATATATATATATATATATATATATATATATATATATATATATAACAGTAAAAAGCAACAATTACCAAGGAGAAGGTGAACATGGTTTTTTTGCAATGATTAAAGGCTGCACAACGTGTGAAAAATCAAAACCTAGGTAACTTTCTAGACCTAGTGGGTGCGATAATCTAGGGGAAATAACAGCTGGGAGGTCAAACCAGATGTTGATACGCGTCCCACGATTCAAGAAAAAAACTCGTGGAATTCTGGAAAGAAAAATCAATCCTAATAAAATTCGAACTAGGTTGTTTGTGAAAAGAAGCTTTTCAATTCGGACGACGCAAGCAGATCGGACGAAATAGATGTTGACTTGGTAAATTTTTTAACCCTTCCAAAGATACTTTTCAAGGCCTAAAAAATGGCTACTCATGAATTCGGATATTATAGTCACAACCAACCCATTAATCTGAACAGGGGTAATTCAGACCATATCACACCACTATAGTTTTGAATCAAACGTAAGTAACTTTTGACTAAGCTATTTTCCAATGTACTTAAAAACTAATGGGTCTTTGAATTCGACCTGGATTCAAAGACCCGACCTGGTAAGGCCATGGGTCAATAATTAAGGTATAAATACCCCAACCACTCTCATTAATGAGGGTGATCAGAATTTCATACTAGCATGCTGCTTATTATCTCACTACTTCTCACACTAAACACAAAACACCTCAAACTTATTAAAACATTTTACAAAACTACCCTCATCCCAAATAAACCACACCAACTTCTATGGGAGTGATTGCATTCATCCCATACACAAGGGTAAAAGAGGATTCTTGTGTAGCAGTCTAAGGTGTAGTTTGGTAAGCCCACAATAATTCTTGTAAATAACTTGGCCATTTTCCTGCAGCTTCCTCCAGATTCTTCTTCAACCCAGACAAGATTGTCTGATTAGCAACTTAAACTTGCCCATTTTCTTGATGGTGGAAAAGAGAAGAAAAACAGTGTTGAATTCCTCTCGAGGTGCATAATATTTCCATGTCTTTATTATCAAATTGTGGCCCATTATCTATGGTAATCTTTCAGGGAACCCCAAATCTGCAACATGTTATAGATAAAATGAATTTAATAATTTCTTCAGAAGTGGTTCCAAGTAAAGGAGTTGCTTCTATCCACTTATAAAAATAGTTAATAGCAACTATGATTGTTCTATATCCACTGGATGCCATGCGAAGAGACCCAACTACATCCAACCCCCATCTATCGAAGGGTATCGGTTCGGATATGGATTTCATAGGAACTGTTGGCACATGAATTTCATTTCCATATCTTTGGCAAGGATCACACTTTTTTACCATCTCTTTAGCATCTGTCATTATGGTTGGCTAGTAGTACCCTGCTAATAAAACTCTCCTGGTTAAGTCTTTATAGCTACAGTGTGCAGAACCTTCTCCATCATGTAGTTCAAATAAGACAACTTGGGATTCTTCAAATCCTAAGCAACGTAAGAGAGGTCTGCTGAAATATTTCTTGCAAAGAACTTCCCTTAATATCAAGAAACCACGAGCCTTATACTTGAGTTTCTTAGCCATGGCTTTTTTCGGAGGTAAAATCCCATCGAAAATAAACTGGAGAATATCATACCTCAAGTCATTGGCCTGAATGGTTACTGTGCTCATACTTTCTTCATCCTCTTTACCTTTTTTGGGGCCCGTCTGTATTGATTGGCATTCTTGCATCGGAATCCACGGTTGAGATTCAGAATAAGCTATAGTTGCCAAAAAAGTCTGCCATAGTATTATCCGATCTAGGGATGTGTTCATAACATATATTATTGAAGCTTGCTCCAAGTTCCCTTAACATTAACAAGTATTAAATCAATTGTTCTTTCTTTGCTTCTGACTACCCTTGAGCATGGTGAATCACTAATTAGGAATCACTCATTAAACAGACTCTCTTTACCCCACATATGAGAGCCAACTTAAAACCAGCTATAACTGCTTCGTATTCAGACTCATTGTTAGAAGCCCTTAAACTAAAACATATAGCTTGATACATACCATAGAGAGAAATTAAACAAATTCCAGCCCCACATCCCATAGTACTAAATCCACCATCAGTTCGAACTACCCATTCTTTCTTGTCGCGATTACCAAGGCAAATGCTAGTTTTTCTAAACTATATTATTTCAGCATCCAACAGACCTTTGCTAATGTAATATACCGAACGAGGGTAATTATCCACCTCTCAAACCAGTACAACACTTATTGCATATTCTGAGACTGCTAAGTATATGTAAAGTTCCCCCCCCCCCCCCTCCCGAACAGGTTTGAAGAGAGTCTTAGGTGAACACAAATGCTTCTTGATTTCAATAAAATCTTGATAACACTGTGAAGACCAATTAAAGTTTTTGGCATTCCTCAACACTTGCAAAAATGGGGCACATTTGTCTGATGATCTTGAAATAAACCTGTTCAAAGCAGCCAATCGTCCGGTCAGCCTTTGAACTTCTTTAGTGCTCTGAGGAGGGTCCATAGCAAGTAAGGCATTAAGTTGATCTGGATCAGGCTGAATTCCTTTCTCACTTATTATGTAACCCAAGAACTAACCTGATCAGACCCCAAATACACATTTTTCAGGGTTCAGTTTCAAATTCACAACCTCTAAGTTAGAAAATATTTCTTGAAGTTCGGATATTTGTTCATATTCCTCCAAGATTTTAACCATCATATCATCTATATAAACTTTCATGTTTCTGCCAATCTGATTAGCAAAGGCTTTATTCACTAATCTTTGGTAAGTGGCCCCAACATTTTTCAATCTGAACAACATCACCTTATAACAATGAAGACCTCTATTCGTGATAAAATTAGTGTGGTATTGATCCTTTGGATCTGCTTGTATCCGGTTGTACCCTGAAAACGCATCCATGAATTACAATAACGTATTTCCAAAAGTCGAATCCACCAACTGATCTATCCGAGGAACAAGATAAAGATCTTTGGGGCATGCCCTATTAAGATCAGTAAAATCAATGCACATGCACCATTTTCCATTCTTTTTCTTGACTAGAATAGGGTTGGCAGTCCACAAAGGGTACTGAGATTCTTTAATATGACCCATCTTGGTCAAACGATCAACTTCCTAAACAATCACATATGCTTTTTCCTTAGAGAAAGACCTTCTCCTTTGTACAACTGGCGCAACATCAGTTCGTATGGAAAAATTATGAGAAATAACATCAGCTAGCAATCCAGGAACATCACTATTGCACCACGCGAAGACATGTTGATTATTCATCAAAAAGGACAACACCCGGTGTTTCAAATCTGGTGTCAACTTGGTACCAACTTTAAAATTATTTCCCTCAGGGAGGGAGTGGGTTTCCCCCTCCTCAATAGGTATTATGACACTGGGAGCCTCCCTGGGATCATCAATTTCATTATCATCGGTGGAAGGCTCCAATAGCTGCTAATCTATGTTAACCTTGACTGCCTTTAAAGACTTAGAGGCAAGGGTTGTTGCATAACATTTCCTGGCTACCTTCTGGCTGCTCCGGACAACACCTACTTGTCCCTGAACAACATATTTCAAACATTGGTGGACCACAAATGCCACAACATGCATTCTAGAGAGCCAAGACCTCCCAAATATTCCAATGTATGATGTTGGGCAATCCACCACAACAAATAGTACTCTTACCATATTCTTAAAGGGTCATTTTCCCAGCAACACATCTTCTTCGAATTCCCCAAGCACATCTGCAGAACTTCCTATGAAGCCTACAATGGGGTTTGATACAGGTGGGTGGACATCCCTCCATCTAACTGGGTGGCCAAACTGTGGGCATGCCTCTTTCTTGATGAACTAGAAGGTGCAGTCACAGTATCCCCTCCGAAAATGGTCAATGATTCAAAAAAGTTAATCAAACCGAAGACAGTTTTGGTCTTGTCTGTTATTACCCCTACCCGATTTCGATTCGGATCTGGATTAAGATACTCAGAGTCTATATCGAACCTTTCAGTAATTACCATTGCACCTTCCTGTGTGGACGTTCCGGGGTCGTTCGAAGGACCAGTTCGGGGAGTATTGGCATTGGCTTGTGCATTATCTGGTCTGCTTTCCCCTTGTTTTTTGACATAGGCTCCCAGCTTACCCCTTTCAATGAGGTTCTGGACCTCCTGCTTCAAGGCTATATAATCATGGGTATCATGGCGTATGTCATTATGGTATTTGTAGAAAAGGGTGCTCCGGTTTTCTCTGGGGGGTCGCAATACTGCTGGCTTTCTAAAGTGCACTTTGTTTTTAGTTTTGTCATATATTGTAGCCACACTTTCCCCCAATTCAGTAAACCATTCAGGTTGAACCCAGGGTCCTCTCTTGTTTCTGACTTGTTGGCTCTGAGTTTGGTTAGACTGATTTTTCCTTGATCGGTTAGATCTTTGTCCAGTCTCTTTTAACCTGTAACCGGACTTATTAGCAGCTGGAGGAGATGGTGTTGTCGTAGTGGACCTAACTTGGCGGTGTACTCTGGTTTTCTTAGTTTTCTCAACGTTGATTTCTTTTCCCACCTGATTCAACAAACCAGCCTAGGTCATAACCTTCATCCAAGTCACTGAAGCGTCTAAATTACCTGGATTCAAACCTTGTCTGAGGGAAGCAATTGCAACTTGTTCAAAGCAATCTGCTAGCCCATTTTTTGTATTCACAAACCGGTTGATATGCTCCTTTAGATACTCATTTGGCTTATGAGCACAATGCATAATGGTGTCCCCATTACCCTTAAGCTCCTTGCTTCCAACGAATTTTCTCCGCAAGGCAACCCAAAATATATTAAAATTTCTTATGCATCCCTGAGGAAGACTATTGTACCATTTGAGGGAGCTTCCTGTGAAAGTTTGGGAGAAGGCCCTACACAATAGTTTTTCATCGTCATCAAAATTCATTATTAAGTTTTAAACTACTTCAGATGGTTGTCTGGATCTCGGCTCCCATCATATTTCTCCATCTTGGAGTTGTCAAACCTCTTAGGAAGATGTCCGGGGAGTATTTTCGCAGATAAATGCGATTGCCTCCAATTCTTGATACGGCTAAAAACAGTATCTTCATTTGGAGTAGCAAAAATACATGGTTCAGACTGAAAAGCAAAGGGATCAATCAGAAACTGGTCAATATACTGGTTGGCTGAAACCTTACCCTTACCATGGTGTTTCTTAAGCATGTCATGCCTATCCCTTTTTCTTTAACTTTTTTTAGTCAGCCTTCTTTTTTATCGTCCTTCATCACTGCTTGAAGACACTGATTCTTTAAGTTTTGCCTCATTAGATGAGTTGCTGGAGGACTCAGATGTAAAAACCTTCACATGTTTAGATCGGTGTGTCTTCTTGGAACTGAGATGGGTCTTTAGAGACTTCTCGTTCTCTCCGGGATTTTCAGTGTGGTGAAGTACTGATGCACCGGATTTTTCTTTAACCCCTTTCTCTGCTTGTTTTATTTCTCTCGGTGCATCTATCTCATCTCTTAACTGATCGTACTCCTCGATAGTATATTTATTGTTTTCCTTTGCAACTTCCACCTCAGGAGGTAGAATATTCTGCTCATTCGGATCCATCCGAACTATTTTGTTTGCTGGTTTTGAATTTTGAAATTCAGGCACCGTCGTGCTCCCACTGTGGTCGTCACTTTGGTGTGGTTAATTTCTGTTTGAGGGTAATTTAGTAAAGTGTTTCGGGAATTTAATGTTTAAGGTAAAGTGTAGTGAGATAATTAAATTGAGTGCTTGTATTAAATTTTGATCACCCTCATTAATGAAAGTGGTTGGGGTATTTATATTTAATTAATGACCCATGGGCCAATTGGGTTAGATTGTGGAGTCGGGTCAAGTTTAAGAACTCATTAGCCCAAGATGTGAAATGACCTGCACCTAGCTTAGTCATATTCCATTACATTTGTCATGTTCGGTTTTTCATGGTAATTGTTTGGTCCGAACAGCCTTCCGGATAAAAGCAAGTTACAGTACCTAAAATATCTCACCTCATCAATAATAATAATAATAATATATAAATATTTTATTTTATTTTTTTATTTTTTATATCATCCAAAACATAAATTTTAAAATAATTTTTATATAAATA
The DNA here is from genome assembly GCA_036936605.1 of Limnanthes douglasii subsp. nivea. Classification (NCBI taxonomy): domain Eukaryota; kingdom Viridiplantae; phylum Streptophyta; class Magnoliopsida; order Brassicales; family Limnanthaceae; genus Limnanthes; species Limnanthes douglasii. The sequence goes on from JAUPFV010000001.1 coordinate 312,803,060, forward strand.
ATAATTTATTTATTTTATATAAAATGATTATAATTATTATAGATTTATATTATTTTAAATTTATAATTTAATATATGTTTCATACAAAATTACCTCTTAAAGGGTAAATATGAATGATTATCTAGCCCCCAAGGGGGTAGCCGGTTGGTTGAGTAAGACATGCTTGTGACCAAATGTCATGAGTTCGAGTCCCTCTACATACGCTTTCTTGGCTGAACTTGTCACCTTGTGTGGTTTATCTTCTGGCGTTGGTTTGCAGACTATTGCGTCAGACTGAGGGTTTACCATGTGCACACTCGTTGAGTAGCGGCTGTGGGTTCTCTTCAAAAAATAAAAACGAAGATATTCTTACTTACTATCCTTATTATAATTTATTCATATCAAATACCTATTTAATTTTACTAATTACTATAGATTATATAGTTTTTCTTCTCTCTAGTTTTTTATATATTCTTTATTTCTCTCGTTCTCTCTATTATTTGAAATAAATTTCAATTACGCTGTAAATCGACAAACTTTAATTATGTGATCGAATGGATAAACCAAAAGAATTATAAAGGAATGTGTTTCTAAGTTTTAGGATTAAATTTTGTATGGATAAAAAAATACTGTGTTTCATGTGGGTCTTAATGGGTTTTTGTATTTTGGGGTAAATATGTGTCATGTGTCTGGTGCCTCACATCTTGCATCTAGCTTTGTTAGATGTGAGACCAACTATGTCTACTGTCTTACATCTATCATCTAGCATTGTTGGATACGAGACAATTTTAAAATTGAAATGGTATATGCGAGACATAAAGGCTAGATAATAGATACAAGAAGCAAGACCAATATAAAATGAAAATGATAGGTGTAAGGCCTAGATGTTAGATGATAGATGTGAGATCTAGATTTTAGATGCTAGATACGAGACAAGTATAAATACAAATGATAGATGCGTGATATAAGGACTTAATGATAGATGCGAGACCTAGATTTTAGATGATATATGCACGACAAGTGTAAAATGAAAATAGTATATGCGAGACATAAAAGTTAGATGATAAATGCGAGACCTAAATTTCAGATGTCAGATGTGAGAAAAATACAAAACATAAATAATGGATGTGAGACATAAAAACTAGATAATAGATGTGAGACTCAATGCTAGATGCTACACCCAATGCTAGATGTGACACTTTATTAACTCGTTTCGCGAAAAAAAAAAATCAATCATGGATCTAATTTTATTTGTTTTGAAAAAATGAAACTAATAGTATTTTCGAATTTTATTTTCCAAACTACAAATTAAAAGATAAAGACTTTAAAAAATTTAAATCATAAAAAAATGTACATGTGTTTGAAAATTTTGTATTGGATAGTGTTTGCGGTAGAAAATATGATTTTTAAATTTATTTTTTATATAATAAATCGTAATAGAATTTTTAGATAGATCTTAAATTATAAGTTACGTTTTTTAAAATTAAATTTATTGTATTTTAAGATAAATATTTTTTATTTTTATTTCATTTTTTAAATTAAAACTAATATAATATTTAATCAATTTAATTAACTCAAATAATATATTTTAATATATCATTTGTCAAAATAAAATAACCATAAATTTTTATTTTTATTAAAATTTAATCACACATATAGGTTATTACAATATATTTCTTAAAAATTTAATACTACGCATTGTTTATTAACCATATTACGATAACACTTTTTTTACGACAAAAATGAGATAATTTTTTTATGAAACTATAGCCAGCATTTCACAACACGCTATATTTTTTAAAGGTTTTATAAAATGTTTTTTTGCCACAAGTCATATTGCATGTCACTATGATAACATATACGCGATGTTTTAAAATTTGTTTTAAGAATATTTTTTTTTTTAAACATCAGTTATCTTTAAAAATAACTTTTAAATTATAGAAAAATGTTTAAAGTACGAATTTATTGGAACTGATTTTTTTTATTTATATCAAATTTAAAAAAAAAAAAATTTATATCCAAAAAGGCAGTCTATTTTTGTTAAGTATACGATGACATATATTATATTTTGTTTTAAAATATACACATAACATGTTTCCAATAGTTTTAAAATATAATTTTTTTAATCAAAATTTTGGTTATAAATTTTAAATATAATTATTTTATAATTTATAAATGTTCCAAAGGTGATTATTTTTTTTATGGACGATTGGATAAACCAAAATTATATAAGATAATTATTTGATAATAAAAATTTAGAGTCGTATTAAAGAAATATAATATATTTTATCTTTTATTTTATTTTAAATATTATTTAGTTTTTTAAAAATTAATTTTGAACTATTATATAATTTATAAAAAAATCGCCAAAGCATAAAAATAACAATCATCATATCTGTGTAATAAAAAATTAATTGCGTTTGTTTATTAAACTAAGTTTTATGCTATATAAATTCATATTTTTTTATGCTTTTAATTTTGTTAATTTTAGTGTAACGTAAATATTAAAATTTAAATTTTAACAATTTTTTTTATAGTTTAAACATCATGTGTTATTAAAATAACTTTCGATTTAAAGTTAAACGCAATTATAAATTCAATGTATATACAATAAATAAAGAGTTAACTCTACTAAAGAAAATGAATTTTTTAAATATATTATAAAATATATTCTTTTTTGTACCATATTAGATTTTAGTTTGTTATTCTATTGCATTATGTGATTCAAGAACTAATCTTTCGTAATATATTAGATGACATCATTGGTATTATATATAGAAACCAAAAAATGGATTTTTTTGTAATATCAATCTTAAACGATCAGTAAATCGAATCAAATCCATTTTGGGGCTGTATGAATCTTTGAGACATCCAAATCAGCGACGTCCTCGCAATCTCATCAACTCAACGTTGTAAAAGAATTAAATTGACCTGGAGAAAAAATATATGGAAAAGATAGATGGAGATAGCATATATGTGGATTTGCATCACAATAGACCTTTTGGTTTGTGTTATAAGATTTAACAATCAATCGATCTTGATGATCTTATAGAGGGTTATAACGCATCAGACGCTTCCTCATCTTAGCAATTGTGCATGTAGAATACTTATTCTCATTGGAAAACATGCCAAAACCACCATTTTCAAACACATGTTTCAAAAATCATGACGCCAACAATCATTGTAGATCAGACTACAATTCCGACAAATAATCTTGAATACACTATTATTGATAAGGTTGTTTGTTTTTTTCACATAAGGTAAAGTGAATCTAGCTATCTAATTCCAAAATGCAGATCTACATATCGATCTTGGAACATCGAATAAGATTATGAAAACTAAAACCTTGGCCCGTCATGCCATACCAAATCCTAAACCTCCGTCGAACCATGTCAACCAAAACGATGTTCCAAAAATATGTCGTTCATAAGCCAACCTCTACAGCCGCCAAACTTAATGTTATTAATGATAATACCATGTTGTCATTTGACGACATTGTTATCACTACACGCACTATTTTTTCCACCAATGTATCATTCACGCCTAATGAGCCACCCTTGGTTTTACCAAAATTATATTTAGCTTCGCACCCAACAATTGGTCCACATGGGTTTGGCTACCCTCTAACTTTGATGGTTGAGTCTTTCATTGTAGATTCAGATGGGAAACTTTATTCAAAATGTATGAATCATAAATAATTTGAAAACCATAAGGTCTCGAATAACCAAATCCTAAAGATAAATATTGATACAATATTTCAGACGGTGAAAATGATAGTCTTTCTTTCGTACTTTGAAATGATTATAGGGCTATTTTCCTATATCTATAAGAAATATGAATCATTATAAAAGCATATTGAAACAGGTTGAAGCAAAATTAGTCTTTTTATATAAAAAATATCGTAATGAAACTATCAATATGTTATATCTTAGATGCACTATTTTCTTTTTGATAAAATAGATTTTATTTTTATTCAAGGGAGGTTTTGGTTGACGAAAGATTTTTAATGAGGCACAAATACAGTCAGTACAAACTAATTCAGAAACATCTTTAAGTTTTTTTTTACAAGAGGAAAATGAGCTCATCAACAGGTAACACCAACATATTTTAAGACTCTTCAGAGTACAACCAAAAATATTTGTTATATAGTTTGGAAAAACTTAGGCAAAGACATTTAACTATAACAAGTAATTATATAATTAACCTTTGATAAGAATTTACAATTAAACAATGAATGTCTAGCATAAAAATAATTTAAATCGTTAGTCATTTATCAAATCTTTTGCAATGACTATAAGACTACTAAGAATGTCTGGTCCATCAGAAGCTTAAAGCTCATCCGGATGATCCATTAAGAATATAAAACATGTTTAGCAAAATATATAGACATATCAAGAACATTCTAAATGTATTGTAATTTACATATATATATAATTAAAAATATTATTAATTAGTAAAAATATGGTTAATCAAATATACTAATTTAAATTAGAATAAAATCTAATATATTATAGTTTTAAAAATGATCTATTTTGATTATTTATTTTATATATAATAAAAGTTAAATTTTGGTTATTATTATTATATAATATTTATAATTTATAATTTAACCTGATAAAGTTATATCTTATAGATAGTATATACCATTAATAAATAATATGCATGTAATAAAAGATAAACAGAATATTAGAGATAACACATAGAAGATAAAGGTCATAAAATGTATAAGACGATGTTTATAAATGAGATATCAGGCGAGGGTCGTGAGAAAATATAATATGAGGGTCATAAAGAAGATACTAGACGAAGGCTATGGAGAAAACACTAGACGAGGGTCGTAAGGAATATACCAGATGAGGGTTATGAAGAAGTACAAGACAAGTGTCATAAAGAAGATGCTAGATGAGGGTCACAACAAAATTCTTCTTTTATTCATCAAAGTTTATCCTAATCTCCATCGAGATTTATGCCTTAGCCATGTCCTATCATTTGTATAATGGGGTTCGTCATTTATTGGCGGATTTTTCAGGATTTATCTTTCTTAGAATTGGAAGAAAAGATTGAAATGATTGTAACAAATCTAACTTATACCTTTGAACTAAATGAACTAAAAAAAATTATTATCTTATGAAATGTTTATTATTACTAGCGTTGATCTTTAAAGTTTATGCCGTAGAAGCTGACATCAGGCTACTGGCGAGAATACAATACAAGCATAAGGAAGTATCGTGTGCACGGTTGTAGCCGGATAACATATTTCATCACGCTACACGATATTACCAAACGTGTTTAGACAGTTATTGGGAGACATGGCTAGACAATTACTAAAAATATGGTTAGACAGTTGTAATGTTTGATGAATTGTATAAATAAGGATGAGAGCTTCCATTTGGTGACTGATCACATTTTAATAATAAAAAATTGAGAGGTACATTTTTTCTCGATTATTTCTCGTCATCTTGGCTTTATATTTGATAAGTAAATCTCTTATCAAATTTGGTGCGATTTTTAGGAAAACATTTATTTTCAAAAAGTTTAAATTTTAGCGATACCAATGGTGATGACAAGATCGAGAATTAAACATGAAACACCAAGGATCCTCTTGATTCGAATAAATCCAATAACATTTTCAAGGGATCACAACAACTTTGTCGACTGGCGGAGGTAATTTAGAACGGGATCAAATCTTAGGTATGATAGTAGGTGCTAATAAACCAATTAAAGAGGTATCTGGTACACATGGCAAGGTTAATCAAGGCCAAAGTGGTCTATTTACTGTAGTAGCTCATGTGCACGCTCACTCTATACCAGTTCATGGAGATAATCTCTCTAAACAAGGTGTGTTGAGTTATTTCATGTAATGTTCGGCTTTTAGAATTGCAGATTGAGGGAATAAATCAAGAATAAATTGGAGTTACTCATTTGCAGTTTTAAAGAGATCAGTAAACTAAAGTTAAAATAGTTGAGTTGACGGATCTGTTATAATTATCGACACAAAAGGCTATGTCACAAAATAAGGTGAACATAGGTTTAACAAATGAGACGGTAAGTCAAGTTGCACGGACGTGATGAAAGAAAAAGAGGTAATGTTTAGGAACAAAGAAGAAAAAGATGTTGTATAGATAGATGAGAGAGGAAATAAAATCAAAAGAAAACAAAGTAAAATAGTGAGCATTATAGTGAGTAGTCGAGTAATGTGGTCTTAAAGAAAAAAAACAAAAAAAGATGGAACATAATGAACAGATACTGAAGATGGCATTTTATATGCTACATGAATCTCCATTTGATAAGAAACTTCTCGAGGGAAAACTTCCCCAAAAATTTGACCTATATCGAATGGATACTTACAACGGTTTAGGGGATCCTGAACACCATTTAGAAAAGGTCAGATGTATGATGATGGGTTTCAATACAGATGATGTTCTAAATATTTTCTAATAATTTTTAAAGGAAACATGCTTGATTTGTTTAATTGCCTAATTTGGTACTTTGAATGCATTTGGAGTGATTTTATAAATTGATTTATTAGTAATAAAACACATAGGAATGCGAGTGATTCCATTAAGAATATGTATCAGAGAAAATGAGAAATATTAAAATATTTGTTCTAAGATTTATTCGTTTATTGAATAGTTTCTCAATGTGCAAGAAAGATGTTATTGTGGCATATTTTAAATTAAGGATTTTTACGGATGGACTATTATAAGAATACCTCATCAAATTCCTTGTAGATAATACAAAAGATATTTTATCAAGGTCAAATTAATCTATCATAGTCAAAGAATCTAAAAAAGAGCCTTTATTCACCCAAAAAAACTCAAGAACAAAAAATGTTAATAATAGACAAGAGGAGAAATCACAAGGCTAGACAGGACGAGGAAGTAAGAGCTACATTATTAAGTAGATCGATCATCTCATAGAATGACAGCCCGAATTGGATGTTGACTCTTTTGAATGAGAATATTATGGTTGTTTTACAAAACAAAATAGAAATCAAAGTAAGAGGATACTCGTGTTATGTTAGCTCCAAGAAATGAAAGATCTCGTAAGTATTTTATACGCATACCATAATAATCATGGTCATGTGACTATTTACTGTTGGAAATTATGAGATGGTATTTAAAGATTAATTGACAGTGGTGAGATTATTCAGTTCATCAAGAATAACAGACGAGATAGAAACGAAGAAAATTTTTATAAATAAGAGAATAAAGAATGAGTTGAAAGAATTGGAGAGAACAAAGGAAAGCAACATTGGTTACATACTATATCTTGTGGTGATCTGGTGTATGAGACAAAATCAGTATCTAAATAAAGTCACAAGAAAGACTTAGAGGTTCACCTCGTCGACGAATTGTCATACCATCACTATAGGAACCAGAATTTGATCTGACATTCAACGAATATGATCTAAGGGGATTTGTATCCCCTCATGAAAATTCATTGATAATTAATTTAGATATTTGGAGTTATAGTCTCACAATTTTTAGTGGACAGTGGCAGCTCAACCAATGTTATATTCAAGAACAATTATGAGATAATTGTTAGTGTACACCTATATAAGCCTAACAAGATGCAATTGGTTATCTATGAGGGAAAAAATTTAATTGCATTGGTGAGGTTGAACTTTTGATAACTGTTGGATATGGTAGTACTGAGCGATATTTTAAGAACTTTTTTCATGATAGCTAACGTCCCTAGCATGTACCATGCGATCATGGGAATATCGTGGTTACACATAACTGAGGCAATGACTTTTTATTTTTGGTAATGCCTTAAATATCTTACTGGAAATCGTGTGAGAGTAGTCAGAGAATAGTCATGAGTTATTATACGATATGTCTAGATCCCAAGAAACTGGTTCAATACCAATCAAATAACACGGGAGAGGGTCGTCCGCCGAATGGAAAAGATAATTTTGAGAAAAAGTTGATAATCCCATAGAGAATATACAACGTGATGCACCTTCGCGTGAAGTAGTTGAAGAAATATTAACAAGTGGATAAGTGGTTAAAATAAAGAATCAAATAAGTCAGAATTTCAAATTTAAATGATTGGAATTATTAAAAACGAATTTATATGTTTTCGCTTCGAATGCTGACGATGTATCCACAGTCAATTCATATGTTATTTGTCACGAGTTAACGATCGATCAAATTTTGAGATTAGTTTTTCAATATATAAATGCGTTCTCTTATGAGAAATAAGAGGTCATTGTCAAAGAGGTGGTAAATATGTTGATACTTGGGCAAAATAGAAAGTCAAGATATCCAACTTGAGTCACTAATCCGGTATTAATAAAAAAGAATAATGAGAAACGGAGAATGGAGAATGCACATAGACTTTATTGACCTCAACAAGGCAAGTCCAAGTGACACTTTTCCTCTACCTCGTATCGACCAATTCATAGATGCGACCTTGTGTTAAAAAATCTTATCATGTTTGGACGTATATTCGGGATACGACAGAATTTGAATGCATCCAAATGATGAGGAGAACATTGTTTTCCAAACAAAAAGAAGTTTGTACTACTATATATTATGTCTTCTGGTTTGAGACCTACCAAATGATCATCAACCGAATATTCGAAAAACATATGGGATAAAATATTGAGGTATACACAGACAATATGATTGTGAAAAGAAATAATGAGGACCTTCATATTGTAATTTAATTTAAAATATTTGAAAATATGAGAAAGTTTAATCTAAAATTGAATCTTTGAAAGTTCTCATTTGGATTTTGAAGCATAAAACTTCTTGGAGACATCGTCAACAAAAATGGAACAGAAGCCGATCCACGGCAGCTATAAGCATTGCTAACTATGAAGCCACAAAGAAATATTAAAGAGGTTCAGAGGTTAATGATTCGTCTAACAGTAGTATCAAGGTTTGTTTCTAAAGCTTCTGATAAGAGTCAACATTTCCTTAAAGTCCTTAATAAGTTCAACATGAACGAAAAATGCAACAAGCAATGAGCTACCAAAATCAAATTTCTCAGGAAGTCTCACACGATGGTCCGTAGAATATGGAAATATGAGACTTTATGTGAATTTCATACTGTGATCAAAGGTTAAGCAATCATATATTGTATAAATGAGTTTGTAGGTGAAAGAAGTGATGACAAAAAAGGATATGCAATCAGATTTAAAACGAGGTAGAATGGGTAGTTGAAGTCGAATGAGCTTCAAGTCTTAATAGAAGAGGAACTAAGTTCGTCTTGAAAGCATTATTTAGAAAATAAATCAAACAATCAATAAAATCCAGGTTTGAGTAAGAAATAATATGGCAGAATACGAGGCCATTTTGGATGGTTTGAAATTGGCTCATGTTTGTGGAGCGAAAATCATATTCTTTGATGAGTCCGAATTCGAAGTGCTCCCCGGAAGGGCAGCCCAATGTAAATCTCTCTGTAAAACCGGACAGGACTTTTAAACCAGACAGGCGACTTCGAACACTGTGAGCCTAAGGCTGTTCGAACTATGACAAAAGTACTAAAAAACCTAAACACTTCTTGACTAAGCTACTTGTCCTTCTGCTTAGAACTCATGGGTCTTTAAACATGACCCGGGTCCGTTAAACTTGACCCAAAAGCCCATAAGGGCCCAAATTTCATACTATAAATACCCAACCACCAGCATTAACTATGGGTAAGAAAAATTAACTGCTGCCAAGCTGCTTAATTCTCTCTCCACATTAAAAGCACTTTGAAACACCCTTAAACACCCTCACACCGCCTTAAAACTCCACTTGAAATTACCAGCCTACCCTCAGGCTACTTTTATCACCACCAAATTGGCGACCACAGTGGGAGGCGACGGTGCCTGAATCAAGTATTCGAAACCAAGTAAAGAAATTCTGTCCGAATGAATCCGGATAATCCAGAGCTTCCACCAGCTTTGCTCGAAGTGGTGGAAGAGAACGATGAGTATACTGTCCAAGAGCGCGACAGGTTAAAACTTGAGATAGAAGCTCTGAGGGCTGAAAAGGCCAAGATGGGCGTGAAAGAGAAATCCAAAGCATCAGCTGCTCACCACACCGATAACCCAAGAGAGCATGAGGTTTCCAAAACTCATGTGAGCACTAAGAAGACGCATGCCAGCTCTAAAAAGTCTCACCGGTCCAAGCCTGTGGAGAGTTCTGACTCGAGTTCAGAGTCTTCGGACAGCTCTTCGGACAGTGAGGGAAATGAAAATCCTTGTCCTCTAGCAGTGATGAGGGACGAACCAGGAAGAAACAAAAGCAAGCTAAAAAGTATTCCAGAAAAAGAGATCACCATGGAAGAATGAAGAGGCACATTGGAAAAGGGTCATCTCACAACCGGAGGCATGTAGACCGGATGCTGATGGATCATTTTGCCTTCCATGATGAGCCAGGTATCTTTGCAACTCCTAATGAGGATACTGCGTTCAGTCGTGGGAGAAATTGGAGGCAATCACCATTGTCTTCTAAAATCCTGTCCGGGAACCTCCCCAAGAGGTTTGACAGCACTAAGATGGAGAAGTACGACGGCAGTACTGATCCGGACAATCATCTGGAGCAATTCAAGAACTTCATGATGAACTTTGATGATGATGATAAACTACTCTGTAGGGAATTCTCCCAATCCTTCACGGGGAGTGCTCTGAAGTGGTACAACAGCCTGCCTCAGGGTTGTATCAGAGACTTTGATACTTTTTGGGTGGCCTTTCGAAGGCAATTTGTGGGGAGTAAGGAGCTGAAGGGAAATGGAGATACCATAATCCATTGTGCCCAGGAACCGAATGAGTCGTTAAAGGAGTACATAAGTCGTTTTGTAAACACAAAAAATGGGTTGGCTGATTGCTTTGAACAGGTAGCAATAGCATCCCTGAGACAAGGTTTGAACCCAGGCAACCTGGCCGATTCGGTGACCAGGAAGAAAGCCGTGACCTGGGGAGGATTGCTAAACCAAGTTGGCAAGCAAATAAATGTTGATGAAACGAAAAAGACCATGGTGCACAGACAGGTGAGATCCACCCCGGTGGCACCAACCCCAAATCAAAACCAATCTGGGAACAAAGCAAGAGAAACCGGACAGGGGCATGGAAGGGGAAAATCTCAGTCTCAACCAGCTGCTCCTGCACAAAGCCAACAGTCTAGAAACAAAAGAGGGCCATGGGTCCAACCGGAGTGGTTTGCAGAGCTCAAAGAAAGTGTGGCAACCATTTTCGATAAAACAAAAGATGAAGTACACTACCGGAGACCGGCGACCTTACAGTCTCCCAGAGAACATCGAAATAATTCCTTTTGCCAATACCATAATGATATTGGTCATACCACCGATGATTGCATAGCGTTGAAACAAGAGGTACAAAATTTGATTGAAAGAGGGAAGTTGGGTGCATACGTTAAAAGGAGAGGAGGCAACAGGCCTGACAACACTCATAGGGTTGGTCCAAACAACGCTGCCCCGGAGGGGGCTATGGTAATAGTTGAAAGGTTTGATGTGGAGTCTGAGTACTTGGATCCTGATCCAGCAAGAAACAGAGTGGGTGCTATAGAGGAGCGTTCTAGATCAGTCTCCGGGCTCATTAAATTCTTCGAGTCACTGAAAATTTTCGGAGGGGACACTATGACGGCTCCTACTACTTCTTCAAGAAAAAGACATGTTCATAATTTGGCCTCCCAACTAGAAGGGGGCATGACATCCTATCAATCTCCAAACTCGTTCCCATTCATAGTCTTCGATGAGGATGATTTGAGAGATATTGCTGGCCCTCATGAGGATGTTGTTGTCATAGGAGCATCTATAGGGGGCAATGAGATAAGGCGAATTTTGGTGGATACTGGAAGCTCTGCCAATATCCTTTTTCTAAACACTTACAAGAAAATGAAAAATCCAGCTGTGATTCAAAAGTCGGACAGATCAATTGTGGGCTTCACGGGCAGCTCAACCGATGTGATCGGGGAGTTTGAAGAAGAAGTGTTGTTGGGCAGGGGCCCTTTCAAGAAAATGGTTAGAATACTCTTCATTGTGGTGGATTGTCCCACCTGTTATAATGCTATTCTAGGGAGGTCTTGGCTCTCTAGGATGCATGCAGTGGCTTCGACAGTCCATCAGTGTCTAAAGTATGCTGTTCAGGGACAGGTTGGGGTTGTCCGGAGCAGCCAAAAGGTTGCAAGAGAATGCTATGCCACTGCCTTGGCTCCACGAACGCTGGGGGCAGTCCGTATAAACGATCAATAGCAGTTTGAGGGCCTTTCTGGGGGTGAGGGTGAAATTGATGACCCCAGAGAGACCCCCGGAGTGTTAATTCCGATTGAAGAGGTTGAGACACACTGCTTGGAAGAAGGAAAAAATGTCAAGATAGGGTCCAAAATGCCACCAATGCTGAAAGAAAGAATGTTGAAATTCTTGAAAGACCATCAGCATGTTTTTGCTTGGTGCAACGCTGATGTTACTGGAGTTCCATCAGAGGTGATTTCCCATCACCTGTCTGTCCGGAGAGATGTGGCACCAGTGGTACAAAAAAGGAGAGCTTTCTCAAAAGAAAAGGCTGATGTCATTGTACAAGAGGTTGGCAGACTCACAAAGATGGGGCACATTAAAGAATCTCAGTACCCTTTGTGGACTGCCAATCCTGTCTTGGTAAAAAAGAAGAATGGTAAATGGCGTATGTGCATTGACTTCACAGACCTCAACCGAGCCTGCCCAAAAGACTTGTATCCGGTTCCTCGGATAGATCAGTTAGTAGACTCTACTTCTGGGAACAAGCTACTCTCCTTCATGGATGCCTTCTCCGGGTACAATCAGATCCAGGTGGATCCAAAAGATCAAGAGCATACCACTTTTGTCATTGATAGAGGTTTACACTGCTACAAGGTGATGCCCTTTGGTTTGAAAAATGCTGGGGCTACTTATCAAAGGTTAGTCAACAAGGCATTTGCTGATCAAATTGGAAGAAATATGGAGGTTTACATTGACGATATGATGGTGAAAAGCGTGGATGAGCAGTTGCACTTGTCCGACCTCCAAGAGACTTTTGCCAACCTGGCCAAAGTAAATTTAAAACTAAACCCTGAAAAGTGTGTGTTCGGAGTGCAGTCCGGGAAGTTCTTAGGGTATATCATAAGTGAGCATGGAATACAGCCCGACCCGGACCAACTCAATGCTTTGTTCCAAATGGAGCCTCCTCGAAACATTAAAGAAGTACAGCGATTAACGGGGAGGTTGGCAGCCTTGAACAGATTCATCTCCAGGTCTTCGGACAGATGTGCTCCATTCTTTCAAACCCTGAAGGGTGCAAAGGGGTTTGAATGGACACCACAGTGTGACGAGGCATTCAATGAAATCAAGAAGCATCTGTCCTCTCCCAAGACTTTATTCAAACCAGTCGATGGGGAGACTCTCTTTGTATATCTGGCTGTTTCAAGTTGTGTCATCAGTGATGTGTTAGTAAGGGAGGTTGATGGGTATCCTCACCCAGTGTACTACATCAGCAAAAGCCTGATTGATGCTGAGAGGCGTTACTTGAAACTCGAAAAACTAGCATTGGCCTTGGTGATAGCTGCAAGAAAAATGAGGCCCTACTTCCAGGCTCATCCTATCGTTGTCCGGACATCTTTCCCTTTAAAAAATGTCCTTCAAAAAGCAGACATTTCAAGCAGAATGACAAAGTGGTCAGTAGAGTTGGGAGACTTCGACATAGACTTCGCTCCCCGGACAGCAGTAAAAGCTCAAGCTGTGGCTGACTTTCTAGTTGAGTTCCATTCTGATAGGGATTCAGAACAACCTGCTGATTCAAAAGACAAAAAAGTGTGGATTGTCCGAACAGATGGAGGATCCAGTACCATGGGATCTGGGGCAGGAATATGTCTCACTTCCCCCTACGGGGACAACATGTTCCAAGCTATTTGTTTTGCTTTCAGGGCATCCAATAATGAGTCCGAATACGAAGCAGCTATAGCTGGGTTGAAATTGGCCTACATTTGTGGAGCTAAAAGGGTCAAGCTACTAAGTGATTCCCAGTTGCTAGTCCACCATGCCTTGGGCCTATCAGAAGCTAGAAAGGAACAATTGGTCAAGTATTTACTCCTCTTGAAAAATGAGGCGTTGAAATTTAAAGCTGTTGTCTATGAGCACATCCCCCGGGCAGAGAATGATCTAGCAGACTCACTAGCAACGATAGCATATACGGAGTCCTACCCATGGATCCATGTGCTCGAAAGCCCTTCTATTCAACTCGATAAAGGTGAAAAAGAGGAAGTCTTTGAAATACAAGTAAATCAACCTCAAGATTGGAGGTCTCCTCTTGTGCAATATCTGTCCGATGGTATCGTACCCTTGAATAAATCACAAGCCAGAACATTGAAGCACAGGGCTCGTGGTTTCCTTATGTTAAGAGAAGTATTATACAAAAAATCCTATAGCAAACCTCTCCTACGTTGTTTAGGGGATCATGAGTCACAAATAGTTCTCTCTGAATTGCATGATGGTGAGGGATCAGCCCATTGTGGATTTAGAGCTTTAACAAGAAGGGTGCTACTCTCCGGATACTATTGGCCATCAATTATGAAAGATGCTAAGGAGCTGGTACGAAGGTGTGACCCATGCCAGAGGTACAGCAATGAAATTCATGTACCGGTCATTCCTTTGGAGTCGATTTCTGAGCCCATCCCTTTTGCTCGATGGGGATTGGACTTAGTTGGACCTCTCCCTGTGGCGTCCGGAGGGCGTAAAACTATAATCGTAGCCATTGAATACTTCTCAAAGTGGGTAGAAGCAGCTCCCTTGGTAGGGACAACCTCGAAAGCTGTCATAAAATTCATTCTGTCCAACATATGTTGCAGATTTGGTGTCCCCCCAGAAAATAACAACAGAAAATGGGCCACAGTTTGATAATAAAGAGATGGAGAGCTTCTGTGCCTCAAGAGGTATTCAGCACTGCTTTTCTTCACCTTTCCACCCTCAAGCCAATGGGCAAGTTGAAGTGGCTAATAGAACGATACTGTCCGGTTTAAAGAAAAATTTAGAAGGGGCTGCTGGGAAGTGGCCTAGTTATCTACAAGAAGTCTTGTGGGCCTACCGAACAACACCTGGGGCTGCAACACAAGAATCCCCTTTTGCCTTGGTCTATGGAATGGATGCAGTAGCTCCCATAGAGAAGACACTCCCCTCCTTTCGTGTTCATAACTTCTCCGGACAGGCTAATGAGATGACAATTAGAAATCAGCTTGATTTGATCGAAGAAAGACGGGTGAAAGCTCATCTTAGAATGGCACACTATCAGGGCTTGATGAGAAGCAGGTTTGCTTCTAAAGTTAAAAGAAGGGATTTTCAACCAGGAGATAAAGTATTGAGGAAAGTTTTCTTGCATACTAAGGAAAAGCTCTTCGGAAAACTGGCCCCAACTTGGGAGGGTCCGTATACTGTGGTTGAAAGAATCAAGCCTGGGACATACTGGTTGGAAGACAAAGATGGCAGGGTTTTAACTTACCCTTGGAATATTGAACACCTTAGAATGTACTTGGAATAACGTTTGTGTAAATATTTACTTGTTTGAACATCCATGTAAATATTTGGGGGCATACCACTTCCTCTCTTCGGTGCCACGGAGAGTTCTCAATAAAATTTGATGCCTTCTTCAATAATTTTTTAAGTTTTTGCAAAATTCTGTTGCTTGTCATACTACCCGGACTGAAAGGTCTAAGGGCTACTTAAATTCTAGCCAGAGAAACTAAACACTCTCACAATACAATAACTCAAAGCTACTTAAATTCTAGCTATCTGAAGTAAGACAAATAATAAAAGAAGAAGATGGTTGAGCAAAATAAAAACATTCATTCAACAACTTAAAATTGCCTTGGCCTTCCAAGGACTTTTTGAACAAGTTTGGGCACAGTACAAAAATCTGTCCGAATAATACGGACGCCATCACAAAAAAAGGTGCCTTGGCCTTCCAAGGACTTTAGTTCAAACAAAAGATAAACAAAACAAATTATAAATTAAGGTTGAGCCTTTGAAGATGGCTCACCCTCATCCTTTTTCTTGCCCTTGATGTCGCTCTTCTCCTCGACTATCTTCTTACCCTTGGGATCGATCTCTTCCTCTCCTGGGCTCTCTCCGGTTTCCTCTTCATCACCAGACGAGGACTCACCGGAGTACCCCTCATCAACCATGGTCCAGTATGGGAGATCATCGTCATCCACATAGCGCCATAAATCCCCTAGTCTCCTCTTCGGGAATTTCTCGTGAAACAGGAGGACCATGTCAGACTTCACTTTTTCAATCATTAATTCTTCACTCCGTATCATCTCCCTGGCATAAGCATTAATCTTGGCTTTGATTGTGGCCTCTTGATCTCTCACCAAAGCAGCTTTCTCTTCAACAGCCTGATTCACTGCATTCTCTAAAGCAAGCTTGTCAGTGGTCAGATTGGTGACAAGCTTCTCCTTTGCTGCAGTTTCTCCTCTTGAGACTGTCAGGTCCTTCTCCAGTCCGGACAGCTTAGCCCGGAGATCTTTTACGGTCTCTTCTAAGGAAGCAGCTTTTGTATTACTTTCATCTTGATTCTTCTTTAGCTGATCATTTGCCTTCTTGAGCAAATCAACCTTATTGGCAGCAACCCGGAGGTCTTCAGACAGTTTTTCCTTCTCCGACTTGAGCTCTTTGATGGTGTCCGCCTGACTCCGGACTTGCCTTTCCAAGGTAAGTATTGGCTGCACGTTGCTAAGGATAGAATGGGCTATAACATCCCTCTCACTGGAGACCATGAAAGTCTTACCGTTGAAATTAACTGTGTTAGAGCTGCTTGGAGGGACATAGGGCCCTGCAAACTCGTCTCTGGACAGCCCAAGAACATATTCACCAAGTCCACCCAGACCGGTGATGTCCATTTCATCTAAGTTGAGCTCCCCCCTCTCAACTTCATCTGTAGTAAACTCCCTTTGAATCTCTCCGTGCAAGTCCCTTGGGATCTATTCAGCCAAGGTTGGGTCAGTAGGAAAAGAGGGCTCCGGGTCCCGGAGAGCAACTTCATCTCCTTGGGAAGACTTCTTCTTCTTGGCCTCCCTGTCAGCGCTCTCACTTGTTTGCTTGCGAGTCCTCTTAGAGGCCCTTGTAGGCTTAGGGAGGTTCACTTCCTACTTCTCGCTCTCCTGTTCCACCACCTGTAGAAGGGATGCATCAATTTGAGCCTGTGCCAGCCCTTCTGTGTCTGTTGGGGCCTCCTTCTCATCGTCACCTGCTGCCCTCTTGCCTTTCTTCTTCTTGCCCTTCATTTTACTTGGGGCTTTGGCACGGGCAGGAAGGAAGAGAGTCCCATCCAGTTCGTGGGACCTTCTCAGCACGATGTCTTCATCAGGTTGGGTGGAGAACTCCTCCCAAGTTAGGTCTCTTCGACCTGTGGTGTTCCACAGGTGAGACCTTGCTAAGTTCCCAGCAGTGAAGGCTTTATGAAACCGGTTCTCCCAGTTCTCTGCAGCCCAAGCGTTGATTTTGCCACAGGAAGTCTGTCCGGCCTTTAGGTAGTCCTCGAACTCTTTTGGCAGCTCTGTTAAAACGAAAAGAAACTAATTAGCATAAACTTAAAGAAAAGAGAGATTCGAACAGAAGCTTAAAGTAAAAACTTATGATCACTCCTCCATCTGCTTCGAAGAAGGCTAGGATTCTCCTTGGCCTTGATTTTCTTGCCATTCTCCCATGAGCCACTGACAAATAAGAATTGGCTCCTCCATTTTCTCTCCGACTCCAGGAGATCATCGACAGCTTTAAGATCGTTCCCCATGTTGAAATGGTAGAAGGGGAACTGATGGTGTTTGCACAAGTTGGCCACAGCTGCAAACTCTTCCATAGGAAGAGGGATTCCAGATAACCTAGACGCCATAATACATGACATCAAGGTGAACCAGCCATTGGGGCTTAACTGTGATGGGCAGAGTTTAACCAAATGAAAATAGCGCACTATCTCTGGGTCCAATGGGAACCTGAGTCCCCATTTGAATAGCTCCGTGAAGAAGACTATCTCATTTCTTTTGCAATCCATCGGGGTCTCTGGATCGATGGGAATCCTTATCTTTACGTTCTCAGGGATTCCCCACTTTGTGCGCAATCTGCCCAGATCTGAAGTGTGGATGAACGCGTACTTGGGTTTCAACAAAGCCAAAAGATACTTGAACTCCACCTTATGAAAGCATGGCCCCACTCTCCCTTCAAGGCTCTCCGGCAGGTCCGGACGCCTCAGATACAAGTCCTCTTTGCCCTTCTTGGCAACAACGATAGCAGTTTCAGCCTGTCCGGAGGACTCGGACTCAAATCTAACCTCCTCAGTGGAGTCCTCCATCCTCTCCTCCATAATCGTTGGGGGAGCTTCAGTAGAAATAGTCCGGGGAGGATTGAGGCTTGGCAGAGCTGATCCTCCGGACTGTTGGCTGTCCGAATTTACTCGACTTCTCACCTCAATTTGAGTTTCTGAGGTAGAAGATTCCTTGGGGGGTAGCGGGCTGCTAGCTTCTAGTCCTGACGGTCTCTCCCGGGGAGCCCTTATAGTTGCCCCAGACCCTGATTCACTATTTTTTTTTCCCAATTTCGAGGGTGTGCTTTTAGAAGGAAGTCCTTTAACCAACCTACTTGGCCTTTTCATGATTAATTTGTCTGGGGAGTGGTCAGAATCAGACCCCATAGCAATGAAAGAGGATTTTTTCCTAACACTTGTGACAGTGACCCCCGGTTCAACAATAGGGATCGACTCTTGAACTGAAGAGCCAGATACTATGGGGGAGAGTGTTGATTGAAAGAGTTTTTTAGGTTTTGTACCTTTAGAAGAAGATGAACCTCTGTCAGATTCTTCGATTGAAGGGGCTGGTTTCTCAACAGGCGACGCTGGAAGCCCTGCTGCAAGTCTTTTTTCCTTTTCAACTCTTTGAGCTTTCTCCAATTCTGAGAGGTTAAGCCAGCCGCCCTTGATCAGTGCTGTTCTTGCTGTGAACATAAACAGCCAAGGAAATTTTGAAGTTTTAGAGAGATAAAGCTTTGGGTAAAATGGCAGAGTAAAGTTTGAAAGAAATAATGAGACAGTGAAAAGTGAATAGAATTTATAGTAAATGTGAAAAAAGGAGTTGATTCCTAGGAGAATCCGAAAAGTTAGGCAATGATTAAAAGACGGCGCTGATGTCATTAATGACATTTAAAAGAGGTAACTTGTTCGGGAAAGTGGTGCGAATTTCAAGGTGAAAAAACAGCTAAAGTGACCAACCAGAGAGTGACACGTGTCCCATTAACTCTGACAAAAACCGTTTGGAATTTGTAACGTTTGGTCTGTCCGGGTCCGTCCTCAACTCTCTTCGAATTGAAAAGCCACTTCCTAAATCGGACTGTTTTTCAGTTCTTTGACAAGGACACTTGTTCAAATACCTAAAAAAGGGGCTCCTGATGAGTCCGAATTCGAAGTGCTCCCCGGAAGGGCAGCCCAATGTAAATCTCTCCGTAAAACCGGACAGGACTTTTAAACCAGACAGGCGACTTCGAACACTGTGAGCCTAAGGCTGTTCGAACTATGACAAAAGTACTAAAAAACCTAAACACTTCTTGACTAAGCTACCTGTCCTTCTGCTTAGAACTCATGGGTCTTTAAACATGACCCGGGTCCGTTAAACTTGACCCAAAAGCCCATAAGGGCCCAAATTTCATACTATAAATACCCAACCACCAGCATTAACTATGGGTAAGAAAAATTAACTGCTGCCAAGCTGCTTAATTCTCTCTCCATATTAAAAGCACTTTGAAACACCCTTAAACACCCTCACACCACCGTGAAACACCCTCACACCGCCTTAAAACTCTACTTGAAATTAACAGCCTACCCTCAGGCTACTTTTATCACCACCATTCTTAATTGGTCATAAGTCAAGCAAAATTCTTATACGAGGCCAAATAAGAGAGTATGAGAGGGGTATTTAGAGGCATTATAGAAATGGGAAAACAAAATCAAAAGAGTAAAATATGAACAAATACCTCGTCTAGATAGCTCGACTGCAAATTATTTAGCGAACAAATGTAGTTTTACGAAATAGTCCATTTGTTATCATTAAAGAAAGGTCATCTAAAGAGGACAAATAGTAGGAACCCGAGGTCTTAGTAACATATATAATTGAAGATTAGAGACAATAGGATTTGTTATATTTAAGAAATCAGATTCTCACTGAAGAAAAAACTGAGGCTCAGACTTTGAGAATACGAGTCGTTAAATATGTGATTCTCAACGATGTATTGTATAAAAAAGTACTACAATTCTGGTGTTATGATATTTGAACAAAAATATGACTATCTTTATTTTTAAATATTTGCACCAAGGGATGGTTGAGGCTCACTGTGGACACATAAGTTTGATCAGGTTTTCCTTATTATGAGATTTTATTGGCTAAAGTTGGCACCAGACGTTGAGGCAATTATATAAGGACTTCATATCTGTAAGAAGTATGCTAATACAAACCACTTTCTTAGCGGAACAATGAGTATAGTTCTAGTATCTTGTCCATTTGATAAGTAGGGGTCTGGTTAGTGGGCCCCTGCCAATGGCTACAATAAAAGATAATATTTAATATTGTCCATTCATTATTTTACAAAATAGGTTGAAGCAAAAACTTTGTACAAGATGAGGGCTCAAGAAATCTGCAACTTCTTGCAAAGTCATATTTTATTAAGGTTTGGGGTTCCAAGAATCTTAATGATACGTAACAGACCTCAATTTTAAAATTAAATGGTGACGATGTGTTGTAGAAGATATGGGGTGGAACAATATTTTTCGACTTTGTATTACCCCTAAACAAATGAACAAGTAGAGGTGATGAACAAAACTATTATATATGAAATAAAGAAACACATTAAGAGAGCTAATGAAAATTGGTCATATAAGTTAGCAAAGGTGCTTTGGATGTATATGACAGCCTCCAGGTCGGCTACATGATAAACTTGTTTTTCCTTAGTGTATGAGATAAATGTTGTAGATCCATCTCAAACCATCGTTCATAATCACAAAATAAGATATTATTTGGAAGAAAACAACAATGAAGGAAGATAAACTTTTATTGATTTGATTGAAGAACGACGAGACCAAGCTCAGGTTATAGCATAACATTATAAAAGCTTAATGAATATCAGATTAAAGCTCAAAGTTCTTAAAGACTATGACTTAGTCATGAAGAACATCTTCTAAGGGGAAAATGATAAAAATTTAGGAAAAATAGATCCAAACTATGGTGGAGCATACAAAGTTATCTCTAGAGGATATCACGGAGCATATCGGTTAGAAGACATGGATAAAAACGCATTAAAGAACCATCGAAATATCCAACATCTGAAAATGTATAACAAGAGTATGTAATGTGGTTGTGCACTCATTTTCCCTCATGGTGGCGCGATAGGGTTTTTTAAACGAGGCACATTGTCAGCCAGTTTGTTAATAAATAACTTTGCCTTTGAAAGAAAAAAAAATATTTATATTAAAAAAATAAACCTAAAGAGAAAGATAGTTATGCGAGTGTGATAGATATTCGAAAAAAGGAACAAAATAATAAAGTCAAATATTTGAATTAGAAATATAAATATTTGAGTTTGATAATAAATGTTAAATAATAAAATATAGTTAGTTGAGTTATAAAAAATTGACAAAACAAGAAAAAAAAACAATATGAATGGGGTCGTATAGTGATAAGTAAGCGAACATGGTTAATAAATCAAGCATAAGGTTGAAAAAACATAAGGCTACGTAAATGACCACATAAAGCCCTGACTTAAAATATTAATTAGAGTAAATGGTTAGTAAACCAAGCATAAGGTTGAAACACCATAAGGTTATGCAAGTGGTCATACTAAACCCTGGCCTAAAATGTAAAAGTAACGAAAATGGCTAATAAACCAAACTTAAGACTAAGCCCATATTGTGCCCTAACACAATAGTCATATATATATATATATATATATATATATCGATCCCCACGACGAGAATAAAAGTAAAAACGCGTTACCAAAATAAAGACGATTAGAATAGAAGAAACGTTGGTCACAATTTAAAGTCTTGTGCAAAACATGAGAACCCCATCAAGAAAATATTTCAAAATAAAGAAGTAGTTTACTAAAAAAAGATTTTGCTTCATCCGAACCTCGTCAAATCAACCAATACGAGGTGAAGAGTTTCTTTTGCTAATGAAATCTCCAGCTTGATCAATACGATGTGGAGGTACATTGATGACGTTTTTATCATTTCGGCGAACAAGAGGTACATTAGCAACCCATTCTTCAGTATGTTTTCTTTCAATAATAATTACTTTGTCATCACGTTTTTCATCTTTAGTTCCTTCCTCGTCTCGTCCATTGCATAACGAGCTGGGATGCTCGTCCTCAGGTACCAAATACTTGAGGTCACCCAGATTAATGTTAGGATTTTTTTTCTCTAAATCTTTAAGATATCATTTTTTTAACCCTTCAAAGTAGACTTTATGTAGCGGGCATAACTAGTTTTTCTTTTACCTTAATAGTTTTTGAAGTTTCTTTCAAAACTTTTTTATCAGCATCTCTCGAGGTTTTTTTGATTTCTTTGACTTTTGTTCTTTCAAAATTGGCAATTTTTCTTCAAAATTTTCATTTTCCGATTTTCAAAGCATTATTTTCATATTCCAAAGTATTAATTCTAGATTTTAAAGTAATGTTCTCGGTAGTTATTGTGATAATTTTAGTAGAAAGAATGTCGATTTGACCCGTCAGACCAAAATTTTGAGAAACCAGATTTACATTTTGAGAAATCGGTTTGTCATTTTGAGTATTTTTCTTAGTAAATTAGGAAATCAACTATGCATTTTGAGTCTCCGGGCCATTCATTTCAGCATGTAATCTAACAATCAAGTTATCATTTTTTAAGTTTATCCTCCGTTAGTTTATCAAAAAAATTTCTTTAACCTGAATATCATATTTGAAATTTTCCTAAGTATTTACTAAGTTTTGTTATAGATCAAGCACCATAGGCTCCGTCTTGAAATTATCATTTTCTTTGATATCTGATGAGGTTATTTTTTGATAAGCAAGTATCATCGAGTTGTAATGACTTCAAAAAGATAACAATAAAAAAAGATAAACAAAATATTTATTAAGATATATTGAAAAGAGTGTAATAATAAAAACTAACATTTAGTTCAATTTTAAGATGTCGTTGTAAGATGTCATGCATACTCATGGTATCATATTATGACATGTCGTGACAATATTTGAGTTCGTGAGATATCAATGATGCTTGAGTTGGAATATCTATAGAGCTGAGTATCCAATATGGAAGTTGGTTGGACAGTAGAAGTTGCATTGAGAGTGTTGTCTTGGTCTATTTGTGATTTGAAGGTTCCGTATAGGCCAGTTCTTTATTTCTTCTTTGCTCAGAATCTAAAGTATCAAGTACGCTGCATTGGCCGATTTATTTCCTTTATTGTGTGCCCATCAGACAAACTGGAAAAAAGTATCTTGTTGGTAAGAAGAATTTCATCAACATTTGAAGGATTGTTCTCGTTGATAGAAATAATTGTGTTACGAATAGAAGCATTCTTTTTGTTGGGAACAAAGACTTCATCATAGGTGAATGTAGTGTTTTTGTCAATAATGAGTATCATATCGGAGGTAGACATTTTTTTATTCTTGAAATAATGGACATCATCAGAGATTAAAATATTTTTTTCTTAAAAATAATGAACGTGTCTTTTGTGAGTGTTCTTACCTTTTTTGGGAGGCATTTCTGGTTGTGTAGGATGGTCTTGAGAAGCGTCAAGACTGTCATTAGGGTGAGAGAGATTTATAATATTATAATTGTTATTTGTGGATGAGGTTATCTTGATGATCGTTGGTATCATCATTTTGGCGAGAGGGTTCTGCATCATGGTCAGTTTCTTTTTTTAAGAAAACAATCATACTATGAGAAACATCATTAGTATCTTCTGATTTTTTTTCTTATGAATATTCAATCAAAGCCCAAACTTATTTTGGTTATATAAAAATTGAAGAAGTACACCTTTAGATTATCAGGAGTAGCTTTTTCTCCATTTAAAGTAATGGTAACTTTTCTATCAAAGGTCATGGTAAGTTCTTGGATAGGCTAAAGACCAGCTAATTAAAAAAGTATACTATAAAAGAGAGTGATATTCAAGAGACCAGACAGAGTAGACAGCGACATATAGTATTGACAAATGATTTATATTAGTACCTTCATAAATTTTGTTAAATAACTGCTGGTATTTACCAGAATATGAAAAAGCGTAAAAACCATAAGAGAAGCTTTAGTAAAGCAGACCGCAAGAAAGAAAACTAAAATGAAACTAAAGATCTCTTATCTTATGTTTTCATCCAGCTTCATCCCACTTGACCATATTCTCTTTCGATTTAAGATTCTCAATTCCCGACTATAAAAATAAAAACAAAATCTAGTGATAGTCATAAGTGGGTAAATTGAAACTTTTATTCCCACATTTAATAAATATATAATAAAATAGTTTTTTTGGAGTTTCAAAATGTCAATATTTGTGAGGAACTTTAGAATACGTACAAATATTTTTAGAATTCTTGAATTAAACATTGTGTTGAATATCGTGCGCCATTCATTAGTAGTTAGTTGGGCATGGCATATACAGACATATCCGAAAGAATCGTGGACAAACCGATGAAAAGGTAATTGAAGACCCGAGTAAAACATAGTAGTACTTTTCAATTCTGATGCGGTAATTCACTAAGTTCATTAATACGAGTCCCAACATCGGCGAGAATATCATACTCGATTTTGAAAAGGTGATGTACTTATTTAATCATATATATATATAGGTATTAGATGATTGACCAAATATTCGGTTTAGAAATTCTCTTTCCTCCATAACATCTACATAAGAAATTTTGTTCTTGATTAATTCCGAAGATCTTTTCCTCTTATGAGCTATTTTTTGGGGTATAGAGAATAAAATATATTAGCATGGTGTCTAAAATGATTAAGTTGATGTGTTTTGTTTTGAACCAAGATAATAAAAAACATGAAATTTGAGATCAATGAGGGTTGCTTAAGAGAATGAAGTAGAGTTAATAATACAGGTCCAATGTTGAGCTACAAAGCGAGAGTTTAAAAGAATGTAGATTTTTTTCTTAAAAATTATTAAAGACTTCATATCTAACCAAATTTTGTTGGTAATTGAAACATACATGAAAACAGCTAAAGGGGATAATCGGTATATGAAGTATCTATTGAAATAGTTGAAGACGAAAGTATAGTCTAAAATGTTTTGGAGCTTTGATGGAGGTAACACAAAAAGGAAATAAGTTGTAGAGTGAGTGTGGCTAAAGAAAAAGAAATTATGAAGAATACGGTTATTAAGTATAAAACAAAAGAGATTTATTCGCAAAACATATGATTAGTTGGATTAAAGGGAAATCAATGGTAAAAAATAATTTTTACATTTTTTCTAACAAATAAAAAACTAAAAAATGAACTGATTTAATTTTTTGAAAAGTGGAAGATTTTTTTTCGTGTAAGAATTTATAAGTGGTTAATGACAGAATTAATCACATGTGTAGGTGTAAATCTGAGATGTCAAGAGTTTTGCGTATGCCACATTTTATAAAATAAGATTAATGATTATTAAATTTCTACGTTACCTCGTCCAAATATTTTTAATAGTCCTTCAAAAAATTGTTTAAAAAATACTTAAAAAATTATGGAGTCCTGAATAATATTATATCCTATGGATAGTATATATATCACTTATAATGATGATATATATATATATATATATATATATATATATATATATATATATATATATCAAAAGTTAACTAAATAATAAAATACATGTAATAAGGGACAAACGGAAAATGAAGTATAACACATAGAAAATAAGGATCACAAAATGTGTGAGATGGGGATCATAAAGAAGATACCAAACGAAGGTTATCAAGAAATACGTTATGAGGGTCATAACGAAGATACTAGACAAAAGTCATAAGGAAGATATTAGACAATGGTCATGAAGAAGTACGAGAAAATAGCCATAAAGTATATATTAGACAAGGACCGTGAAAAACTATACAAAATAATGGCATAAAACGGATACAATACAAGCATAAAAAATATATTATAAACAACGTAGCAGAATAACACGTATCATTATACCATATATAGTGTTAAAAAAACGTGTTAAATGGTTACTAAAAATATGGCTAGGAAATTATTAAAAATGTGATTAAACAATTATAATGTTTGATAACCTGTATAAATAAAGATAAAAAAATTTATTTGGTGAGTAATCACATTTTAATAGTTAAAAAAGAATATATTAAAAACTAATACTATCAATTATTATTATTATTAACTTTTAGTTTTAAGAAACAAAAAACTCTTATCCTAATCAATTCTAAAATTTTCGTCCAAAACTAGCCAAACGAATTTATATTCGCAGTGATGATGTTGTTACTTTTTGTTAAGTATTAATATGATTTCTTGAGAGAGAGTAAAGAAAGTACTGAGTTTGTAGAGAGAGAGAGTAAAATAGAGAAAACGAGCTTTGTCTAATTAGAAAGCGTAATCCTTTATTCATTGATCTCAACCTTTATTTATAGGCGCGAAGACTTGTATAACTGATTCAGTTACATAAATGGGTTAATTAAGTTATACCCCCCCCCCCCCTTCCCCTTATTTACAAATAGTCTGGAACTCATTCAACATGTATACAAATCATCATATATGACCTTAGTTCTATTACATTTAGGCCCTCAATATGTTACATCATTATCAGTAGCCACCATAGTTCTTATGAAAGACAATGAATAAGAACTAATAATCATCGGACATCTTGGTAAATAAAAATTGTTCTTTGCCAAAACTCAATCTGCTTCGAATTAAGACTTCTCATTTCCTTGTCAAAAATTAATTTTGACAACATATGTTGTCTTCGAATACATACATCTCCTTCTCACCCTCGAATATTTATCAACTGACTCAAAAATGTCAAGTCATGTACTTATCCTCCTCGAATGAACTCATACTCATGTTTACCTCGAAACCAATTTGACCCTTTGTTTGTGCATTGAATTTTTACACGTGGAATTATGAGCTGACTTTATCATAACGGTAAAAAACGTTTGGAATGATCTAGAAGGCTTGCGATGACCCACTAGGCCTGTCATTAGGCCTGACAGCTGGCAGGTGTCACGCTACTTTTTTATAATCAACCGTTTAACATTCTATCTCTCTACCCAATAACCATCGCCTCATCTTCCACTTCTATCACCATTACTTTTATAAATACTTCCTCCACCTGATATTTATGTTTCACAAATAACTTCTTGTGAGAGGAAGCAACTTTTTCCTGAGAGAATCCTTAGCTACTTTCACTTGAGAACTCAATTTCTTGGTTACTTCGCCAAAAAACTAATATTTTCTGGTTAATCTTCAAACCTTTCATAGACTAATTTGAGAAAAAAAAATCATTTTAGTTTATGAAACCACCAAAAACTACTGAAAATCATGTTGTTGGCCTTTACGATTGTTTGTGCATCAGCGAGAGGGCTGCTGAATATTGAGCAGCTCGCTTAATCGGGGATAGCTCTCCAAATTCTCCCATTACCACCACGATATATGGATACTTCAACCCTAATCAAGGTTCTTCTCATTTGAATTCCTCTAACTCTGCTCTTAATACTTGCTCAGAAAAATCTTCTCCAGCACCTCAAGTTCCACAACTATGTCTCTTCCAAAAAATCGCAAAGTAACTCAAAGCTCATGCACTCAGAATAGATCAGCAAAAACTTCATCACCATCAACTCCCATTCACCTCGAATTTTGCGAAAGGTAACATCTCTAGTTCAACCCAAAATCCATTCATTTTTTAAAAGAAGCTCATCTGCAGCCATGAGAGATCTTGAGGCTGACAATGCTTCACAAATCACTGCAAGTAACCCTACACCACCATTTTGTCCTCCGAATGAGATTGCTGAGACCATTCTAGAGTCGCAACAAACTCCCTCGAACAATCAAGAGAAAAATTCAATCTCAACTTCAAATCCTTCTTAACTAATAGACAAAATATCTGAGAAATAAGCTGATTCATAAATGACTCATTCAAATATCTAAGTCAAAAAAAATAGTGATACATTTAATGCATAAAATAATATCTCGAAAAAAAAAACATAAAAAAATGAAAAGTAAAACTCCTGTTAAGACCTTAAAAAAATTTGCTGTCTAAATAAATGTGAACATTCAGAGCACAAACTAAAACCCATATTGGTGATTCGAAGAAGCAATGAATCAGATTTACGCTTAACAATTAAAATCAGATTTACGCTTTAAAATGGGGTAGCTGATTTAAACGTCTCTTTTCTTCCTGCGTTACACAAAACCAGGTCCATTTTATATGTTTTACGAACAAAATTTTATACAACAGATTTTCAAATCTATTATTTATAGGATACTTTATGAAGAGTAATAAACCAATCGAATAATTGAATATAGAATAAAAAATAAAAAATAAAAAATAATCCAAATCCTGAAACTGTCGGTTCAAATGTCACATGATCACTTATAGATAATTGGAACTTTAACACGTGCCTCAAACCATAAGTAGCCCCACTGTGGATATTGATTGCTTAATTAGGAGTAATTTCATATGGTGGGTTTTGTTTAAGTTTATGTGGTCCAAGTTGCAGAATATTTACTTACTTATTTGATTTTTTTTGAAAAAGGTAGTCGATGATTGTCTCATTTTTCTTTTTCACTTTTTTTTTCCTTTTTTTTCATTCTTCTTCTATTTTCCATTTTGCGTGTGAAAAAAATCGTGATTCTATAAAACCGATTTCAGTTATATTTTGTTCAAAAGCTAATAAAACCATCTTCTTTTTCAATTCCTTTTTCAATATTTCTTCCGTTCTCGACATGAAAGACGTTTAACGTTTTCACATTAATGAAAAAAATACTTATTGCTTTTATATATGTAAAAAAAATATTATTTAGAAAAAAACCATTGATTGATATAAAATATAAATTTTAATGGATCTAGTTAAAATTTTATTTTTATTTAGTTGAATAAATGCATTGAATAAAATAAAGATGTCCATACATATATTTAGGATATACCTTGAAGAAAAGCTGAATAGTTAGTAAGTAAAGGAATGCAAAAAAAATACCAAAATAAGGCCACTAAATAGAGAAACAGTAGTAGCGTGACAACAAATAGAAAAAATGTGAAATCAATTCAGTAAGTCGAAGATGTGGGTGGAGCAAGCGAGGAACATCAGCTACCTATGAAAACCAAATAACAAAAACAACATCAAAATAGTGGATGATAGTTTAGAAATGTCAACCAGTCTTAGTTCCCAAAGAACAAAAACGAAGATCAGCTAATAAACGGAAGGAGACAGCATAGGAAAAGCTCGGAGGGGATCCAAAGATTCGGTTATTACGTTATCTCCAAATATGGTAAGTGATAGTACTGAAACATGCCGGCCAAATATGACGAAGATTTGAAAGAGTCCAATTGGCGGCTTCAAGAAGCCAAGAGTTCCAATTGAAGTTATTTTTGAAAGGGATCGTAATCTTAGTGCGAGCGTGCTCCCATAAGCTCTTGGAGAAATAAAAATCATAGAGGATATGGTTAATACTTTCATTTGCATCATTGCATAGGACGCATGAGGGGAATGGAATCAATCACTCATGACAAAAGTTTGTTACGAGTGGTAAGTTTGCCATGAATGGTGAGCCAGCGAGTGAAAGAATG
The DNA here is from genome assembly GCA_036936605.1 of Limnanthes douglasii subsp. nivea. Classification (NCBI taxonomy): domain Eukaryota; kingdom Viridiplantae; phylum Streptophyta; class Magnoliopsida; order Brassicales; family Limnanthaceae; genus Limnanthes; species Limnanthes douglasii. The sequence continues at coordinate 312,832,780 of JAUPFV010000001.1, forward strand.
TCGTAGGATATTAAATTTACTCCAGACTAGACCCGCCCATCCGACACAGGGGATAGGCATTCGAATGGCAGTGTAAGTATTTTTAATCGAAAATCCGTGAGATTCTGTATTCGCCATCCAGAGAGAGGTATCATCGAGGAGGACGCTTGAAGAAGGAATGGAGAAAATAATGTTGCAAAGTTCCATAAGGTTGTTTCTGATCCAGTCCAGACTAGACCCGCCCATAAGGTTGCGATAATGTCTTTGAATTTATCTCTGTCTTTAATTCAATCGCTTCATATAGAGTTGGAAGTTTTGTTGATTATGAACCAAAGGTTCTTAAAGACGGCCGCATGAATCTAGACTTTTAAGTCCAAAATTCCAAGGCCACCCTCAAGAAAGGGCATGGTAACCGAGGACCATGTCATTTTGTCACTATATATTTTTAAATCATGACCGGTCTAGAGATAGCGATGAAGAATTTATGAGAGTTCTTTAAGAGCTCTAGAGGAGAGGCTAAAATTGGAGGACCAGTACACTTTCCCAGTAGATAGAACAAATTTAATGAGTTGAAGACAACCAGCATAAGAGAGGTATTTTGAAGTCCACGAGCCAATGCGGGCCGTAATTTTATGGAGGAGGGGATGATAGTCAGATTGAGTAAGACGACTAGTGATAAGGAGGACACCCATGTATTTCACTGGGAGAGAGCCATGCTTCAAACTCGAAAGGTTGATGAGGGTGAGATTGATGTCAGAAATGAAGATTTGGCTCTTATCAAGACTAATTTTCAACTTAGAGAGAAGGAAGAACTCATTGAGTCAATTCCTTAATGAGAATCTAGGAGTTAATATCGCCATGATATAATATCATAAGATCATCAGCAATGTATAGGTTAATAATTTATAACTTATGAGATTTCCAATGAAATTTGAAATTGTTGTCATTGTTTTCTCTTTGAAGATGTCAGATAAACTTGCATGACTAGGACAAATAGGAAATGCGAGAGAGGATCCCATTGACGGAGCCATTTCCTTCCTTGGAAGAATTCAGTGGGATCTTCATTAACATTAATATTATAGAAATGATATCAACACATTGGATAATCCAAGTGATCATTTGATCGACAAAATCTATGAAAACAAGAATGTCAAGGATAAAGTGTCATCTAATATTGTCAAAAAACTTTTATCAAGTTAATCTTGAGGGCTATTCTTTTTCCTTTGGATTTGAGATGGTAGACTTTAAGTAATTCTTGAGAGAAAAGAATGTTGTCAGAGATATTTCTGCCAACAACGAAAACCAATTGGGACTTATCAATCAGGTAAAATAAATAGACTTTAATTTATTGGCCATAATTTTAGAGGTGATTCTATAGACTACGTTGCATAATAAAATATGACGGTAGTCATGGGCATAAGTAGAAGTATTATATTTCAGGATGAGCGCAATGGAAGAAGCATTCCAAGAATTGTCCATTTTATTAGAGCTGGAAAACTCTATGACACTATTGCAACTATCATTTCCAACAATGGCCCGAAAGTTGACTTAAAGACATCGGAACCAGGGGATTTGTTACTACTGATGCTCAACGGAGCGTCTTTTATCTCATCATAGGTGATCGGATGAACCATAGAATACTTGTTAGAAGGATTAACCTTGGAGAAAATTAGAGAGGAGATTCTCGAAAGACCATGATACCCAGGTGTGTGTCTGGACCCCAGTAAGGAAGTAAAGTGTCTGACAAGGACATTGGAAATATCGGTGGGATAATTTATCAAGTTATCATGGTTGTTCATAATCAAGGTGAATTTATTGTGTAAAAAATGGTTTTTAATGCTATTATGGAAGAATTTGGTGTTTACATCCCCAAGCTTAACCTAATTTTCTTTGTATTTTTCTTAAGGAAAGATTCTTCCGCTCTACTAAGAAATATGTAATTCGAGGAAGCCTCGATCTATTTAGTAATAATGGTAGGGTTTGAAGGATCTAAAGCAAGGAGATTCTGGGTAGCGAAAAATTCCTTTTGAGCATTGGAGACTCTCAAACTGATATCACTATAGGCAGTACAGCTGAGGTCTCGAATGGAGAGTTGAAGTCAATTAAGCTTAAAGGAGACCATTTTCATGCCCTGAATGTGGCATAGAGAGTTCTAGCTTGATATAATAATATATTTAAAGTAAAGATGGGATTGTCACATATTGAAGAATTTAAAGGGTTTTTTCTTACGCTTGTGGGATAATCCAAGGTTAAGGGTAACGGTAGTGTGCAGAGGAACGAGAATAACCGTAATGAGCAGAAGAATTCAGAAAAAATCTCGTCCTAGTCATTATTAACTAAGACACGATCAATCTTGGAGTAGATTGGATTGGAAGGACACTTGCTATACCAGATTAAGAAGGAACCGATATATTGAAGGTCACTTATGTCACAATTAATGCAACAGTTTTTAAAGTCATCAATCGATGAAGACCATATACCAGAGAAATCGTAACGTTCATCAGGATTACGGGTTGCATTGAAATCTCTAAGGGCTGCCCAAAAGATTCCTTAATCTTGGGTCAAAATAGATTCAAGAATTCTCAAAAGAGTAATTTTATCCATACTTCCATTGAAATCATATATAGAATTGAAACAGAAAAAGGTAGGTGAGTTGAGATGTTTCGCATAACAATGAATATGCTGAGAAGAGGAAGATAAAATAGAAACATTTATCATATTAGGGTTCCAAATAATCCAGATTCTATCTAAGGGTGGTTCTCATGATTAGTAATATACTGCCAATAAGGGGAAATTTTACTAAGAATAGGAATAACATTATGAGAGTGGACTTTGGTTTCCACAAGAATCATAATAGAAATACTATTGTTCATAATAAAATCATTAACATTTTTTTGTTTAACAAGGTTGTTTCACACATGCATATTCTAAAAAGCGATAAACATAAAAACTTACAGTGGGTTAGGAAGTTTCCCTATCAGTGAGCAATGGAGAGGAGCCATCAGAAGGGTCGTCAGAAGCCTCACCACGAAGGATGGGTGGGTCCACCCACCGGAGGGTCCGCATCATTATGTCGAAAGAGGTCATTGGGGATGGAAGGTATCCAGAAGGAAATTGAAGAACAACACGAGGGAGGGCACCGTGATTCAGTGGAAGAGAAAGCTCCATAACAGTGACCAAAGACCAAACATCGAGGGCATTAAGGTGGAAGGCCCTAATATCCAATCTGACAGAGGCATTTTTTACCCAAACACTCAAACTCAATCAAGGTAAGAAGAGGGGTACCAACTTTAATCTGAACACATGTGCGTGAAAATTTGAGCTTGTCCCTTCTTTCAGTTTGTTTGTCCCCGTAAAGAGGGATATAAATCACCAAACCAATGCGGCTAAAGGCCTTAGAGGTCCAAAGCTGCAAAGGAAGATTAAATATTTTCACCCAAATTGAAATTTCTTTGAGTGGGTCTTTTGTAAGGGTAAAAAGAGGTTCACAATTCTTAAGGACAAATAGGAGACCACAAAAGTGCCATGTTTCTAAGATATTCTTGGTGTTATCTTCCAAATTAAATTCAAAGAAAAAGTCTTCCTCGATGATATATTTGAATTCTTCGAGGCCAAGCTTTCCCCAAATAGCAATGATGCTTTCTTTTAGTTATGATAGGTTAGGGGATTCTCAAATAAATTAGCCGCAAAGACATTATCTCCAAGAATTTAGAGTTTCAAAGATGACATCATCCTCCATGATCAAAGTATGTTCGTTGAAGTTGTTTTGGAGGACTTCGAGAACAAGGAGAATTAAGGTCTTTAAGGACCCTAAAAACACATTGACCCAAGATGAGGGATAAGAAGATTACGGGTTTATGGATGAGTTGGTCTATAAGAGGATGTGTGAGAGTTGGATGATCGGTTGAGAGGTATGGTATTGGAAGGGGTGTCGGCGTCTGAGGGGCTAGAGAAGGAATTATTGATGGTGGGTTGAATAAATTGGGGTTTTTAAGTTGTTCGGTGTAAAGGTTGTCTTTGAATCTTTTACCGCAGGTTTTTTTACCATTTATCTTAGGTAAGGTGCGGTAGGAGAAAATCAAGAGAGGATATGAAACACCTAATTTATGAGATGAAATTGGATTAGAGAGAGACGATGAAGTTGGTGCGGGGTTTGAGGTGAAAGTTAAAGAATTTTGAGAAGTGAAGATGGAAATACTTGAGAAATAGGCCATTTTAGAGATGTTTAGTAGGTTTTAGAGGGAATGGGAACGACCGGAAATTTGATGGGTAGTATAAAGAAAAGATGTTGGGTTAGCCCACCCAAAACAAGGTTAATCTATAGAGGAAATATAGATTAGTGAACCTCTAGGCCCACTAAAAAGCTGGTTCATAGGATTGGTTGAATCACTTTAAATAGGCAGCTAAGAATTGAGGCTTTCGGCTTGGGCGCTAAGCCCATGAGATAAATAAGGTGTCGAGTTAAAAATTTGGTGTATTGGATCAGAATACTACTGAGAATTAACAACTTGGGCATGAGAGCACAACCCAATTGGGAAAGAAAATAACGGGTTAGTTTGTTGGCCCATCTCACTGGGAAACAGGTTGGGGGGAGGCTTAAAGGTGAGAGTGACTTCTGTACGGTTCGCGAGTTGGTTTAAAAGACTAGGGTTTGAAGCTGAGTCCGACGGCGGGGTTTTGGAGGAGAAGATGGGTAAGGAAGAGGGCAGAGCTTTGCTGACATCAATCATTTAGGCTGGAATCGAGTTTTCGTCTCTCGATTTCACAGTTTGAAACTGCATTTAAGATGCATTTATAACTTAAATTCACACATAAAATTGAATAAACGTTATATTTTCAAATGCTTTTAAATTCAAAACGAGGAAAATATAATTTTAATTTTAATTTTGTTTTTTCTTTTACGTTCTAACAGGTACATTATTAATTTATATAATAATAATAACACTATAGATTTCAATTCCAACTCAAACCAATTTATTTTTTGTATAAACAAAATGTTAAATAAAATAATTGTTTATACATATGAACAGGTCACATTTCAGGTCATCGGTACTATATCAAAGAAATATATATACGGAGATTATTGATGGAACAAAACTTATATGGATTAGGGTACATAAAATACATCGGAACCACATAAAAATAAGCCATGGAACAATAAAAAAGTCAGCAAATGTATAAATGTCAATAAAAACCGGAGATATAAGACTGATGAAAAGATGGAGGAAGAGACTGAAGATAAGGTGGATGATAACGAGATAGATGAAGATGAAGAGTCTAAATAAGAAGACTATTCTTCTAATGGTTAATTATTTTTGTTTTGCATGTTGTTGTTGTTAACTCACGCTATAAACTGACCAACTCTAAACTATAGTGATATTTTTTGTTAGGTTGAAAATATGAAGACTGTTAGGGACTATTTTTGTTCATTCAAGGCAAGTTGTAATCTTTTTTAATTAATATAAAAAATTTATGATCGCGTATGGGCCTTTTAAGTATATATGGTGGTTTAATATACAAGAACTCGCATGGTTGGTTGATATAAAAGTATCATGTGTAATATTCAATAAAACTCGCACGACTAAAAATGTATTGAACTCGCATGGTTGAAAATATAAGGATCTAGCACATGTAATAGACTTAAAATCGATTGGTTTAATATACAAAAACTTGCATGGTTGGATTATATAAAAGAACTAATACGTTTAATATTCAATAAAACTCGTACGGTTAAAAATGTATAAGAACTCGCATGGCTGGTTTATATTAAATGAAATAACATTTTTAATATGTAATAAAACTCACACGGTTAAAAATGTATTGAACTCGCATGGTTGGAAACATGAGGATCTAGCGCAACTAATAGACTTAAAATTGAATGGTTTAATGTACAAAAACTCGCATGGCCTGATTATGCAGAAGAAGTAACATATTTTGTTATACAATAAAACTCGCACGGTTAAAAATGTATTGAACTCACATGGTTGGAAACATAAAGATCTAGCATAACTAATATACAAGATCTCGCATGGTTGGATTATATATAAAAAGCATAATGTTTCGTATACAACAAAACTCGCATGATAGGTTTAGAAAATATAATTAAGTCACATGTCTGGGTAAGTAATGCATAAATTTTTTAAAATGAGACCTCACATGTCTTCTTGTTATGGCCTGGTTTTGAACAACGACCACAACTCAATTGCTTGGTTATTATTTATCCTCCAGACAGAATATACTTCTTCTTAGGCCTTCCAGCTTTTATTTTCATGTTTGGATGTAGACTTTACGGTTAGGGCGAAGCATTAAAGCTTGATCCTTCTCCATAATTGGTTATAGCCGGTATGCTAAAAAAGTAAGTTGACATGTAATTGCTAACGGCGAAGAATGACTCTATCAACGTCATATGATCTTGTTGAGTCGAATGTATTGCAGCTAAAGTGTAAGAACATGGAATCTAATATTTTTTTGAAGCACCACAAAAACGTTTGAAATCCACATTAACAACCATAACAGGATCTGAAAAAATTCAAATAAGGATGCATAAAACTTACGTACTAGTCATGTATGACCTTTTTTAATATTTTGGTTTAACTTCTTTTCATACTCAGGGAATAATTTAGCACCTTAGCTTAGCCCCTCCGAATAACATCATGAAAGTTTAGTCATAATTAAGACTATAATATTGTCAATTAATTTAACAATGGGTAGACTGTACAATTCTTTGATATGATTGTTAAACGATTCAGCCGGAGTAGATGTCATAACCCAATATCGTTTCCCTTTAACAAATGCATGAGCATATTTCTCCCGATGTAAATTTTTTTAGATTTTTCGTAATTCTCATACCACCTTTACATAGAATTTTGAAAGATATTCATTAATATATATACCATGGGAGAATTAGCACATCAATTAAACAAACCTAGCATCCTAGCTTTAAACTCGCTCTTAGTATGATCCATATCAAACCTCAAATTTTGAACAAGATAGAAAATACAGTATTGGTCATAGTAGTTTGGATAAAAGACAGAAAGAACATTAATTATACTTAAAAGAAAATCCAAAATAAATATGATTTGACGCTTCAACAAATGAGGTTTCAAACTCTATAAATCTATATCCAATTTTCAACATCTTCACAACCAACAATACCAAATGCAATAGGAAATATACGTGTAAAACGAAATAAATAAACTGATTTTATATGTTTAGCATGGTCAGACATACAACAACTCGCATTGTTAATTATATAAGAAAATAACATGTTTATTAATCAAAGAACTCGCATGGTATCCTATATGACAAGTTGCATGTTTATGATATCGAATCTTGAATGATTAAATATACAATAACTCGCATGGTTAGATTATATAGAAAAGGTATTATGTTTAATATCAATAAAACTCGCAGAGTTGAAAATATACTAAAGTCACATGGTTTGAAACATAAGGATCTAGCACATCTGATAGAAAAGAACTCGCATGGTTGGATTATATAGAATAAGTAACATGTTTCATATACAACGCAACTCCCATTGTCTTCAATACTATATTCGCATGGTCGTTACCAATTATAACTAAACTTACAAGTCATCAAAATATAAGAAAAGCATGAAACTAACCGTTGTTACCATCATTTGTTATGGCAGAAAATAATACACCCATATGCTTGCCCGTTAAAAAGGTTTCATCGACAACTAACATAGGACGACATGAATGAAAACCTTGAAGACATGAATCGAATGCTATAAAATAACATTTGAAGACGTTTCCACCAGCTAATTCCAAGTGGAAATTGGTAGTAATATCACGACTCTTCATTCGTTTAAAGTGTCCCTTGAGTAAACTAAAAGAACTAAACTATCTTAAAAACTCTATTCTTTTCCTTCTGTAAAGCATTCCATGAGAGACGATAAAAGTTGTTTTAAACCATAGTCTTGTTGAACATACGATTTTATACTTTCTGCTATCATGGAACGACATATCCTAATAGAATCATAAATCTCCTTCATAATTAAATTCGATGTCAAATGCCTTCGATGTTGTTTGGATTAGGGCTGCAACTATGGCGTTCAACAAACTACTTAATCATCATGAAGTCGGTGCTAGAATCAAATGATGCATACAATCTCCATATCTATCCGGTTAAGACTTTATTTTCATAATAAGCAGTGATTTTATTTATTATATTATGCATATTTTTGAAACAAAATTCATGCTCTAAGATATATCGGTATAAAAATAACCTTAAAGCTGTAACACCTTCATAAAAAACTTGACCAACACATGTGATTGCATCAACCCAACCAGTATTAGCAAGTTGTTTTTTGTGATCTGAAACCCTAAACCATTATAGCTCTCCGCACTAGTTCGTTGATTATTCAAGGGTTCTCCCAAACTTAAGCTAGGCAATTTACATTTTTGAACAATAACTTTATTAACGAGCTGTTATCTATAACAAAACTAACATTTTTTAAATGCTCCGTATCAAGATATACATCTAAACCAATAAAGTTTGTCTCAGTATTAAATAAATAATTAATGTTATCACCGCAGAAGTATATAATAATGTAATTACCTTTGAGCAGTTCTTCTCATCTACTTTCAATGTACTCTTTAATACTAGAAGTATATTATAATGTAATTACCTTTGAGCAGTTCTTCTCATCTACTTTCAATGTACTCTTTAATACTTTGAAAGTTTTCAAACTAGGTAAAGAGAACAATTTCACCTTGTGACCATGTTTAAAAATACAAACTCGTTATTTAGGCATATCTTACCCGATCTTGAACAATTAAGAAACAGTTAAAAGCATGGTCTGTTATATGAAACGTCGCATGTTTAACAAACCAAAACTTGCATGTTCAAATATAAAAAGACTCGCATGGTTGAGTATACATAAAAAATAGAATGTCTATTATTGAACACAACTCGCATTGTCTGTTAACAAATGAATTACATAATAAATCACAAAAAGAATCGCATGGTTACCATAACTATTCTCCATTGAACTTGCATGTTCATATACAGATGACATATCATGAAGAAATGTACAAATCTTGCCTCTTCATCAAATGAACTCACATCGTCAATCACACATGCTTGAAAACTCTAAAATTGATTCTATATATTATATCACGTCCCAAACATATATATTAACTGAATCAAATACATAATACAACCAGTTTATAACTTATTACACAATGGAAACTCATAAGATCAACTATTATATATTATGTTTCTAAAAAAGAATGAATATAGAACCGATAGCAGAGAAAGCTCGTGCAATAATGCTCACTTGATTGATAAAACAACCGGGGAAAAACTTGTTCGAAACGCATGTTGGGTCTGGTTATATGTTCAGATGAAACAACCCGAAACCCAAAAACTCTAATGAGGTTGAGAAACGAATCACGCTTGATTTTTTCATCGATGGACTAAGAAACACGATTTAGAGTCGTTGATGGACCGATTCTAGTTATCTTTGTCGCTCTGATTACCCTAATTCGATGACTTGAATGAGAAAATGACGTTTTTTTTCAATACGGTAAACTTTGGTATGAATAGAAAAAGAGAGATGGCTACAAACAAATTCAAATATTTAAAAAGTCAAATATGAGAAAATCGGTTTGTTATGAAAAAAAATTAAGCTTATATAATTGATAGATGGTATATAAAGTATTAAAAAAATGGGTAAATTATTTACATAAAATAGATATTAAATAAACATATATTATAGTTTATGTATTAGATGATATGTGAGACTATGTATTTTAATATGGTTTAGTTATAAAATTTGATAATTTTTATATTATAAAAATAATAAATTATTAAAAAAAATAGGATCACATGGGACTAAGATCGTATTTAATTTTTGTTTTAATTCAAAAACGATATTCCACAAAGAAATTAAAAAAATACACCAATTTTTTAAAAAAAAATTACAGAAAACTTTCAACGTAGAAGCCTAGAAGGTCCACATATTCTATACTAAAAATTAAATTGCAATAATTAGAAACATTAACCACGGTCGTCAATTACTAATGTTTTACTAGTCCACTGAAAATAGCTACTAGCTTTATTATACTCTACAGTTTACACTACTGTATCACAGTCGCTGTCTTCTTCTCTCTAGGAACCTAATCTCTCTCTCTCTAAAAGTCATTTGCTAAACCCCATGGTCTCATCACCTGAACATTCGCCAATGGCGAAACGCAACGTTTCACGAAACAGAGCTTCCTCTCTTACTAATTATGAAATTTTTCTCTACATCGGTGGAGCTCTAATGGCTCTCTTACTCGTCTGGTCTTTTTTCTCCATCTACATCCCACACCCTAACTTCAACCCTAAACTCGCCGACTCTAAGAAAACGGCTTACGATTCTCCGATTCACTGCTCCAACGGCGTTGATCTTCGATTCGATCCCGAAAACGAGACGTTCTACGACGATCCTAAATTGAGTTACTCCATCGACAAACCGCCGGTTCAAAACTGGGACGAGAAGAGGAAACAGTGGTTAAATCTACATCCGTCGTTCAAAACCGAGACGCGACACCGTATTTTGATGATAACCGGATCTCAACCAGGTCCGTGTAAAAATCCGGCCGGTGACAATCTCCTGCTCCGGTCATTCAAAAACAAGGTCGATTACGCGAGGCTCCACGGGATCGAGATTTTCTATATCAATTCTCTTCTCCATCCGAAAATGGGATCGTATTGGGCTAAACTTCCTGTGATTCGAGCCGCGATGTTAGCGCACCCTGAGACCGAGTGGATCTGGTGGGTTGACTCAGACGCTGTGTTCACCGATATGGAATACGAGCTTCCATTACGACGTTACGATAACCACAACATCGTCGTCCACGGATGGGGTCACGAGATCTACGATAAACAAAGCTGGACGGCGTTAAACGCCGGCGTTTTCCTGATCAGAAATTGCCAATGGTCGATCGATTTCATTCAAATTTGGGCGAAAATGGGACCGATGAGCCCTGATTTTCGCAAATGGGGACAACTCCAAAAATCGGTTTTTAAAAACAAGCTTTTCTCCGAATCGGACGATCAAACAGCATTGATTTACTTGCTATACAAGTACAAAGATCGATACTACAACAAGATCTACCTCGAAGGCGAGTACTACCTCGAAGGATATTGGTTAGAAATCGTACCTAAATTCGACAACGTGACCGAATACTACTTGGAGATGGAGAGAAACGATAAGAAACTACGACGGAGGCACGCCGAGAAAGTGAGCGAGCACTATGGTGCTCTTAGGGAGAATGAGCACTTGAAGGGGGCGTTCGGGGGGCAAGGGAGTAAAAGGAGGCCATTCATGACCCATTTTACTGGGTGTCAACCCTGTAATGGTGATCATAATGAGATGTATTCAGGTAAGAGTTGTGTGAATGGAATGATCAGGGCTCTTAATTTCGCGGATAATCAAGTGATGAGGACATATGGGTTTATGCATTCTGATTTGTTGAAGAATTCTCCTCTTGAACCTATTGCCTTTGATTATCCTGATGAGGGGCCGTGGTGATGAAGAAGAAGAAAGGGGGAATTAGGGTTTTGAATTTGCGAATTCAAATCTGTTTTTTTGTTTTTGTTTTTGGTTTTTTTTTTTTTTACTGGTGTGATTGCTTGATGATAGAATTTGTTGTACTATAAATCTCATACTTGTTTAATTATTTTGTCCTAAAGTTTAATTTATATTTTGCTTTCTCTCGCTGCTGCCTAATAATATAATGATTGTAACACTAATGATTGTATTTGGAGGCGGTCAATTTCCAGTTAAATTTTATCAGTGTATCTTGATGTTCCGAGGTTGAATCCATCTAACGAATCAAACCGGGTGGTCTGGATGATCAAATGTTGAATTTATCCTGCGGTTAAGTGCGAACTTAACCGGCTTGTCCGGTTGTTCAAGCCTGTATTCAGGCGAATCCGGTTTGTCTGATGATTGAATCACTCCCATTTTCATGAATCTAGTCGATATGTCTGAATATTCAAACGTGTATCCAAATTTTAAACAATCTGATGACTGAATCTATCCAATTTTTACAAATCTAACTGGTCTGTCTCGATGTTCAAAGTTGAATCTATCCGGTTGTTCAAACATGTATCCAACTATAAAACTAGCCGGTGATTGAATCCATCCAATTTTAACAAGTAACTAAACGAGCCTCGATACTAGTTTGTTTTGAACGATCCAAACTCGGACCACTCGGACCTTACCTGTTCAAACATGTATTCAATAGAGGTTAGAGACTGGATTGTTTGACTGTCCAAACTTGGATCTTACCTGGAATTCAATTTTGGTCCATTGCCTATTTTTCCCGAATCAGCCGAAATCGGTAGAAAACAGAACCCAAACACTTATCCTACTAGGACTTCAAATCAGCATAATTGAACAAGATTTTGCCGCTTAGAACTATATGACTATGAAAATCAGTACATTTTAGTGAGTATGATTCAAAAGAAACTGAAATATATACAAATAAATCATACAACGGCCGAATATAGAGCTAGAGTACAAGATATCCTATCCAGCACGCATAAATAGAAATCGGTATACTTTCTCCTGATCTAGATGTTCTCTTTTCCGGCCATCAGTGATAATAAAACACTAAAATTAGAGATGGACATAAAACTCAGAAGTAAAATTATATGGAAAGAGTTTTTTATAGTCTAGTCCTATTGATCCCAGTAGTTCCGGAGCTGTGACATATGCAGTAAAAGTTCATCTCGGCCTAAGCCAGTGACACTGCTGGTCATGATCCATGGTGGATGATGTCGGTAGTTTTCTCTCACCAGCTCTTGAAATTCTCTTATGTTTTGTTCTGGTCTTTTTCCTTTTGATGCTTTCATTTTGTCACACTTGGTGAAAACAAAGGTCATTGGGATCTGGATTATAGAAGACAGGAAATGATGAAAATAGATATTATAATCCGGAAAATAGAAAACAGGAAATGTTGAAAGAGTCATCCAAAGGGCTAACATATGAATATATGCTGCGGGCCGAAAATCAAATCGCTAGTTTCTGTTTCAATTTTGTTATAAGAAAAACTAGAAAAAACTATTCGTTTGTGAAAATGCAAATGAGTTTCATGAACCTTCAAATTTGATATGTTTTGAATTTCTAAGAAAACTACATTAATTTGCCGAGAAAAAGTTTCACATCAGTTTATGTTTTAAGTGAACCTTAAAGCAAGAAAAAGTGAAAAATTTCACAAACCAAACACACCATAATAGAGTTAGAACCTACTTTGTTGCGTCCAAGCCAATTGGCACAATCAAGATCTATTTTTTGAGGAGGGACACTTGCATCAACGAGTAGAAGAACAGCAACAAGAGCCTCGCGGTTTAAAAAGTAGCCTTTTGTGAACACAGACCAATCCATTCTAGCAGCATCTGGAGCTCGCGCAAATCTGGTGAACCAAAACCACAAAACAAGTGCATTTTTATTTTTTTCGAAGAACCACATTAAAGACTCAGATAGATCATCTTACCTCATGAATAAAAAAAAAACCGAAATCATACAATGTTAAACAATAGTTAGATTTGTTTCATTCATAGTTTAGCTTGCTTATCTATCTCGAGGCTATAAGCCATATCCTTACACACAATCAGACATCAATAGAAAAGTCCTATAAACAGACATCAATGTTCCAATAGACATTACTCAAAAGAAACTATGTTCCACACAACAAAACTCATTTTTTTACATGTACATTACTATAGGGATTCGAAAAGGTTATAAAATTTGTAATATATATCAAGCTTACCCATAACCAGGCAAATCCACAAAGTACCAACTTTTATTCACCAAGAAATGATTTATAAGCTGAGTCTTCCCTGCAAACATCACATATATATCAGCACTAGACAAAACCAAATTCAAATGAAAGACAATTCAATAACAATTATAAGAAATCTTTATATATATATGGTTAACCTGGTTTCTTAGAAGTAAGAGCAACTTCCTTTTTACGGACCAGAGCATTAATCAACGACGACTTGCCCACATTAGAGCGACCTAGAATCGCAAACTCCGGTCGGTTATCATTAGGGCATTCCTTGACCCGGGCACTGCTCTTCACAAACTCCACTTCTTTAATCTGAGAATGACCCGCGTAGGGTCCGATTACGATATTCGACCCGGGTAATACCATCTCGTCGGTTATCTCTTCCGGGTCCACTCCGGGGGGTACGAACAGGACAGTTTTCGCAAATCGGGCTGCATCGGATATCGCCCGGTTCGTGGTTTTCGAAGCTGGAGCTGTTACGTGGCGGGTACGGGTCGGGTTAAAAGTGGGGTTCAGGGGTTTTCCGGTTGTGTGGAGATTGTGGGAGATGAGAGAGAGAGTGGAAGGTGGTAGTTTTAGAGAGAGGGTAGTGAGATTAAGAGATATTAACCAATTTCTGCAGAGCATTGTCGCTCGGATGTAGTTCTTTTGGCGGCTTGATTGCTCTTTTAGTGGTGTTGTTCTTGCAGTGACATGACGACGGTGCGTTTTGGGATATGTTAACGGAAAGGATCATATATAGGTCCTAAAGTATACTCTTCTCGTAGAAAACATCACAGGATTTTATTTCTTTCTCAAATCACTCACTAAACTATCGAATTTTAGATCAAAATCGGGCCGACAAAGAGTATAATTTTAGCCGGATGTTTGGATATGAATCAGAATATCATTCGTCCAAGTCGAGACCGAATGATCAGATTTATTAAAATTTGTTATTACCCGTTTTGGATTCGAAACTATGTCAAGTTATATTTAATTTTTGGGTAAAGTTATATTGAATTTTTTTTTGTTACAATGAGATTCCAAATTCAAAAAAAAAAAATATGTTAACGTGAATTGATTATTTTATTTTTTATATATAAAACCAAAGTTCTAATAAAAACCAAATTTTTTTTCTTTTTCTTCCTAAAGCTTTCTCTAACTAAACTATTTTTTTTAAACACCAAAAACCATGAATTTGAACGATTTAAACGAAGAGTCGAGCTGCAATCTTGTCGGAGGAGGATGAGCCTTTGACGGACCATCTCCAAACCCCGGAAGAGGTACATTTCGTGTGTTTTGAAATTTAAGTGTGAATATAGCACTACCCAGCGTTATGAACCGCACGAACTGCGAAGAATATTGTGTTTTGGTTTGTCAAAATCGAGCGTTCCCAACGCTCGATTTTGACAAAATTACCAAAATTGAGCGTTCGCTGCTCGCGAATGGACAACATTGCGAACACGACCTTCACAATGGTATCCAATTCACGAGCAGCGAACACTCAATTGTGGCAATTTTGCGAATTGCATGTTCGCAATTTTGTTAAAATCGAGCGTTCCCGGCGCTCGAATTTGATTGTTAGTTTTGTTTTCCTATGCATGCTTATTTGGGTAGTGGGTTTAACTATAATTAATGATGTTTTAAATTAGCACAAACCATTTGCAAGACCAGACCAACCGCTATGTTCGATGACCGATTACACATAAGTGTTTAGTACGAACATCTTGTACACTAAGCCCGCTTTGATCTAATGGGTCGAATCGGAAAGCATAAAACTATGATTCACTGTGTTGCGTAGTAAAGACGGTGACGATAAAAAAAGTATGAAAACTCCTAGGATGTATTTTAGGTGCGAGAGGCACGGGTTTACACACCTAATCTCAAACCGGGGTATGTTAAAAAGCGTCGAGAATGTTCATTCAAAAAATGCGGGTGTCCGTTCTATTTAAGAGGAAAACTGGTCTTAGAGCTACCCGGTTATTGGAAATTGATAGTGCTAAACAGGAAACACAACCATGAACCATTTTTTGCACTTGGATGGTCACTCACGAGCCGCTAGACTAAAACTAGAGGAAGAAATGTTTGTTCGTAGTCAATCGGAAGTCGGTTGTCGACCAAGAGAGATATACCGCGGTTTGAAGATCAAAGACCCGCAAAATGTTTCCAACATGCGCACGATATACAACATGCGCCAAAAACATGATTTGGTTGATAAAGCCGGCAATAACCAAATGCAATACTTGTTTTTCAAGTTAAAAGAACACGATTACTATGTTTGGGAGCGAATTTGCGAAGCAACGGACGAGATACTCGAATTGTTTTTTGCACATCCTAAAAGCATCGATTTTATGCGCACTTTTCCTCAAGTTCTTATAATGGATAACACTTATAAAAATACAAGATATAAGATGCCTTTGCTAGAAATAGTTGGCCAACCTTCGACGAAAAAAATATTTTGTGTCGCTTTTGTTTTTTTGAGCTCCGAGAAACAAGAGAACTACACTTGGGGTTTGAGCGTTCTAAAGAATGTTTTGTCGAACAACATCTGTGCATTGCCTAACATTATTGTCACCGATAGAGAGTTGGCTTTAATGAACGCTATCGAGGATGTATTTCCGGACACCACTTATATGTTATGCACTTGGCATATTATTAGAAAGATCAACTCTTACACTAAGAAAGTTTTACCTTATTCGGACATGGCCGATGAGTTCGTCGAATATTATCAAAGGGTTTCATTTTCCACCACGCT
Source organism: Limnanthes douglasii subsp. nivea (assembly GCA_036936605.1). Lineage (NCBI taxonomy): Eukaryota > Viridiplantae > Streptophyta > Magnoliopsida > Brassicales > Limnanthaceae > Limnanthes > Limnanthes douglasii. Next base: position 312,849,301 of record JAUPFV010000001.1, read on the forward strand.
CGAAGATTATAATTAAAAACTTTCCGAGTTACACCACACGTACGCAATGGATAACTGATTACGGACACAAATTTCTCACTATCCACACGAACAAATTTAACCATTTGGGCAATCAAACTAGCAATCGGTGAGTTATATTACCCTCTGCATACATTAGTTTTTAATATTAAGTGTTAGACTTCTAATTTATTTTATCTTACGTTATAGGGCGGAGAGTGTTTACTCGAGCCTCAAGCGGGCAATCGGTAGTTGTTTATGCATGTTTGAGAAATTTTGCGAAAACGTTCATGCATTGCTTACCGCTCAACACTCTAACATCTTTGAATCCTTCGGGCATAGTAGGTATCGTCCAAGAAACTCAACTAGGGGGGTTAATAAAACTATGTACAAGGGCATCAAAGGTGAACTTTCATGTACGACTATAGAATTAATATATATAAATCTTACAACGGCCTTGAAAATGTGGTTCACTCCCGAATGTGTGGTTGTGTTGTTAGGACAACTCATAACTTACCATGTGCATGCGAGTTAGCTTTGATTTATAAAGCTAGGAAGGGCGATTAAAAAAAGATGAGTGTGATGTTTATTGGAGTACGTTAAAGATCAAAGCTAAGGATGAGGTTGGTACCGAGGACGAGCTCACGAGAAAACTCTCATTAATAAATAGCACCATCCGCGGTTACGGTGCATACGTCCAAGATCACATCATAAATAGGATGATGCAAATCCTAGATCCCGCTAGAAGTCATGTTTTGGAACCTAAGGAGTCGGTTGTCACTAAAGGTAGGAAAAAAGCCGTCCGGGACAAATCAACTAAATGGGACCCATCCGAGTAGGAATACAATGGTAGTCTAGGCGCTAGCACTCCCGGTACGATAGGTAGCTCGGCCGCCTCGGTAGCTATAAAATATTTTTAGTACAAAAAAACAAAACGAAAGAGAAAGTGAAAGACAAGGCTCAACCCAAGAAAGAGGGAGTGACTCGATCAAAAAAATCATTGAAGGGCAAAGAATTTAGTAGCTATGAGAGTTGGTTTCCCAACTATTTGTATGAGTACATTTCTAACGTAGAAGACGTGTTTCCCGACGGTAATTACGGATTCTAGGTCGTTACTTTAACCATTTACGGGATCTCCGATTCATGAGACCAAGTTAGATGGTATTTGATCGATGAATTGAAAATCAACGCGATCTATGGGAGAGAGTGTTTGATGGTTCTCAATGTGTAGATAACCTAGTCAAAAGGTTAGATGTTTTTTAAATGTACAACAACAGTAATCGGCATTGGATGACGTTACCCGACTACGGCTTAGTGATATCCACTAGATACCAGTGTATTGTATACCACGTATCACTCCACCAATCCTACATGTATCTACCTCTATATGGTGTGCCTCCTCGATCGTGTCCTAGCATGGAAGTTGGTATAGGCTTCGTACACGGAAACAATTTCGTGAAAGTAAGTATACCAATGAATCATTTAATATTATATCTTATTTTGTGACTGATTATTAAATATTATTTTGTGATTGAGTATTTATTTTATTTTTCTTTGTGTAGGTTATGTTGAATGGACCACTTCCGGAAATCTATCCTACTTAGTTTCCCTTTCGCACAGACGAAGTTGTAAGCGGCTGGGCAATACCGCTTGACAAACGATTCAAAAAATATAACCAAATCAAGCCCGCCCAACCTTCGACCGCACATGAAGAGACACCACATGTCTACGAATTGGCCGAAGACTCATGATTTGTTGATGCATCAGTAGTTTTTTTTCTTCCGCAATTACGAATTAAGAATATTTTACAAGACGTTCCATGTCGTTGAGTTTGGAAACCAAATGTACACGAAACTTCACAATATTGACCAACTGGCTTTCACCTCATCGAAACGCCTTGAAATTTCTGGTGGCTGGACTCTATCCCTGCCGAAGAGGAAGTAAATCTGGCATAGCATTGCCATCCAGTATTGTTTACCCCCCTCTAGCTGGTTAGTTTTACTAACTTTGATCAATGCTTTCATGAGACATTCATCTTCCAACTCAGTCCAAAGAGACATATCTGTAGCATTTTTTTGTATTTCATATGTTAGTTTTTGGAGAGTCTCTATATATGAACAATTTGGTCTTTAGATAACGTAATCAAAGTAGACCAATCAATACATGCCACATGTAGGATAAGGATAACCTAATTAAAACAGACCAATAATATTGTGACACCTAATAGATACAAAAGTACACACGTCTCGATGAGACCTTATTATAACCCACATGGGTTAGACGAGGGTCTCGTTATAGCGTAGGGTGAAAGTCCATTCTAAAGGGTATGAGTATTGCTAAAATGAGACCTTATAATAAAATTCAACGCCCACCAAAATTGACTCCCCGCCTATAAAAAGGACATAAAATCTAGTAAAATAAAACATCGGCCATACATTTACAACCGAAAATTAAATACTCAAACATTATCTGGAGATGGAGTTTACTGCTGATGAAGACTACCATATGCTTCAAACAGTTAAGGTTGCTCGCTCAGAGATGGGGGAGGATACTAGCGATGTTTTTTTTTTATCGTGTCCTGTGTAAGATGTACTACTCATACGACTGTTTGATAACAAGAGGATGTCTTCTTGTGCGTAGTCGTGACCAGATAAAAAACAGATACAATTTTGTCAAGCCGATACAGCGTTTGTATTTATGCACATTATTAATTAAGCAAGAAGCAACTTCCGTCTAGAACCTAACGCTGGTGGACTACATCACTCGGGATATGGTAGCGCATCTTGAGGATAAGATTATCGCAAGTGGGGGGGGGGGGGGTGGATGGTGTTGAATACAAACTGAGATACCACTACACATTACTACTTTGTTTCTTTGTGTTTGAAGTTTTCATGTTTCTTTAACTTGTTGTTTGAAGTTGTGATTTTTCTTATTAGTTGTTTTATTTTTTTTATTTTTTTTTGTTTGTTTCTCTCAGTATGTTGGACGGTATGTCGTATGCACCTATCTAAATTAAACTTTTAGCTTATGTTTTCATTTCGTTCGAATAGCATAAGATATAATTAAAGGAAAACATAAAAACAATATAATCAAAGGAAAATATAAAAACAGCAAAACAATAACACTCAATAAACGACACACAAAAACGAAACATAAAACAACGCCAACAAATAATCTAGAAGTCGGAGTTGTAACCGGTATTGTCTTCAACATCGACGTCGTTGGCGATATCATCATCCCTACATGCAATGTTATCCTCCAGGTATTGTATCATCTCCGGAGTAATGAAATCGTCGACCGTCATGTTCCACACACGTTTTGCTTCTTTCATAATTTTAAATGGGAGGAACATGAAAACTCAAGCGGTTGGACAACTAAATACCTGGTTTTCACTTCCTCACGGTTGCACGCTATGTAGCTAGTTTCCCCACGTATATCTTAATTGAAATACATCCTACACAAGACACGTTCGAAGAAAACATCACTAGTATCTTCCCCCATCTCTCGAAGGACAACCTTCACCGCTTGAACCAAATGGTAGTCTTCAGCCACATTGAAATCCATCAATAGTATACTAGTTTTTATTTTATTTTGTTATTGTTTCCAAATGGTAGGTGATTATGGCGGAAGTTTTATTTATTGAGTTCAGATAGCGTAATCATAACAGACCAGTAAAAAAACACCACTTGTAAGATAAGGATAACGCATACCAATTTTAATATCCAATTCTAATGGACATTTTTTAGTATTTATTTTTTAGTATTTGCTTTTTATTTAAATTTTATTGTAGAATGATTGAATGATTGAGTTTATAGTCGGTTTTTAAATTGAGTAGTGTAATTGTAACAACATGTTTATTTTCTTCAGTTTAATGCATTTAATGTATCATTTCACCAAAACTACTCTCATATATTTTTGCTCAAAACACACGTAACGTCCCATAAACATCTCATATTCTAAATCTATTTGCAAACAAACGGCCAAACACGTCCCTAGAACGTTTTAATATACGAAGCAAAATAGTCTATAAATATTGATAAATAAACAACCACGAACATAAAGTAACAAGAGATCTTGTTGTGAAGGAACAAGAGATCTTGTTGTGCGCAACCGTGATGAAATCAGACGTCGGTACATTTCTGTCAAACCGCTCCAGCGTTTGTTGTATTTGTCATTTAAAATTAAACAAGAATCGGCTACCGTCTGGAACATGACGGTGGTGGACTACATCACTATGGATATGGTAACGTATATTGAGGATAGGATTGCGGAAAGGGATGGGGGGAAATTTTGAAGACAACATGGAATATGACTTCGATGATTGAGCATCCTGATTTATTCCTCTATGTTTTGAGTCTTATGGTAGCGTATATTGAGTTTAAATGATTTCCTAATTTGTAACCTGGTTGTTGTTTGGGTCTTATGTTGTTTGCGTTCAACTATCCTAATATGTACGCATGTTTAATTGAAATTTTAGATGTTTTTATACATCCTCAATATCTAATCTCTCATTCTAATGGTACGATACGGTAACATTTTGATTGAATGGAGGTTTTTTAGAGTGTAGAATGACTAGTTTATTTAAATTTTACTGTAGAATGACTCATTGATTTGAGTGTTATTTTATTTTATAATTTAGAATTTAGTAACGTAAATGAAAACTAAAAACTAAAATTAAAAATAAAATAATCAAACACAAGAAATTCAGAATAACTAACAAAAACGTACTAGAACTACAGTTAAAAGAGAACCAAAGCCAAAACATAAAATAGTAGTCATACAATAAAAATCCATTAAATCACTAACGCGGTATCAGTGCGCCAGAAGCGAACACTCGTGCATTTCTCGACGCATCTCCTCTATAGTCATCTTGTTCGCTTTAGAATATTCATCAATCACATGATCAACTAAGTCAAACAGTCATGCCTCCAAAGTAAGCGCTCTCAAGGTATCTGGAACATGTACACCGGATGACTCGCACGTAGGATCAATCAGGGTGTACCATAGGTGATCCTGGATCCATACATCGTACAAAAAAGACGTACTAGGACCGCCTACAACAAATGTGTCACTACGAATCCTCAGGTTGACGATGTACGACAACCATGACCTCCATGTAGCCGCATCCTACAAATAACGCGTGTTGACACGCCTCCTCCTGTCTGCTGGTAAAACAAGTCGCAATCTAGTTGGTATATCCTGAATATGACAAAGCTGACGGGTGACCCGCAATAGATAATACGCCTCGACTATGTCAAATTATTTCAGTGTATGGTCTATCCAGGACACATCACAAAAAGGGAAATGGTCGTGTATCTCCCAGTAAGGCATAAACCAGACCTACGGAAAAAAATTAAAAATGATTGCATCAACGATAACTAATAATAAAAGGATGACTAATAACAAATAAATAAAGCAAATAACTTACATTTCGCCCTGTCAATGAAGATACTGTATGGCGGATGTTGATACGAGTCTCATCATCCGCACGATACGGTGAAGATACGTATCTGCACATAGTAGGCATGCAAGGCTCGTAGAGAGTGTTGAGCGTAAGCAAGAAGGAGTAGAAGTGATCGTATATCCACCCCTCCAACATGGCAACAAAACCAGTTATCCCTAAAGTGTTGTGCATGTACGACTTCCTTAGATGGTGATACATCTGAGCTAATAAATGTTGGCCCCAGTTATATTTAACAGATGACCTATACCCCGCTACGAACTGCAAGTAATCTAACGATATACTATTCCCCGTCTTGTTCGCCAAAATACAACACCCTAACATATGGAGCAAATGCTGGCCCTAGTTATATCTAACAGATAACTTATACCCCGCTATGAACTGCAATATATCTAACGACATATACTGTTCCTCGTCTTGTTCGCCAAAATACAACACCCTAACATGTGGATCAAATAACCCCTACTTACACACTCTACCATATCATCAGACATAGTATCATCCATCATATAGGGCTGCATGTACTGCTCACGTAAAAATTTTAAGCGCACAGATCTAGAATTACCCCTTGTTTCTCGCTAACTCCGTCCTAAGAGCATCCACGGGTATACCTAGTGAAGTAGAATATCATGCTAAACGCTCCCCATCACTAGGAAAAGACTGAATAACAAGATTATCACCTATGACCAAAAGACTAGTGATAGCGTGGAAGTCGTCTAACGTCACAGTCATCTCACCAAATGAGAAATGGAAGTTGTTGGTCTCCGAATTCCACCTCTCAATGAAGGCATCCACCAAGTGCACGTTGGTACTCCAACGCTCCAAGACACTAACGAGGGGAGCGAAGCAAGACATCATAACCTGTTTTCTCACCCTGCCCTGCCTGGGAAGATCCCATGCACGATGGGTACCGTACATCGAGTAGCACCTCGACGATCGACGAACCTACACAATATTTTAGTAAAAATTAAACATTATATAAAATATTGTTCAGTATTTGCTGCACGTTAAATAAATCATAACTTACGTATCCCATAAAGACGATGTATGCCTCGTGATTTGTGTAGTCCGGATAAAGACCCGGCACGTGGGGGTTAACTCTACAGAACTGTTGATCCAGACTCCTAAGCACACATGATGCAGTAGGCACATGAGTGGTGGTGCGAGGCCTACGCCTAACTGACAGTGATCATGACCGCGAATCAAGCTCATGTCCTTCGTATCACTATCTGATCCTCACTGGCGAACTGGAGTTTGTGCTTTGCGAGACATCCTGAAATTAAAAACAACACACTGTTATATGTTTAAATGTAAGACAAAAACTAGCGAGATGAATGTCCAAGTCAAATAGGTTCCGAAAAGGCTAAATTAAATGAAATAGAGTAAATTGCGAACAAGGGCTTCACAATTTTGGGCGAATCGCAAGCACCCAACTCGCAATTTGCCCAAAATTGTGAAGTCCATGTTCGCAATTCTGCTACCATATTCACGAATGCCCAACGCCCAATTTTGGGCAATTCGCGAGTTGGGCGCTCACAATTTGTCCAAAATCGGGCGTAAGTCATTCGCGAATTGCGCCCAGACAGACTCTAGCTCAAAATTCGAAAACGAAGAACCCTAATCCCTAAAAACTCAACCAAAATTAACAAACAACATACCAAAATATCGACAATCGCTATACTAACAGTTATCTACAACTTACTTTCCAAAAAACAACAACATTTAGATGAAAATTCGACTTTTTCAAAAACACATATAACTCTAAATATCACTAAAAATACCTAACTAAAATTCATAAAATTACATCAATAAGTATAAGGTTCATACCTTGACGTGTTTATGAGTTCGGATTTAAGAAATGTTGAGTTTTTTTGCCGATTTTGAGAGTTTTTTGTGTGGAGAAGAGAGAAAAAAGAAGTTTGGGCTGAAATAGAGCTTTTATAAATTGGTTATTTTTGGGGTCTTATTATAGCCAAAATATGTCTCATTATAAAAGAGTCTCATTATAGCCAAAAATGGTTTTAAAATAGCATTCCCTTAACTTTTTATTCACTTTCGAAAGATTTCATGTTAGACACCTTCGTAGCATGTATTTATATTTTATGATAATTTTTTATGTTTTAATTCATATAAAATTTTACTAACATTAAAAAATAACTTAATTTTAATATAAAGGGTCGAATCGGTTTATATCCAAACTGTAGATGGATTAATTCATTTTAGTTCCAAACAAATATATATGAAATGTTAAATAAATATATATAATCTCACATCTGATTAATAAAATAAAAAACAAGTGTTTTGGTTGTTATCGATATTGTTGGTATACAACCGACGAATATCAGATGCTCAAAGCTGAGATCTAACAACTAATTAAATAAGTTCATCTAAAAAAGGACGTGTAATAACTAAACTTCACCAAAACAATATAGGAATATACAATGGGTACAGAAAAGTCTATAAGAGCGAGAGATTGAACCCGGTAAGAAGTTGAAGTCTTTCATTTTAACTATTCACACCGAAACCAATAAAACAAGTTATACGCACAACTCCTATTAAAAGTATATTTGGGAACTAAGATCGGTCACTTTTGTCATCGTTTTTACGGAAAAAGACTTCAAAAACTTGGTTATCCCTTACAATGATACCTTGTTAATCATAGTTATAGTGGTAGCATTTGGATAATAAGAATCCTCATCGACAATGTGAAAGCGGTAAGCGTCGTATATACCTGAACAATGAAACATATCATTCAAAATAGTCTCATGTCCGAATTTTTATTTGTTTTTTTAAATTAATAAGCAAACCACAATGCCCCTAGACACCAAAATTTGGAAGTCATAATCGACTGTAAACGGTGGTCTAAAACCTATATCACCAAGTTTTTAGTATTGGATACCCTCACCCTATATAATTTCATCGATTTATCTTGGTTTTATGACTTCAAGACAATATCATCCAATTTACCACCAATGTCTCAAATACATTATCGTGGATGAATGCAGAATCACCATAGCTTGTCAGAATTCACACAAGAATAATTAACTAAATCTCCAAAATAACGAACGACTTAACAATTGTAGACCCTTATGTCAGTCATAAATTTCCTCATTTATAAAGATGATAATATACTATAAATGGATGAACTCCAAGAATATTAATCTAAACTCGAATAACATAAGAATTAAAGAGGGTAAGTTTATAATGCAGGTGAGATAAAATCGTTCATATAGGGGCACACTTGTCCACCAAACTAAAAAACCCACTGATTGAGTTTTTTTAGACTCGTGTTAATATTTTTCGCGTGGGATAACTCGTAACTCAAATCTATCACCAAATATATTATGAATTTATGGTAAAAGAATACTTCAAAAAATATGTTCACCATTTTATGAATGAGATTCAACATTTGGGAACACAACCCAACCGATAACATATTTTCAATATTTAACTTACAAGTTAAAAAAATTATGTCAATATTATATTCCAACTTTATATATTTTTATAAGACCGAGAGCATTTACTCGAACCTAAAACCTCACATAGGTTTAAGTAAACTCAATTTTGAACAATTATGGGTCAAAATTCACGCATTAGTTGATCTTCAACATTTAAAATTATAAGATCCTTCAAGAAAAGTAAGTTAAATTCTACACATGCTATTTTTCATTATATATTGTTTCGTCTTTGAGTTTTAATATCAGAAGTAGCCATAGATTTATTATTACATTATTATAAATTAACTAACGAAATAATCATCGATATAGAAAAATATTGATGTATTTTTAAGAAAACATATGAGTTGTCTTACGCATGTGAACTAAATATGTTAGTAAAAGATCATAGACATGGTATGTTAAGCTCATGCAATTTTTTTTGGCAAACTATAGACCTCACTCCTCGTTGATAAACTGCATCTACATATGCTCAAAAAAATTGATAGTTTTATCTATAGTTACATGCTGGATATTTAAATCATTTAATAAATAAAGTAATGCAAGTTTTGAATCCCAAAATACTAAGTGTGAAAAATCTCACTTTTAACGTATAGAAACACATAGTGCTAGTACGCCAAATACAATAAGTAGTACGACACGAACAAAGCTAAGTTCATACCTAATACCTAAGTTTTCTATAAAAAAAACTTATACTCCTATAACAAAAAAGGTATTATAATAAGACCAAATATGCTTTATTGTACGTGACTCACATTCCAAAGTTTTAACATCCATGTATTTTTCGTTGAAGTTGTTGTGCCAAATATCTAATGCATTTATCGGTCAGAATGTAAAGATTTTAATGTTGTTTAGGAAGAATGATAATATTTTAGGTTGAATTTGATGGATTGTATCAATACAATCGAGATTTATACTTGAAAGTATACGATTCAAAAGCGGGTTTAGCTAAAGAATTGTTTGAGTTAATTTACTTTAAATTCATTTGGATAAGTGGTTTTGGATGAAATTTTATAAAATTAATGACCAATAGCCCTTCGGTATCAATATCTGATATATGGTTTTACTTAAATATGATATCCAATGTTTTTACCCTTACGCAGTTACCTGCTGTATTCATATTTTATTAAAGACATTGAAACTGATTTCGTTTGAGGAACTAATTTTGTTCGTGTAAATAAAAATTATTATGTTATTTTTGCATATGTTAACATATATATTATTTCTCTACTTATTGATTTGTAATTATTGATTTGTAATATATGTCTATATATTTATGATTTCTCTAATTATTTCTTTGTAATATATGTCTACTAAATATCCATATACTTTTTAATGTGATTATGTAATATTTGAAGTTGTTTATGTCTAACTAAGCTTTAGATAATATTATAACATACAGATGTAACATAATATTTAACGATACACTTATCGAAGTAATCAATATTATAGCATATTGACAAGCGTAAAATTGTAATTTTGATTATTATTATTATTATTATTATTATTAATAACGTAAAGAATAAATTCATGTTATAGTGTATTAATTTAACGTAACACTCAACCTAGACTTATTAAGATTCAATTTAGAAACGTTAATTAAGTTATTTTTATCCAACATGAAATTTAGAGATGTATATTATGCTATCTTTATATGAAAAACTTCAAGATTAGACTTGGAATCGTATATTACGTTACATTTATATGACACTTATCATTATTCTATTTGAAAATGTAGATTACGTTATCTTTATTCAATATGACTCAATATTTTATTTGAAAGGTGGATTATGCTATCTTATTTGACTATATATACCATAAAATAATTTATAATGAGAAAAACTCTATAATTAAAAAATAAAGTAAAGTGTTATCGAAACTTCGTGTTTGATGAAGGCCGTTGAAGAAGTAGTAAAAATCATGTCTAATGAATACATATTATTTTATAATGTCGTGGTCTGGAAATATATACTATATTTATGGTATGGATTATAAAGTTATGATGCAAGACTCATATTGTCATTAATAATTCAAAACTAAGTGAATATATTAAAGGAAGTAATATCCTAACAACTACTCGACCTTTTATATGATGAACGAAAAACAGAATTTGATATGTACTCGGTTAGTCCCACCAAAAAATAATCAAGTTGATAATGTGAATTATCACTGATGAGTTCAGATTATCCAATCACAGCTTACTGTGTTATCCGGATAAGGGCAATTCGGACATAAACTTGCCATTGAACTATCCATACAGGACAAAAACAAAGAAACACCTAAACACATTTTGACTAAGTTATGTGCTAATTAGCTTAATAAGTAAATGAGTCCTTAAACTTGACCCAGTTTCATAACTTGAACCGAAAGCCCATGGGTCCTTAATTAAGGGTATAAATACCCCTGCTACTTTTATTAATGAGGATAATGAATATTTAATACAACCAGGCTGCTCAAATCTCTCACTACTTAATACCAAAAAATTTAATACTCAAAACACTTTACAAAATTACCCTCAGCCCAAAATAAACCACACCAAATTGGCGCCCACAGTGGGAGAAAACGGTGTCTTAATCTTGCATTCAAAACCAACAAAAATATATATGTTTGGATGGATCCGAACGAGCAAGAGATTCCACCACCTATGGTGGAGGTGGTTGGGAGAACAATGAATACACCACCGAGGAACGAGACAAGTTAAGAGCAGAAATAGAAGCGTTGAGGGCCATTAAAAATCAGAAATGGGTTTAAAAGATAAGTCAAAGGCGTCAACCATCCATCATACTAACAATCATATGAAGAATGATCCATCAGCAAAGACTCATTTAAGTACAAAGACCCATGTCAGTTCTAAGAAGTCTCACCGGTCTAAGCCAATGAAAAGCTCAGATTCTGAGTCCTCCAGCAGCTCTTCGAACAGGACTGAGCTTGAAGAGTCTTTGTCATCAAGCAGCGATAAAGGGAGGTCCAAGAAGAAACAAAAGCTAGTTAAAAAATATTCAAGAAAGAGAGATAGGCATTGGAGACTTAAAAGGTATTTGGGCAAATGGTCATCTCACAGCCATAGTCACAGGTATGTGGATCAATTGTTGATCGATCCTTTTGCTTTCCATGATGAACCATGTATTTTTGCAACACCTAATGAAGACACATTCTTCAGTCGTAGTAGGAATTGGAGGCAATCACCATTGCCTGCCAAGATACTGTTCGGAAACCTACCCAAGAGGTTTGACAGTACTAAAATGGAGAAATATGATGGGAGTAAAGATCCGGACAATCATCTGGAGCAGTTCAAGAACTTCATAATGAATTTTGATGATGACGACAAACTTCGGTGCAGAGCCTTCTCCCAATTGTTTACAGGGAGTGCTCTTAAATGGTACAATAGTTTACCCCACGGATGTATCAGAAACTTTGATACATTTTGGGTTGTCTTCCGAAGGAAGTTTGTGGGAAGTAAAGAGGTGAGAGGCAATGGAGATACTATCATCCATTTTGCCCAAGAGTCAAATGAGTCCTTAAAAGACTATATAAGTCGGTTTGTAAACACCAAAAATGGGTTAGTATATTGCTTCGAACAGGTGGAAATTGCTTCCTTAAGGCAAGGGTTGAACCCTGAGAATCTGGCCGATTCGGTGACAAGAAAGAAGGCCATGAATTGGGGTGGCTCGTTAAATCAGGTGGGGAAGCAGATTAACATGGATGAAACAAAGAAAATCATGGTACACCGTCAGGTAAGGTCTGCCCCGGTAACTCAAAACCAAAACCAGTCCGGATACAAGACTAAAGAAACCAGACAAGGGTCCAACAGGGCCAAACAGACTCAATCCAACCCAAATCCGGCTCAGAGCCAGCAGTCAAGGAGTAAAAGAGGTCATTGGGTTCAACCGGAGTGGTTTGCAGAATTAAAAGAAAGTGTGGCTACCATTTATGACAATGATGTAGCCCAGAAAGTCCAAACAAAAGCCTTGTTTATTTTATTTTATTTTATTCAAATATCTTATGTATATAAATCAAATCTAATTATATTAAGATTTGATTTGATTTTATTTTATTTTATTTTAAAATATTTATTTTATTTCCTTGTATTATAATTTAGGGTTTTGAGAAGCTATTATATAAAGCCTCATATGCCTTAAGTTATTTTGAAGTTTTTGAAATAATAGATTTTTTTATCTCTGAAAATTTCAATTTTTGTTACCCGATTAGGGTTTCAATCTATGTTACCCTTGAATTAGGGTTTCATCTATCGTTGCTTCTTCTTCTACTTCTGCCGCGTCATCAGTTTGGTATCAGAGCAACGATAGATGAAACCCTAATTCAAGGGTAACATAGATTGAAACCCTAATCGGGTAACAAAAATTGAAATTTTCAGAGATAAAAAAATCTATTATTCCAAAAACTTCAAAATAACTTAAGGCATATGAGGCTTTATATAATAGCTTCTCAAAACCCTAAATTATAATACAAGGAAATAAAATAAATATTTTAAAATAAAATAAAATAAAATAAAATCTTAATATAATTAGATTTGATTTAAATACATAAGATATTTGAATAAAATAAAATAAAATAAACAAGGCTTTTGTTTGGACTTTCTGGGCTACATCATCCTCTCCTGGTTGACAAGAATTCGTCCTCGAATTCACAGCACCATCACCATCAAAAACCCAAATTATTTATTTTATTTTATTCAATCGTTACATTGGGAATTATAATTGTTGACCTTATCAGAATCAGATAAATTTTTATCGAGTGTTCCTTATTCAAAGTAACATTGAAGCCATCTAGATGAAGGAAAAAAATAGTTTCGAAAACCTTTTCATAGCCTGAAGACAACATCCCCATGTCCAGTTGATGAAAAAAATGGTTTTGAAAACCTCTTCATAGCCTGAGACAACATCTCGATAAGAAATTTTTACCTTGATTCGACGATTGGTACCCAATTTAAACTCCCTCAGTAACCGGTCAATATGATCGTCATTGAAACGCCTAGTGTGTCTCCCGCATACTGAACGATCTTTGAGATCTTCATGGCCGTATGTTGTTCTCTCCTTTAGACCCTGAACCAGATGAAATCAAGATTCAGAAACATGCTTGACCCGTAGCAGGAACTGAGGCTCTGATACCAAACTGATGACGCGGCGGAAGTAGAAGAAGAAGCAACGATAGATGAAACCCTAATTCAAGGGTAACATAGATTGAAACCTTAATCGGGTAACAAAAATTGAAAATTTCAGAGATAAAAAAATATATTATTCCAAAAACTTCAAAATAACTTAAGGCATATGAGGCTTTATATAATAGCTTCTCAAAACCCTAAATTATAATACAAGGAAATAAAATAAATATTTTAAAATAAAATCAAATAAAATCAAATCTTAATATAATTAGATTTGATTTAGATACATAAGATATTTGAATAAAATAAAATAAAATAAACAAGGCTTTTGTTTGGACTTTCTGGGCTACATCAGACAAGACTAAAGATGAGGTCCATTTCCGGAAACCAGCAGCTTTGCAATCTCCTAGAGAAAGTCGTAATACTTGTTTTTGCCAGTATCATCATGATATTGGCCACAATACCCAAGACTGTATCGCTTTGAAGTAGGAAGTGCAAAATCTCATTGAAAGAGGCAAGCTGGGTGCCTATGTAAAAAGAAGAAGTGGAAACAAGCCTGATAATGCCCTACGAATAATGTAGGAACATCTGCTCTGGAGGGGGTAATGATGATCCTTGAAATATTTGACATTGATTCGGAGTATCTAGAGCCTGACTAACTTGTAATAAGATGTGGGTCATAACAGAATAGGTCAAGACGGTGTCCGAACTCATTAGTTTCTTTGAGTGACTTACCATTTTCGGAGGGGACACCATGACAGAACCACTCCTTCATCAAGGAAGAGGCATGTTCACAATTTGGCTACTCAATTGGAAGGAGACATGTCTTCCTATCAGTCTCAAACCCCTTTTTCGTTTATAATCTTTGATAAGGATGATTTAAGAGACATTGCTGGCCCATATGAGGATGATGTGGTGATATGAGCATCTATTGAGGGTAACGATGTCAGACAAATTCTGATAGACACGGGAAGTTCGGCAAGCATTCTTTTTTTGAGTTCTTACAAGCAAATGAAAAATCCAGCCATTATTCAACGGTCAAATAGAACCATTGTGGGCTTCACATGAGCTCTGCGGATGTAACCGAGGAGTTTGAAGAAGAGTTGCTGTTGGGTAATGGGCCTTTTAGAAAGCTGGTCAGAGTGTTACTCGTTGTGGTAGATTGCCCCACATGCTACAATGTAATCTTTGGAAGGTATTGGCTCTCTAGAATATATGTTGTGGCCTCAACAGTCCACCAATGTTTGAAGTATGCGGTTCAAGGGCAAGTATGAGTTGTTTAGAGTAGTCAAAAGATAGCAAGGGAGTGCTATGCAACTGCACTTGCTCCCAAAACTTTGGGGGCAGTCTAGGTTAATAAAGATTAGCACTTATTGGGGCCTTCTGAGGGAGATTATGGAATTGATGACCCCGGAGAGGCCCTATAATACCGATTGAAGAAGTTGAAACCCACTCTTTGGTAGAAGGTAGAAGTGTTAAGATTGGCTCCAAAATGGCGCCAGAGTTAAAAAAGAAATTGTTGTCCTTTTTGGCAGATAACTAGCATGCCTTTACTTGGTGCAATGCTGATGTAACCGGAGTGTCTGCAAGTGTTATATCACACAAGATGTTCATCTAAAGTGATGTTGCGCCTATTGTGCAGAAAAGGAGAGCTTTCTCTAAGGAGAAAGCTGATGTAATAGTCCAATAAGTCAACCGACTTACCAAGATGTGGCACAAAAAAAGAGTCCCACTATCCTTTATGGACTGCCAATCCAGTGTTAGTCAATAAAAAGAATGGGAAACGGCGTATGTGTATCGATTTTACTAACCTCAACAGAGCTTACCCAAAAGATCTTTATCCAATCCCCCGGATAGACCAGTTGGTGGACTCGACATCTGGAAACAAGTTGTTGTCCTTCATGGATGCCTTCTCTGGGTATAACCAGATACAGGTGGATCCGAAGGACGAGGATCACACTACCTTTGTTACAAATAGGGGTCTCCATTGCTACAAGGTGATGCCTTTTGGGTTGAAGAATGTTGGGGCTACTTATTGGTGTGGATAATAATCGCCTGAGGGTAGGCTGGTAATTTCAGTTGGTGTTTTATAGTGATGTGTGGGTGTTTAAGTTTTTAGAGAGTAGAGAGATAATTAAGCAGCTTGGTAGCAGTTAATTTTCATTACCAATAGTTAATGCAGGTGGTTGGGTATTTATACCCTGATGTTTGGGCCCTTATGGGCTTTCGGGTCATGTTTAATGGACCAGGGTCATGTTCAAAGACCCATGAGCTCTAAGTAGGTGAGCAAGTAGCTTAGTCAAGAAGTGTTTAGGTTTTTTAGTACTTTTGTCATAGTTCGAACAGTCCTATGGTCATAGTGTTCAAAGTGATCTGTCCGGTCCAAGTGATCTGTCCGTTCCGGAGGCCTTGGACCGATCTGTCTGTGTCCGGGAAGCATGCTGAATTCGGACTCATCACTTATCAGAGGTTGGTAAACAAAACATTTGCTGATCAGATTGGCAGGAATATGGAAGTGTACATCGATGATATGATGGTTAAAATCTTAGAAGAAGATTTGCACATAATTGATCTCCAAAAGACTTTTTCCAACTTAACCAAGGTAAATTTAAAGTTGAATCCAGCAAAGTGTGTCTTTGGGGTACAGTCTGGAATTTTTTTGGGTTATGTGATAAGTGAGAAAGGGATACAGCCTGATCCATATTAGCTTGATGCCCTGTTAAAAATAGATTCCCCTCGAAATATTAAAGAATTCCAAAAGCTGACAGGAAGATTGACTCCTTTAAAACGTTTTATTTCAAGGTCTTCAGATAAATGTGCTCTATTTTTTCAGACCTTGAAGGGTGCTAAATATTTCAACTGGTCTCCACAATGCAACCAAGCTTTTGATGAAATAAAGAAGCATTTGTCTTCACCAAAAACCCTTTTAAGCCTGTAGATGGAGAACCACTTTATGTATACTTGGCTGTGTCAGAATATGCTATAAGTGCACTGTTGGGAAGAGAAGTGGACAATTATTCTCGTCTAGTGTACTACATCAGCAAGAGCCTGATAGATGCTGAGAAGAGGTACCTAAAGCTTGAAAAGCTGGCACTAGCCTTAGTGATTGCTGCAAGAAAAATGAGGCTATATTTTCAGTCTCATTATATCATTGTCCGAACATCTATTCCATTAAAGAATGTTCTTCAAAAAGCAGACATATCAAGCAGGATGACCAAGTGGTCAATAGAGTTGGGTGATTATGACATTGATTTTTCCCCACGAAATGCTATCAAGGCTCAATCTATTGCTGATTTCTTAGTAGAATTCCATTCGGACAGGAGTTCTAAACAAGCTTCAGAGGAGAAAACTAAAAATAATGGGTAGTCCGGACTGATGGTGGATCAAGCACAGTGGATTGTGGGGCTGGAATTTGCTTAACTTCTCTGTATGGTGATAAACTATACCAGGCTATATGCTTTGGGTTCAGGGCCTCTAACAATGAGTCTGAATATGAAGCAGCTATAGCTGGTCTTAAATTAGCTTTCCTATGTGGGGCTAAAAGAGTTAGGTTGATGAGTGATTCTCAGCTTTTTATCCACCATGTCCAAGGTCAGTCTGAGGCTAAGAAGGAACAGCCGATCAAATACTTATTCATCATTAAAGAGGTGACAGCCAACTTCAAGAATGTCTCCTATGAGCATAATCCTAGATCAGAAGATACACTGACAGATTCCTTGGCAACCATAGCATACTCTGAGTCCTACCCTTGGATTCATATACAAGAATGCCCATCCATACAATCAAATCAGAACAAGGAAGAGGAGGATAGCTTAAATATACAAGCAGTTCAAGATAAAGATTGGAGATTTCCCCTTCTTCAATATATCTCTGAAGGGGTTTTGCCTCTGGAGAAAGCTATGGCAAGAAACGTTAAGCACAAGGCTCGTGGTTATTTTTTATCATAAGAGAGGTTTTATATAAAAAATCATTCACCAGACCTCTCTTGCGTTGTTTGGGGGTTGAAGAATCCCAAACCATTTTATCCAAACTACACGATGGAGAAGGATCATCACATTGTGGCTACATGGCACTAACCGGGACGGTTTTGTTGGTTGTATACTATTGGCCATCCATAATGGCAGATGCTAAAGAATTGGTGAAAAAGTGTGATCCATGTCAAAGGTATGGTAACGAAATTCATGTCCCAGCAGTGCCTATGGAGTCTATTTCTGAGCCAGTACCTTTTGTTCGTTGGGGATTGAATTTAGTTGGGCCTCTACCAGTGGTGTCCGGAGGATGCATGACTATCATTGTAGGTATTGATTACTTCTCAAAGTGGATAGAGGAAGCTCCTCTAGCAGGAACCACTTTGAAAGCTGTCATAAAGTTTATCTTATCCAATATATGTTGCAGATTTGGGATTCCTCAAAAGATTACCACAGATAACGGGCCACGATTTGATAACAAAGATATGGAGAATTTCTGTGCTTCCAGGGGCATTCAACATTGCTTCTTTTCTTCTTTTCACCCACAATAAAATGGCCAGGTCAAAGTGGCAAACAAGACTATTTTGTCCGGATTAAAAAAGAATTTAGAAGGGGTTGCAGGGAAGTGTCCAAGCTATCTGCAAGAAGTGTTGTGGGCATACCGAACTACTCCTAGCGTTTCTACACAAGAATATTATTTTGCCTTGGTGTATGACATTGATGCTATTATTTCTATAAAAGCAACCCTACCATCATACAGGGTCCATAATTATTCCGTACAAGCCAGTGAAATGACAATTAGGAATCGGTTGGACTTAATTAGAGAAAGAAGGATTAAAGATCATCTTAGAACAGCCCACTACCAAAGCTTGATGAGGAGCGGGGTTGCTTCCAAGATTAAGAGAATGGATTTTCAACTAGGATAAAGTTTTGAAAAACGTTATCTTACATACTAAGGAGAAGCAGTTCGGTAAGCTGGCTCCGAACTAGGAAGGCCCTTATGAGATTCCGGAAAGCTTAAGCCTGGGACATATAGGCTTCTAGACAAAAAAAGAAGGGTTTTGAAGCACCCATGGAATGTTGAACACCTTAGGTTATATCTAGAATAAAAGTTTTGTAAATATTTACTTGTTAAATGTCAATGTAAATATTAGAGGGCATACTTTTTCCTACCCTAGTGGCGCGTGGAGGTTTTAATGAGGTGTCCGGTTTTTTCATTCAATAAAATATGATGCCTTCTTAAAACATCCAATATGGTTTAACTACAACTCTATTCAAGTACAAGTCTTTAATTTAACACTTTGGATCTTCGACATATCAGATTAATCTGGTGGAGTGATGACCATTAACTACATGTCATCAGAGATATTAAACACTCTCACTTTAAGACATGTGTGGATTATTTTCGAATCAGGGTAATTTTGTCAGGTTTTTTGTGGTGTTTCAAAGGTATTTAATGTTTGGGTATTTTGTAGTGAGAGATTTAAGCTACCTGGTTGTATTAAATGTTCATTACCCTCATTAATGAAAGTGGTTGGGTATTTATACCCTTAATTATGGGCCACATGAGCTTTCGGGTCAAACTTATGAAACTGGATCGATTTCAAAAACCCATTAGTTTATTAAGAATATTAGCAATTAGCTTAGTCAAAAGGTGATTAGTTGTGATTAGTTTTTAGTACTTTTGTCCAGTTCGGATGGTTCAGTGGGTGGCTTTTGTCCGAATTTCCCCTGTCCGGTTTCTACAATGAGTGGTGAAAACATCCTGACTCATCAGTAGCCCCTTTTTTAGGTTTTGTCCGAAGGCCTTTGGCAAGAACTAGAAAATCTCCTTTGGGAACTTGTGACATTTTCCAAACGGATTTAGTGTTTAGTAAATGACTTATTCGGACTGAAAAACTCTTCAGAAGTTCAAAGGTTTTGTCATGGATCGTGGGACACGTGTCATCTTCTGATTGGCCTCACCAGCCGTTTTCCTCCTAGAACGGAGCTCCCACTAATCCCAAAAAGTAACCTTTTCATTCAATGCCTATGACGTCAGCGCCGCCTTCAATCATTACTTTTGTCTTTTCGTATTCTCCTAGGTTTTTTTTTGCATCTTTTTGTCTCATTAGTATAAATTACCTCATTTTCACTGTTTTACCATCTTCATTACTCTTTCATTCCTTCACCTCAAAGCTTTCATTTCTCTTCTCAAAATCCTTTTGGTGTAAGTTTATGTTTACAGCAAGAAACACATTGGTAAAAGGTGGGTGGCTTAATCTCTCGGAGTTAGAAAAAGCACAAAGAGTTGAGCGAGAAAGGCGCATTGCTGCAGGTCTTCCAGTTTATCCAATCGACAAGTCTGAAACACCAAACTCAGAGTCTGATCGAGGTCCATCTTCTGCTAGAAGCTACAAACCCAGAAGGTTATGTCAACCAAGTCTTTCACCCATCGTCTCAGGCTCATCGGTTCAGGAGTCACAGCCCACTGTTAAAAGGGAAAAAGCTGTTACAAGCACAAAGAGACCCTCTCTGTTCATAGTTATGGGATCAGATGCTGAAAATTCCCCAGAAAAACTCTCACTTCGTCGAAGAGGCCGCTTAGTAAAAGGCCAAACTGTTGTTCCACAGTCTAAGTCTCCGAAATCAGGGCCCCCTAAGTCTCGGGCCAAGGACAAAGCTACAGGGTCAGAGGCATCCATCAAAGTCCCTAAGGACAAATCGTCTAGTCCGGAGGCTACTAGAACAGGCCTTCAAAATGAACCCTCTGGATCTGAGTCCCAACCGGACACTAGACCACGAAGAGAAACCGATGCTCAGCCATCCGGACAGCTCACTGAACAAACCACCAGTATTCCTCCACCAAAGACAACTGACAATCCTTCCATGGTGATGGAAGAGACGATGAAGGACAGCATTGAGGAAGGCCCTTTTGAGACTGATGTCTCCGGGCAGACGGGAGAAGCTGCCACTGCCAAGAAGGGCAAGAGTAAAGAGAAGTTGTGTTTAAAACATTCGGACCTGCCGGATTCCCTTGAAGGCAGAGTGGGACCTTGCTTTCACAAGGTGAGCGTAAAGTATTTGCTAGCCATGCAGAACATTAACTACGACTTCATTCATACTGCTGAATTAGGCCGGATCCGGATGAAGTGGGGGATCCCAGAATTTGTCAAAGTGAGGATACCAGTCGATCCGGAGACGCCAATGGACTGCAAGTTGAGTGAGATAGTTTTCTACACAAAATTGTTTAACTAGGGGCTCAGATTTCCCTTAGACCCAGAGATCGTAAGGTATTTTCATCTGATAAAGCTCTGTCCAAGCCAACTGAGTCCCAATGCTTGGTACACCCTCATGGCCTGCATCATGGCCTCCAGGCTCTCCAGAATCCCGCTTCCGATGGAGCAATTTGTTGTTGTGGCCAGCCTTTGCAAGAATCACATCATCCCCTTCTATCATTTCAATATGGGTGACAATTATAAAGTGGTGGATGATCTGCTCGAATTTGAGAAGAATTGGAAGATCCAATTCTTGTTCATTAGTAGAGTTTGGAAAATGGGAAGAAGATTAAATCTGGTGTCAACCCAAGCATGCTTACCAACATATGGAAAAGCATAGGTAAATACTTCATCACGTTTGTTTTTCTTTCCTTATAAAAAATTTGTTTACTTAAATGTTATTCTTCTTCTTTAGGTAGTGCTGTCGAAGGAGTTCTCCGACTACTTGGAGGAGGGGCAGACAACTTGTGCCAAGCTGAATGCTTGGGTGGCTGACAAATGGGGAAATCGCTTCCACAATTGTTTTACCGTTGGCAACCTGGTGAGGTCCCACCTCTGTACCACCTCCTCCGAGTGTCATCCTACAGAGGACAGATGAGAAGGATGTGAAGCTGGCCTTGCCGGGCAGAGCTAAAGCCCCAAGTAAGATGAAGGGAAAGAAAGGAAAGAAAAAGCCAGATGTAGCTCAGGTCAATCAAGGTGGTGTTGAGGAGATCGTCCCAGCAAACCAGGAGGTGCAGGACCAAGGGGGAATTGATGCTGCTCTGCTTCAAGTGGTGGAAGATGAGAGTACCAAAGAGTCAGTTGGACTTCCAAAAATCTCAAAGGCTCCTAAAAATGACTGAAAACGGGGAGCAGATGGTGGAGATAGGGAAGCCAAGAAGAAGAAAATCTCTAAGGGTGCTGAGGTAGCTCTCCGGCCTCCGGTCGACCCAACACAGGCAGAGTAAATCCTAAGTGATTTTCACACCGGAGAGGGTACCGGAGGGGATATTAACATTGATGGAGTAGATTTTAGTGACCTTCAAAGGATTGGCCTTTACTTCGAAGACCTCGAGAAGGACGACTTTGCTGGCCCATACCTCCCTCCAAGCTCTTCGAACATTGTTACTTTCAACAGTAAGTCTTTTTCTGTTTCAGGGGAGAAGGACATGGTGACCTACTCCTTGTTGAGCAATATTCAACCGGTGCTCAACTTGGAGAGACAAGTGCAAAGTCAATCCGCCCTCATCAACACACTTAACGCAGACAAAGAGAGCTTATCCAACAATCTCCTTAACGCCAACCAGAATGCTGAGGTATTAAGGAGAGAGATTAAGGAGTTGAAGAAGGGGAAAGAGGACTTGGCCACCAGGCTGGCCACTTCGGAGGGGGTTAACAAAGAAATCCAATTTAAGTGTTCTGGCTTGGAGAAGGATCTCTCCACTTCAAAAGAGGAGGTGAAGGCCAAAGACAATGTCATCCAGACCCTAACCAATGACAAAATTTCGCTCGCAAGATCCTGTGTCTAGAGTTAACCAGAAGAAAGATAATTTGATAAAGGAGCAGGAGAAGACAATCCAAGCCAAGATCGATGTATACACCAACAAGGTGATAGATTCTCAAGAGGAAAGGTATGCTGAATTCAAATCAGACACGGTCTTGCTTTTTCATCAAAAATTTCCGAAGAGGACACTAGGAGATTTATGGAGATTTGTGGAATACGAAGACCTTCCTCACCGTACTATGGCCGATGGTGATAAGCACTGTTATTCCAGTTGTTGGGATGATACTACTGATGAAGACAAAGGGACCAGAGAGAGCCCTAACGAGGAACCCAAAGACCCCAAGAAGAAACTAGATGGGGCTAGACCATCTAAGGAAGCTCAGCCTTAAAGTTTTAACTATCTTTTTATTTTCCTTTAATTCTTGTGTTAAACTAAAGTTCTTGGATGGCCAAGGCATTTTTATAATGTGTCCGGCTCTTGTCCGGATTTTTATTTTAAAACTCCAAAGTCCTTGGATGGCCAAGGCACTTTTCATATTTTAATGTCATTCCCTAGTGCTAGCCTGGAAATTTTACCTTACACAATTCTTGCATTGTTTAATAGCTACCCAATTTTGATGGCTAATGTTCCCTTAGTTATTTTGCAAGTATTTTAAAGTGATAGTGTTTAAATTCTACGATGACAAATGTTTAAATGGTCATCACTCCACCAAATCAATCCGGTCTGTCAGTGATATTTTAAAAAGTTTCAAAGAAGCTATCAATCAAACCACTCCGAATTTTTCAAGAAGGCGTCGAATTTCATTAAAAATCCCGGACACCTCATTAAAACCTCCCCGCGCCACCAGGGTAGGAAAGAGCATGCCCTCTAATATTTACATGGACTTTAAAGAAGTAAATATTTACATAACTTTCATTCTAGATACAACCGGAGGTGTTCAGTGTACCAGGGGTGATTCAAGATCCTTCCATCTTTATCTTCAAGCCTGTATGTCCCAGGCTTAAGCTTTTCAATGACGACATAGGGTCCTTCCCAAGTTGGAGCTAGCTTGCCGAACTGCTTCTCCTTAGTATGTAGGAAGAATTTTCTCAACACTTTATCCCCTGGTTGAAAATCCCTCATTCTGACTCTGGAAGCAAACCTGTTTCTCGTCAAAACCTGATAGTGTGTGGCTCTGAGATGAGCCTTAACTCTTTTTTCTTCTATCAAGTCGAGTTGACTTCTGATTGCCACTTTGTTAGCCTGTTCGGAACAATTATGAACTCTAAATGAAGAAAAAGTTGTCTCTATAGGAGTTATTGCATCCATACCATATACCAAGGCAAATGGGGATTCCTGTGTAGCAGCCTCGGGAGTAGTCCGGTAGGCCCATAGTACTTCTTGTTGATAACTTGGCCACTTTCCAGCATTCCCTTCTAAATTCTTTTTAAGACCGGACAGGATGGTCCTGTTCGCTACTTCAACTTGACCATTTTCTTGTGGGTGGAAAGGAGAAGAAAAGCAATGCTGAATGCCCCTAGAGGCACAGAAGCTCTCCATATCCTTATTATCGAATTGTGGCCCATTGTCTGTGGATATCTTTTGTGGAACCCCAAATCTGCAGCAAATATTAGATAAGATAAATTTTATAACAGCTTTTGAAGTAGTTCCTGCCAATGGGGCTGCTTCTATCCATTTTGAGAAATAGTCGATGGCAACTATAATAGTTTTGCACCCCCCCCCCCCCCCGGACGTCATGGGTAGAGGTCCTACCAGATCCAGCCTTCAACGAGCAAAAGGTATTGGCTCAGAAATTGACTCTAAAGGGACTGGGATATGAATTTCATTACCGTATCTTTGGCATGGATCACACTTCTTTACCAATTCCTTGGTATCTTCCATTATAGAGGGCCAGTAGTATCCGGCCAACAAGACTCTTCTGGTTAAAGCTCTATAACCACAGTGTGCTGATCCCTCACCATCATGTAGTTCGGACAGCACTATTTGGGACTCTTCAATCCCCAAACTTCGCAAGAGAGGTTTACTAAAAGACTTCTTGTAAAGAACGTCTCTTAGGATTAAAAATCCACGAGCCTTATACTTCATTTTTCTTGCTACTGCCTTTTCCGGAGGCAATATGCCATCTGAAATGTATTGAAGAAGAGGATACCTCCAGTCTTTAGGTTGATCCATTTGTATATTTAAACTTTCCTCCTCTTCCTTGCTCTGATTGAGTTGAATGGATGGGAATTCCTGCACATGAATCCATGGGTAGGACTGAGAGTATGCTATGGTTGCCAATGAGTCTGCTAACGTATTTTCTGTTCGGGGTATGTGCTCATAGGTGATATCTTTGAAGTTAAGTGCCACTTCTTTAAGAATGAACAAATATTTAATCAGGTGCTCTTTTTTGGCTTCAGATTGACCTTGTGCATGATGGATAAGAAGCTGAGAATCGCTCATTAACCTGACCCTTTTGGCCCCACAAATTAGGGCTAAATTTAAACTAGCTATGACAACTTTATATCCGGACTTATTATTAGAAGCCCTGAAAGCAAAATATATAGCATGGTACATTTTGTCACCATACGGAGAGGTTAAACATATCCCATCACCACAACCCATGGTACTTGATCCACCATCGGTCCGGACAACCCATACTTTCTTAGTCTTTTCACCTGATGTTTGCTTGGTGTCTCTGTCCGAATGGAATTCAACTAGGAAGTTAGCAACAGACTGAGCCTTGATTGTTGTTCGAGGGGAAAAATCAATATCATAATCCCCCAACTCCACTGACCATTTGGTCATTCTGCTTGATACGTCTGCCTTCTGGAGAACATTTTTCAAGGGAAAAGACATCCGGACAATGATAGAATGATACTGAAAGTAGGGTCTCATTTTCCTAGCATCAATTACTAAAGTCAGTGCTAGTTTTTCAAGCTTTAAATACCTCTTTTCAACATCTATCAAGCTTTTACTGATGTAGTACACCGTGCGAGGATAATTATGGACCTCCCTTACTAGCACTGCACTTATGGCACAATCGGAGACTGCTAAATATATGTACAGTGTCTCCCCATCAATAGGTTTGAACAAGGTTTTGGGTAGGATAAGTGTTTTTTAATTTCATAAAAAGCCTGGTCGC
This sequence comes from Limnanthes douglasii subsp. nivea, assembly GCA_036936605.1. NCBI lineage: Eukaryota > Viridiplantae > Streptophyta > Magnoliopsida > Brassicales > Limnanthaceae > Limnanthes > Limnanthes douglasii. Next base: position 312,875,172 of record JAUPFV010000001.1, read on the forward strand.
ACTGTGGAGACCAGTTGAATTCTTTTGCACCCTTTAAAGTTTGGAAAAATGGGGCACACATATCCGAAGACCTTGAGATAAAACGGTTTAGAGCAGCTAACCTCCCTGTCAATTTTTGTACTTCTTTAATATTCTGAGGAGGCTCCATTTGTAATAAAGTACTAAACTGGTCTGGATCAGGCTGTATCCCTTTCTCACTTATCACATACCCTAAGAACTTCCCGGACTGCACTCCGAAAACACACTTTTCTGGGTTTAACTTTAAATTAACTTTTACCAAGTTGGCAAAAGTTTCTTGGAGATCTGCCAAGTGTAGTTCTCCTTCCACACTCTTTACCATCATGTCATCAATGTAGACTTCAATGTTTCTTCCAATCTGATTAGCGAAAACTTTGTTCACCAACCTCTGATAGGTAGCCCCGGCATTCTTCAACCCAAAAGGCATCACCTTATATCAATGAAGGCCCCTATCAGTAACAAAAGTGGTGTGTTCTTGATCCTTCAGATCCACTTGAATTTGATTATACCCGGAGAAGGCATCCATAAAGGACAACAACTTGTTCCCAGACCTGGAGTCCACTAACTGATCGATCCGGGGGACCGGATATAGGTCTTTTGGGCAATCCCTATTAAGGTCTGTAAAGTCGATGCACATTTGCCATTTACCATTTTTCTTTTTCACTAATACCGGATTGGTTGTCCATAAAGGGTACTGGGATTCCTTTATGTGCCCCATCTTAGTAAGCTGATCAACCCCTTGAACTATGATATCAGCTTTCTCCTTAGAAAAAGCTCTCATCTTTTGTACAACAGGTGTTATATCTCTTCGGATGGATAGTTGGTGTGATATAATATCTGCTGGCACTCCGGTTACATCAGCATTGCACCAAGCAAAAACATGATGATGGTCTGTTAAAAAAGACAACATTTTACTCTTCAGTTCTGATGTCATCTTAGATCCGATCTTGACGTTTTTTTCTTTCAGCCAGAGAGTGAGTTTCAACCTCTCCGATTGGTATTAAAACACCAGGGATCTCTCTGGGGTCATCAATTTCACCCTCTCCCCTAGAGGGACCCTCCAACTGCTAATCCTCACTGATACGAACGGCCCTCAAAGTTCGAGGGGCCATTGCTGTTGCATAACACTCCCTTACCACCTTTTGAATACTTCGGACAACTCCCACTTGTCCTTGCACAACATATTTTAAACATTGGTGGACTGTTGAAGCCACATCATGCATCCTGGAGAGCCAAGACCTCCCCAAAATGGCATTGTAGCACGTAGGATAATCCACCACAATGAAAAGTACTATGACCATTTTCTTGAAAGGCCCCTTGCCCAACAAAACCTCCTCCTCAAACTCCCCGATCACATCCGCTGAGCTCCCAGTGAAACCCACAATTGACCTGTCCGAACGCTGAATCACTGCTGGATTCTTCATTTGTTTATAGGAAGTTAAAAAGAGGATATTGGCTGAACTGCCGGTGTCCACCAAAATTTGTCTAACGTCATTGTCCCCTATGGATGCTCCTATCACCACAACATCTTCATGGGGACCAGCTATGTCTCTCAAATCATCTCCATAAAAAATAATGAATGGAAAAGGAATTTGCGATTGATAGGAGGTCATGCCTCCTTCCAGTTGAGTAGCCAGGGTGTGAACATGCCTCTTCCTCAAAGAAGCAGTTGGTGCAATCATGTTGTCGCCTCCAAATATGGTAAGTGACTCAAAAAAGCTTATGAGCCTAGACACCGTCTTACTGGATTCTGTGATAACACCCACCTTATTCCGGGTTGGGTCAGGATCCAAATATTCTGACTCCACATCGAATCTTTCAATTATCACCATAGCCCCATCCGGAGCCGATGTCCCTGCGTTGTTTGCTAGGCCAGTCCGACGAGCATTATCAGACCTATTTTCACTTCTTCTTTTAACATAAGCACCCAAGTTTTCTCTTTCAATCAATTTTGCACCTCTTGTTTCAAAGCGATGCAATCTTCTGTATTATGACCAATATCATGATGATATTGGCAGAAATAATTATTACGACTTTCCTTGGGAGATTGAAGTGCAACTGGCTTCCTGAAATGTACTTCGTCTTTTGTTTTGTCATAGATGGTTGCCACATTCTCTTTCAACTCAACAAACTACTACGATTGAACCCAGGGCCCTCGCTTACTTCTGGATTGTTGGCTCTAAGCTGGTGCTGGGTGGGATCGAGCCTTGGTCCTACTGGGACCCTGTCCGGCTTCCTTGGCCTTGTACCAGGACTGATTTTGGTTCTGGTTTGGTGCAGCTGGGGCCGATCTCACCTGCCTATGCACCCTGGTCTTCTTCGTCTCATCTACATCGATTTGTTTTCCCACTTGATTCAGTAAACCGCCTCATGTCATGGCCTTCTTTCTGGTTCTGAATCAGCTAAGTTACCCGGATTCAAACCCTTCCTTAGAGAAGCTATTGCTACTTGTTCAAAGCAATCATCTAATCCATTCTTGGTGTTCACAAAGTGACTTATATATTATTTCAAGGATTCATTTGGTTCTTGGGCACAATGGATAATAGTGTCTTCATTACCCTTCACTTCCTTACTTCTGACGAACTGCCTCCGGAAGGTCACCCAAAAAGTATCAAAATTTCTGATGCAACCCTGTGGCAGACTATTATACCACTTCAGATCACTCCCCGTAAAATACTGGGAGAACGCTCTACAAAGCAACTTATCATCATCGTCAAAATTCATCATAAAGTTTTTGAATTGCTCCAGATGATTATCTGGATCTTTACTCCCATCGTATTTTTCCATCTTTGTGTTGTCAAACCTCTTACGAAGGTTTCCGGACAGTATCTTGGAAGACAATGGAGACTGTCTCAAATTCCGGCCACGACTAAACACAGTATCTTCATTGGGAGTTGCAAAGATACCTGGTTCATCATGAAAGGCGAAATGATCCATCAACAGTCGGTCTACATGTCTTCGGCCATGGTTGTGACCATGAGATGACCCTTTTCCTAGATTCCTTTTCAACCTTCCATGCCTGTCCCTCTTTCTTGAATACTTTTTGACCAACTTCTGCTTCTTTTTAGAATGACCTTCATCGCTGCTGGATGACAGGGACTCCTCAATTCCATCTTCGTTCGAGGAGCTACTAGAAGATTCTGAATCTGAATCTGAGCTCTCCACCGGTTTAGACCGGTGAGACTTCTTTGAGCTAGCATGAGTCTTTTTAGTACTTACATGGGTCTTTGCTGATGGTTCATGCTCCCTTGGATTGTCAGTATGGTGAATGGCTGACACTTTTGATTTTTCTCTTAAGCCCATCTCCACCATTTTAGCACCCCTCAAGGCTTCTATCTCAGCTTTCAATCTATCTTTCTCTTCAATCATGTATTCATCATTTTCTCCCACCACTTATGCCAAAGTTTGTGGTACTTCCTGCTCGTCCGGATTTATTAGAACTGGGTTTTCTTGATGGTTTCGAATGCTAAATTTAGGCACCGTCTCCTCCCACTGTGGTCACCAATTTGGTGTGGATTATTTTCGATTGAGGATAATTTTGTTAGGTGTTTTGTGGTGTTTCAAAGGTATTTAATGTTTGGGTGTTTTGTAGTGAGAGATTTAAGATGCCTGGTTGTATTAAATGTACATTACCCTCATTAGTAAAAGTGGTTGGGTATTTATACCCTTAATTTTGGGCCGCATGGGCTTTCAGGTCAAACTTATGAAACCGGGTCGAGTTCAAAAACCCATTAGTTTATTAAGCAGATTAGCAATTAGCTTAGTCAAAAGGTGATTAGTTTCTACTACTTTTGTCTAGTTCGGATGGTTCAGTGGGTGCCTTTTTTCCGAATGGCCCATGTCCGGTTTCTACAGTGAGTGGTGAAAATATCCTCAGCAAATACTTCTGAAATACTTATGGTTGTTTAAACATTAGCCATTAAAGTTAAAAGATAAGAAAGTATTAAACAAAGCAAGATTTGATAAATAAACCCGTCCGGGCTAAAACCGGATAACATTACCAAAATACAAAATATGCCTTGGCCATCCAAGGACTTTAAGTATTTTAAAAAGTTTTACTAGGACTCAAACCGGATAACATTACATAAATTCCTTGGCCATCCAAGGACTTTAGTACTTCAGAAAATTAAGAAAATTAGTAAAAATATTTAAAACCTCAGGGCTTGTTCCCTTCAGATTGTCCTTTATCACCTCATTTCTTGGGACTTTTGAGTTCGGCACTCGAACTCTGACTGGTTCCTTTATCTTCATCAGTGGTGGAATATATTCCACTGCTATAATTATGCTTATCGCCATCTACCATAGTATGAAATGGGAGGTCTTCGTCCTCCACATATTTCCATAAGGGACTGAGGGTTCTCGTCGGAAATGTTTCATGGAAGAGCAGCACCATGTCAGACTTGACCTCAGCATACCTTGCTTCTAAGGAGTCTATCACCTCATTGGTGTATTTATCAATGCTTACCTGAATATTTTTGTCCTGCTCCTTCACCAAGTCTTCTTTCTCCTTGATCACCTTAGATACAGTGTCTTCTAAGGAATCTTTCTGACCGGACAAGGTTTGAATGGTGCCATATTTGGCCTTCAAGTCTTCCCTTAGTGTTGTGAGATCTTTTTCCAAACCGGAGCACTTAGTTTGGAGTTCGATACTGGCCGTCTCCAAAGTGGAAAGTTTGGTTGATAGATCCTCTTTGTCCTTCCTCAGTGCTTCTATCTCTTTCTTCGATTCTTTTATGCTCTGATTAGCATTAAGAAGATTGGTTGACAGAGACTCTTTGTCAGTAGTGAGGGTATTGATGAGTACAGTTTGACTCTTCACTTGTCTCTCTAGATCAAGCACTGGATGGATGTGACCAAGAAGGAAGTGGGCCACAATATCTTGTTCTCCAGAGACAGAGAAAGACTTACCATTGTAAGTCACAATGTTAGAAGATCTTGAAGAACGGAAGGGACCAGCAAAGTCATCATTCCCAGAGTCGTTGAAGTATAGATCGATGTCTTGAAGGGCACTAATGTCCACTCCATCAATCCCTCCTCCGGTACCCTCTCCGGATTGCAGACCTGTTGGAATATTCTCTGCCAGGGTGGGGTCAACAGGGGCTGGTGGAGATAGAAGCTCCGAAGAGCGAAGAATTATCTTTTCCCTTAAGGTGAGCTTTTTCTTTTTGACAGCCTTTTCATCACTTCTTGCACCTCTTTTCCGGTCCTTTTTGGGAGGCCTTGGTGGATTTTGTGATTCTCCTACCTCCCTAACAGTCTCAGCTTCTACTACCTTGAGCAAGGCAGCATCGATTCCCCTTTGGTTCCCCGAACCGGTCCCCTCTATGGCTGCTTGAACTGCCTCTGTTGCAGCTTTCTTTTTCTTCCCTTTCATCTTGTTGGGAGCCTTGGCTCTAGAGGGCAAGGCCAGTTTACCATCTTTCTCTTTTGTCCATTATAGGATTACGCCAGAAGGAGGGGGTGTAGTTAGTTCTTTCCATATAAGATCCCTCCGACCTGTGGTGTTCCACATATGAGACCTCACCAGATTGCCTGAGGTGAAGCAGTTATGGAAGGAGTTCCCCCAATGCTCTGCAGCCCATGCGTTCAGTTTGGCACAAGTTGTTTGCCCCTCCTCCAGGTGTCCGGAAAACTCCTTTGACAGCACTAAAAAAGGGTGACAAATAAATCAGAAGAGAAATATTTTTAAGTTAAATAAAAAAGAACATGAAAAACAAAGATAAAGAACTTACCCGTACTCTTCCATCTGTTAGTTAACATACTTGGGTTGGTATTGGCTTTGATCTTCCTACCATTCTCCCAAGACCCACTAATGAACAAGAACTGTGTTCTCTAGTTCTTCTCAGATTCTAGTAAGTCGTCTACCACCTTGAAATTGCTCCCCATATTATGATGGTAGAAGAGAATGTGGTGATTCTTGCATAGACTTGCCACAACGACAAACTGCTCCATTAGGATAGGGATTTTAGACAACCTCGATGCCATGATGCAGACAAGGAGAGAGTACCAGGCGTTCGGGCTCAATTGGCTTGGGCAGAGCTTCACTAGGTGGAAGTACCTGACAATTTCTGGGTCTAGTGGGAACCGAAGTCCCCAATTTAGCACCTCAGTGAAGATGACCACCTCATTGAGTTTACATTCCATAGGAGTCTCCGGTGTGACAAGTATCCCTACCTTCACTAACTCTGGGATCCCCCACTTTGTCCGGATCCAGCCCAACTCGGGGGTATAGGTGTAGACATAATTTATATTCTGCAGGGCCAGCAAATATTTAACATTAACATTCTTAAAGCAAGGCCCTACCTTTCCCTCCAAGCACTCTGGGAGATCTGGATGAGCCACACCAACTTTGACTTTGCCTTTGCCCTTCCTATCAGAGGCAGCATCCCCAGTTTGACCTGATGCTTCAGTTTCGAAGGGGGCCTCATCGATACTGTCCTCCATTACTTCTTCCATCACTGTGGAAGGTCTATCAATTGCTATGGATGGGAGGGGATCAGCTTCTGGCACCAAAGGCTCTTCGAATGAATGAGTGCCTGTTGTTTCTAAAAGGCCTGGTGTCCAGTTGAGGTTGAGATCCAGAGGACTTCGCCTTTAGGGCTATCTTAGATGCCTCTGATCCGAAGGGCTTATCCTTGGTTCTATTTTAGACACCTCTGATCCGGAGGGCTTATCTTTTGATGTTGCCTTAGATGCCTCCGATCTGGAGGGTTTTGACAGTGAAGTAGTTGCTTGGGATTTGACCAGACGAGTCGTCCAGCGTGGAGTTGATTTTTCTAGGGACCTCTCAATATCTGAACCCATGGCTAAGAAAGGGGAGGGTTTTCTGACACTCGAGACTGCTTTTTCCTTGGCAGTGGAGGGTTGGGACTCCAGAACAGAAAAACTTGAGGGAAGAGGAGATAGACTTGGTTTAAACAACTGTTTGGGTTTTGGATTTCTTGATGAAGATGACCCTTGGTCAACTTCCTGGGGTGGTTCACCAGACTTTTTACTTAGGGAGACTGAGAGACCACCAACTATACGATTCTCCCTTTCGACTTTTCTTGCTTTTTCTAACTCTGAAAGTTCAACCAGCCACCTTTCACAAGAGTGTTTCTGGCCGTGAACATAAAACTATTCAAGAGCAAGTTTGAAAATAAAGGTGAAAATCTCTCTAGAAAGTTTTGAATTATGAAGACAATGGAATAGTGAAAAATGATTTATATATCAATAAAAAAAAGTAATTGTTACCTAGGAGGAGTTGAAGAGGTTTGAAAATGATTAAAGACGGTGCAGACGTGTGAAAAATTAAATTCCTATGTTACTTTCTAGGCTTAGTAGGAGCGCCGATCTAGGTAGAAAAATGGATGATAGGTCGAATCAGATTGTGACACGTGTTCCACGATCCAAGAAGAAAACTCTTAGAATTCTGGGAAAAGAAGTCAGTATGGACAAACTTTGAACTAGGTGTATAGGCAGGTCGGACAAAATCCTCACTGGCTAAGTAAATTTTTTAATCCTGCCAAATATATTTGACAAGGCCTAAAAAGTGGCTAATGATGAGTTCAGATTATCCAGTCACAACTCACTGTGTTATCCGGACAAGGGCAATTCGGACATAAACTTGCCACTGAACTATCCAGACAGGACAAAAGTAAAGAAACACCTAAACACCTTTTGACTAAGCTATGTGCTAATCAGCTTAATAAGTAAATGGGTCATTAAACTTGACCCGGTTTCATAACTTGACCCGAAAGCCCATGGGTCCTTAATTAAGAGTATAAATACCCCAACTACTTTCATAATAAGGGTAATGAACATTTAATACAACGAGACTGCTCAAATCTCTCACTACTTAATACCAAAACATTTAATACTCAAAACACTTTACAAAATTACTCTCAGCCCAAAATAAACCACACCAATCACATTTAAAAAACTACGATAAGTGATCTATATCATTCCTATTAATATATATATATATATATATATATGAATACGAATAAAAATTATCATGCACCATAAAAAATGTTGGATATCATTCTTTTTAATTATCCTACTTCGGTTACTTATTTTTAAACCATATTCCGTAATATTTTTTTATAACGATGTGTTTTAATATGTTATGTGTAAACTAATATTAATGCATTATTTATGTTATGTACAATCTAAACCTTAAATTGCATAATATATGTGAATTTATGGTTACTTTTTGCTATTTTTTTAACAAATAAGCTATAATTTTGCATCAATACTACAAATATAAAGTATAATTATATATCAAGTGTATGTAATTACAGTTAGTGTCTAAACAATAAACAAAAAAGTAACCTTGGATACGCACAAGGGGTAAGAATTTTGTTTCATTGCCTGACATATTACACATGATTCTACAGTCATTTTGTTATCTTGCTTTTAAGATAATGATAATGATATCGCATGCATTCTGCCAAATTGTACTCCATGTTTGTAGTAAGCGTACAATATCATAGCTTATATATGAAAAACAAGACAAAAGAATTAATCATGAATTTGCACAAGAGGTATGAACATTATTTCACTCGCATGATGCACCATAAAAAATGTTGGATATCATTCTTTTTAATTATCCTACTTCGCTTACTTATTTTTAAACTATATTCTGTAATATTTTTTTATAACGATGTGTTTTAATATGTTATCTGTAAACTAATATTTATGCATTATTTATGTTATGTACAATCTAAACCTTCAATTGCACAATATATGTGAATTTATGGTTACTTTTTGCTATGTTTTTAAAAAATAAGCTATAATTTTGCATCAATACTACAAATATAAAGTATAATTATATATCAAGTGTATGTAATTACAGTTAGTGTCTAAACAATAAACAAAAAAGTAACCTTGGATACGCACAAGGGGTAAGAATTTTGTTTCATTGCCTGACATATTACACATGATTCTACGGTCATTTTGTTATCTTGCTTTTAAGATAATGATAATGATATCGTATGCATTCTGCCAAATTGTACTCCATGTTTGTAGTAAGCGTACAATATCATAGCTTATATATGAAAAACAAGACAAAAGAATTAATCATGAATTTGCACAAGAGGTATGACCATTTTCTATTACCTTGTACTTTGCATGCAAATTGAATATTATTTTCTTTGTACTTTAAAGTATGGGTTATTATTTCACTCGCATGATGCAAATCACAGTAAGCGTGTGAAAGTATAGCCCATGTACAAAAAAAGGGAAAAAATAAATTTGGATTCACACAAATATCGTGAATCTTGCTTTATTGCCTCACATCTCGTGTGCTAACCATGCATATTTTTTGTCAAGGGTTAAATTTTTGCCTATATACTTAAAATTTTATAATTAACATCTAATCACGTAATATAAAAAATAGTAACTTGACAATCACCATTCTACATCATATAAAACATCACACTTAAAATAACATAAAATATTATATTTAAATAACATAAAGCATTATATTTAACATAAAACATATGACCAATGTAACATAATCGTTGTACAAATTCAACAACTAAGACATCATATATAAAAATGAGATATATGTATGGTTTTTTCAAACACTTTTCTATATGTAGTTCATATGTAGTACGTGATTCGAATAAATAATATCATGATACATCAGACTATGACATATACGCTCTCAGAGAAGGATTTTGTCCGACATATTTCTCGGGGTCGAGTCACCCTCGTTGGATATCATATATAACAACTTAGTTATGCACCAAATTAGGTAACTAAAAGCATTCATGTTAATCTCTTTTATGTGTTGTATACCTATAAGCTCATCGTATATCAAATTATCAAACCAATTTATCTCCCCTTATCTATTTCAATTAAATTTTTCTCTCACACGTATATTATTATTAGGTAAAAATATTAGAACTAAGCATAATATTCTCTGAATACGGTTGATAATTGTATAAAATGCCCGGGATAGTAGATATTAATGTTGTCTTACGACTTTAATATTGCTTTTAGCGATACAGTTCTTTCAAACAATATATGGATGCGTAAATAGTTATACAATTGGAAAGTTATCTAACAAAACAAACCAAGTATTTATAACAAAATAAATCAACAAAAGTAACACAATTTCAAATTTAAAAGTTAATTTTTATTTATCTCACAAAACATTTGGATCATATGTTTATACGAATCCTGGCCAAATTGGTTCAAACCGACTTTAGTACACAAATATCTATAGAGATGTAATAATTTGATAAAATAATGATAATATAATTGAGCCTCTAACCTATTAAAATGATCGTACATTCATTCATTAACATCTCAATAAAACTATAAAATCCTTTCGTCTTGTAAGGAAAATTATTCTCGAGGGAGTAGTATGTCCGAGCAATAATGATATATTTGGTCAACTATTTTGGATGCTCCAAAAAGTAAAATAGTCCAAATAAATAATATTATCCATCATATATAGTAAATAAACATGGGTTGCATAAGTGATACTATTTTAATTAAGAATATGATTGTCCTTATACCTAAGATATGAAAATATACTCCATAACTACTGAAAACAAACAATTTTATTACTCATGTTTAATGAAACCAACTATTCCTCTAATACCCGAATATTAAGTGAGTATATTGGGAAAAATTAAAACCCGTCTTTATCCTTTGTAAACATTAAAGGGTTCAAAATATCATCTATCGCCAAAGTACCCATAACAACATGAATGTTGTCCAATATAATCATGAACTCACCGAAAAATGGAATTAACTGGTCTCAAAGTTTGATTGTTCGATAAATTCCTCCACGAGATGCACATTGATGGTTCAACATTATTGGATCTCCAAATGAAGCCATATTAAACTCATCCGATAAAAAATCGTGGTCATCGAGGTTTTCTTTTTAAATGTTCTCGTATAACGCATAATGATGGATAACTGGTCAATCCTAAAAAATATACCAAAAACATATAAAAGTAAAATAAAATTCACCAAACCAATCAAACTCAATTAATTAAATCATTATATCAAATCAATCGACGACAACATACAATTTCAAATGACTAATAAATATCAAACCAAGCAAAATAAATCGAATAATTAAACCTTCTATTTATCAACAAATCACTTACACTTTTTCTTAGATCTGAAGGGTAATCCAACAAAAGTTGGTCAACATTAAATTGATTTTCATGATTTGAAATAAAAAAAATTCATTGACAATATTTGAAGTACAAAACGCCCCGACAAGGTAACGGCTTTATAGAAAACACACGAAAATAAAAAGTTCCAAAAAAGAGAAGATGAAACCATAAAATTACACAAGTATATTCTACGTCGTAGGAGTATCTTTGGATCCATCTTCCAACGAGTCAAACCAGGAGCTCCCCCGACCCCGCAGAGCGTTAAGGTGACTCGTCATTGTCTTCCAACAAAATTCATGTGCGGTGATACTTTTCCGGTTCAAGCTCCCACTAGTTGCTCAACTTCAAGTCCGAGAAGTGTTCGTGTAAATCCAACACCATAATGAATTTTACCTTAACAACTCGAGCTTTTAGTTTAGCAGTGCAGTCCACAACATAGGGGTTGAGAGCAACCTTCTTGTCGGTCTCAGTACTTTGGTTTGCTAGCCCTAGGTCATTGACTTCCCACAAAAATAAACTTTTGGTTTTCTCATACCCTTCGGTGAGGGTACATATCAAAACATCTCTCTCCGCATTCAACAACACGACATGCTCTAGCTTACAGTAAAATATTTTCTCCTATGTTTTGAACTGTTTCTTTGCCTTTTCGGCACGCTCAAGCTGCCTCTTGGATTTCTACTTAAGTTGGGTAACCTCATTTTCCAGCCTTTTTACCTCGTTCCTTAGCCGTCGAGCCTCCCATCTATAGAAGTTTTTCCACTCGATTTAAATAATACATCATCAGTATATAGATTGAAAGTATTCTCGGTGAGTTTGGGAGAAAAGGTCGGAGGATCAGTCTTGCGGTGCTTAAAAGATTGAGCATTCTCTCATTAATCTTCCCGATCATTCTTTAGTATCGTCAGACGAGGCAGGTTCTTTGTTCGAAGATCGATATGAGTCTGAATCGATAATAACCACCTGTTCAGAAGATAGAGGGTCAAGTTTTGCAGTATCGTGATCGGATGAAGCCACATTCTCTTTATTCTCCATATAGCCCTCATCGTCGCCTAGGCGCTTACACTTCTATTTTGGAGGAGTGTTTTTATAGTCTATTAGAGCCACCGCCTTCAACTACAATGTTATCCTCCACAAAGACAACCTCAACCACAACTTCTACCTTGCTATCTTACTTCTTCTTCGGGTAATGTCATTTTTCTTAGGAACTCGATGGCGCAGAGCCCTAAATCTCACCAGTAAAAGGACACGTACGTCATTTGCCTTTAACTGCTTCAACATGTCGCTTTTGTAGGAGACACCATGAATTTCGCTAAGAAGATACACCATGAATTCTTTTTCCAATTAGGTTGTTAGTAATGTTTGAGTATTTTAGATTTTTAGGTTCAGCTTTAGAGATTTAAAAATATATGTTGGGTTTAAAATAAAAAATTATGTATTTGTTAGAGTTAGAGATAAATAAAAATTAGTGCAATAAAAATATAAATTGAAAGTTAAGTAAAAATGAAATTATAAAAACACTTACTAATTTTTTCTAAATTTTAAATGAAAGAAATAAAGTATGATAAAAAAGATAACTTATGCAAAAGATCTTGACTTGAGAAATTGAACTCTACCCTAAAGTAGGAGTGCTAATTTTGTAATTACCGACAGAATTAGAAACGGTGTCGGTTTAAACGAGTTGAATTCGTTGAAAATCTTCTCTCTCTATAATGCAAACTCTGCAAGTCATCATCATATCGCAAGAACAGTGAGAGAGATCGAAAATGGCGTGGTTAGCTAGATCCATAGCCAACTCTCTCAAGCTCGATGATAATAACGAAGAAGAAGACAATCACACCACTGCTACCACTAATACCGACTCTTTCAATAATGGCACAACAACCGATCCATTTTTGCCGGATTCTCAATCATCATCACCATCAGCGGCTCACACTCCTCGCGGCGTCAAAGAAGACATTTCCGAGTTCACCAAAACCCTAACTCGTCAGTTCTGGGGAGTCACCTCTTTCCTCGCACCTCCTCCGACTGATCCAATTGAGTCGGATCAGCGGCTGGAGGAGATGAATCGGCCGTTGGATCAGGAAGCGGAGGAAGAGGACCTGATCGCCGGAATCCGAAGCGATTTCTTCGAGATCGGTGGGAAATTTAGGAGTGGAATCTCGAAGCTGTCGAGTAACATGGCGGTGTCCGAGATTTCTAAGATGGCTACGAATCTCCTCCATTTCGGATCGGAGGAAGGGAGTTTCGATGCTGTTGGTGTCACCGAGGACGTAGTTGCGTTTGCGAGGGACACCGCGATGCATCCTGAGACTTGGTTAGATTTTCCATTACCCGATGACGATGATGATGAAGCTAACTTCGATGGTATGATTTCTTATTCGTTATTTCGCGGTTTCTTGATTTGTGTAGTTAATATGAACTTAGTTCTTTATTGCATAGAACTTTAGGCAATCTAGTTCCAGTAGAGAATTTACAAGGATGCCATATGAGAGTAGTCAAGGATCTGATTAATGATGCCTTTCTTGAGTAGACCGTAGATTGGCTTGTTACCACCGAAACCAGATTGTTTTTTTTACTCTAGAAAATGCTTGTATACTGAGACACGATTCAGTGTTTGGATCGAATAATGGATTATATTTTATCTACCATTGATTGCACTTCATAGAGTTTTATTTATATTCACTGGGTTAAATGCATTCTTGTTTGCTTCCTTTAACAATCGAAATAAGGCTTTTAAATATTTGTCAATTTGATTTTCAGATTTCGACATGTCTGATGTTCAACAAGAACATGCTTTGGCTGTTGAACATCTTGCACCAAGATTAGCATCACTGAGGATTGAACTTTGTCCACGATACATGAGTGAAAGTTGCTTTTGGATGATATATTTTGTATTATTGCATCCTAAACTCAGCAAGGAAGATGCTTTGCTTTTGTCAACTCCTCAAGTAAGTTGGTTGGTCTTCTAATATTGGACATAATCATTTTTGATTTGTAGCTTCAGCTCTCAGTTAATTAAACTATAGATGTTTCATTGGTGTCAATGTCGGCATGGCTTTGCTTGTTTAGATAGATTCACAAAGGAATCTAAACAGCAAATACGAGAATGGTAAAAGCAAGTAAAACATCACAGGGAGCATGATTTTTTACAAAGTATAGATTGTTAAATTAGAGACTATTTGCTTATAGATTTTTTTTGCAATAAACCCTTAATAGAAGTCATTTACCTTTTCAGTAGCAATTGCAATCCATAGCTGTAGGCTTGTAGCATGATGTATGCTGTCATAGTAACTGTCTGACATATAAGCAAAAGCTGTTATGAAGCAGTAAGCTGCACCAAGCATTTTAAGTTGTGCCTTAAGCTGGTGTCTAGAGGTACCATAATAATAATCTGAAACAACCATGGCCATTATAAATCTTCTTTGGTTAGGAAGGAAATTTTAAAAGATCATTTTTATATATAGGGAGAGCTAAATAGAAAAAGCTGTGGCTATTTATCCGAACTCTTGGAATTTGCCCTAAAAAACAAAATTTCAAGGAGGCTAGCAATCTTCCATCACTGTTCATTGTAGAACTTTTGGTTCAGTTGGCAATGGGTTTAAATCTACTTTTGCGAACTGAACTTGTTTAGAAGGCTGGCGTCTTTAATTGTCTGTGTGTCTCATGCAAGGGTTTTGAATCGGATGATGAAAATATAATATATTATTCTCTTGTTTAGGCTTTGATATTGCTGTTTTAATGTATGCGCACTGGTCATGCTGCTGGTAATCATCCTAATATGGTTTATGAGTTTAACTTTTATATGATTAAGTTGCTTACTTGAACTGTTATTACTAACTTATATAAAAAAAATTGTATGAGTAATTATATTGGTGAAAATAAAGCATGTGCCTAACGGAGTTCTAACTTTTGGTTCTGCTCATCATCTAGTTATAGAGCATACCGAAAGAGGGTTTCCTCATTTTTGTGTGCTTTACAAGAAGGAAAGAATAACTTATCGTTGTTACTATTTCCAGATACTCGAAGCCAGAGCAATGTTGTCTTGCGAGTTGCAGAAAAGAAACAAGCCGATTATGCAACCTAATCAGTCAGCCACTATCTCTTCTTCAAACAATGAACCTATCAATCTACAGCCTGTGGAATCTCCTTCTGTGCAGTCCGATTCATCTCACGCACAACTCGAGTCATCACCACCTAAAACATCTTTTCGCGAAACAGCCCCTTCCATAAATCCCATTACTCCCGAAACCAAAAAGCAGCCGATTCAAATTTCCGAAACCGAAAAGCAGCCGATTCAAATTTCCGAAACCGAAAAGCAGCCGATTCAAATTTCCGAAACCGAAAAGCAGCCGAGTCAAATATCTAAAACAGAAAAGCAAGCAATTCAAATTTCCGAAAAAGAAAAGCAGCCAATTCAAATTTCCGAAAAAGAAAAGCAACTGAGTCAAAGTCCCGAGCCACAGGTTATTGGCAAATCTATGCATTCAAAAGAACCACCGGTTGCTTCGTCTGAAGCTTCAGATGTAGACTTCGAAGATGACGGTGATGATTGGTTGAAAGACGAAGACAACCCAGAAACAATCGCCACCACAAGTGGAACCACTAAGCACCTTGAAGATGACGAAGATGTATCGTTCAGTGATCTCGAGGAGGAGGATGAAGATATTGTCCCAATAAATTAAGGGAACAAAGATGGGTGTCTGGATCAAATTCAAAGACAACAAGTGGTTCGTACAGGAAAAAAATCAGGTTCTTGGTACTGATGTTGATGATGTCTTTAACATGTTAAGAAGATGAGTCTATAGACTCTCAACTTGTCTGTGTTTGTTCTTGTCTCTAGATTTGTCAGTGTCTTGTGTCCTTTTTATATCCGAATTAAAACACCTCTGTACATAAAACTACGATTCATTGCAAGTATTTTAGTATGCAGTACACTACAATGTAAAAAATGGCGTTTTTTTTAGACATCTGTTTTTTAAAATTTAACTTATTGGAAGTGTGCTCCATCGAATTTAAAATATAAACTTAGGTTTTTTAATAGTTGAAGGTGATTAAATTAGAGAAATGTTACACTAAATACCTTCTTACCAAATTTATTATTGTCTAGTATTCCAACTATTTTTTTTATGCCTACTAAATATCCATCTCACCAAACTTAATTTTTTTTTAATATCCAGCTAATATTTCCCTTCCCGAAATACCCTCAAATGTGTCATACTAAATATCCATCTCACCAAACTAATTTCTTTTTAATATCCAGCTAATATTTCCCTTCCTGAAATACCCTCAAATGTGTCAGCTAATATTTCCCTTCCTGAAATACCCTCAAATGTGTCAGTCTATTTTCGAACCAAGTTCTGTTTAGCTGAGTGAACTAACAATGAACCAATCAAATGAAACTGAGACTATAATTTCGTCAGCGATACTGATCATGATCATGGTGAATTTAGTTTACCAGAGAGAATTCACTGACAATGAACCAATCAAATGAAACCGAGACTATGATTTCGTCAGCGATACTGATCATGATCATGGTGAATTTAGTTTACCAGAGAGAATTAATTTTCCGTGTACTCTAATCATCACTTTTCTTCACTTGGGTTTTAATGTTTTCGAGTATAGGGATTCGAAAACCATCAATTTTGGATCGATAGTTCTAATTCTCACCTGAGTTTTAGCTTCTTTGGTTACTCTCTACTCGAAAAACAGAGTTCGAAGTTTAGAAGATAGAAAATGGCCTAGGATTCTTGTTCTTTGGTGGGTATTTTCTTGGATTCCAAGTGCGGTGAATGTGGTGTTTTATATTTTAATTACTCTGGGAAAAATCAAAGATCTGGGTTTATACCTAAACCTGGTGTTGTTGATTTGATTTGTCTGCCTTTGTTATCGGCCCTCTGTTTCGATTTCCTTCGGATCATTTTTAATGGAAAACTTGCGTTTTGTTCTTACATGTTGTTGGGTTAAAGACGCTAGATGACTATGACGCTAGATAACTATGATGCTAGACGACTAGATGACTATGACGCTAGACGACTAGATGACTATGACGCTAGATGAGTTGCACTTGCCAACATCACGCGAGATGTTCGTTGACTATGACGCTAGACGAGTTGTACTTATGACGCTAGACGAGTTGTACTTATGACACTAGACGAGTTGTACATATGACGCTAGACGAGTTGTACTTGCCTAACATTTGACTATGACGCTAGACGAGTTGTACTTATGACGCTAGACGAGTTGTACTTATGACGCTAGACGAGTTGGACTTGCCTAACATTTGACTATGAGGCTAGACGAGTTGTACTTATGACGCTAGACGAGTTGTACTTGCCTAACATTTGACTATGACGCTAGACGAGTTGTACTTGCATAACATTTTCCTAGTAAATAGATTACCAGAAAAATCCAAGTGCTGAAGCGACCTACAATTCCCTAGACTTAGAGGCACATCACCAAAGAACTCATTGTAACTCAAATCAAGAGTTTGTAACTGAGTCAATTTCTCGCGTTCAGGTCCTAACTTACCTGAAACACCATAGCTAGAGAGATTCAATGAGATAACACGGTGATAATCGTCACACCCGGTCTCGATTTTCGAAACAATAAAAGGGATTTCGAAATGAGAATGGTGTTTTCAAGGTCTCATTCATGAAGAAAACGATGGTGGTGTTAATATATGCGGCTATGCCAAGGTCTTTGATGCTGATGAAAATCCAAAGATAGGAGAGAGAGAAAAAAAACACAGTAATAAATCGAAGGAGAGAAAAAGAGATGAGTATTAATAATAACATACTTTCTATTTCTTCTAGTATTATGGCTAATTTGGTAAAAATATTGGCTTCTTACTACTAGCGTAAGGATCTCATATTTGAGTACTTATTTGGGATTACATACTTGAAAAGGTATTTAGTGGTACTTTTCTCGATTAAATTATTAGTGTATATTAAGTTTTTCTATTCTAATTATAACTACAATTTATAAAATAGTTAGCATCAATTTTGTTTTGTAGATAAGCTTTCTTACATGCAGTTGTAGCTAATGAAATACTCCTTCAGTTTCAATATACATGTTTTTTTTAAAGTTTATGTATAAATATTATTAAGAAAAAGGATAGTTTTTTTTATACAAAGTGAAATAACAAATAAATTTAATTGATGATAATCAATATAAAACTATAATTAAAATTGGACTAATGCAGTAGAATATGTATTTTGGTATATGAAACAAACTATTTTTTCAATCAAATTTATTATTTTTTTACTAAAATTTTAAAAAAGAATTCAACATGTTTTTATCATTTTATCAAACTTTGAATTATATTTTTTGCGATTCGTTCTTAATTACCAATATTTTCAACGAACAAACTTATATTTTCGTATCGCTTCACATTTATATTTTTATGCCACTTTTACATTTACTTCAAAATGATTATTATAAATCATTATAAAAAAATTAAAACAAACAAAATACATTTAAAATCTCATTCTTTTTTTTATTAAATAAAGTTGCAATCACAATACATTAAAAATTACATGGAGGTGAACACAAAACTCATACTTGTTTAATTTGCTAGGACATATGATAAGGCAGTGATTGTTTTTTTTTGCTCCACTCAATTTTAATGGTCCTCGTGGTAGATCGACTGTTCATTTATGTTACACCACTATAAATTTGAAGTCCTTTTAGAAAAAAAAATGTAATATTTGCTTAAATAATTAGCTTAATGAACTAATACTTGTAGTACAATATAAAAAATTATGACAAAGGGTTAGCTCTTTTTTATACATTATTCTCCTTAGTTCGTATTCCGTCTCTCTAGTCAAAGGTCCAACTATCATTTATGGTATAAATCCTAGTTTACGGTAATCAATCTGGACTTCTATCTTTAATAGTCGTGGACTCATTAATCCTTCCTTAATTACATTTCTGTTATTATTGTTTCAGCTAAGCTGGGCCTGCTCTGCTCGCCATTGGCCGGGTCATTGATCTGAACTGCACTATGACGTGGCTTTGCTGAATAATGAAGTTTGAATCCATGAATTACTCTGAACTGCTAAGGAGCCCTTTTCCATTGAGGATCCCTGTTCGGTCGTGGAGCTCTGTATCTCTCAGGAGCTCTGCTCTATATCTTGTCCTTGTAATGCCACTGACAAAGGAGCTCTGCTTTGTTATAATCTCTGTTATCAAGCGTAGCGGTCGGTTTCTAGTCCTTCTCTGCTCGGTGCTCTTGTACTTCTTAACTACCCCTCGGATACAACACTCTGGTCGGTCTAAACTCTTGTAGATATGCTCTCTTACTTTATTGTGTGCCTACTGAAGGTTTATGCCCGTCTTATGTCATTCCCTCTGTTCGACTTTGTTGGATGATGATCATTCCCTCATCATGACACCCCCTAGTTTAGGGATTGTGTGTAATTAAAAAAAAATATGGTTAACTTGAAAATAGTTGCATAACAGAGGGAGTGAAAAAAGAAATAAAGTGGTGACGTGTGACAGTAATTATAACTATATGGGCACTTCAGGTGTTGCGAGACACGTGTCCATCTGGTAGCAGTTTTTTCTGAAAACGAAGCCGTTTAAACTTTCAAAACGGCGCTTGGGAATAACTAACTTGACGATTCATATACTTGACAGTGACAACTTCCATCCCATTGCGCGTAAGGCAACTTTACCTAGAAAAGTGGAATCGATTTTGCAAACAAGTCTTTTAAGCAAAAATTTTAGTAAGAAAGAGTAATATCAGTTTATTTGCTTGACTTGAATCCTCTGCAGGCTAAAGAACAACAATTCATCTCTCTCTCTTACAATTTACGTTGTGACAAAAAAGGTAATCCGATATCTCTTCCTAATCTTTCTTCCTCGTTATTCCTTTGTTGTACATTTCTGAATTAAGACCATAGTTATGTAGTTGGATGACTGTGAACCCTAAATGAATTGGGTTGGCTTGTATGCTTATTCTTGAAGTTTTAACCCAACTGTTTTAAACTTACCCCTTCATTTGGCTCTTTGTAGTCAAAATGGCCCCAAAGAAAGTTGCGAAGAGGTCTGGGAATTCAGTGAAGGCCGCAAAAAAGAAGTTCAAAGATCCTTTGGATTTTAAAATGCTACTTTGACCGATTATCACCTAAGTATGGGTATTTGGATGAACCCAGATTGCTGAGTTTTAGGGCTAGGTATGGAATTCCGAGCGATGTAACCATTAGGGTTCCAGAGGTTGGTGAACACCCATATCAGGCAATGAGACTTGCCTTTATATTATTGTGTTTGATTGGGGTTTAAGATTACCCTTGCCATTGTTTATAAATATCTTTTTAGTTTTATAGGTGTGTGCCCTACCCAGTTTGCTGCTAATGGGTGGAGAATCTTACTCAGCGTAGTGTTGAGCGCAAAGATTTTAGGTATCTTAATATGTCTAGCCAATCTATTAGCGGTGGTAGATGTGACTAAATTGGCGAAATCCCCATTGTTTTATTTATAGTTTAATAGGTGTAGAAAAATAGTCGAACTCCCTAATTCAGACAAAAATTGGAAGAAATTCTTTATATTTGTATATGGGAACATGAGAATGCCCCGATGAATCTACAGTTGGAGCGGCGATGGAAGACTAAGTGTAAGAAGGATTATTCTGAACTTAGCATGTGGAAATATAGTAAATATATGCTAACCCAAAACATTATGTGATGCCGGTGAAAGAAGGGACGATGAGTGGTGTAAGGAGGGTTTAGAGGAGGGAGAAAAAACTCATCTTATTCAAGTTGCTAACTTAGCTAGTGAGATGTGGCTTCAAGAACCTGTTCGGTTGTTCATGCAGATCAACTATTTGAAGGCAGGGTTGTGGCCTATTCTAGAGTTGGTAATTACGAAGGACGGTAATGTGACCATGGCAGGAAGTAGAGCAGAGGCAATGACGGAACTTCTGCGTGCTTTGATGGAACAGAGGTATAAATACCAAAATACGGCCGGGGTGTGGCTGGCGGTTCCCCAAACTCGTAAAGCGAAAGAAGTGGAGAGCTTATCTTCCTTGCTCTACCAGCAGGAAAATGAAAATGAAACCAATGGCGCTCGTGACATGGGGGAGGTAAATCAAGGAGTTAAAGATGATGCTCCTCCTCCCGTGGAGGTAGTGAAAGATCAAACAAGGTCGGTTCATGATGATGAGGAAGATCTAAAGGAGCAAGTGACTTTGTTACAGAAGAAATCACGAGTGGTAGTTGATGCGGTGCCATTTTCAGTTTGGAGGCTGCAGCTAGTAGATGACGATGATATTGATGGTGCTCGTGGGAAGGGAGACCAATAAGAAATGAATGTGGTGTTAAGTGCCGAAAATGAACCTGTGAAGGTTTCTGAAGTGATAGTTTTGGATGAGGGTCGCACATAGGCGCCCTCAAACAAAGAGTTAGAGAAAGAATCAGAAAATACAAAGAAGGAGATCCTAGAGGACATAACAAAAAATATGAAGCTTTTTGTGAAGACCGCTGGTGTTCGTCCCTCGGGCTTAGTAGTGCAGGAGGTAGTGTCTGACTCGGGTAACGTTAACGTTGTGATCCCTGATCTGTCATCGTTTAAGGGGAAAGAAACAGAGACACTAAATGATGGGTCCTCCACGAAGGATTTCCTGCCTCATGGAGTCGTGATGCCACCACCCTCCATGTTTATGTTCGAGCAGTTGAAACGTCTTCCGGAGCTCTCATTTTATGACCATCTGCCGATGAGTGAAATTTTACAGAGATAAGTGGAGTTAGCCATTGAGGTACGTGTGGTGAGATAAGTCTGTTGTTTATGTCATTGCGCTGTATAAATAAACCCTTTTTTGTGTTGTTGCGTGGTTGTGCAAATGCATCATAATTCAGTGGTGCTGCCATATCGGAGGATGTCCAAGGCAGATTATGCGGTCATAGAGAAGTGGAGTCTTGAGCCCATGTTTTTTAGGTCAGTAAAGGGGCTAACGACCGAGCTGGCGCGGTTCAAAAATGCCTATATTACTACTAAATTGAGGAAGAATAGAGCTCTGGAGGTGAATGAGGGCTTGCGGAAATAGTTGGCCTCCGTGCAGAACTCACTGGAAGCGAATGAATCGGCGCGTAAGGAATTTACTGCTGGTAATTCCACGCTGCTTGCTCAAAATAATGAGTTAGCAAAGAGGAATGATGTGATAATTACTCAGAGCAACACGCTACTGGTCCAAAATGTTGCTCATGCGAAAATAGTAGAGGATCAGGCGGAACGTATCGTTGCTCTAACTTTGGAGAATAGCCAGTTAACCATTGTGTTGGAGGAACTCAAAGCCGATACGGTGCACGAGCATGAGCAGTTGCAAAGGAAAGCGGTGGCCGATTTAGATGAGCGAGAGGCCCAAGTTATGGAAGTAGCGATGGCTATGGTAACTTTGAATCCAGGGATGAAACTGGGTTCCTTTGAAAAAATGGAAACCGAGGAACAACAACGTGTGGAGGTTGAGATACTTCCTGCTTGTTCGGCTTGGCCTGAAGGAAGTGTAGTGCCTATTGCACAGACCGTGGGATTGATGTTGGGTGACCTGGAAATGGGCGTGGAGATCTATAAGGATGTTTTGAACAAAAATCCTAGCGAGAAGGAGAATATTTAATTTATGTAACTAACGTTGGTATGGGCAAACACTAAGGTCCATGTTTTGGCGATTTGTATTATTAGACCCTTGTTTTGTGTATAATGTGGCAAAAATTTGGAATTAGCTTTGTATGAAATTATCCTTGTGGAGAATGTATATGTTTTAAACGTGTAGTTCATGGTGAGATTCTTCACCTAGTCGAACGTTAGTACATTCTTTGCATAAGTCTACAAATTCCCATTTTGCGGTGAGGTCGATTGGACCCTATTGCGTGGCCTATGCGAAGGCTTGATCCTAGATCAGAACGCTTTGCGTAGCGCATAGGTGTGGCTCGTGGCCCGTTCACGGTGAGGTCATTCTAAACCCTATTGCGTGGCCTTGAAAGGGCTCAACACTTGGTCAGGTCGCATTATATATCCCTTAGGCGTATTAGTTAGATTTTACATAGCCCATATGCATGGGCAAGGACTTGATTTGCGAGGGTAAATATGTATAAAATTAAAAAATACACACATTTGGAAAAAAACGATAAAATATTATTGATGGAAAATAAGTAGTCTGATGTCTCATTAAAAACATTCCCACGCCATCAGGAAGGTAAAAAAGCGCATCAAAATGATTATATATCATGGGGGTATAACTTTAGATGAAGAATAGTTCATGGGTACTTCAAGGCGTTGCCCATGCTATCACGAGACGATATGCTCTGTTATGCCCTTTGGAGATGATCGTGAATGACCCTTCCCAGTTAGGTCGAAGTTTACCTATTAACTTGTCGCATGCGCCAAAAAATACTTTTTTCATCACTTTGTCTCCTACCTGGAAGGTACGAGGTTTTACCCGTGCGTTAAAGCGTCCCCTCATCAAGCTGTGATTGGTAACCTCTACCGGGCCATTTCTCTTTAGCCTCTATAATTTTTTCTTGAGGCCCTCTAAAATGGTGCGGTTGGTAACCTCTACCTGCCCATTCGCATGTGGATAATAGGGTGTGAAGAAGTGTTGATTGATAGAGAAACATTTATAGAATATGGTCAACACACTCGATTATGGAATTGTGGGCCATTGTCGATCATGAGGATACGAGGTATGCCAAAATGAGATAGTATTTGATGTAGCAGAAAATCACATATGTTTGCCGCCTTGGTTCTTGAAAGAGATTTGGTCTCTACCAGTTACAAAAATAGTCCACAGCTACTACTAAAAGTTTTCGTTTACCCGTTGCCATTGTGAGCGGTCCTACAAGGTCGACACCGCACTTATCAAAAGGGAACGGTATAAGAACTATTTGCATCAATTAGCTTGGTAGATGGGTAGTGTTCGCAAACTGCTGGCATTTGTTACACTGTTATACCAATTTTTCCGCATCGGCTGCCAAAGTGGGCAAGTAGTAACCAGCTAGTAGGAAGCGACGGATAAGGCTACGGTACCCGCAGTAGGCTCCAGCTTCTCCTGAGTGTATCTCTTCCAGAGCGGCCGTAGCTTCAGCTGAGTTCAGACACCGAAGCAAAGGTTGAGTACAACTCTTTTTGTATAGGACACCATCCATAATACAATAACGTGTGGCTTTTATCTAAAGGGCACGAGCGACGACCTTGTCACTAGGCAGGACACCGAACTCAAGATAACTGAGGTATGGTTCGCGTCAGTCTGCCGGTGGGGTAATAACGCAGATTTCATTGGACGGGTGCACAGTTTCTATTGTAGGTAACTGTTTTAATAAAATGAGTGGGTGCTCCCTAGTTTTGCCACCTTGGCGAGTGTATCAGCATCCGAATTATCTAACCGAGGTACATGCTCATAGATTAGTTGGGCGAACTCTGACTCGAGTGCCTTTAGGGCAGCTAGATAGTCACAAATATCGGTTTTCTTAGCATCGTACAAACCGGTAGCTTGATTAACTACCAACTGAGAATCTGAACGGATCTGCAGACTGCTAGCACTGCATATTAACGCCAATTTCATCCCACAATGGACAACCTCATATTCGGCTATGTTATTCGTCACTTGAAAGTTGAATCTGATCGCCTATCTGATTTCTTTTCCGTTAGAGTTTTTAAAATAATACGTGCTCCTCCTCCAGAAGAGCTAGAGGCGCCATCGGCTTCGATGGTCCATGCCGACTGGTCAATTTTACCCTTGATATTGGCGGGTAGTGGCTCACGACATGGTGTATAAAATTCGGTGGTGAAGTCTGCTATAGCTTGACCTTTGATAGCGGTACGGGGTTTGAACTTGATATCATGCTCACTGAGCTCGATACTCCATTTTGTCAGGCGCTTTGAGGTATCTGGTTTTTGTAGTAAAACTTTTAGTTGGAACGATGTGCGGACAATTATTGTGTGGCCCTGGAAATAGGGGCGTAATCGGCGAATACCAAGGCTAGTGCAAGTTTCTACATATTAAGGTAGCGTGTCTTGGCGTCGATTAGAGTTTTGCTAGCGTAATATATTGGGCATTGCACACTCTCCAGTTGTCTAATTAAAACTACACTGACAGCATACGATGAGACAAATAAGTTGATAAAAGAGTTTCACCTGCTATGGGTGCAGAAAGTATTCCGGGAATGTGAGATATCGTTTTAAAGCTTCGAAGGCTTCATCACATGCCATTATTCATGCAAATTTCCTAGCACCTCGGAGGATTTCAAAGAACAAGTCACTTTTATCCGATGCTCGGGAGATAAAACGTGACAGCGCCACCAACCGACCCGTTAAACATTGGACTTCTTTGATGTTAGAGGGTGGGGCCATCGTTAAAACTGCTTGTAGCTGAGCTGGATCATCCTTTATCCCGCTCTTGTTGCCGGCATAACGAAGGAACTTACCACACTTTAATCTTAATGAACACTTCATAGGATTGATCTTAAGGTTATATTAGCGCAACACTCTGAATACCTTTTGGAGTATCTCGAGATGAGTATCTGGAGAGTGCGTTTTAACCAACATGTCGTCTATGTATGCCTCCATATGCTTACAGAGGTAATATCGGAAGATGTGGTTAACCAACCTTTGGTAAGTAGAACCGACATTTTTAAGGCCAAACGACATGATCATGTAACAATAAAGGACACATTCAGTCTGAAAAGTGGTATGCTCTTCGCCCGACGAGTTAAGGTGAATTTGGTTGTAACCAGAATAAGCGTCCATGAAGGAGAGGTATTCGTAGTCGGAGGCAGAATCCACCAGTTGGTCGATGCGTGAGAGAGGGAAAACGTCCTTTGGGTAAGCCTGATTCAAATTGGTGAAATCTACACACATCCTCCACTGAACTTCCTTCTTTTTAACCAACACAGGGTTGGCTATCCATATTGGGTAACGAGCACGACGTAGATGACCTAGTCGCAATAATTTTTTGACTTCTATACCGATTGCCTCTTGCTTTTCCAGGGAGAATGAGAGGCGCTTTTGTCGTATTGGTTTGATGTATGGATCGATTGCCAACTTATGGGAAATAACCAAGGGATCAACCACATACACATCTCAAGCATCCCAAGCAAATATGTCTAAGTTTATGCGCAATAACTCAGGTAGGGACTGTTTAAAAAAGGAATCCGAATTCTTACCGAATCGCAAGCGATAGCCCTCCGCTATTTCCTCCTCAGTGGAATCAGTTTGGGCTGTCCCCGAAGGCTCTGTCTCTCTGGGGTCGTCGACGGGATCCCCTGGGGGAGGTACATGAATGGGGATCTCTGGTATCCCCCAATCAATAATTGCTATTTTTAGGAGCTTGTAGAGACAACATAGCACGTTCTGGCTGTCCGCTGTCTACCTCAGATCACTCCTACCGCGTTACTGATCGGATATTTGATGCATTGTCTGAACCTGCAAGTTGTGGCTTCCATTTTGTGCAGCCATGTACGGCCAATTATGGCATGGTAAGGTCTTGGGGCGTCTAAAATCATGAACAAAGTCTTCGTCTTCTTTTTAGTAGCTATGTGCCTAACTGTGACAAGCAGTTCAACCTCTCCTACACATTACGAGGCTTTCGCCTCGTACCCCACCAAAGTCCTATGGGTTGACTTATATGATGGCACCTCATGCATCCGGTCGTAGCTAGCTTTGAATATAAAGTTTGCAGAACTGCCCCCATCGATTAATACCTGTTTTACCATGACTCATCCAATGTCCATGTTTACCATCAATGCATCTTCGTGCGGTGTGCTGACCCTTATAGGTCATCATCATTGAAAACAAGGTCAACAACGAGATCACGATTGATAAGGGGGGATTCCCCGGAACACGAGCAAGGAGCACTGAGAGTTTGGATTATGCTGAGAAAAAAAGAAGAGAACGAGCTCTATGGATTGGATAAGCTCGACATCAGGTCAACATCAATAATAAATAACGCGGACGAGCTCATTAGCAATATGACTTTATCAATAGATAACGGGGATGATGAGCTCGTCACGAAACTGAGCTCAACGGTGTGCGCGACATGATAATGAAGCAAACTTAAGAGCATGCACGGTGTTGCTGAATTCAAGATCAGGACGAGATCGATGACGACAGGGTAGAGTTGATCAACTAAACTCAAGAGCAGGATCATGATGAGCTCGAAGATATCATTGTAGAGTTGATCGACTAGATAAGGATTGAGGACTGGAGCGCGTTATCAGTAAGTTCGAGTCCAGCAAAGCAGATCAAACTGGGTTCCGTTCGTTGACGAGCTTAAGTCCGAGCTCAGCAGACTAGGTCAGCTCAGGCGTTCTTAAAAGGAGAGTTCAGCTCGTCTTGAAGTATAGATTGCGCTCAGAGCTCTTATTTGTAATACCAGCACACGATTAACCCACGAGTTTGAGATGTGTTAGTTATTCCATAATTATAGGGATAGTAGTGGTAACAATTGTTAGTTCCACAATTATAGGGATAATGGTTTAAGTTGGCTAGTAGCGCTAAAAGCGTAACCTAATGTAACTACCCACTAGTTTGTATATTATAAATAGGGAAAACCTATTGATGAATAAAGTGATCTATTTCTTGACTAAAAAATAGTAGACTCACTTTGGCAGAACTTGTTACTTCCGTAACTAATATGGAATCGTCTGTGGGAACTCTTTAACCAATCACCATGGTGGTCACTAGTTCAGGAATTGGGAGAGATAATCAGGAAACTAGAGAAACAACAACTCATCAGAGGATAACCGTAAGTCGTCTTGATCCTATGATTCCTCAAGAGGTCAATCTTCTGATACCCCAATCAACGGTGGTGACAGAGGGACATCTGGTCCAGACAGGCATTGCTCCTAGGGAAGAGACGCATCCTCATCAGACCGATAATGTGCTGGGAGCTCACAAAGCTAAGGAACATATTTTGGCGAATGACTCGACGGTTCTCCAACTGGAACAACAAATCCAGAATTTGCAAGGAGAACAACTAAAAATAGCGTTTGAACGCGATGCTAGAGAGAAAGCTATGCACGCTACCATGGCAGGTATGAATGATGCTATTCATGCTCTAACTGCAAGAATCAAGGGTGCGAGCAAGACTCATCAACCATCAGGTCTAGAGGCAAACAAGGCCAACAGGACTGATCATTCTTCCAAAAGGGACGGCAAACAAGAAGGTGAATGTGAGAGCGAGGGAAAAAATCGTAACCGAGGGCCACGTGATGAGGTCAAGCAGACGTCTACCAAACGAGCCCGAGCGGACGAGGACCTTCGTTACAATCAGATCCGCCCGAAGTTATCGGCTTACATATTGAAGGAATTGCCGTTTTCAGAGAAAATCCTGGAGGTCCAACTCCCGAGGAAATTCGATCCATTTAGGATGGAAGCTTACGATGGAACAGGGGATCCAGAGAGGCACTTAGATCAGTTCAGAAACATGATGATGAATTTCAATCCTGACGACGCAATGTTATGCTGAGCACTATCTATGACCCTTAAGGGAAACGCTATGGATTGGTTCGGTAGCTTGCCGAAATGGTCTATTTGTGATTTTGCTGGATTATGGAAAGCATTTAGAGAGAGGTTCGTGGGCAATAAGGAACTCAAGCACAAGCGGGATTCGATTATGGATCTTTATCAGCATCGAGGTGAGTATCTCAAAAGTTATGTTAGACGATTTGTTCATGCCATGAATGCTTTACAAGATCTAGTCGAGAATATGGCGGTGGCCTCTTTGAAACGAGGGCTCGACAAGAGAGGGGAAGTATATGCGGATCTCATCAGGTTCCCAACTAAAAACATGGGAGATCTTCTTGTAAAAGCAGACACTTTTATCAGAGTTTAGGATGCTAGAAGAGGAATGTCACCTGAGCGGGGACTACAATCGAAGACCTCAGTAGCTCGATCAACCAAATAGACGTTTCACCCCATTGACAGAGGCTATTTCAGTAATCTATGATCGAACAAAGGGGCGTACGAGGTACCAAGCTCCACTAAAAATGAGTGCGCCTAGGTTTAAGCGATCTAACAGGTACTATTATGCGTATCACCATGACCATGGGCACTTGATTGATGAATGCTGGCAACTAAAGGATGAATTCATCGATTAATAGACAAGGGTGAGTTAATTCAATATATCAAACGCATTCAACCAGATCAACATGAGGAAGATCGCCCCCCTGAATACTGAAAAAACAGCAATTGGAGAAGGGTCGGAAGCTAACAAGCAACAGTGGTTACTGACCATATCAGGGGGAAGTTTGGCTACTAGACAAGGGTCTATCCAGCATAAACGAGCTAAAAATGAGTTCGGGGTTTATGACGTAGATGAGAGCTCTTATCGAAACTACAGGGACCCGGTCGCCGATCTCACTTTCAATGATGATGATCTCAGAGGTGTAAGTTTTCCCCATGAAGACGCCTTAACTGTTCATTTGGATATTGGAGGAGTAATGGTAACAAGAGTATTGGTCGATGGAGGAAGCTCGGTGAATATCATCTTCAAAGGAAGTTTTGATCGCATGTAGAATGTCCCACCGTATCGACCTACTCAGCGAACTTTGGTATTATATGAAGCAAAATCTTCACAGTGTGTTGGGGAGGTAGAGCTGGTGGTTAAAGACGGTCATGGAGCTATAAAGAAGGAATTGAAGACGTTGTTTTTTTTTATCTCCGACGCGTCGAGTCCTTATCATGCGATAATTGGACGACCATGGCTGCATAGGATGGAAGCAACGCCATGCACATATCGACAATGCATTAAGTATCCAGTGGGTAGTTCGACAGGTATAATTCGAGGCAGCCAGAGGACCGCGCGAACTTGTTATGCAATCGCGTCGGATCCTTCACAACCTATCCATAAGCAATTAAATGGCGGCGAGGGGGGGGGGGATGACATTGTTCCAGCAACA
Organism: Limnanthes douglasii subsp. nivea; assembly: GCA_036936605.1. NCBI lineage: Eukaryota > Viridiplantae > Streptophyta > Magnoliopsida > Brassicales > Limnanthaceae > Limnanthes > Limnanthes douglasii. Next base: position 312,905,197 of record JAUPFV010000001.1, read on the forward strand.
ATAGGTCTTACCTCGCCAAAACCAGTGGATGATCCACGAGAAAATGAGGATTCACCAGTAATGGATGTTACAATAGTGGACACGTCATAGCTGCTAATAGAGTGTTTCGCCTGGGGAATAAACTGAATTCAGATTCAAAGGAATGATTTGTGGATTTATTAGCAAAGAATTTAGATGTCTTCGCTTGGGAGGAAGCTGATGTTTCAGGAGTAAGTCCAACAACTATAAGCCAAGAATTGGCTATCAATCCATGTGCTAAACCAGTACGGCAGAAACGAAGAGTATTTTCAGCTGAGAAGCAGGCCGCTATATTAGTCGAGGTCACCAAGCTCACTCGGTTGGGGCATATTCGAAAAGCAAGGTACCAGGTTTGGATAACTAATCCGTTTTTAGTAAAAAAGAAGAACGGGCAATGGAGAATGTGTGTGGATTTTACCGATTTGAACCAAACGTGTCCTAAGGACGCCTTCCCATTGTCAAGGATAGATCAGCTCGTTGATTTAGCTTCAGGTTGTGAATTTCTTTCTTTTATGGATGCATACTCAGGATATAATCAGATTCGCATGCACCCGTCTAATCAGGAACGCACAACTTTTCAAACCGAGCGGGGTCTCTATTGTTATACGGTCATGCCTTTTGGATTAAAGAATACGGGATCAACGTATCAAAGGCTGGTTAATCATATTTTTCAAGACCATTTGGGGCAGTATTTGGAATCGTATATTGATGATATGATTATTAAAACACATGAAGATGAGCAACACCTTAGCACTTTACAAGTTGTTTTTGATTTATTACGCAAATATAATCTTAATCTTAACCTTGAAAAATGTTCTTTTGGTGTGGCTAAGGGAAAATTCTTAGGCTACATTGTAAGTCAGCAGGGTATTGAGGCAGATCCAGTTCAATTAAGTGCAATTTTGCAGATGGAACCACCAAAGAATGTCAAGGAAGTCCAATGTCTTACAGGGCGGTTAGCAGCTCTTTCAAGGTTCATCTCACGAGCTTCGGATAAAATTCATCCATTTTTTGAAGTGTTGTGGGGTGCTAGGAAATTTGCATGGACAGAAGAGTGCGACAAGGCCTTTGATGACCTAAAGAAATATCTTACATCTCCTGAGGCTTTGTCTATCCCTATACCAGAAGATTCATTATTTGTGTACTTGGCAGTATCACCTTTTTTGTAAGTTCAGTTCTTGTGCGCGATCAAAAGGGGAAGCAGTGGCCCGTGTATTATACAAGTAAGACATTGACAGATGCAGAGACAAGGTATCTAAACCTTGAAAAATTAGCCCTAAGCTTGGTTGTTGCAGCTCGGAGAATGAGACCATATTTTCAAGGGCATGTTATTACGGTGCGAACAACATATCCTTTGCGAACAATGCTGCAAAAACCTGATATTTCTGGTCGATTAACTAAATGGAGCATCGAGCTGGGGGAATATGACATTCGTTTTGAGCCACATGTAGCTATAAAGGGGAAAGCAATTGCGGATTTATTAGCTGAGTTCAGCTCGTCAAGAGAAGAGCATGAAAAGATGGACGACGAGCAAACGATCGAGCTCGATCAGTGGATTATTGAAGTGGATGGTGCATCTTCAACAACATGAGGAGGAGCATGTATTGTCATCAGAACTCCAACAAGAGAGGAGATCAAGCAGGCAATACGTTTTAATTTGTCGGTCACAAATAATACGGCGGAATATGAAGCTGCCCTTTGTGGCATAAAGTTTGCTTTAATATGTGGAGCTGAAGCTATCAAAATCAGATCTGATTCTCAGTTGGTGGTAAATCAAGCACGGTGTCTTTACGATGTTAAGCAAGATGACATCAAGGAATATCTCGTAATATTCAAGGAATATGAGTCCAAATTTACTAACGTTTCATTTGAACAGATCCCTCGAAGAGATAATTCGGCAGCCAACATTTTGGCGAAGACAGCAACTGCAGAAGAGCATCCAACAATTTTGATCCAGCAACCCCTGCGACAGAGTTAATTTCAACGGTTGCTACAGTTAATTCCGTTGGTAACAAGGATGATTGGCGGACTGCATACCTCCATTACTTTAATCAAGGGACGTTGCCTGCGAGTAAGAGTGAGGCTCGTGCATTGCAAATCAGAGCAACTATGTATTTTGTCCTCCATGATATTCTGTATAGGAAAATCTCAACCAGACCTCTGCTCCGTTGTCTTGATTGAACTGAAGCTATTTCTGTGTTGGAAGATCTACATTCGGGAGAAGCAGGAGCTCATTGTGGATACCGAACGCTGATTCGACGATTGCTTCTGGCTGGATATTATTAGCCTGAGCTAGCAAATGATGCTGTAAATCTCATACTGCATTGTCATAAGTGTCAAGAGTATTCGAACACGCAGTATAGATCGATCGATCCCATGCAGAATATTTTTGTCCCATGTCTATTTGATAAATGGGGTATAGATTTGGTAGGACCTCTGCCAATGGCCACATGCAAGCAACAGATTCTCATCGTAGCAGTCGATTATTTTTCGAAATGGGTTGAGGCTAAATCTCTGTTCAGAACCCACGCTCAAGAGGTATGTAATTTTATACATAATCAAATTCTGACTCGGTATGGGATTCCACGAATTTTAATGACAAACAACGAGCCTCAATTTAAAAATTTGGACAAACTTCTGTAATCGGTATGGGATTCTCCAGCATTTTCCACCCCTTATTACCCTCAGGCAAATGGGTAGGTCGAAGTGACTAACAGAACACTGTTAGAAGGGCTGAAGAAAAAGTTGAAAGGAGCTAAGGGAAAATGGCCAGAAAAGTTAGCATAGGTTCTATGGGCTTATAGGAGTACCCCGCGTTCTACAACATGTAATACACCTTTTGCTTTAGTATATGGAGCTGAAGCAGTTATCCCAACAGAGGTCATAGTTCCGAGCCATAGGATTCAACACTATGAGGAAGAAGTAAACCTTATAGCCAGGTCAACGTCTCTGGATCTAATCGATGAAAGACAAGACCAGGCCAGGGTCTGAGCAGAACACTATCGAAGTCTCATGAGAGGACGTTTCAATGCTTGGTTGAAGACAAGATCATTCAAGGAAGGTGACTTGGTCTTGAAGAAGGTGTTTCAGGGTTCCGGTAGCGGAGTAGGTGGTAAGTTAGGGCCAAATTGGGAAGGCCTGTACTGAGTCATTTCAGTAGGACACCATGGCACGTACAAATTAGCAGATCAAGAAGGTCAAGCACTCAAGCATCCTTGGAATGTTAATCACCTAAAATTGTATCGCCAAAATGTATAAGATGTAAAGATGTGCTCTTTTTCCTCTCTGATGGCGCGGGGAGGTTTTTTTACTGAGGCATGTACGAACAAGCTTTTGAGTTTTTTTAATACAGATTATTGTTTTCGCCAAATGTGTGTGTGAGTTTATCTTTATAACCAACGAATGTGTCCATGACCACGCCATTATTAGGCTACACAACGGACCATACTGAGTCCAGACTAAGTGTCTATAAACGCGAACGGGCTAATTAGCCACGCTTATGGGCTACGCAATGACCATACTGTGTCTATACTTTGTACTGGGTATATTAACGAACTGGTTAAAGACCAAGTCTGAAAATACTACACAATAGGGTCCATATGATCTCTCTGCGAAAATGCTATCATGGCACATGTTGTTTAAGCTACGCAATGAGCCATACTGAGCTTGGGGTTATAAAAGGTCTCCGGATAACTCAGCACACAAATAGTCTACATTTACCAGCATACATTTGCAATAATAATTAAAGAAAAACATACATTCATTTAAAATAATGTGATTCAGGTACTGCAAGCGGTACGATAAGTTTAACACAACAAAAAGAGAAGGAAAATAAGATAAGCATGTAAATTACTTAGACCCACTAGGGGGTAATTGTCCGGAAGGATCCACGACGGTGTTAGTTTCTGTGTTCTTCTCGTGGTCCATGATGGAGGTTGGGGCAGCATGATGTGAAAGGTGAGCAAATGAGCCTAGGTTTAGACCAGGATTTAGGGCCATCAATTCTGCAACAGCTTTCTGGTTCTCTGTGGCAATCATATCTGTTGCAGCTGCGAACAGTTGTGTTTCCCTCTCCTCAACAGCTGCGCCTATCTTTTCTTGCCATTATTGCCGTTCCCGCTCGAGTTGCGAGCACCCCTCTTTGAATTCCTTGGTCAATTTTCTCACCTCAGAGGTCAGAGCAGCAATCCGATCTTCTTGTTCCTCCATCCTGTTCGCCTGGTGGTTGGCTCTATCCAGCAGTTTGGTATTCTGTGTTTGCAGACCGCAGTTCCTCTTCAGCAAGCTCTCGTTTTGATTTAGAACCATCTTATAGTTTTCAGATAGAGCTGCGATGCGTTGGTCATTTCATAACATAGTTTCTTGTAGAGATACAACCGCTTTCTCTAACCGGGCTTTAGCATCCATGGCTTCGTGTTTAACAGCTTTGGCTGAGGCATAAGCATGCCTCAAACGGATGAATTCAGTAGTACAAAACTTGGAAGAGTAAAAAAACATGGTTTCAGGCTTCCATCTCTCTATCATACTTACATCAGCAGGAGACATATTCCAATAACTCAAATTGAATGAGTTATGGTGCATCTATACAATCAATAGTGAATGTAAGTATACATATATAATCTACAATTTGGAATGTATAAGTTGGCAGGTTTTACCTCGATCGCTAGCATTGTTTTCCTCTGTAAGAGCTCTGCGTTGGACACCTTATCATAGTAGGAAATATCAGGTGCCTTGCGTAGTTGCTCGAACAGATAAGAGGAGGGACGTGGAACTTGCACTTTTGGGCGCTCCCTGCAGGTACCCTCTGTTGGCTAGTCTCCGCAGCTTTCTCGTTAGGGTTACTATTTTCAGTATTCTCCACAGAGGGAGCTTGAGCTCCCAAGGATGAGTTGAGCGCCAGTTGGTGAGCTAATGTTGCATGAGTGGGGGGTTGCAGTGCTGTATCTTTTTCAGCTCCACATTCATTCTCCTCAGAGTAAGCAAGATCGACTATCTCCTTAGCACCAGAAGTATTTTGTCCTTCACCAACTTCTCTTGTTGATGGGTTAAGAGATCCTGCTCCGTCATTAGAAGTGGCTTCGTTGCCATCCCCTTCTTCATCTCGAAGTTGAAATCTTCTGGTGGTCAGAGGAACGGTGTCAACTATCTTTTGCTTTTTTTTCCTCCTTGTGTCGAGGGCACGAGAGTTAGTCTCTTCGTTTTCATCATCTCGTTTTTCAGCTCGAGGGTTATTTTGAGCAGCTGCATGCACAGGGGGTGCTTCTTTTTCATTTTGCTCGACAGACTTCTCTTTCTCCTTGCCACCATCGTTACCTTGATCAATGGAGAGAGCTTCAGCGGAGGCCAAATCCCCAGGTTCGCCAGCTTTGCGTGTTACTTGAGATACTGCTAGCCAAACGCCAGGATTGTTTTTCTCACGAAGCTTCTTTTCTAAAATCGTCTTGAGACGATCCATGGTAGCTTTAGAGCCATTTTCCATCCTGAATCCTTCTTCTTCTGTTATGTTGAGCTCGGGTATTGGCCACAATCCTGATTGTAGATAGTTCTATCGAGTGAACAACTTTTTGGGGTCTTGTTGCCAGGCTTCAAAGGCCACACTACTAACTCTGATAAAAGGATTTATGTAGTTTTCTGGTCTTCCTTCTTTCCACAAATTTTGGTTCGACAGTTCACCTGAAGACACAAGGATATGATCAAAGAGTTCGAACAAATTGATATTTCAATACAAAATAAAAACAAGGCTTACAAGTTTTCTTCCATTTGCGTTCTAGTTAAAGATTTAGGGTAGGGGTGGTGTGTTCCCAATTACCCGAAACAAAAACAAATGATTTTTTCCAATTCCTATCAGAGTTGGGTAGTTCTACAATATTCTTAATCTCTTTAAAATGGGTATATAAAAAAGGAGTTCTGGCTAAATTGGTTACATCGGTACCTGAAAGGAGGTCTGCTAAATACACTCCGATGTTTAATAAACGTGAACTAAGAACTATGCTGAGCAACAGCCTTCACCCGTTTGCTGACATCTGGCATACGCAAATACCCAGGACACTGAAATAATCACGAATTAATTCAGGGAGGGGTAATCTAAGTGCCCAGTCAAACAAAGTGGTGAAGAGGCAAGTTTATGTCTCCTGTGTCTGATAGGGATGCTCACCTAGACCAGGAGCCCTAATGGTTACTTTCTCAGGGATATTGCATCTTTCCCTTAAATCGGCGATTCCATCATCATCTAAATTAGTGTATCTATGAGCTATATGAGAAAAGTAGTTTTCTAAGTCGTTCACGTCTTCGTATAAATTTTCTGCAATTTTGCCTTACTCTTCACTCCCTTTTTGGGTGCCATGGTTTTTGAACAAACTGCAATTAGGGAAGGACATAAATCATAATGATTGTGATGGTAAGGGCAAGTGACTTGATTTTGGGGACTCGTCTACTAGTAAAGTTTTTAAACCCTGAATTTTGGGTTCTCTACAACATTCGACATAAGAAAAATAGTTAAAAAGAAGGGTGTTACCTGAATAACTGTTGACGAAGAAAGAGGAGAGCACCTGGAACTGGGGTTGCAGTGAGTTTTTCAAGAACAATAAAGCAGAAGATTTGAAGAAATATGTTTTTTTCAAGTAAAGGAGGAAGTTACTTGAGTAATGGAACGTTTTCGCATACGCGTGTAAGTTATGATGTCATTGTCTATTTGAAAATTATGCCAAAAAGCTAAATCGCCAAAAAGTAACTTCAGGAAACGGTGTTGTCAGAAAACCGCGACTTGTTCTGTCGACACGTGTCAGAAAGAAATAGACACATGACGATCCAAATTATTATTATAAGTAGAGTATTTAATTTATTTATAATTTACATGTTTATTAAGATTTTAATAAAATTCTAAACTATGGGGAGCCTTGATAAGGGGGGTTTCCCCGGAACACGAGCAAAGAGCACTGAGAGTTTGGATTATGCTGAGCAGAAAAGAAGAGAACGAGCTCTATGGCTTGGACGAGCTCGACAGCAGGTCAACATCAATAATAGATAACGCGGACGCGCTCAATAGCAGGATGATGTTATCGATTAGATAACAGGGATGATGAGCTCGTCACTAAACTGAGCTCAACGGTGTATGCGACATGATAATGGAGCAAACTTAAGAGCATGCACGGTGTTGCTGAATTCAAGATCAGGACGAGCTTGATGACGACAGGGTAGAGTTGATCAACTAAACTCAGGAACGGGATCAGGATGAGCTCGAGGATATCATAGTAGAGTTGATCGACTAGATAAGGAATGAGGACTGGAGCGTGCTATCAGTAAGTTCGAGTCCAGCAAAGCAGATCAAACTGGGTTCCGTTCGTTGACGAGCTCGAGTCCGAGCTCAACAGACTAGGTCAGCTCAGGCGTTCTTAAAAGGAGAGTTCAGCTCGTCTTGAAGTATAGATTGCACTCATAGCTCTTATTTGTAATACCAGCACACGATTCACCCACGAGTTTGAGATGTGTTAGTTATTCCATAATTATAGGGATAGTAGTGGCAACATTTGTTAGTTCCACAAATATAGGAATAATGGTTTAAGTTGGCTAGTGGCGCTAAAAGTGTAACCTAATGTAACTACCCAGTAGTTTGTATATTATAAATAAGAAAAACCTATTGATGAATAAAGTGATCTCTTTCTTGACTAAAAAATAGTAGACTCACTTTGGCAGAACTTGTTAGTTCCTTAACAGCGATAATTATAGTAGTGGAGTCCTCGACCGTCTTGATCTCGTGATCAATCCCAGCTCGCTTCCTAGAATTGGTGTCGTGAGACAATCCCAAGTCTCCCCCGAAAATTGTTAACAATGCTGGTGCTAGTAACTCGCTTGATGATATTCTGTTGCTGGCTACCTCATACCGTATTTTAGTAGTCGTCTGGGTAAGCTCGTCGTCACTCGTCCTTGATTCTTGCTCAGTTAGCCCCGAGAATCCTCCTATAATGGTGAACAACCACTGTTGCTTGCCCTTATCGGCGCCCTTATCTTCGCCTGACTTGTCCTCTTGTATTTGCTGAATTTCCTCTTGGTGCTCCGACCTCCGAGATTGATCTCGTCGATTTATAAATTAGAGGAGCTCCCCGCTGTCGATCAACCTCTGAATTTCTTCCTTTAGTTGCCAACATTCGTCAGTAGGATGGTCGTGATCATTGTGATAGACACACAAATATCTTTTGGAGTGCTTGTAGTCGGGTGCGCTCATCGCCTTAGGAGGCTGATACCTTGTTCTTCCCCTTGTTCGATCGTAAATTATCAAGATCGATTCGGTTAATGGAGTGAAACGCCGAGATGGTTGTCCGAATAAGTGGCGCGCCGTAAATGATCTCGGCGAGGACCCTCTTCCGCCCGTCTGCGGTCCGCTTGCCCTTCTTAAGGTTCATATACAGCTTGCTCCGGAGAGTCGCCCTTTGTGGCATCGTCAACGCGAATAAACGTATCAGCTCGGGCTAATATGTCTCACATATTTTCAGTAGAGAAACGAATTAAGTCAGCGTAAATCTCTCCTCGCCGGTCTAACCATTTCTTAAGTGACGCCGCCGTCATATTTTCAGCCAGGTCAGGTAGGTTGTTCATATAGTGGACGAAACATCGGATGTAACTTTTCAGTGGTTCAAATTTCTTCTGGTAGAGATCTATATGGAATCGCGTTCTCGCCTTAATTCCTTATTGCCTACAAATATTTCCCTAAAGGCGCGCCTAAAATTTTGCAAAGTCATGAATCGATGCTTTAGGAAAGCTACTAAACCAGTCCATCACGTCACCTTTGAGGCTCATAGAAAATGCTCGAAAAAGCATGGCGTCATGATGGTTATAGGCCATCATCATGTTACGAAACTGGTCAAATTTCGTTCTTGATCTCCTGTTCCATCATAAGCCTCCATTCTGAAATTGTCGAATTTACGGGGGAGCTGCACCTCAAGGATCCTTTCAACAAACGGTGATTCCTATAAGATATATGTAGAAATCTTAGGCCGCACTTGATTGTACTACACGACCTCAACCTCCTTTTCCTACTTTGGCAGCTGCCGACCCCCCTCATGGCGAGGGATGAGATCTTTCGAATGTCTTTTACTTCAAATCTCACCCTTGTCTTCGTGTATGTCCTCTCTCTTGGAATACCGATCCCCGCGGTTAGAACGGTCGTCATCCGTCCTAGCTTGATGATGGGTGCGAACCGTGATTGGAGCTTTATCTTTGAATGCTTTCACTATGTCGTTCACGCGGGTGATGGTCGCGTGCATAGCCTGCTCCTTAACGTCACACTCACATGCTACTTTGAGTTGTTATTGCTGCATGTATTGGAGCTGCTGTTCGAGTCACTGAATTGTCGTTCTATTCATGGCTTCTTTGATTTCAATATCATGCAAAGTTGGATTTAGAATCATCTCAGGCGCAGGCGGATCAAGCTCTAGTCATGTTTGGGGAATAACTTCCACCGGAGTCACCACCGCCGACCCATCAACGGGTACGTTCACGGCAAGGAGCTGATCTAACCCTTCTATGGGTGGGTCGGTCACTACCCTTCACCGATCAGATGCTTCAAATGAATCTTGCGTATCTCTTTCTACCCATGATCTTGTCATAACCATGATTTTTTTTTCTCGAACTGCCTCCCAATTTGTTATAGTAGAATATAACAAATTATGAAAACGAAAATGATTTTTATTTTATTTAGTTTTTCTTACTTCGAAGAAGATACAACACTTTAGTGTTATCTCCCTTTTTATACATTATTCTCCTTAGCTCATATGCTGCCCCTCTAGTCAAATGTCCAACTATCATTTATGGTTTACATCCTATATTTACGGTAATCAATATGGTCTTCTATTTTTAATAGTCGTGGACTCATTAACCCTCTGGAGTTTGAATTGACTTCCTTAATTACACTTTTCGTTATTATTGCTTTAGCTAAGCTGGGCCTGCTTTACTCGCCATTGGTCAGGTCATCGATCTGAGCTGCACTATGATGTGGCCCTGCTCAAGAATAAAGTTTTTGAATCCATGAATTACTCCGAACTGCTAAGGAGCCCTTTTCCATGGAGGATCTTTGTTCAACCGTGGAGCTCTGTATCTCTCAGGAGCTCTGCTCTGCTTGATGCTTGCAGGAGCTCTGCTCTTTATCTTGTCCTTGTAATGCCACTGACGAAGGAGCTCTGCCCTGTTATAATCTCTGATATCAAGAGTAGCAGTCGGTTTCTAGACCTGCTCTGCTCGGCACTCTTGTACTTCTTAATTGACCCTCGGATCCAACACTCGGGCCGGCCTGAACTCGTGTAAACATGCTCTCTTACTTTATTTCTTTCCTACTGAAGGTTTATGCCCGTCTTCTTCCGTTTCTATTTGTTCGATTTTGTTGGATGATAATCCACCCTCATCAATACCGTGTATACAAATTAATTTATTTATAATACATAACTTCTTATTGTTTTTTTCCTTTTCAAATAATAAATTTCGAGACACTATCTCATAATTCAGCACCTGCAATTTTTTAAGTATGAACAAAACAATAACATTACTTAAATAGAAGCAAACCAAATAATTTCAATTTACCGATTCAATTCAACTATTCAATTCACTGGTTAGATTCATAGGAAAAATTTCATCAATAAACAATTGAACCCACAAATTCCAAACAAGTAAAACCCATTAAATTTAATACACATATTATGATATTCAACCAAACAATACTCAATAAATTCAATTTATAAGAGTTAAATATAATTGATACCGAATAAATTTTAACATCCATAACATGGATAATCAATGAATCGCTGTTCGGAAAAATTAACATACATAACCAAGAGAATTAACAAATTAATTTCCACCAAAATTACATATAGTATAACACATAAGCAAAGCATGACCCAATACAATCAAACAAAAATTGATTCGAAAAGAGAGATGAATATTCTTGTACGAGAGAATACACAAAATTAATGAAATCAAATGTATATACTGTGATAAAAAGAGAAAGTTTGTTAGAATTTTGTGAGATATGAGAGATAATCTTTGGTGATAGAAAGAGAAAGCTTTCATGGAAGACTAGGGTTCTAATGCTTTGAGAGGTTTCATTTAGTCAAGGGTAAAAATAAAATTTCTTAAATAGTGAACATAATACTATAGAGTACTTTTCTATGACAGGGAGAAAATAATATAAGTGATGGAACCTTAAATATTTTTCCGTGATAGAGCTAAATTAATGATGTATAACTATTTTTTGTTTCTCCGTATATTGATAAAGCTTAAATAATATTGCAGCTCTTTTAAATTTGATATTTTTTATTTGATTTCCAAATATTTGATTTAAATTTCAATTGATAATGATTTTATTTTGTATATTCTTTAAAGATTGTTTTTTTTTCAAAGTGATTTATTTTAATATTGTTAGTCTATATAGTTATTTTATATTACATGTTTATTTCAGGATGAACTATCCATAAATACCTACTCAAGTTTATTATTACCATCTATTATCCAAAATTGATAAACTACCAACAATTATCTTGAACAAGAAAAAAAACCACAAATAATCTTATTCTTTTTTTTAACCAAAATCTATTTTTTTTTATTTTAAAAAATATGTATCTTACAAAGCATAGCTCGGGAAAAAATAATAATCCGAAAGTACCATCGACTTTGATTTTTTAAGACACACAAAACTAGATCCATGGATGATTTTTTTTGCTTGAACGAATAATCCTGGTTTCACATATTTATCATCAAATAATATATGTCTTGCATCTCTCCAATATATTATGCATAGTCTTGCATCTATCCACTTCAATCGTGTATGATCTTGCATTATATAAGAATGCATGGTCTCTCCACTTTATCATGTATGGTCTTGCATATTTATCATCAAGTAGCACATGTCTCGCATCTCTCCACTTTAATATGTATGGTCTCACATCTCTCCACTTCATCATGTTGAGTCTTGCATCTATCCAATTCATCATGCCTTGTCTCACATCTATCAAATCCATCATGCATGGTCTCATCTCTCTACTTCATCATACCTGGTCTCGCATCTTTCGATTACATCATGCGAGACCAGGGTAAAACAAAGTACGAGATCCGAGACCAGACAAACTTAATGTAAGATCAGGGTTACTAGTAGCGACAAAAAAAAAATCATCCGTGGATCTAGCTTTGTTTGTCTTAAAAAACAAAAGCTGGTAGCACTTTCAGTTTTTTTTTCCAAACTCCAATTTGAAAGATACATACTTATTTTTTATAAAATAAGTAAGAAAAATAAGCTTTGGTTCAAAGAAAGAGAATATGGTTACGCGTCTGGTGATGAAGTATGGGTATTTGAGGTAGTATTAGAAATTTGGGTATTGATTTTGAGTAAAGTACAACAATTGGGTATTAGATAGGTAATAATGATACACAGAGTACTAAATGACCGTAAATACTAATGTTAGGTACCTTTGCTTACGTTTCCCTTTATTTTATATGATTATTTTTTTGGTGTTTTTATTTATTTATATCTATTGTATTACAATTAAATAATACAATATTATTAATTTTTATATGGTATCATATTTTTGAGTTTAGTTTTTTCTTTTCTTTCGATGTGTTAGTGGATAATTATTTTAGTTGTCTTTCAGGAGAAAATATTAGAGTAAACCCGGTATCCTAACTTGGTCATCAATCCCACATCGCTTAGATAGAAAATAAAATAAAATATATGACAATATCTCAACTAATATGAGGTCTTTTTGAAGAGTATTAAAAACAAATTTGAGCGAGTCTTATAACCCAAAGTGGACACTATCATGCTAGTTGACTCACACTTATTTTTATATATATTCTTAACATGATGTTCGAGTGATGAGACCATGCTCTCTGTTGTGTTCTAAGTGATGTATCTAATTTAGATTAATGGGACAATGCCCTCAGCTTTATCTAGACGTAATGATACTTCTGTCATATCTAAATGTGATCGTGTCCATTACATACTGGATCAAGTTTAATGGGGAGTATTAGAGTAAAATCGGTGCTCTAACTTGATCCTTTATTCCACACTACTTTGACTAAAAATAATAAATATATAAAATATCAAATTACTTCAACTAAAGTGAGGCCTTTCAAAGCTGTGCGGGCCTTTTGTCCCAAAACATAATATATTATACTAGTTATATCATGCCCATATATTCTTAAGAGAAACATAAATGATTGATTTCCACTTTTTTCGTCGTCGAGCTAGATAATGCAAATATATGGTATAATAGTTCAATTTTTTGTTTGTTAAATTAGTATTGTTAGTCGTTTGAGTAAAATTCATTGTAACTTGTGATTAGTTTGGTGTTTTCTTGTGTAATATTGTTTCTAATTTAAATTACTGTTGGTCTTTTAATTTGTTTTTTTTTGTAGTTTTGATTGGATTTTCATTTGGATTGGTATATAAATTTAGATTTGAATTGAAATTTAGGTTTAGATTGGATTTGATATTTGACTTTGGTATTTGATTTTGATTTGATTTTACATCTCGAGTTTTGATATGATTTTAGTATTGCTTTGAATTTAATATTGATTTGGTTTGGTTTTGAATTCGTTTTGGTTTTAAAGTTGGTTTTGGTTTCACTTTTTGGTTTTGGTTTTTGGTTCTTGATATTCGAAATTGAAAATTGAGAATTTCTAATTACGAATTGAGAATTGAGAATTAGAATTAGAATTAGAATTGGAATTGAGAATTAGGAATTAAGATTTAATATTTGAAATTTTGATTTGAGATTTAGTCGAAGAAGATCACGAGGTATAAAAATGTTAAGAAAAGGTTAGAAAAATAATATAAGGGTAACCATATGTCACATAAGGTTTGATAAAGTACTGATAACCACCAAGATTTGAATTAAAAGTACTTATATCCATATGCACTTTTTGTTAATACCAATATACCCATTGGTGTGGTTTATTTTTATCTGAGGGTATGTTTGTAATTTTTGTTTAGAGTTTTGTGGAAGTTTGTAAGTATTTAATGTTTGGGTAGTGTGTAGAGGGAGAATTAAGCAGCCTGGTTGTATTTAATTTTCATTACCCTCATTTAATGTTGGTGGTTGGGTATTTATACCCTTACATCTGGGCCTTATGGGCTTTCAGGTCATGTTTAATGGACCCGGATCAAGTTCAAGGACCCATGAGCTCTTAGTAGGAGAGCAGGCAGCTTAGTCAAGAAGTGATTAGGTTTTAAGTACTTTAGTTCTTGTTCGAACAATCCAATGGATGTGGTGTTCGAACTGCCTTGTCCGGTTAGGTAGTCTTTGTCTGAACTGACCCTGTCCGTAGTGGTAACAGAATCCGGACTCATCAGTAGCCCCTTTTTTAGGTGTTTGTTCAAAAACCTTTGTCAAAACCTGAAAAACAGTCCATTGCTAGTGACAGTTACATCCGGACAGGTCCTTCGAATTGTGTTATGGTTTTATCCGGACTGAAAAGGGACTTTTGAATCTAAACGATTTTTTGCCAGAGTTCATGGGACACGTGTCTCTCTCTGGTTCGTCACTTCAGCCGTTTTTTCACCTTGATTTTTGCTCCCACCTTCTCTGAAAAGCAACCTCTTCATTAAATGAAGGTGACATCAGCACCGTTTTTTAATCATTGCTAATCCTTTTGAATTCTCCTAGGAATCAAAACACCTTTTTGGGGTTTACTATAAATTAAACACTTTTTCACTGTTTTATCATCATCTACATATCCACTTTGCTAATTTTCAGAGCTTTCTCTCTCAAACACAAGTTCTTCATTTTAGTTGTTTATGTTCACGGCTAGGAACGCTTTAATTAGAGGCGGGTGGCTCAATCTATCAGAACTAGAAAAGGCACAAAAAATTTAAAGGCAAAGGCGCATTGCAGCAGGCCTACCTACTTCCCCCAACGACAAACCAGCAACTTCAAACACTGAGCCTGACCAGGGTTCCTCCTCAACAAAAGGTGTCAAACCGAGGAGATTGTTTCAGACCAGCCTTTCTCCCATCATCTCAGATTCATCGGTCCAAGAATCAGAACCCACTATTAAACCAGGGTTAGCACTTACCAGCTTCAAAAAACCTTCCCCATTTATAGCCATGGGGTCAGACGCAGATATCTCTCCCAAAAAACTGGTGGATTGGAGAAGAGGCCGGCTGGTTAAAGGGCAGGCTTCCAAAGGCACTCCTTCAAAATCAAGGGCCAAGGACAGCAATACAGGGTCAGAGGCACCCATTAAAGTACCTAAGGACATGCTGTCCGGTCCGGAGGCCACTAGCTCAAGCCACCGAAGAGAAACCACCCCATTTGAGCCCCAACCGGAGGTCAGAACTCAGGAAAGTATTGAAGCTCAACAGTGCGGAAGTCAGACTGAGCCAACTCCTAACTCCCCCCTCCCAAAGACAACTAAAAATCCCTCCTCGGTAATGGAGGAAGTCATGGAGGATTCTGTCGAAGAGGCTCCATTCGAGTCTGAAGCCTTCGGACAGACAAGCGATGCTGGTGTTGCCAAGAAGGATAAAGGAAAACAAAAACTATACCTCAGGCATCAAGAACTGCCAGAGGTCTTAAAGGGAAAAGTTGGACCTTGTTTCCATAAGGTCAGTGTCAAATATTTACTTTCCCTGCAAAAAATCAACTATGCTTTTATCCACACAGCCGAACTGGGTCGGATGCGAACGAAGTGGGGGATTCCAGAGAACATGAAAATTAGGATCCCAATAGACCCTGAAACCCCAATGGACTGCAAACTTAGGGAAGTAGTCATCTTTACTGAGCTTTTTAACTGGAGGCTAAGGTTTCCCTTGGATCCGGAGATAGTTCGGTACCTCCATGTGATCAAGCTCTGTCCAAGCCAACTGAGCCCTAACGCCTGGTACACTCTCGTGGCCTATATTATGGCCTCCAGGCTATCCGGAATTCCTCTCCCGATGGAGGAATTTGCTGCTGTGGCCGGCCTCTGCAGAAACCCTCATATCCCCTTTTATCACTTCAACATGGGTGATAACTATAAGGCGGTGGACGACCTGCTCGAAGCAGAGAGAAATTGGAGGACTCACTTCTTGTTCGTGAGTGGTGCTTGGGAAAATGGCAGAAAGATCAAAGCTGGAGTCAACCCGAGTCTTCTTACCAGCAGATGGAGAAGTGATTGTAAGAATCCTTCCTAACACTTCTCATTTTCATTTTTATCAAATCTATTTAATTGACTGGTTTTGTCTTTTGTTATTTCTTTAGTGCTGCCCAAAGACTTTAATGACTATCTAAAGGCCGGGCAGGCCACTTGCACCAAGATCAACACTTGGGCTGCTGAAAAGTGGGGGAACCGCTTCCACGATGCCTTTACCGGGGGCAATCTTTTAAGGTCTCACCTCTGGAACACTACTGGCCGGAGGGACTTGACCTGGGAAGAACTCACCACTCCACCCCCTCCGGATGTAGTCCTCAAGAGAACACATGCACCGGACGGGTCATTATACTTTCCAGGTCGAGCCAAGGCCCCGAGTAAAATGAAAAGCAAGAAGGGGAAGGGCAAGAAGGCTGCAGGTGAGGCTAATCCTGCCGAGGTGGAGGAGGCTGCTCCAACAAACCTAGAGGGGCCAGCCCCAAGCCAAATCGACGCTGCTCTGCTAGAAGCAGTAGAGCAGGAGAGTGCTAGGGAAGAAGTAGGGTCTCAAACCCCCAAGGGTTCCCAAGAGAGACCGAAAACGTGGAGCAGAACACAAGGAGAGGGAGGCCAAAAAGAAAAAGACCTCCAGAGGTGATGAACTTTCTCTTCGGCCTCCGGAGCCCCTCCCCCCTGTTGACCCTACTGATCCAACAAGAGAAGAGAAGATCCCTGGTGACTTTCAAACTGACGAGGTTGAAGGAGGAGACCTCAGCATTGATGGTGTCGACATCACAGGGCTTGATGGACTTGGTGACTATTTTGAAAACCTCCCCAGGGACGACTTCGCTGGGCCTTACCTCCCTCCGAGTACTTTGAACACAGTTACTTTTAATGGTAAGACTTTTACTGTTTCAAGTGGAAGTGAAGCTATAACTCACTCCATACTGAGTACTGTTCAGCCAGTGTTGGTCCTGGAGAAGCAAGTACGAGGTCAAGCAGCAATCATTGCCTCCCTTAACTCTGACAAGGAAAAACTGTCCAACGATCTCCTCACTGCCACCCAAAATGCTGAGGTTTTAAAGGGAGAAAATGAGGAGCTAAAGAATAGCCAAAATGGGTGGACCACAAAGGAGGCTAGCTTAGAGGATACTATCAGAGACCTCCGAACAAAGCTGTCCGGGTTGGAGAAAGATCTCACCTCTTCAAAACAGGAGGCGAAGGCCAAGGACCAAGTTATGCATAACTTGACTAATGACAAGATTGCGATTGAGAACACAGTGTCCAAGGCTGCAGAGGAGAAAGCTGAATTGCTAAGGGAGCAAGAGGCCAAAATTCAGGCCAAGATTGATGCTTATGCCAACAATGTGATAGACAGTCAAAAAGAAATGTATGCCAAGGTGAAGTCGGACATGGTCTTGCTTTTTCATGAGAAGTTTCCGAAGAGGAATCTGGGAGACTTATGGACTTTTGTAGAGTATCCAGACCTTCCCTTCCATACAATGGCCGAAGGTGACAGGTTTGATTTCTCCAGTGCATCCTCATCTAACGAAGAAGAGAACACCGGGGAGAGCCCAAATGAGGAGGAGGACGATCCCAAGAAGAAGAAGAAGACAGGTGAGGCTGAGCCATCTTCAAAGGCTCAGTCTTAGATTATGAATTATCTTTTCATCTTTTATGTTATCTGAACTAAAGTCCTTAGAAGACCAAGGCATTTTTGTAATTGTGTCCGGTATTTGACCGGATAGATCTTTTGTTTCGTCTGAAAATTTAAAAGTCCTTGGAAGGCCAAGGCACTTAGGTTATTTCAATGAATATCTTTGTTTTGCACAACTCTTGCATCCTTTCATAGTTTGTTTCAATTTTGGTGGGTAGTGTTTAAATAGCCCCTAGTTATTTCATAAGCATTCTAAAGTGAGAGTGTTTAAATTCTCCGATGACAAATGTTTAAGTAGTCATCATTTCTTTAATTCAATCCGGATGGTGTGACAAGAAACAAAGTAAGAACACTTCAAATTTTTAAGAAGGCATCAAATTTTATAAAAAAAGCCCGGACACCTCATTAAAAACTCCCCGTGCCACCAGGGTAGGAAATAGTATGCCCCCAAATATTTACATGGATTTTTAAACAAGTAAATATTTACATAGCTTCTATTCCAAGTACATCCGGAGATGCTCAATATTCCAAGGGTGATTCAAAACCCTTCCATACTTGTCTTCTAGCCAATATGTTCCAGGTTTAAGCCTTTCAATGACCATATAAGGTCCTCCCCAAGTTGGGGCCAGTTTGCCGAGCAGCTTCTCTTTAGTGTGTAAGAAGACTTTCCTCAACACCTTGTCCCCCGGCTGGAAATCTCTTCTTTTAACTCTAGAAGCAAACCTGCTTCTCATCAAACCCTGATAGTGTGCAGCTCTAAGGTGAGCCTTAACTCGTCTTTCCTCTATTAGGTCAAGCTGACCTCTGATTGCCACTTCGTTAGCGTGTTCGAAGAAGTTGTGAACTCGAAATGAAGGGAGAGTTGCTTCTATGGGAGCTATTGCATCCATCCCATAGACCAAGGCAAAGGTCGACTCTTGTGTTGCAGCCCCAGGTGTAGTCTGGTAGGCCCACAAAACCTCTTGTAAATAGCTAGGCCATTTCCCAGCAGCCCCTTCCAAAATCTTCTTTAAACCGGACAGTATAGTTCTGTTAGCCACTTTAACCTGACCATTTGCTTATGGGTGGAAAGGTGAAGAGAAACAATATTGTATACCCCTTGAGGCACGGAAACTCTCCATTTTCTTGTTGTCGAACTGTGGCCCATTGTCTGTCGTTATCTTTTGTGGAACACCAAATCTGCAATAGATATTGGATAAAATGAATTTTATGACAACTTTTGATGTTGTTCCTGCCAGCGGGGCTGCTTCAATCCACTTTGAAAAATAATCAATAGCAACAATTATAGTTCTGCGTCCTCCGGAGGCAAGATGCCATCGGAGAGATACTGCAGGAGAGGAAATCTCCAATCTTGAGGCTGTTTCATCTGTACATCGAAAATTTCTTCCTCTTTACACACATCAAGTTGAATGGAAGGGCTCTCCAGTACATGGATCCAAGGGTATGACTCAGTGTATGCTATGGTTGCCAATGAATCTGCTAGTTCATTCTCTGCTCGGGGTATATGCTCATAAACAACGCTTTTGAACTTAAGTGCCTCATTTTTAAGAAGAAGTAAGTACTTCACTAGTTGCTCCTTTTTGGCCTCAGATTGACCTTGCGCATGGTGGATAAGAAGCTGGGAATCACTCATCAGCTTGACCTTTTTGGCCCCACAAATATAAGCTAACTTTAAACCAGCTATAGCTGCTTCATATTCGGACTCATTGTTGGAAGCCCTAAAATCAAAACATATAGCCTGGTACATTTTGTCACGATATGGAGAAGTCAAGCACACCCCTGCACCACATCCCATAGTACTTGATCCACCATCCGTCCGGACGAGCCAGACCTTTTTTATCTTTCATCTCAGTAGTTCGCTCTGTATCCCTATCAGAGTGGAATTCAACTAAAAAATCAGCCACATCTTGGGCTTTGATTGTTGTTCGAGGAGCAAAATCAATATCGAAGTCCCCCAATTCCACTGACCACTTAGTCATTCTACTTGAAATGTCTGCCTTTTGAAGAACATTCTTCAAGGGAAAAGATGTCCGGACGATAATAGGATGAGCCTGAAAATAAGGCCTCATCTTCCTTGCAGCAATTACCAAGGCTAATGCTAATTTTTCGAGCTTTAAATAGCGTTTTTTGCATCTATCAAGCTCTTGCTGATGTAGTACACCGGATGGGGGTAATTATATCCACCTCTCTTACCAATACAGCACTGATGGCACAACTTGAAACTGTCAAGTATACGAAAAGTGTCTCTCCATCTACAGGTTTAAATAAAGTCTTGGGGGAGGACACATGTTTCTTAATTTCATTGAAGGCCTCATCACACTGTGAAGTCTAGTCAAATCCCTTCGCACCCTTTAAAGTTTGAAAAAACGGGGCACATCTGTCCGAAGACCTTGAGATGAATCGATTTAAAGAAGCCAACCTCCCAGTCAACCGTTGTACTTCTTTAACATTCCGAGGAGGCTCTATTTGGAATAAAGCATTAAGCTGGTCCGGATCGGGCTGTATCCCTTGCTCACTTATTATATAACCTAGGAATTTCCCGGACTGCACTCCGAACACACATTTTTATGGATTTAACTTCAAATTCACTTTTACTAAGTTAGCAAAAGTTTCTTGGAGGTCCGCCAAGTGTAGTTGTTCATCCACACTTTTCACCATCATGTCATCAATGTATACTTCCATATTTCTTCCAATTTGATCAGCAAAGGCTCTGTTCACCAATCTCTGATAAGTAGCCCCAACATTTTTCAATCCAAATGGCATCACCTTGTAGCAATGAAGACCCCTGTCAGTGACAAACGTGGTATGCTCTTGATCCTTCGGATCTACTTGAATCTGATTGTACCCGGAGAAAGCATCCATGAAGGATAGTAGCTTATTCCCAGAAGTGGAATCTACCAGTTGATCAATCCGGGGGACTGGATATAAATCTTTTGGGCAAGCCCTATTGAGATCTGTGAAGTCAATGCATATACGCCACTTACCATTTTTCTTTTTCACCAAGACCGGATTGGTTGTCCACAAAGGATACTGATACTTCTTTATATGCCCCATTTTTGTGAGCCTGTCAACTTCTTGAACAATAACATCAGCCTTTTCCTTGGAAAAAACACTTCTCTTTTGTACCACAGGTGCTATGTCCCTCCGAATGGATAGGTGATGTGATATAATATCTGCTGGAACCCCAGTAACATCAGCATTGCACCAAGCAAAAACATGCTGATGGTCTTTTAGAAACTTCAACATTTTATTTTTCAGTTCGGATGGCATTTTGGACCCTATCTTAACACTTTTTCCCTCTTCCAAAGAATGTGGTTCAACTTCTTCAACCGGTATCAACACTTCAGGGGTCTCTCTGGGGTCATCAATTTCACCCTCACCCCCATAAAGCCCCTCAAACTGCTATTCTTCGTTTATACAAACTGCCCCCAACGTCCGTGGAGCCAGTGCTGTGGCATAACATTCTCTTGCAATCTTTTGGCTGCTCCGAACAACTCTCACTTGTCCTTAAACAGCATATTTCAAACAGTGGTGGACTGTGGAGGCCACTGCATGCATCCTAGAGAGCCAAGACCTCCCTAGAATACCGTTATAACAAGTGGGACAATCCACCATAATAAAAAGTATTCTAACCATCTTCTTAAAAGGGCCCTTGCCCAACAAAACTTCCTCTTCGAACTCCCCGATCACATCTGCTGAGCTTCCAGTGAAACCCACAATTAACCTGTCCGAACGTTGGATTACGATTGGATTTTTCATCTTTTTGTAAGAGGTTAAAAAGAGGATATTGGTTGAACTCCCAGTATCCACCAAGATTCGTCTTATGTCATTGCCCCCAATGGATGCTCTTATGACAACAGTATCTTCATGAGGGCCAGCTATATCTCTCAAGTCATCCTCATCGAACAAAATGAAGGGAAATGGAATTTGTGATTGATAGGAGGTCATGCCTCCTTCTAGTTGGGTAGTTAAAGTATGAACGTGCCTCTTTCTTGAAGAAGCAGTAGGAGCTGTCATAGTATCCCCTCCGAAAATTGTGAGTGACTCAAAAAACTTAATAAGCCCGGAGACTATTTTAAAACGTTCCTCAATGGCACCCACTCTATTTCGAGTTGGGTCAGGATCCAAGTACTCTAACTCTACATCAAATCTTTCGATTATAACCATAGCTCCCTCCAGAGCAGCACTGCTTAGACCAGCCCGATGAGTATTATCAGGCCTATTCCCTCCTCTTCTTTTGACATACGCCCCCAGCTTTCCTCTTTCAATTAAGTTCTGAACTTCTTATTTTAAAGCGATACAATCGTCAGTAGTATGGCCAGTATCATTATGGTACTGACATAAGGAATTATTACGATGTTCCCTAGGAGATTGTAGTGCGGCCGGCCTTCTATAGTGCACTTCTTCCTTTGTTTTGTCATAAATGGTGGCCATACTTTCTTTTAACTCTGCAAACCACTCCGTTTGAACCGAATGCCCTCTCTTATTTCTAGATTGTTGACTCTGGGCAGGCGCAGCTGGCTGAGATTGAGCTTTAGCCCTGCCTCAAAGATGTTATTGCTACTTGCTCGAAGCAATCAGCCAACCCATTTTTGGTGTTTAAAAACGACTTATGTATTCTTTCAATGATTCGTTTGGTTCTTGGGCACAATGGATTATTGTGTCCCCATTGCCCTTCAATTCCTTACTCCTAACAAACTGCCTTCGAAAGATCACCCAAAAGGTATCAAAATTCCTGATGCAGCCTTGAGGTAGGCTGTTATACCACTTCAGAGCACTCCCCGTAAAGGATTGGGAGAATGCTCTACAGAGTAACTTGTCGTCATCATCAAAATTCATCATGAAGTTTTTAAATTGCTCCAAGTGGTTGTCCGGATCTTTACTGCCATCGTACTTCTCCATTCTTGTGATATCGAACCTCTTAGGGAAGTTTCCGGACAGAATCTTGGAAGACAATGGAGATTGTCTCCAATTCCGGCCACGACTGAAAACAATATCCTCATTGGGAGTTGCAAAGATATCTGGTTCATCATGGAAGGCAAAAGGATCCACCAGCATCCGGTCTACATGCCTCCGGTTGTGAGATGATCCTTTGACTATATGCCTCTTTAACTTTCCATGTCTATCCCTTTTTTTCTTGAATATTTCTTTACTAACTTTTGTTTCTTTGTAGATCGGCCCTCATCACTGCTGGAGGATAAGGACTCCTCAACTCCATCCTCGCCCGAGGAGCTACCAGAGGACTCTGAATCTGAGTCAGAGCTCTCCACTGGCTTGGACCGGTGAGACTTTTTGGAGCTAGCATGAGTCTTCTTGGTGCTCACATGGGTCTTCGAAGGCTCATGCTCTCTAGGGTTGTCGGTATGATGAGCAACTGATGCCTTTGATTTCTCTTTTATGCCCATCTTTGCCTTCTCTGCCCTCAGAGATTCTATCTCGCCCTTTAATCTATCGCGCTCCTCGATGGTGTATTCATCATTTTCACCCACCAGTTCAAGCAAAGCTGGTGGTACTTCCGGGGCGTCTGGATTCATTCAGACTGATTTTTCCTATTGGTTTCGAATGCTTGATTCAGGCACCGTCGTGCTCCCACTGTGGTCGCCAATTTGGTGTGGTTTATTTTTGTCTGAGGGTAGGTTTGTAATTTTTGTTTAGAGTTTTGTGGAAGTTTGTAAGTATGTAATGTTTGGATAGTGTGTAGAGGGAGAATTAAGCAGCTTGGTTGTATTTAATTTTCATTACCCTCATTTAATGTTGGTGGTTGGGTATTTATACCCTTACATGTGGGCCTTATGGGCTTTCGGGTCATGTTTAATGGACCCGGGTCAAGTTTAAGGACCCATGAGCTCTTAGTAGGAGAGCAGGCAGCTTAGTCAAGAAGTGATTAGGTTTTAAGTACTTTAGTTCTTGTTCGAACAGTCCAATGGATGTGGTGTTCGAACTGCCCTGTCCGGTTAAGTAGTCTTTGTCCGAACTGACCCTGTCCGTAGTGGTAACAGAATCCGGACTCATCACCCATAAGTGTTTATATCTCTCTGATTTTTATATTTGTCTATATGTTATATCTTTCAAACCACAACTCTACAAAAATATATGAAAATACAATTGGTTTTATTTTTTAAACATAAATAAAATTAGATATATGATAGATATTTTTAAATAAATGTTTTTTGACTCCATCTAGATGCGAAAATACGTGTAATAGAGATGAAAAATTATATTGGAAAAAAAGTGTTCCAGTTCGTACTTACATGTAATTTGGTTGCCAAAAAGCAAATGTGTCGAGTTACGTATTTATGTGTATTTTGGTGCTAAAAATAAATTGCTTCTGGTTTTGTAATTACATGCAAATAAGTTGTGTAAATAAGAATAAAATACTTGTGTAATAGGATCTTGATTGTTAAATAATTCTGATTGTGTGAAAAATAAAATACAAATTTGTTTTTGTGAAATTAAGTGTTAATTTGGTGTAAAATAACTAACTTTTTTATAGTTGTGAAAATATGGGCATTTTTAGTTGAATTAAAATTGGATTATGTTCAGGTATAAGAATACATGTAATCAAGGTATAAAATTAGTGTGAAAAAAATTCAGCACATACATTTAGCAGTGTTTTTGTGTCCGGCAGGGTTTTGAAAAGCTGGAATCTTGGGCTCCAAGAAAGCAGAGTTCCTAGTCCTCTGTCCTGATCGTTTCTCCGGCGTCTCCTCCGGGTTGGCACCCTTCTGATAGCCATCAGAGTTGTAAGCCCGGTCATTTCCTCTTTGCTTTCTGTCTCTTTTATCTTCTCCATCGGGTTGTTCTGATGGATCGAGAAGCTGAATATCAAGAAGTATACCATGCTCTTCTTAAGAGCAGTCAAGCCGAAATCAGTGAACCCAACAACCAAAACACTTTCGGGAAAGCTTTTGTGGATATTTTCAAGGAAAACCATCAAGAAACTTGTTCGGGATACATTAAATATGCTGAAGACTATAACACAATTCAATATTCAAAAGAAACCAAGGAGTATTTGATGCAGCATTCAAGAACCACCTTGATCGCAAAATTCAGTCTTGGAATTCCAAAAAGAGCTTCTCTCAAAGATTTTCTTGAATATTTTGGATTCAAGGGCTCATACACGTTTGCTACTTACGATTCTCGTCATATCCTAATTGAGTTCAGCATTAAGGAAGATGTTTTCTTGTTATGGTCCAAAAACGTTTGGAATATTGATGGGAAGACTATGCGTTTGATAAAATGGTGCCCTGATTTTAATAAAAACTATGAAAACCCAATGGTCTTCCTGTGGGTTAGGTTCAAAAAACTGCCTGAATACTTGTATAGTATGTCTGTAATCAAGGATCTAGCCTCATCCCTTGGAATTGTCTACAAAACGATTGTCCCTGATAAGTTTAGAGCCAACAAAAATGCATGTTATGCACAAGTTGAAATTGATGTTTCGAAAAAGATGAAAAGAAGACTATGGATTGGTTTCGGTGAAAATGACGGCTGCTCGGTTGGGGTTAGTTATAGAAATACGCCAGCTTACTGTAACACATGCTGTCATCTTGGTCATGATTCTATGGATTGTAGAAAGGTGAACACAAAGGCTAAAGAATAAAAAAAAAGATCTTGATGATATTGCTCAAATAGAACCTTTACAAGAAAATTCTACAAACCTTCAAATACCTAAAGTCAATAAGGTACAATCCTTTACTAAGGTTTACAGAAGAAAACTAAAATCTATTATTACTGCAAAAGATTCTGTTACAGAGCCTACTGCTAATGTTGCTGTGAGCCTTGATAAAAATGATTCTTCAAAAAATAATCCTGAAATCATAGATGCCCTTCAACGCCCTGATCAAGATATTAAAGATACTGCTGATAACCAAGTTGCTGATGAATCCCATTCTCCTCAATATGACAATGTAGGCAGCTGCAATGTATCTCCAAGACCCACCTTCCCTGAACAAGATTTCAACACTACAATTAGCAACAAGATTAAAACTGCTTCAAAAACCAAAGGTGGAAGAAGACTATCTATAAAATCTCTCCTTAAAAGAGAGAAGAGAAATACCAAATCTTTATCTGATAATGATAAAGATCATTAGTTGGAATGCTCGAGGAATTAACAATAACCCAACCTTGGCTAGGCTTAAATCTATGATTGTTAATGATAAGGTTCAGGTTATTGCTATTCAGAAGCCTATGGCTAGAATAGACAAAATTGAGACGATTGCTAGGAGAATTGGCCTTTGTAATTTTATTGCCAACTGCTCTAATAAGCTGTGGATTTTTTGGGCCGAGGAAGTTAACATAGTTGTTAACAATGATCAAGACCAGTTTCTTCATATGGTAGTCACCTATAAGGATTTTACCTTTAACTTTACCTCTACTTATGCCAAAAACAAAAGAACTCTTCGTAAAGATCTCTGGAATCAGCTTGCTACACTGGCTACTGATACTAGTCCTTGGATGGTGGCTGGATATTTCAATGCTATCACATGTGCTGATGACCAGCTTGGTTGCTCCACCTTTGATAATGCTGGGACTGAGGACTTTACTGACGCTATAAGACTTTGCTGCCTTGAAGAGGTTGATTATGTTGGTTCCAGATACACCTGGAGTAACAACAAGTGCTGGAAAAGATTAGACAGAGCATTCATTAACACCAATATGATCACTGCTATGAACTATATCCAGGTTTTTCACATGGTCAGAACATGTTCTGATCATGTCCCTTTACTCATTACTATATCTAATAATGATAAAAGTATCCCTCTCTATAACAAATGCAATTTCAAGTTTATAAATGCATGGTCTAATGATCCTGATTTTTTGAAGGATGTTAACTTAAACTAGAGTTCTTATTGCTATGGAAAAGCTAATACTGTTTTCTGGTCCAAGCTTAAGAGACTGAAAAGGTTTCTTAAGGGTTGGAACACCAATCATTTTGGCAACATTTTTAATAAAGTAAGAGATGCCAATGAAGATGTCAAAAACAAGGAGCTTATTCATCAAAGGGAGAACAATGCTAACTCTAAATGCAACTTATCTAAAGCTAACAGTTATCTTATGCATGCTCTTAAAAATGAGGAGAGCTATTGGAGACAAAAATGTTTCAACACTTGGTTGAATGAGAGTGATGGTAACACAAAAATTTACCACAGCTATGTTTCTAAAAATAAAAAGAAGAATACTATCAAAGGTGTTAAGGACAATGGGAATTGGATTCAGAATCAAAATGATATATCTAAGTCTGCTGAATCATATTTTAAACATGTTTTATCTAATGAATCATATTGTTGTAATGATGATCTAATGCATGAGTCTCTTTTTAGTAACGTTCCTAATCTCATTAGTGACATGGATAAAAAATCTATCCTAAAGCCTACCAGTAAAGAGTAAGTTTGGTCCACAATAAGCACCATGAAGAATGATAGTGCTTCTGGCACTGATGGTTTTAATATTTTCTTTTTTTAAAGTCTGTTGGGAGCTTATTAACACTTATCTTTGTAATGCTCTCAAGGCTTACCTTAAGGGTTATAGTATCCCCAAGGGTGTGTTCTCTACTGGGATTTGCCTTATTCCCAAAGGCCATAATCCTGTGAATTGGAGTAATTACAAGCCTATCAGCCTCTGCACCATATTTAATAGACTTATATCTAGTTTAATCAATAACAGAATTACTATTTTACTCCCTAATATTATATCTAAATCCCAAGGTGCTTTTGTTAAGCATAGACTAATCCATGAGAACATTATGTTAACTAAAGAAATGATTCACTGCATTAACAGAAAACCTAACAAAGGCAATATTATGATTCAGTTAGATATATCAAAGGCATTTGACAGATTGTCTCATGCCTTTGTGCTCAGAATCCTAAAATGATTTGGGTTTTCTAACAGCCTAATCCTCCTAATCAAAGACATGATCACTAATGTGATGATTTCTATCCTAATTAATGGCTCTAATGTTGGCTATTTCCCTAAGAAGAATGGACTAAGACAAGGAGACCCTTTGTATCTAAGTCTATTCATTCTTGCTGAGGAGGCCCTTATTAGAAGTCTTGATAATCTGTTTATAAAAAATAACAGTATGCAATTTTACTTGAAATCAGGTTATATCTTACCTAGTCTGACTTTTGCTGATGAAATCATCATCTTCTCCAACAGCATGCCTTCCACAATTGACAAGCTGAGTAACATGTTAGACAACTATCAGTTAGCATCTGGGCAAATCATCAATAAACAGAAAACAAAGATCATTACCTCTGTGAAATCTCTTTAGTCATG
This sequence comes from Limnanthes douglasii subsp. nivea, assembly GCA_036936605.1. Lineage (NCBI taxonomy): Eukaryota > Viridiplantae > Streptophyta > Magnoliopsida > Brassicales > Limnanthaceae > Limnanthes > Limnanthes douglasii. The sequence continues at coordinate 312,933,239 of JAUPFV010000001.1, forward strand.
CACCTCCAGACTCAAGATGTCAACTGGATTCAATGTGGACACTGCACCTTTTACCCATCTTGGCATCACCATTGCTGCAAATAATAAAGGGAAGAATTATATGCCTTTACTTGTAATTTTTTATAATAAAATTCATGATTGGGATATGAAACATCTGTCTTTTAGAGGCAGATTGTCTCTTATCAGCAATGTTCTGCACCCAATTGTATACTATTGGATGCATAACAGTGTTTTACCTAATTCTATTATTAATAAAATTGAGTTATGTTTTAATAAGTTTCTTTGGAGGTCCAAGTTTAATGAGAAATCTATTCATTGGGCCTCTTGGAGCCATCTATGTAAGCCTTTTGAAGAAGGTGGTTTGAATATCAAGAAATTATCTGATATTCAAAGAACCCTCTCTCAAAAGCTTTGGTTCATATTTAGAAAGAATACTTGCATTTGGGCCAATGTTATGCATTTTACTTATAGTCCTAACACTCACTCTATAAATGCTACTTGTAAAAACACTGACTCCTCTGTCTGGAAAAGACTCCTTGGTATAAAGAACCAAGCTGGACACAATATTAAATGGTTAATTAGTGAGGGTTCTGTAGACTTCTGGTATGATATATGGCATGATCAGACTCCTCTCTTCAGGGACTTCAGCTCTAATAGCTGCTTTCTCCCTGTAAGAGTTAAGTCTTTTTGGAAAGATAATAGCTGGGATATCAATACTCTTTCCAGCTTTCTGTCTCAATATAGAATCAAGCAAATAAAGTGCTTCAATCTTAATCCTGCCCAGAAGGACAGAATTATGTGGAAGCTTTCTACTGATTCAAATTTTAATACTAAAATCACTTGGGAAAGCATGAGATGTAAGCATAGCAAGTCTACTTTTTACAAAAAAAATTAGAATCACCATATTCCGAAAAATATTTCTTTCTTATGTTGGAAGTTGGTTAGAAATTTTACTCTTATTGATAGTATTCGTTCTAAAAGGCACTTATGCATAGTCTCTAAGTGTCAGTTTTGTTGCAGTTGCGAAGAGAAAAATCATCTTTGTCAACTGCAACTTTGCTTGGTCCTTGTGGAATTACTTTGGTTCTATTTTCAGGATTCCTAGCAAGCGTTGTATGACCCTCAATCATATCCTTTATTGTTGGTTTTGGACCTCCAATAGTAAGTTTCATGTTACCCATCTTGTCCCTCAGATAATCTGTTGGACAATCTGGTTTAACAGAAACCATTGTAAGTTTCATAATACATATGATTCATTCATCAATATTGTTAATCGTGTTTCTAGAATAATGATTGGTATCGATTCAGCTAACAGACTATCCTCTAAGCACTGGTCAAATGTCATGAGTGCAGGTGCTACTCTAGGATGCAAATCGATTAATAATAGAAAGTGTAAGCCCACTTACCTGAAATGGATTGCTCCCAGACCCGGTAGATTCAAGATCAACGTTGATGCTGCTTGCAGTTCCTCTGGTGAAGCTAGTGGCGGTATCATTGTCGGGAATGATGCTGGGGAAATCGTCTCTGCCTCTGGATGCTTGTTTGGGAAGATGACTCCTCTTCAGGCTGCATGCAAAGCCCTTGCAGAGGGTCTGATCATTTTCCATAGAAACAATTGGCAAACTGTTGATATAGAGTCAGATTGCCTGACTCTAATCAATAGTCTTGCCTCTGGTTCTATCGTCCCTCTCTTTCACACTCACTTCAAAGTTTGTCGAAGCTTAATCCGCTCTCAAATGACTTTGCGCCACATTTCCAGAAATCAGAACATGGCTGCTGATTTTATAGCCAAATGGATGCTATCAACTCGTATCGAGCAAAACTTCAAAGGCTTCGAAGCTCCGTCTCCTCTTCTGGCGATTGTTACCTTGGAGAGTCTTGGAGTGGGGTATATAGACCCTGGTTAGCTTCTTTCTTGTGTTGATTCAAACATTTCGAGTTGTATCCATCTATGGCGATTTCGTCTTGGTAGTTTTTGTATGGAGACATTGAAGCAGTCGTGTAGAATGATACTGAAGCTAGGGTTTCTCTCCCAATTTGGGAATTTCCTAAGTTTGGTCTAATTTTGTTTGGTCCTTCTATTTATTTTATTCTAAATTTGAGAATACAAGTTGTATCAAGTCTTATTTTAGTAATAAAATGTCTTATTCGCTCAAAAAAGGTATGAAATTAGTCTGAAAAAAGAACTCTAAAAATATCACTTATGAAATTCGCTTTATTCGTCTTAAAAAAACGAAAATACTAGGAAAACCTCTATAAATTAATAAATTCAATAAAAATTAATAATTTATCAAATTCCAAGTTGAGACTAATACAAAATTTGACCCCCAATCGATAAAATAATAAGATAATAATTTTTTTAAAATCCAAATGTATATATATTGATCCAAACGAAACTATAAATGAATTATTACTAAAAGATTCCAATGAACTTGACAAAATCAATTAATTTGTACTAAAAATAAATTTATATTCACTTGTTTTTTGTTAAACTTTAAATCTATATCGACTTCATATTTAAAGATCCTCATTGCACTTAAGGGTTGGGGCATTGTCTTCTCGTATTGCAACAAAACGTTATGTAGAGTTGTTGTTGCTTGCAAGGGGTTTTCAATGAACATTTTATAGTGATGATTTTCTAGCCGATGTTTAATATATCGCGTTGGTATCATGGACCAACGTTTTGGTATCATGAACTAACTTTTTATTTATTAAAAAACGATGAACTTGACAAACTCAATTAATTTGTGAACGTACATTCATAGAATGTGTCTTGGAACTTGATTTTGTAATTTATTTTTTATCTCTAACTAATATACATTGTAACTAATACATTGTACTTGGAAATTTAAAGGTCATACGTAACACCTCGCTAAAGTAATAAATTATTAATTTATCAATATAATAATATCTCATTAAATTAATAAAATACCCGATCCTAACATTACTAATTTATAGAGATTTTATAGTATATATGTTTTTGGAAATTTTGTTTTGAGTTAAGGTTTGAAAGGTATGAAGTTTTGAAGGTAAAAAATAAGTAAGTGTTAAGATTGTACATGTTTTGTGTTTCAGGGGTATTGTTGGAATCATTTATGTTGCATATGGTTTTTGGTAAACTTCAAAATCCATGTGGTTATCAGTAATTTTAATTTTTTATAGGTGGTTATCGGTAACTTATTCATAATATAAAGAATAATATGAAGAATAACCATTGAAGAAGAACGTTTGAAAGATATAAAAATATGTCGTTTAAACGTTGAAGGTCACTTGAAAGCCGTTTAAAGATCATTTGAAGATTGAAAACAACTGAAGGATTTCTTCACAAAGACGCACATGAGTTCTTTAATAACAAGCTTTTGAGGCTTTTCATTACACCATCATGAGTTTGAGAGAGGATGTTAGAATATATAGTCATTTATATTATGTGTTTAACTAATATGGTTATTTTCTTGTCTGTTATGGATGTCTTTATATATTTATAAAAATCTTTGCATCTATTATACCAATAACCCAAAAATAACACATTTTTATTTGATTTTTGATGACTCGTTTAAATTATTATATAACATTTTTCATATAAATTTGATAATTTTTTAATTGGCTTCCCAATTCCAGTTTAAATTTCAATTGGCCATGATTTCATTTACTATTTATTTTTTTAACAATTTCCTTCTATTTTCTTCCATAAAATAATCTGTTTAATATAATTCTAGAAACATATTTAACAAAAATAGTTCTAGGCTATGGAATTTTGAAAAAATAATAATTTGCAGTTGTAGAAAGTTTTTTATAAGAAGTTTTACATGCTTCCAATATCATCAATTTTCTAACAAATTCATAATTTAGACCAACTAAAACTTATTTTTGAAATAAAATATAAAATTCGAACCAAACCAAGCCAATCGATTAAAAATTAAAACTAATTTTGATAATATAAATTTGGGTTGAAATATTTTATAGATTTTGCTAAATTTATTATGTTAGGTGTAGATTAGAAGTAACTCGCCAACAAATGCAATACCAAAGGACTATATGACATAGTTGGATATTTCATGACATGTATAAACAAAAATTGTTGAAACTCTTTGTGTTAAGCTTCAGTTGTGACTTAGTGGTAGAGATGTCTGCTAAATCCTAAGTGATGAGGAAAACTAACAATAGTGATGACTATTGAGTTAGATGAGATATGTGCTCGAGATGAAGCAAGCTGGTCCGAAGCAGGCTAATCCAAAGTAGGATTATCCGAAGCAAGCTAATCCAAAATAATGTGATCTGAAACATTTACATATGTTTTTTAGGTCTCTTAGATTAATAAGACTTTTATTTTGGTATTCCTATATTAATTGGATTTCTTATGAATTGAGTTTTATATTAATTAGGTTTCTTGATGAGGTTTTATATATTAATAGATTATGATTTATTCAGCCGTTGATTAATGGACTTTAATCTGCATCGTCTGATAAAGAGTTAAAGTTTCCCCTAAACCTATAAATTTAAGAATATATGAAATTGTAAAATATTATGTGACGGTGAGTTTCATAAAAAACATATTTCTCAAGTGAGAAATATTGCTTTAGGTATTTTGAGAGATGAGTGATGTGAGAGATACAAACTGAAGATATGGTTCTATGGATCACGTCATCTTTTGTAACAAATAATGATAAAGTCTTTTGTGTTTGAGAGTTTTTTTGTAACCTACTTGTTTATAAAAAAGTATGTATAGCCCGTGGATGTAGAATTTTTTCATAATACGAACCATATTAAAAATATGTCTTGTATGCTTGGTTTTATTTTGCTTTGTTTTATTTGTTTTAATTCTTGAATATGTTAATTTTCTTTCATAGAGGATCGATAATCGAACCTTGACTATTTTATTTGGATGAACAGTAGTTCCCCAATAAGTGGTGCATTGAGTCTGGAGCAATAGTAGGAATTATAGATCGATCGTTGATCTGTAGGTTGTAGAAGTAGATCTTTCTTGGAAACCGAAAGCCACGAAATATAATTTTCATAAATCTTGGACTAGAAATATTCGATGTATCGAATGACTTTAACCTATAGATAATTAAGGTTAATGCTTACATAGTACAAAAACGATTGGTTGATGTTATCGACGATAAACTATACACAGGTTGATGTCCTAGTACTATATAAAGCTCATAATGCCCTCATACTGAGCTTCGGAGATGAAGTGCTACAAGAGGTATTTGAAGAGAATACAACACTAAAGATATAGAATAAAGTGTATGGGATTTACATGAAGAAATCCTTGGCGAACAGATTGTATATATGAAGAAATATCTTTACACATTGTTTGTGGATAATAGCTTCAATTGAAGAGTGTTCAAAATTATGCTATGACCAAAATATTATAGATTTCAAAGCTCACGAACTGCATGAGAGTATTGCAAGTATGGGATGCAGGTGACTTGGTCTCTAAAAGTAGAACACTGGGTATAACAAATGTTAGAGTTACTATCAGCCTATTTAGAGAATTGTTAGGTATAGGCTATAAGTAACTCGAGAACATATGTAATAACGAAAGGCTACATGGGTATAGTTGGATCTATCGTGAAATAAATAAGGAAGAACTATTGAAACTCTCTAGGTGAAGCTTGAGTTGTAACTTAAAGAAAGAGACGTATGCTAGATTCTAAGGGATGAGAAAAGCTAACAAGAATGGTTATTATTGATTCAAAAGAGATATATGCTCAGTCGAAGCAGACTGGTCCAAAGTATGATGGTCTGAAGTGAGTTAAACGGAAGCATTTTGATCTAAAGCGAGCTGGACCAGATCACCGAGCTAGACCAATGCGGATACTTCTATTTATAAGGTCTCTTATATTAATTGAGGATCTTATTTTGCTATTTCCATATTAATTAGGCCTTTTATATCAATTAAGTTTATTTATGAGGTTTCACATAATAATGGATTCTGAGTTATTTCAACCGCTGATTAATATGATTTAATCTAGAGTGTCTGATGAATAATTAAGATTTTTCCTAAACCTTAAATAGAATAAGATATGCAATTGCAAAGTATGATGTGACGACAAGTTTCGTGAGCGACGTATTTTTTAAGTGAGAGAAATTGCTCTATGTTTTTTTAGAGATAAGTGAAGTGAGAGATAAACACTAAAGAGAGGGATCTAATAATCACGTCATCTTTTATAACAAAGAGTGATTGAATCCTTTGTGTTAAAGAGTCTTTTGTAACCTTCTTGTTTATAAAATAGTATATGTTACCTGTGGATGTAGGATTTCGTCACGATCTAAACCACATTAAATATGTCTTGTATGCTTGGTTGTATTTCACTTCTTTTTATTTATTGCTAATTTTTTAACAAGGTAATTTATTTTTCTAAAATATCAACAATTTCAATTCCGGGCTTTGTTTCGGACGAACATTGGTTTCCTTAATATATTAGGTATTGTTAAAAGAAGAAAAAAATGAACTTGTATATAAATACTTAGATGTAAATTATGTTGGAACCTATAAATCGTTCAAGGGTATTCATACGATTGATTCAAGCGTGAGAAATCTAATATCTCTAGTAAAAATAATATTACCCACAAGAGATATTAAATACCTACAACTTGTCATATCTTCTAAAGCTCAAGTGAATCTGCAGCGGAAGCTTTTCTTGATTTCTATGGGTAGGTAGTGGTGTTGATTATAGATCTTCTATTGGATTAATAGTTGGTGTAGATTAGTTCTTTGAATGGAAAGAACAGAAGCCATGAAGAATGTGTGAAGAACTGAAATCAGGAATAAAGAGAAAATCATTTTCTTTTGTATACGGATAAACTTGAAAAATATTAAACTTTTAAAAGGACTAGTGTTTTCATTTATATAGAAGTTGTAGTAATACAATTTCATATAATTAATCTTTCTTAATGAATTAAATAATATAAAATTAATTTCCTTTTATTAAATTATTTTGTTGTAAATAATAAAATCTTTTTTTTACTTAATTGTTTTATTTAGTATAATAAAATGTTTCATTTATGATGTTTATTACTTGTTAATTTTTTTCAATTGATTCTATAAATCAAATAATTCAATTAATGTTCGTGACTGAATCTCCGCCAATATGGACCATGACCATTATTGGACATTAAGCATAATACTTAATTGTTGGATTAAAAAAATCCCCTCTGGCTACAATTTAGCCCAATGAGTGATCACACTTTATTTAAATATTATTATTTGTTAATCTAATATTTCAATTGTTTACTTTAATTTGAATTTACCACAACAAGCATGAATACCCTAAATTAAACATGAAAAAATATTCCAATTGAGGGGTTTCTTACAATATTCTACTTAGATCAATCGTGTGTACTTAAAATTGTATTCATCTGAATGTGTAATTATGAAACGTTGTTGCTTACAAATAACCACTAAACTATCCATGTCATGTGACAACTAACGACCAATCAAAAAGGTGCACCACGACTCATTTTGCGTAATTGTTCTACAATAAATTAAATTTTTAATTGCCACCTTAGTGGACCCTAACCTCTTATGGAGTGTAGCATGGAACAATATACGATATCGTAATCATCATGTGTATACTATTCAACTAGTCTTATTGAATTGAGATCACTAATATTAAAACAAAACTGAAAACTGAATAATTTATTAATTCACTATGGAGTACTGAAAACCGAATAATTGTATTATTGATATCTTAAGTGTATACATACAATAATAATACAATTTGGAATATTAAAAGCTGATCTAAATTTAATTTTGAATTGAAATCAAAATATCTACTCTAGTAAAAACAATAGTCCCACTGAATTTAAATATCCTATAGACTAAGAACCCCAACATGAATGATGTGTTCATGAAATAATTTGAGTTTTTTTAAATCTTAGTAGAAATAGATATAAAAGAGAAAGATAAATATTTCTACTTTAGTGTAATCCCAACTGAGTTAAAAGGGTTTGTTCTATATACTCTATCTTTATTTTTTTGATATAAAGAATCAAATGTCTTAACTAAATTGAATGATAATAATAGTGCTATAATTATTATCCTCATAAAATATGCAGATCTAAATTACACCTAACACCCACTTACCCTATAAAGTGATGCATTTTAAATGATATCCTTAATAATTTTACTTTTTAATGTTATCATACAATACTGGAAGCTTAATATTGGATTACTTGTATTGTATATACAATGCTCCACCCTATCATCACTAAAGTATTCAGTTAGATGATTATTTTTATCTTTATCCAAAATTAACTATAAGCTTACAACAAGATTTTAATTTGCAAAATATATTAATATTTTGCACCTTATAAGCTTCCAAATAGGAATTGAGATATTTGACTAAAAGAATTATTTTAAATCAACTCAAGAAAACTAGAGGTTTTTTGTTTTCAACAAGAGTAATGTTGAATATTCTTGGCTCCTTAATACACAATACACCTCCTTAAAAGAAATTTTTAATGTCATGTAGTAAGTCGCTCTAACTTATGGTATTTAATACGATTGACAACTCTAGATGTGAATCCACTTACACTGGATTAAGAAAATTAATAATACTCAACTAAGTTAATCTCAAAACTAATAGAAATTGTTACTTTGATAGATTATGATATAAATAATGAGATACTTAAACTTAACACCATAAATGAATTTTTAATTGTGATACATTGTTCACTCAATTAGATTTGAATATGATTATTACAAACCCATTAATCTTTCTGTGAAATGATTAACTTTTTTAAATCACCATTCTTAACTAATACAAGTCTTAAATTAATATATATATCAAAATTTCTTAAGGTTATCATTCAGACTTACTTGATCCTGATATTCATTTAATGAAGCTTAATTTCTGAAATATGCAAGACGTATGCCGATTTTCTTAAAAGAGTCTTTTGGATAAAGAAAACTCAATTAAAAATTCTCTTAAAAGTAAATATGTTCATAATGAATGAAACTTATTTGGTCTAAGAACTTTTGAATATCTTAACTGAATTTACATCAATTTTCATTCTTGTTATAATAGCCAATATTTAAACATTAAAATTCCAAATGTGATCCTACCGAAGCTTAAACTGAATTCTACCTTTATACCATAATATTTCTAATATTTAATGGAGCTCTTTATAGTGTTACATAATCAAAAACCTGGATTCTTTTATTTACCCATAAAAGACCTTAATTTTCTTTAAGAACTATCTATGATATTACAAAATCTAGAACCAAATTATTTTGTTGATCATAAAGAATCATAATGTTTTTGTGGAACTTCTTTATGATGTTACAAGGGCCGAAACTGGATTCTTCTATTAATCATAAAGAATCGTAATGTTCTTACGGAATTTCTTTATAACTTTACAAAATTTGAAACCAACTTATTCTTTTGATCATAAGGAGTCCCAATATTCTTGTGGAACTTCTTTATGACATTATAAAATCTAAATTCATTTATACGCTTCTTAACTTTGCACAATTTCTTAAGGATGTTGAGTCTATCATTCATGAAAAACTACAACTTTTTAATCTTAAGTAGGAATTCGAACATTGATTCATATAAGAAAATGAGGAGATGATCAGAATATAATGATTAAATTCTTATTGTTTGAATCTAAACAAATACTTTTTTATTCTTCCCAATATCAAGGTTATTACCAAAATATTTTTCCCAAACTAAATATCCTCAAAATAATTTAATTGTCTCATATCTAAGGTTGGTAGTGGAGTTCTAAAATAATTGATATAAAATGGAATTAATTTCAAATGGAGATAATTATAAGTGTATCAGATGCTAGGTCCTAATGTTTGGCTTGTGAGGCTTCGATTGTACTAGACATCCTTAAATGTACAAAATTCTCTATACAATGTTTTTGCTATGTTAAAACTTAGTGTACTCATTTTATTAGTTATCTCCCTATAAACTTCGGTTAATAAGGAATGATTGCACATCTCAATTGTGTAGACCCAAAAGTTGAGCCATGACATTGTTCACTAAACTATCATACCTCATTTGAGTGGTAACTACATGGTACATATACGAAATATTACTTAAACTTGTTAATAGACTTTATATATACTGAAAAATGTGTATTGAAGAGCCAAAATATCTATTAGCAAAATATCTTTTATATACTTATCTCTGAATAAGAACGTCTTCCTGATAACTAATAAATTTGTTCAAAGTCTTCTACTTCTCTGTATACATCTAATTTCTTTAATTTGGACTGTCCCCCATGTCCATCATATATGAATAGTCGGGATACTCAAGGGGTTATGAAGAATCTTATCAATTATATTTCTCATCTTCTTTTAATAGATATGACCTGAATATTTTTGATAAAGATGTATTCATTATCCTATTATTTCAATTCATTTTCTGAATGATACATAAATTTGGATAACAACATTGTAAAATATATTAGTTGCAATCCTTAACAGAGAGAGTAGGGTGCCATCATGCTTTACAATCAATTTTATTTGTAACAACTCTATACTTTAATAACCACTACATGTAAAAAATATTACCATAACTAAATTTGGAGATTCAATATATCTCTGAATGAAGATCAAAGATCTCTCATAGTTGTAAGACAACAATAAATCACCACTATATGTAAAGATCTTTTCACTCTATTTTGGCGATTTAATGTAACTCATGAAAAAGGATCATTGACCCCTAATAACTGGATATAAATTGGTATAAACTAGACTTACCTAAGGTTCAAAATTTGGTGCAAATATAACCATTTGGTTAACATATATTTTCCTTAAAAACGTTTTTCTATTGGTCAATTGTGAATTTATGGGACTGAACTACTCAGTTATTCAAAATTCAAACTAAATAATCATGTAAATCTCCAAATTTTAAGTGAAAAAATCACCTAAATAGATAACCAAACCCCATGATATGACCTTTCGAATTCAGTCAGTCATGTTATTTTTTCACACTCGCTATAAACACATAAAAAAAAAAAGGAAATCCAACTTTTGTTATATATTAAAGGTTAATGAAAGAATATAATTTCCTATCTTTTTTATTAACAAAAGGTAATATATATATATATGATGCAGACAATTCGGTGAATTAGTAGTTTGGAGCTCCGGTGTCAGTTTTTTACCCACAGCACCTTGTTTCGAAGGAAACGACGTCACGAACGCACTTTTAGTACTTTTAGTACTTTAGGCTATTTTTTCGCACTTTTAGTACTTTAGGCTATTTTTGTAATTTTCCTATTTTTAGTTTTAGGGTTTTGTTTGAACTCTATATAAACCTATCTTCTATTCATTGTTAGGGGAATTGTTTTTGTTTAATAAAAATTAGGGTTATCCCTTTTTAAGCTTCTGCTACGTTTCACTCTCCATCATAGTGGTATCAGACACAGGCAGTCCTGCGCGATGGTCCGAGCAAGAATCAGCGGTCGCGGTGGCCCTAGAGTGACTCGATATACTAGCGATGTAGATGATCGTGAAGATGCTGACCTACGCCGTCAGGTAGCCGATCTGACCCGGCAGGTGGCTGTTCTTACCGCCAAGCAACAAAGCACGGAGGTTGAAGGTATGGTTAACCCTTTTGGGGAGGGGAGCGACCAGACTACTTCTAACCCACGCCGCTGGGAGCTTGGGTTCAAGATAGACGTCCCGGATTTCGATGGCAGCCTTAAGGCGGAGGCACTTATCGACTGGCTATCACAGATTGAGGAAGTCCTGGACTTCAAGGAGGTCCCGGAGGAGAGAAGAGTTGCATTGGTCGCCATCCACCTACGCGGTAGGGCACAGGCTTGGTGGCAGCAGGTGAAGCAGAACCGCGCGCGTGCAGGCAAGGATAAAGTCCAGAGTTGGGAAAAATTCAAAAGAAAAATCCGCAAGGCTTTCCTTCCCTACAACTTCGAGCGGGAACTCTACCAGCGACTGCAGAATCTTCGTCAGGGACCCAGATCTGTTGATGAATATACCGAAGAATTTTATCAGCTGCTGGCTCGCACAGATGTGACCGAGTCGCCGCACCAGCGGGTCTCCCGCTACATTGGCGGGCTACGCCTCCAACTTCAAGACACGCTGAATATGTTCGATCCAGCCTCTGTTTCCGAAGCCCATCGGCGTGCCCTCCAGGCAGAAAAACAATCGGCTCGCCGACCCCAGACTGGCGTAAGGACCGGTGCTCCTTCAGGGATCCCTGTGTCCAAACCAGCTTTCCGCCCGACACTTGATCCGATCCCTCCTGGGCGCCGCCCAACACCTGATCCGATACCTCCTGGGCGCGGAGCACCAAGCCGTTCTTCAAGCAATTTAAGGTGCTATGGCTGTGGCGAATTAGGGCATCGTCAGGTCGAGTGTCCCAATGCTGCGGGTGCTAGGGGTCTTTTTTCACAGGAGGCGTTTGAACCAAATCCTATTGTTCTTGATGGTCCTCCAAAATTCGATACCTACGATGATGACTTGCCTGAGGATGCGGAAGAAATCGTGACTGGCGATGTCGGAGCAGTGCTGATGCTGCGCCGTACTTTCCTGTCTCCTCGCGTTCCGGAGCAGAGCGACTGGCTGAGGAGTAACGTGTTCCAGTCGACGTGTACGATCGGCGGGAAGGTGTGCACCTTCATCATTGATGCTGGCAGCTGCGAAAATGTCGTCTCCGAAGCAGCGGTTTTGAAGCTAGGGTTGAGGGCAGAATCGCATCCTAAACCGTACAAGATCGCATGGTTAAGTAAAGGTACGGATATTACCGTCTCCAAGCGTGTACTCGTTTCTTTTTCTGTAGGGCAAACATACCATGATGAAGTCTTCTGTGATATTGTCCCTATGGATGCTTGTCATCTACTGCTTGGCCGTCCTTGGCAATTCGACCTGTCTGTTCTACATGATGGGCGGGCAAATACCTACTCATTCCTCTTTCGGGGAAAAAAGATCATTCTTATGCCATCAAAGCCTCGACCCCTGAGCATTCACTCTACTCCTCCCTCATCAACGTTGCTGTCCCGGACTTCTTTTCAGACAGCTATGGAAGAGGCTGGCGTAGTTTTCCTACTGTTCTGTGACCCTGTTGTGCCTCTTTCCAAGGCAGACCATAGTCCTGTCATTCAGTCTCTATTGTAGGAGTTTGCCGATGTGTTTCCAGCGGATTTGCCACCCGAATTACCTCCTCTGAGAGATATTCAACATCAGATCGATCTGGTCCCTGGTGCTGCCCTCCCAAATCGACCCCACTACCGAATGAGCCCGAAGGAGCATGAAGAATTACGTCGACAGGTGGAGGATTTGTTGGCGAAGGGACATATCCGGGAAATTCTCAGCCCTTGTGCAGTTCCGGCATTACTGACTCCGAAGAAGGATGGTTCTTGGCGTATGTGTGTGGACAGCCGAGCTATTAACAAGATCACTGTTCGCTACAGGTTCCCTATACCGCGCCTAGATGATCTGTTAGACCAGTTGGGTGGTGCTTCTGTGTTTAGCAAGCTTGATTTGAAGAGTGGATACCATCAGATTCGGATTCGTCCTGGTGATGAGTGGAAGATGGCGTTTAAGACGCGTGAGGGCTTATTTGAGTGGATGGTGATGCCGTTTGGCTTGTCCAACGCGCCTAGCACGTTCATGCGTATCATGAATCAGGCATTGCGGCCTTTCATCGGTAAATTTGTTGTTGTTTACTTTGATGATATTCTGATTTATAGTTCGAACCATTCTGTGCATCTATCCCATTTACGTGAGGTGTTATTGGTGTTGCGTCGAGATAAGTTTTATGCTGCTCCTGTCAAATGTTCTTTTATGTCCCCAGCTGTTCAATTTTTGGGTTATATTGTTTCTGTTGACGGGTTACGAGCTGATCCGAGCAAAGTTGCTGCTGTAGACCAGTGGCCTCGACCTTCTTCCATTACCGAGGTTCGTAGTTTTCATGGTTTAGCATCGTTTTATCGGCGTTTTATTCCCCATTTCAGCAGTATTATGGCCCCGATTACGGATTGCATGAAGGGCACAAAATTTAGTTGGTCCGCCGATGCTGATGCAGCATTTGTAGAAGTTAAAAAGCGTCTTACCACAGCGCCTATTTTGGTGCTGCCTGACTTTTCCCAGCCATTCGAGCTTCATTGTGATGCGTCTAAATTTGGTATTGGGGCAGTTCTCTCCCAATCAGGGCGTCCCGTGGCTTTCTTCAGTGAGAAATTGGCAAATGCCAAACTGCGATTTAGTACTTATGATATTGAATTTTATGCGATCGTTCAGGCTATCAAACATTGGCGTCATTACTTGTTTCAGCATGAATTTGTGCTATATACTGATCATGATTCTTTGAAGTACCTTGGTAGTCAAGACAAAGTATCTCATAGACATGCTGCTTGGATAGCTTATTTGCAGCAGTTCACTTTTGTCATCAAGCACAAGGCTGGCATTACGAATCGGGTTGCTGATGCTTTGAGCCGACGTCACACTCTGTTGACTGAGATGCGCGTTCAGGTTCCTGGCTTTGATTCTTTTGTTGACCTTTATGTTACTGACTCTTTCTTTTCTCGGGTTCTGGAACGGATTCAGCAGGGCGAACATTCTGATTTTTTATTGGAAGATGGTTTTCTCTTTCGTGGTATACAGCTGTGTATCCCTGACTGTAGTTTGCGTCCGCGGCTGATCCAGGAACTGCATAATGAAGGTCACGTGGGCCGTGATCGAACATACCAGTTGCTGTCGTCCTCCTATTTTTGGCCATCGATGCGGAAGGAAGTTGGTCGTTTTGTCGCCCGTTGTCGAATTTGTCAGTTGGCCAAGGGAACATCTACAAATGCAGGTCTTTATTTACCCCTGCCGATTCCGGCTCAGCCTTGGACCGACATCAGTATGGATTTTGTTCTTGGTTTACCCCGGACTCAGCGTGGATTCGATTCTATTTTTGTGGTGGTTGATCGTTTTTCTAAGATGGTACACTTCATTCCCTGTAAAAAAACATCTGATGCAGTGTGTGTTGCGCAGCTTTTCTTTCGGGAGATTTATCGTATTCATGGCCTTCCCAGTACCATTGTTTCTGACCGTGACACTCGGTTTGTGAGTCATTTTTGGCGCAGCTTATGGCGTATGGTGAATACACAGCTCAACTTCAGTAGTGCTTATCACCCTCAGACGGATGGTCAGACAGAAGTGGTCAACCGTTCTCTCGGTAACTTGTTGCGCAGTCTGGTAGGAGATCATCCGAAGGCTTGGGATCAGCGCTTACCGCAGGCGGAGTTCGCCCATAACCATGCTGTTAATAGATTCACGGGTTTTTGTCCTTTTCAGGTGATGTATGGTATTGTGCCTAGGGGTCCAGTAGACTTGTTAGCCCTGCCTAGCAAGATTCGTCCTCATACAACTGCTGAAGAACTTGTCTCACAGATTTGCCAAACACACCAACAGACTCATGATCAGTTGGTCTTGAGCACCGCCAAATATAAGTCTCAGACAGATTCTCATCGTCGTCCTGTTCAGTTCGAAGTTGGTGACTATGTATGGGCCATGTCCGCACAACTGATGTTTTCAATGTTAAGCATCTGATTCCTTATGCAGGTGATTCTTCTGATGGGGAGACCGGGTCAGATTCGAGGGCGAATCTTTTCTATCCCGGAGGGAATGATGCAGACAATTCGGTGAATTAGTAGTTTGGAGCTCCGGTGTCAGTTTTTTACCCACAGCACCTTGTTTCGAAGGAAACGACGTCACGAACGCAAGTCACCAGCTTTGCTTGTGAGCTATGGGCTTTTTTAGGCATCCGGGCTCATCTATCCTCTTTTTTCGCACTTTTAGTACTTTAGGCTATTTTTGTAATTTTCCTATTTTTAGTTTTAGGGTTTTGTTTGAACTCTATATAAACCTATCTTCTATTCATTGTTAGGGGAATTGTTTTTGTTTAATAAAAATTAGGGTTATCCCTTTTTAAGCTTCTGCTACGTTTCACTCTCCATCAATATATATATATATATATACAAAGTCATTAACTACTAATTATGCTATAATTTAGGTAGATACTAATTAGGTTATAATTTAGGTAGGTAATATTTAGGCAATAACATATACTAAATATATACAAATATTTTGTATTTTCAATCACTCTCTCGCAGTCAAAACTGGATGTTCACAAACATTGAGACTATTCTGGAAATCATCGAATAAGACAAGAGGCAACCCTTTTGTGAAAGTATTGGCAACCTGGTACTTAGAAGGCACGTGACGAACCCGAACCGCACCTTGCGCCTCTTTTTCTCGAACAAAATGGATATCTATTTCAATATACTTCGTGCGCTGGTGTTGAATAGGATTCCCCAAAAGATAAATAACACTCACATTATCATAATACACCAATGTAGCTTTACAGATGGGACAATAGAAATCTGGAAGAAGATTACACAACCAACAAGACTCAGCAACAACATTTGATACCCCGTTGTATTCAGCTTCTACACTAGATCGAGAAAGAGTAGGTTGACGTTTTGATGACCATGAGATCAAGTTGTCACTCAAGAAGACACATTATTTGAAGGTGGAACATCGAGTATCCGGACACCCTCCCCAATCTGTATCAGTATTCGAAACAAAAGATGTAATGGAAGAAAGAGAGATATATAGTCCAAGATGTAGATTTCTATGAATATACTGTATGATTCACTTTAAAGGATTCATATGTTTGTCTTGAGGATCATGTATATGTAAAAAAAATCTATTAGACATTGTAAGAGATATCCATTCGGGTAAATGTAAGATATTGGAGTGCACCAGCTAGGCTGCGGTACAGTGTCGGATCAGCAAACAACTCACTTTTAGTGGCACTAACGTTTGGCTTTATCAACAAGAGTGAGAGTCTGCTTGCAAGAACTCATTACAGCTCATTGGATAATGTCCTCAGCATATTTTTTCTAACATAAAAATAATCCTCCCTTGTGTCGAGTCGCACCTATGCCACGAAAATAGCTTAAGAACCCCAAATCCTTCATAGCAAATTCGGAGCTTAGATGCGCCATGATGGTTTTGCAAAAAGTATCAGATGAAGTAGTTAAAATAATGCCATCAACGTATACTAATAAGTAAGCTATATCTGATCCCTGTTTGTAGATAAACATTGAAGTATCTGATTTACTATTAGAGAAACCAATATTGGCAGCAAAATCATCAAATATTTTATACCACGCCCGATGGACTTGCTTAATACCATACAAGTATTTCTGCAATAAATGGACATAATCCGGATACACCAGACCTCGAAATCTCATGGGTCGATATATATAAACAGTCTCCTTCAGGTGTCTATGCAAAATAACATTGTTGACATCTAACTAATGAATCAACCATTGCTTGAATATGGAAATACTGAGCACCATACGAATGGTAGAAAATTTCACCACTGGACTGAAAGTCCTTTCACAACCAATTCCAACGCGTTGATTTTTACCGTTAGCCACAAGACGGGTTTTACGCCTCTCAAATGAGCCATTATATTTGACTTTATTAGTAAAAATCCACATAGAATGAATAACATTAACATTCAGGTAGGGGCACCAAATCCCACATCTTATTTTAGGTTTTGGATTGTATATCGTCCCTGGACTATCACATTTGGTGACAGATAGTCCCTTGACTTTCAAAAGTCCGATGGTAGTCCTTGGACTATAAAATTTGGATAAAGTTAGTCCACCAGATCTTATGATTCATGTGAACCTATCACCTGTCACCATAATCACCAGAATTTTGTATTACCATCGATCCCTTAACTTTAAGTTAAAGCTAAAAGGTAGTCCACAACCTGTTTGGTGGCTATGGTGACATGTGGCAGGTTCATATGAATCAAAGGATTTAGTGGACTAACTTTATCCAAAGCTGATAGTCCAGAGACTACCAACAGACTTTTAAAAGTCAAAGGACTATGTGTCACAAAATGTGATAGTCCATGGACGATATACTATTCTAAGATTTATTTTTAATAAGAGCACCAAATTCATCGGTCATAGCCAATTTTCAATTCGGGTCACAAAGAGAATTCACGAGATTACGAGGTAAAGGTGATGGCGTAACCATGGTGGTATGAGCATGAAATAAGTCAGAGATAGTTTTAGTCTTGAAAATACCATGTTGGCTGCGGGTGATAGGATGTTGTATTTGATGTATAAAATGCTAAGAAAGACCTGTGGGCAGAACTGGTGTTGAATGACACCCAAAAGGAGGTGATGATGAAGATGGTGAGGAAATTGGGAGGTGTTGTTTTGTGGGAGAATCAGTTAGAAGATATGTTGGAACCGACTGGACCGCAGGAGAAGGAACAATAGACTGTAGTTTTTTGTATTGCTAGATGAATTAGGGAGACTCACCATTACCTAAAAAATCATATTCCATGGTATGAGACGAATGAAATTTGGCAATATGAAAAATCATTTCATCAGATTGAACATGACGACAAAGAATGATTTTATTGATTAGATAAATCAAAACACATATAGCCTCTATGATTCTCGGGATAACCCAAGAAAACGCAAGAAGTATAACGAGCTTGAAATTTTCTAATGGTAATGGACGGAAATTAGGGAAAACACAAGCATCCAAAACCTGAATATGAGAGTAAGATGGAACACGATGGTAGATAATTTGAAGAGGGTAGTCATTGACAAGTAATTACTGGGAATAATATTAAGTAGGTGTGTTGTCATGTGAAGAGCATGATGCCAAAAATAAAACGGCAGAGATGCATGAATGAGAAGTGTGCGCATGATATTATTAATGGATCTTATTTTTCTTTCAGCCTTCCCGTTTTGTGAGGAGGTATGGGGACATGAAAAATAAAAAGAAATTCCATGAGAGTCATAAAACTGCTGAAAAGAATAACTATCAAACTCTCCCCCATTTTCGCATTGTATGGTTTTAATATATCGTTCTGGGTACAAATATGAGATTGGAATTTTGTGAGAATTGAGAAAACTTGTAATTTATTAGCAAGAGGAAAACTCCACAAGAATTTTGAACAATCATCCAAGAAAAGCACATAATATCTATGTCCTAAAGAATTCAAATGTGGAGAAGTCGAAAAATCATTATGAACAATATCAAAAGGCATACAAGTAGTAGAAGTTGAGGGAACAAAGGGAAACTTTATATGTTTCCCAAGAATACATGATTGGCAACTAATAGACATAGCTGGACTATTATAATATATAAATTTATTTTGCCGAAGAATAACTAAAACTGAGTCTTTTGGGTGACCCAGACGGTCATGCCAAATAGTGGATACAATAGATGCAGTTGAGGAAGTGCTCAAAATCGGGCTAGAAGGAATGATAGGGTAGAAGGGGCTTGTACTATCACATCTCATTAGACGTGTCCCCGTCTGTATATCATGCACAGAAAAACCAAAAAGATCAAACACCACCGACACATGATTATCAGTTGTAAACTTTTTAACTGACACCAAATTTTTAATAATTTTAGGTGTATGCAAGACATGATTGAGTGGCAAAGGTGGGTTTGGGAAAGGTAATGAAGTATGATCGTAACCACAAAATGGAATTGACTGACCCCTACCAATAGTAGCACCATTATTATTGCTCATATTAATATATGACGTGAGATGACCTTATGAGGACGTCATATGAGAAGTTGCCTCGGTGTCCATATACCAATTATGATATTTTTAAGACAAATACATAGTATGCATAACCGATTACATATCCCTCAAAGTCCATGGAGAGGATACATATGCCTGTTGTTGCTGTTGTTGGGGTTTGGAGCCCAAGATTTCGGGCTATCATGGTTTAGTAGATCTGCTCCAAGATTGCGTCGGGTAAGGCCATGGGGTTAGGATCCAAGGTGGTTGCATCCAGGACCACCAAGGAGGTATCGCCCAAGAAGGATCACCTGCTGAATTTTGAACACCTCAACGGTATCCCCCACGTCCAGTACTTCCATGAACCTTAACCGGAGTTTGTCCCGAACCACAACCGGATTATCTGTGATTTCGATGTTTGTTGTTGCTGCAGTTTTTGGTCTGTTTGTCGCGTCCTTGGCCTTGACTTGGAGGATGATGGTTAGGAATATCATATGGTTCATGAGTAGCCACCATCTTCGCATCATCACCCCCATCCGTTTCCTTCTTCAAGTTAGTTTCTTCCAAAAATAACATGGACCGAACTTCATAAAACAATGGTAGAATCTTCTTGTGTCGAATTACAGAAGCTACACTTTTGTAAGCGGGGGTAAAACCACGCACTATACGAAGAACCAACTGATTGTTCGATACCAGAGCCCCCACATTCTTGAGTTGGTCGGAGAGAATCTTGAGGTGTTGGCAATAAGTAGAGACCAACAAGAAATCCAGAAAATAAGTGTTATTGAACTCGTGTTCCAAAATAGAGACATGAGAATTCGCATTGTCTTGAAACAAATCACAAAGATGATTCCACATAGTCACGACCAAAACGTCACCTTCAATAACAGTGGTCAAAAGATCGGTGGAGATGGTGGAATAAATCCATTAAACCACAACAACATCCAAGTTATACCATATCTTTTTTTTATTTCATCAGTAAGAGGACCAATCTCTTTGTCTTTCCCTTCCTCCGATTTTAGAACGATAATGTGATGAATAATTTTTTGCAAGCGACAATGAACCTTGAATAATTGTACCTGATTGGCATAATGAACGTTCTTCATCTCAGGAATGATGGAAACACGCGTCTTGATGTTAAAGACAACGAGTGCAGGGTGAAAAGAGGAAGAATAAGTTTTGGTATTAGATTCGCCCATGTTTATGGAAATGAGTGGAAGAGATGGGAGAATCAAGCAGAGTAAGAAATTAGAAGACGGTAACGTAGTAAGGTGGCGGAAGCGAGAAGAGATAATCCATAATCCTAATCTAATACCATGAAATAATATAATTCCTTCTTTTTCATTAACAAAAGGTAATATATATATATATACAAATTCATTAGCTACTAAGTAAGCTATAATTTAGGTAGATATTAATTAAGCAATAAGATATACTTAATATATATAAATATTTTATATTTTATCAGTTAAATTTTTGAATTTTAGGTTTGAAACTAGACCATATAGTAGACTTCAAATTATTTTATTATATATTTTTACCATTACTCATAAATGAATTCTTGATTTGCATCAATTTTAGATTCAACCACTTGAAAATTAACGAATTAAAACACTAAACAAATCTATGATTTTTCACAATAAAATTTACAACTATATTGAATATATTTCATGATATTTTCTAAGGAATATTCCATATAGTTTCATCATTGTGTATGGTTGGATTTCTACTATATTTTATAAAGAGTAGTCCATTACCATAATTTGTTGGACTCCAGGCATTCGTACCTAATAAACATATTGTTCTTTCCATTTATCTGAATAATTGGGAACATGTTACTTAAGGTATAACAATATTATTTACTTACATCACTTAATCATAATCATCACACATATATAGTATAAAAGGTTTGAAGGTTATCATATTAGGGGCAGTGATTGGGCATTCATATGTACTACACTCGTCATAATCAGTAACATAGAAGGGAGGCGCCATTGCGCTATATATTACCTATGAAGTCAATACTTTAAGGTTAGAAACTGTAGGCTCTATGCCATATCTGACAAGCAAAAAGCCTTTCATAGGGACAATAGTTGCCTGATCATGATAACTAAACGAACCTTTCAACACTGAAAAACTAATTATGCATGAGTATGGTGTGTGCGAATGCAACAATGATGTTATATACTAGGTGCTCACCATTGGGTAATATGTATGGTAGTCTTTCGTATGGGTAAACCTACACATAACAATAATCGTTACCTAAGTTGTGAGACCTCAAATTCATTTTCTTTAATGACTCATCTGACATTGCACAGTAGGTGAGGCTACCAGGTTTGCCAATTAGCCCTAAAGAATGCTCATCTGAATGCTTTCATAAATGTATTTACTTTCATGACTCGTGTGACATTGCTCAATAGGTTAGGTTATTAGGTCTGTCAATCAATACCAAATAATGATCGTCTGAATTGCACACACTCATTTCCTTTCATGATTTTCTTGGCAAAACCCCACTAGGTGGGGTTACACAGGTTTGCTAATAAGTTCCAAGAAATGAGCATCTAAATGCTCATAGAGACTTATTTTCTTTCATAACTTTCCTAGAATAAGCCCATTAAGTGAGGTTATGCAAGTTTGCCAATCATTTTCAACGAATGAGCGGCTGAATGCTCATACTCACTCATTTCTTTTCATGAATTTCCTAAGAAAATCTCATTGAGTGGGGTTATATAGGTTTTTCAATTCGTTCAAGAGAATGTGCATATAAATATGCGCATTGTATTATATACCAGAATGACTATATGTCTATCTTACTAGATAAAGCTTGAATTCATCGTACCATAATACACTTTGAGCGTCTGAAGTAGTTCAATGATGTAATATATCCCTGAAGGGATATGAATACCAATCAACACTCCATATATCTGGAACAAAAAATCCGTGGTCATGCAGGTCATCACTTCGTACATCCTAAAGTCCAAGTGCCATTAACAATAAGTAATTAGTAATTACATCCCATTATGTAACCATACATTCACACCTTTATACGCTTCTTAATGCGCACATAATAGGGTCACGTAACTGTGAACCACTAAACCAATAGCATAACACCCAAACATGGTATATACTTGAATAAGAAGCCAATTTGAACGTGCAATAACGTGTTAAATATCATATTAGAAACATGTTGTTCCATTATACATACATACATAATTGTGCTAAACATGATTTTAAGCCTGCATCATACATATGATATTTTAATTCTCTCAATTGGTTGGCTGTACTTCTATATGGGGTATGTACAACAACCTCACTTGAAAGCATCACAACACAAAGAAAAAACTAAATTACATCTACTGCAGACATTATACTTAACTGCTCGGTTATTCAAAAACATATCTGAATGATTATTTAGATATGTAAATTTTAATTGAAATAAAAAATAGTTACCTCAATCGGATACCGAGTACCAAGTTATTCCCTCCTGAAAACATACACCTAGATATGAAACTATAGTACGAGTTCATCAGACCACAACAAAGGTGGTCGCGGTGAACTGTAATTCGTCGCGGTAACCATGAAGTTGGTCACGACAAACTGCACCTATACTGAGTTGGCTTCGATGACCATGTTTTGATCACGGTAAAATCCTGAATTTCGAAAAATCGAACTCCCCCCCACACATATATATATATATATATATATATATATATATATATATATATATATGTACATTTATGTATATTCGATTGCATCAAACAATTTTTAACATATGATTCTATATTTCATATCACCTATTTCATGCATATGTGTCTAAACACAAATCAATATATTAAAAAAGAAGGTTTTTTCTTCAAACTGAATTATTTAAAAAAAAATAGATTTCAACAGACTCAATATCACAGTTGTCATTCCTGCACAATTGAAATCAGAAGCGGCTATGATACCACTTGTTATAACCTGCGAATCATTTACGGATATCCATATTCTTGATTCAAACGTCATGAATCTAATTCCTATATGTATAAATAATAATACTAACAAGAGATATTGGATACTTGCGTTTTGGCATGACAAAGAGCGACATTAGTTATGAATCTTCTACTGGCTTGAGATTGAATGTAAATGTGTTTTTGAAGAAAAATAAATCCTGAAGAATATGAGAAGAACCAAAATAAAAAAAATCAAAGAAAATCATTTTCTTTTGTAAATGACGGAACTAAAAGCATTAGACATTATATTGTTTTCTTTACAAGAACAAAGAGTATCATTTATACTGTTTATTACTCTCTCTTTTTCTCAATTGATTCTCTTCATCAAATAATGCACTTAATGTTCGTGACAGAATCTCACTTAATGTTCGTGACAGAATCTCTGCTAGTAGAGATCATGAAAGTTATTAGGCATCAAACTTATTACCTAATTTTTGGATTAAAAGATTCTCCCTTTATATACAGTTTAACACAACTACTATCCACAATTTATTTATAACACCATAAGACTAAATAATAATATTTAATAAATATTATTTATTGGTCCAATATTACAATTAATTACTTTAATTAGACTTTACCAAAATACAATTGAATACATTAAATTACACATAATGAGACATTTAAATTTAGAATTTTTCTATAAAATATAGTTTTAACAGATTTATTTAATTTTACTTTTATTTTATTTGTAAATTATGTGTAGTTTTTTTAACAAAATAAAATTACATTGATAATTGATTGTTATAAATAATGGGCATTATATTTGGCCCAAGTTGCAAATTGTACAAGTAATTTATAGAATCAATGTTGGCTGCCTAAGAACATGATGTAGCAAAGGCTTCATAGTACATCTTTTGTACCTTAAATGCTTGGGGTGTTTCTCCCTAATTCTTGGGGTGAAACTTAATACTTAATTCTTGGATTGAAAGACTCTCCCTTTTAGGTCTGATATAGTAAAGGCTTCATAGGACATGACCCCTCACAATTAAGTTTCAGTTTGTTGCACAATTGAGTATTCTATTTTACATATGATACTACCATGGAATTATATAGGTGATTGAAACAACCAAGGTTATTGGCTGTTTTAAGATGACCATAACATAATTTTTTAGTGATTAAATTGGAGCACTCTAGTTTAGAGAGTATACATAATATTTAATCTACTATTGTATTGGGAAATATGATTTTATTATTGAATTTAGAATTATTTCTACCTGACCAAATAGCCTAGCAGATTATTGGTGGCCAAATGGTTTTTATATGTATATTTTTATTAGTTGACATAAGCCAGTAGATAATTAATGAAATCTAGAAAACTGAACTATAATCATCTTGATTATAGTTCAGTTTTCTATATTTTTGACATATGCTTGCCAATTAATATACCAAATAGGTCTACAAATATTAGACCTTTTAGTAATCTCCAAAAAGTGAATGAACATCTTTTTGGAGTTGCGTTATTCTATATTTTCTTTAAAATATTTATTTTGTATCTTTATCTCTAATGTTATTCGAAATATCTTTAAAAGAAAAGCAACTATTAGTGGTAGCCTTCTATAGTATAATGTTTTTTATTTTTGTTTTTATTGAATTTTAATATTTTGTTAATATTAGATGGGAGGACCTTGTCCTGAAGTTTGGAAAGATTCCAAGAACCAATTTGCCAAAATTGAGATATTTTCAAATTTATACCAATTGTTATTTTAAATGTTTGAGAGAGTGATTAAAGGGTGAGTAAGACATCATTTTCTAGCCAATAATTCAATATTTCATTTACCAACACTCTAAAATTTGAAATTTTCAACAGTATTTCTAATATTCATTAGTATTTTCCAAGTTTTAGAGTCGTTTACTTTATAATTGGTTTGGAGAGAGTGGATTGATGGATAAAAAATTGAAAGCATTAATTTTGACCATATATTTTTATTATTATGAAATTCAGAGTTTACAAAAGAATCCTCATATGGTTTACATAAAATGGACCGTTTGGACTAAATTAAGGTTTTATTGTTTTCTTTAGATTCTCAAAGAAATTTGTTTAATAACCTATTGAGTTTGGATATTATTATATTGGAAATGAGGTAGCTTTGTGTGTAATATATAAGAATAGCAAGTAAAACTGATTGAATTAGAATTAGTCTACCACCAAAAGATAGTATTTTACTATCCCACCCCAAACTTTTGAGCCTTATTACTAATTCATCAAAGTAACATAACTTGTTACTTTGATGAATCATTATTCGAAGATATTTGAAATGTAAACATAGATTTAATCCTATTTATGGAAATATTGGAAGGAGATATACATGTTTTTTGCTTGTTAATTTACTGGTCACGTACAATTTGATAGTGATCAAGAAAGAAACAAATTTTCTTAAAATTATTTAAGGCTCTATTCATGAAGATGATTACATCATCCGCAAATGCTAGGCAGTGAATATTGGTAGGGCTTCTTGAGTGATATTTCATAGAGTTATTTTTTTGAAAGATCTGTTTGCTACCTCTTAAGAGATATATTCAGTAATGATGAAAATGTTGGGTGACAATGGATCACCCTGCCTTACACCATTAAGAGAATTGAGGTAGCCATGTAAGGTTACATTGATAATTATTGAAAAGTTTCCAAAGTGTAAGCCTTTTTAAATTAATTATATGAATTGGATGCTAAAACCAAATGATTTGATTGTAGAAAATATAAAGTTAAAATATATTCCATCAAAATCTTTATTCATATCCAGTTTTAATATTATGTTTCCTCTTTTTTTTTCTTAATAATGTCATGAGTTAGTTCATGAGTAATAATAATATTTTCATGAATGTTTGTATTTTTTACAAAGACACCCTGCTCCATAGAGATTAGCTTTGGAAGTAAGTTATCAAGCCTTTGGTTAATAATTTTATACATGATTCTATTGAATCATGTACAAAGGTTAATATGCCTAAATTCTCGCTAAGTTTTAGGAGATTCTGTTTTAGGTAAAAGGTATATTATTGTAGCATATATGCCTTTGAGAGCAGTGTTACCATTAAAGTTGGCAATAATAACATTACACATGTCTTTGTGTATGATTGACCAACATAGTTGATATAATTTGGAGTTGAATCCATCAACTCCAACCACACTGTTTGGATTGAGAGAGTTTATTGAGGACATAATTTTATCAGCAGTGGGTATAACAATAAGGGTTTGGTTGTCTTGGGCAGTTATGATCTCAGGGATGATATCAGATAAATTTTCAATTTAATGGGGTTATATTGACAGGATAAAATTGACTTGAAGTTCTCTACAATTGAGTCCCCTAGTAAGAATTGATCTTTCCATGAATCATCAATCATTATACCATGGATTCAGTTTTTATGCTGTCACTTTTCAACATAATTGTGGAAACAATTTGTATTATGATCTCCATTTTTGAACCAGTTGGAAGCATTGTTTTATTCCCATATTTCTTCTTCTCTAACTAATAAGTTAAGGCAATTTATTCTTGTTTTAGATAATTTTATTTTATCATCCATACATTTAGATTCTTCAAAACAAGATTCCACATATTGGACATCATCGTTAACCTTGGAAATACTGTCAAAAATATTGCCAACGACTTCTCTATTATATATTTTTAATTTTTGTTTGAGTATTTTAAGCGTTGACAAAAAAATAGTGATAGGATGGCCAAATATATTTATTTCCAATTGATTTCTATTGTTTTAAGAAAATCAGAGTGGAGAGTTTACATATTGAGGAATTTGAAAGATGGTTTTGTCTTATTGGTAAGAGATGACATGGAAATGCACATGATGAATTATTAGAGCTAGTTCTAGCTATATGCTTAACTTTTATAATATCAAAGAAGTCTCTCCATGCAGCATTATGCAATGCCCTGTCAAGACGTTTTCATTTGTTATTGTTGGACCATGTAAACTTGGAACCAAAAAAGTATGGGTCCTCAATTTTACAGTCCATGATTATACTATTAAACTCATATATACTTATTAAGCAGAGTGTTGAGCAAACCAATTGCTCATAAGTATTTATTCTTACATTGAAATCTCCAACAATAAGCCATTCCTGGTTTTTTGTAGAGATTACTCTTACTTTATCCTAGAGAAGTTGTATTTGAATTCTTGAGAATTTTTCTTAGATGATGATGACTAATAACTCATTGTTAAAAAAGGAGTGACTTACCACCATATGGATTAACTGGTCATAATTGACGAAGATTTTGACTTGGAAATACTATTTCTAGAATGTTTAAATTTTATTACTTATGTTTGCATACCCATGATTGAAGCCTAGTTTTTTAGATTAATTCAATTTTATCATAAGAGATCATTGGCTCATGTAAAGCAATAAAATCTATTTTTTCAATTTTAATGGTTGATTTATGCTGCACATT
The DNA here is from genome assembly GCA_036936605.1 of Limnanthes douglasii subsp. nivea. Classification (NCBI taxonomy): domain Eukaryota; kingdom Viridiplantae; phylum Streptophyta; class Magnoliopsida; order Brassicales; family Limnanthaceae; genus Limnanthes; species Limnanthes douglasii. The sequence continues at coordinate 312,961,172 of JAUPFV010000001.1, forward strand.
ATTTCTTTATTTCTTATGCCACGAGCATTCTAATTTAAGACTGTTAATGTCATTTGAAGATAAAATTGAAAGATCTAGAAGATCCTTTAAAGTGAATAGCCTTTATAATGAGAAGGCCTTTATGGTTTTTAGCTTTAGTTTTTTTAGTCTTTTACTCATTATTTTTATGTTTTCCTTTTTGTTAATAACTTTTCAAAGACTTGTGATATTGTTAAAAATTTAGGTGAATCTTGGTCATTTTTAGAGAATTCTAACTTTTTTGATAATGTAAAAGTGTTACCTAACTCTATTGTGCGCAAATATTCTATAACTTTATTATTTGTAACTTCTATAGAACATTTTCGGGTGATAATTTCAAAATATTAATACAATCTTTGTTTTGATTTTTATTATAATAAGATTCATGGATGTTATTATATTCTTTGTTGTTAGCTATGTGGTTTTTTTAGTATGATTTTTTAGAGTTAGTTTTAGACACTAAAGTGTCCTTAGTATTTTAGAAAATATTACAGTTTTTGTTCCTCTGAGCCAGATTAAAAGAATTATTTTCAAGTTTCTGGTTTTGATTGTTGTTGACTATTACATATATGATTGTTTGAACCCAAACTTCTTTCTGGAGAAATGGTTTCCTGTTAGAGCTTTTTTTAGACTCATATTGTTATTGTTTGTTAATTTTATCTAACTTATCTTAGTTATTGGCTGACTTATTGCAGTTTATATCCTTATAACCTAAATTCTTGCATGTAAGACAATAGGATGACATATCACCATATGGTAGGATGACATATCACCATATGTTAGAATTTTTCCAGAAGCCATCTATATCCCAAAATCTTATCCATATATTTTTGGGAAGAGGTTGATATACATCCCATTTGAACCAAGCTTTATAACAATTTTAAAGCTTGCCTCATTTTTTGAGGGAAACCTAATTGATAAGGGTATCCCAATAGCATTAGCAATTTGGTTTATGTTAGCATGACTATATAAATATTAAGGTATGTTGGGGAATGATACCCAGGCTGGCCTTAATGGTGATTCAATTTTAGAATTGAAGCATAAGTACCATTTTAATAGCCTCAATGAAAACTGCCCAATGTTCCAAAGATTGCGTTTCCATAATCTATAATATCTAATTTTATTAATATATGTCTATAGTAAAAAATAGAGATGCTAAAAACACCTCTAAACTTAAATGTTTCCAAAAATATTTTAATATCGTCTATTTTAAGTCTACCAAAGGAAAATTTTGCAACTAGTGTGAATTTAGAAGAAAATGAGAGATTTTTTATCTTACTCTTGGAAACTTACAATTTTGAAGTCCTCTTTATTATGAAATTTCACTTTTTTATGGATGAAGTAATTTCTGTTGGTTCTTATAGCTTCAAAGTATATTCTTGGTTTGTTGACGGTGGCTAATAGTTGATTTTGATGTTGGGGTGAAGAGGGTTTCGAATATTAGATTGTTTATGATATCTTATACTTGAACAATAACTTGTTGAGAATGAGTCTTCTTGGTGTGAGGTAATGGTGGATATGCAACGTCTTGTGATGTTATATGTTGTTCCATTAAGTCTTGAAGATCATTTGAAGTTGATATTATAGGTCTAGAAATATGCTTTGTTCATTCTTTAAATCAATGGAGATATTTATTTGTTGATATCGGTTGGGTAACTGGTTCTTTTGATTGTTGGGATTCTTGATTTGTTGATGGAACAACCTCGAGGTAAGATTCTATGAGGTTTTCTGCCATGAATTTGATCTCAGCTGAGCTTAGGTTTGAGAAATGCAGATTAGGGATTGCAATCGGGAGAGAGACAAAGAAGGGGGTTCTTAAAGAGTGAACCCTTTATTTCATAAATTATGTATAGCTTAATAAAATATTCAAATATATATAAAAGAACTAATTAGCATTTATTTACGCTCAAGCTTACGCCAAAATGATCTTTGTATGGTCAGACTTATTTTTACCCATGCTTATGCCAAAACCATATTTGGTAGGGTTAGTTATACTTTTATGTACGCAATAAAAATAAAAATAATTTAATATGGTTGGTTATTTTCTATGTAAGATATAAATTGTAAATGTGAAATATCAAACCTAGTAGAATTTGTAAGCATATCAACAATCTGTATAGGGAAGAAACAAATAAGTATATGATGGTGTTGAGGCATTGAACAGTACATCGTCCCTCGACTATCGCGTTTGGTGGCAGATAGTCCCTTGACTTTCAAATGTCCGTTGACAGTCCCTGGACTATAGCGTTTGGATAAAGTTAGTCCACCAGATCCTCTAATACATGAGAGGCTGCCACCTGTCACCATAGTCCCAAGATTTTTGTATGACCACTAGTCCATTGAGTTTAGGTCAAATCCAAAATGTAGAATATTACGGATAACTAAACTCAAAGGACTAGTGGTGATACAAAAATTTGGGGACAATGGTGACAGGTGGCAGCCTCTCATGGATCAAAGGATCTGATGGACTAACTTTATCCAAACGCGATAGTCCAGGGACTGCCAACGGACATTTGAAAGTCAAGGGACTATCTGCCACCAAACGCGATAGTCGAGGGACGATGTACTATTCAAAGCCTGGTGTTGATCTCTAAGTGTGGCAAGTGACATGTCAATTAATTTTGATATACTTGATATTTTCACAAAAATAATTTTACGTAATCCGTATAACATTATGAATCTATAATATAACGGATATGGTGACAAAATATATTAGTAAATAGCCAGGATAATTAAAAAAATTCATGTGTAGTCAACGTTATGACACGATACTCAATTTATGTAGAAAATAAAAAAGGACATGTCCTTTCATGTTTCTATGAAATAAGTGACTCGCCAAAGAAAATAGAAACCCAATGAACTATAGTAGGGAACAAAGCTCTAACAAAGATGGAGAAAGAAACGCGAGACTGTGAAATTGAGTACCCAAAGTTCCATGAGAACACAAACAACAAAAGCCTAATGAATTGTAGTGGGAGCATTAAAAAACTGACTAACCACATAAATACCATGGTAAATATCTAGGCAAGTCATCGAAGGATAAACCAAAATTTCTTAAAATGATACGATAGAGATTGGAATTAGCCAAAAGTGTGTCATATGAGGGAGAGTATCAATAATCATGTTATAAATGAGTCGAGTGCGCTCAAGTAAATTGATAGTGAACTTTGATTAAGATAAAGTATATACGTATGAGAATAAAGATCCTCAATTAAAAAAAAGTAACATAACACACCAAAGTTTTTCATAACGGAGTAATGTGCCTACTCAGACTTCAAACATATCATAATAATCACTAGTAATTATCATGTCATCAACATACAAAAATAATAGAATACGATATATTATTTTTCATTTGACGAAAAACATCAAATCATGATGAATACCTATGTAGACAAAGAAAGCGATCAGCGTTGAAAATTTCTCAAACCAGGGACGTGGTCTTTGGTTGGTATTGTAAAGATCTTTACAAAGCTTTTAAAATGCATCAATTTGATGAGAAAAACTAGGAAGAGCATCTTATAAACTTTTGTATGAAGATTTTCATTCAAGAAGATATTTTTACATCCATCTAAGATATATAGGAAAAAAGAAACAACTGCAGTTAGAGTATGAACAATTTTTATTTTTACAATATGAGAAAAAGTTTCTTCATAACCTATGCGCTACTCTTAGGAATAATACTAAAGGTAGTTGGCCGTTAAAAGAGCTCAACAATGTGCTACTTAATGTCCTACTATGACATCTAATATGTTACAAATGACTTTGGTTGGCAGGGTCATACAGGATTTCAAAAATACACTACACTCGAGACTTGCCTAACCATCAAATATAAAGATTTAAAATTATTTGGCCTATCGAATAACACTTGACAGACGACAATTATTAAAAAAATATACTCGACAATCTGAACTCTATATTAATATTAGAAATATTCCCAACAGATTAAATTATCTCTCTTACAAAAACTGATAACTTCATGGAAGGTTGACCTTGTAACGAAAATGGAAGATATAAGATTAATTAAAGTTCTAAAATAAAAAAATATATATCTCAAAGTCACTCGACATCACGTACATAAAAAACTAAAACATATAATTTTTTTCTTGTCCCTACGATTTTTTTGTTCAAAACAAAGACACACAAATATCACACTGGTATTTCAAGAATTTTAGTTAAAAACAAATAAATAAAAAGGAGTGTTAATTAAAATTGGTTTTGTCTTTGTTTTTATTGATTTATGTAGCCTTAGCAGATTTTTAATTCTTTTCGGCCTCATACATAATATCTTATTTTATAAATATTATTATGACCAACTTATGGTCTATCCACCATATAAATATTTACAAATAAAAAAAATCCAGAATCCAAATCTAATATATTTAGTTAAAATAAAAATTATTAGAATAATATAATATTAATTTTTTTAATATTTTAAAAAAATTATTTTTTATATATAAATTATATAAATAAAAACATAACAAACATCCATCCATCAATCAATAATAATAATAATTATTATTATTATTATTATTATTATTGTTGTTGTTGTTGTTGTTGTGCTTGTGGTTGTTGTTTTAATAATTTTAAACAATTATTATTATTATATATTTTTTTCATCCCATATTATTAGGTGTTTTAAATTAATTTAGTTATTCAAATTTGTTATATGAATATATATAATTTTATTAATTATTATAGAAACTTACATACATCGGGTTTTGAGAATTACATACCCTTCTCTTTACCGATTTTGAAAATCCACTATATGGATATATAGTTTTAGGGTTAAGTACTGTTTAAGATCCGAACACCATAATATTATCCATTTAAGACCCAAATTTTTTCGTGTTTCTGAAAAAGATCCAATACACTCAAATATTTACCATCTAAGACCCAATAATACCCTAAATACTCATACTTAACTATATAAAAGCTTATGTTTTTTTTTATTTCAATATTTTTCCCCAATTTTTTGTTTCTCTAATCTATTATGTCTTACGTGAACAATACCATAATAGTCTTAGGTGAAATTCAATTTTTAACTCAACTTTTTGTTTTTGTTTAGTTTCTGTACGATTTTGATTGTGGTTTTACTTGATTTTGAAATTTGATTTCGGATACATGTTTAGATAAGTCGATTTGTGTGTTTAGGTAGGCTTTGAACAGTAAATCGTCCATAGACTATCGAATTTAATGACCGATATTCTATGGATTTTCAAAAGTCCGTTGGTAGTCTATGAGCTATCCATTTTGATGACATATAGTCCAAAGAATTTCAAAAGTCCATTGGTAGTCCCTCAACTATCCATTTTGGATAAAGTTAGTCGCTCACACATGTTTATTAAAGGGACTAAGTTTTTTTAAAATAGAAAGTCAAAAGACTAATTTGATCAAAAAATGAATAGTTGATGGACTCCCTGTCATAAAAATTGATAGTCAACACACGCAGGAGGACTAATTTTATCCAAACTAGATAGTCCAGAGACTAATAACAAACTTTTGAAAGTCCATGGACTATCTATCACTAAATTCGATAGTCCATGGATGATTTACTGTTCAAAACATGTTTAGGTAAATTGATTTTTGATTTCGAAATAGGTACCTCGAGATTTATTTTTTGTGTGAGTTTTGGTATTCTTCTTGTATTAGGTTGCTAATGTAGTGTAATTGTTGTAGTTCAGTAAGATTTTCATCGATTTTAGTGTGTTTGTGTGTTTCAGGAAATTTATGTTTGAGTTAATGGTTTAGGGTTTAAAACAAAGAAGATGGAGTAAGAAGATGCGAAACATGTTTTAATTTACGTATTGATAGTTGCAAAACGTATTTATTCTTCTGGACTGGTTTATGCAAAACATGTGTTTTGATAGATGTGAAACGTTAATATTCTTTTGTAATGATAGATGTGAAACGTTAGTATTCTTTTGTAGTGATATGTAACTCGAGATCTGTAAAATATAACTTTAAAAAAAAATCAAAACATACAATGAATGGTACTAGTTTTGTTCCTCTTAAAAAACAAAACCAATGGTATTTTCGTATTTTTTCCGAGTTACGGTTTAAAAGATACCGACTTTTAATATTTTAATTTTATAGTGTAAAAGAAGAAGATGCAGAACGTTTGTTTTGCTAGATGAGAAACCTTCTTCGTTTTGCTATATGCGAAACTTTCTTTGTTTTGCTAAATAAAAAACCTTCTTTGTTTTGTTCAATGAGAAATATTCTTTGTTTTGCTAGATACAAAACCTGTTTAAATTTTGTACTGCTAGATGCGAATTCAGGCCGACTATAATAGATGCTATATGTGAAGGCCCACTATAATAGATGCTAGATTCGAAGGCCCACTATGATAGATGTGAAACCATATAATGAAAACCCTGTGTAAATTAAAAAAAAAATCAAAACCTATCATGAGTAGTACTAGTTTTGTTCGTCTTCAAAAGAAAAAACCAATGGTTTTTTCAGATTTTTTATGACTTACTATATAAAAGATATGAAACTTTAAAATATTAAATAAAAAGAAAAAGAAAAAAGAATGGGTATACTTGTTTTTTTAGTTCTATATAAAATAATATTTTAGGTATAAAGTCTCTTAAAAGTTTTGGGTCTTTATCGTAATAGGTTTCTTGGATGGCCCATAAATGGTAAGTCCCCATAATTTTGTTAGAGAAACCAAAATTTACTATATAAATATTAATAATTATAGTAGGCTTAAATCAGAGTATAGTCCCACGACCATCGCGTTTTCTTTCATTTAGTCCTTCGACTACAAAATCACCGGTCATGGTCTATGGACTATTCAAAATCTATAAATTTAGTATTCGCGTGTGGTTTTATCTCTGGTTCAGTCACGTGTTCCGATAATTAAATGGTACGAGTCCTACAAGTAGTCTCTCAACATTAAATTCCATTTTTACCCTTTAAATGTAATATTTTTTTTAATATTTTTTGTTTTGTATTTATTTTCTATTCTTTTATTCATCTATTATTTTATTTTATTTTTACAATATTCGGTTTTCAGAATAATAAAAGAAATTTAAAAAATATTAAATTTAAAAAATAAAAATGAAAAATTAAATTTATAAATTTTGAATAATCCAAATGATTTTTGGTCCACGTAGTAAGTAAAAGAAAATGTGATAGACTAAAGACGATATTAGGATTTAAGCTAATAATTATAGTAATTAATATGGTGAGTTATAACAAAACTATGGGTTTGATTAGATGTTATAAAAAATTGGTAGTCCATGGATGATTTCGTTTTCCATTTTCACCCACACGAACTGAATTTTGAGGCGTCGACATCTACACTAAAACGCCCTGAAATTAGTACCGAACGTAGTCTTATTCTCTTTCTTAGAGCTCAAAGAAATTCGGTGAAGCCATGATCACAATCTCCTCTAACACCTCACAGTTCTTGCGACCACTTTGTTTCTCTTCTCCACTGTCTCCCAATCCTAATTTTCAATTCCCGAATCTAAACTCTCTTTCACTCGCTTCAGTTTCATCCTCGAAATCGGCAAATAAAAACCCTAATTCAAGAGTCATCGCACATACATCGCGTTTCGTGGTCAGAGCTTCCGCTGTCCAGTCGAGCGAGAACATCGGCGAGATTCTCGGCGATATCGGCATTTTCTCTGCTTATGGGCAACCCGTCTTCGTCAAAGACCTATGGGACCAGAAAGAGGTGTGATTCATCATTTATCATTTATCGATTGAGTATTTCAATTTTTGAAGAGTGTTCAATTTTAATATCCATTGTTTTGATTGAACAATTCGAAATTAGGGAACTTAAAAGGACTGGTTTAAATTTCGAAATTTTGAGTAGGGTTGCATATGTTGTGTATCTGTGTTCGTTGTATGTGTTGTGACATTAGACATATAATACACATATTGCATTCAACTCCAATTGAATATATAGCTTGTCTAGCTTGGTTAGCAAGCAAGAAGAGGAATTGGGGCCCGAGCTGTACCTTTAGATTGATCATATTGTGATGAATCAAACTCGAGCGAACCAGACTCGAGAATTTGAGTTTTGATCACCTTGCTAGTCACATGGAGATATTTGAGTTTGGCTTGATAAAAAATCTATGTAGGAGTTGGCTTGATCTTGAAACCTAGCCGCACTTGAACTATCTGGTGGTTAGCCACTGCAAGTAAAACATAAATCTTTAACATGATTTTTGTTTTTACTCATTTTGTTTCAGGGAATAGCAGTCGTAGCACTTTTGAGACATTTTGGTTGCGTTTGCTGGTAACTTTTTCTTTTGTCACCTTTTTTCCTTGGAAATATAATCATTGTTCGATGGTGTGTATGATTTAATTTGGTGTCTTTTGAAAGTTGGGAACTGGCTTCAACGTTAAACAAGTCGAAAGAGCGATTTGATGCGGCTGGCGTGAAACTGATTGCCGTTGGTGTTGGAACTCCTGATAAAGCTCGAATCCTTGCTGAGCGGGTAATTTTAGTTGTTTTTCATATTTTTATCGGGTATAACATTCTTCATACTTCATTAAAAAAGACCTATTTGAATTTAAGCAGTATGCTATGAACACTTTTCTATATTTTCTCTCTTTTTTTTTCGTTCTTTGTGGCTACTAACTGTGTTACTCAATTCGATTGTTTCTCAGTTGCCGTTTCCAATGGATTCCCTTTATGCGGATCCGGAGCGTAAGGTAATAAAACGACTGTTTTCTTGGGAACCAAACTGACCAGTTTTCGATTGTCTATATATAAGAATATACTGTCATTTATAAAATTAAAGCATACCAATGAGTAACTGTTTTATTTCTCTCAGGCATATGACGCCCTTGGATTATACTTTGGTCTTGGCCGTACATTTTTCAATCCAGCTAGTGTAAGCGCTATGAGCATTTCCAAGAGATGACTATATTCTAAAGTTTACGCCATATATTAACAGTATGATACAAAAAGGATCGTACGATAGATAATCTGAATCTATGTATATAATCTTAGCATTAGACCAGCTGGAAAAACTAGTAATCTGTAAAAATTGATTACCCTAATCATATTTAAATCATCTCACCTACTACATTTGCGTATAGGGTTTTATTGACAGATTTGTAATGACAGGCAAAGGTGTTCTCGAGGTTTGATACTATACGCGAAGCCACAAAAAATTACACCATTGAAGCCACGCCTGAGGACCGAAGTAGCGTCTTGCAACAGGTTTGGTATTGCTTTCTGGCAACTTTCTATTAACATATTAGAGACGAATTTAGTTGTAAATATATTTATCTTTCTCATTAGGGAGGGATGTTCATATTTAAAGGAAAGCAATTGTTGTATGCTCGGAAAGACGAAGGGACAGGTGACCATGCTCCTTTGGATGATATCTTTGATATCTGTTGCAGTGTCCCGGCAACTTGAAAATGCTTCAACTTATATTGAAATGAATTACATATATTGTGCGTAAATGAATCACAGAAAATGATTTTACTAAACAGAAAGTTGTGTATCGGGTACTATTAACGAGCTGCGAGACTAAATTATTCTGTCAGGACATGACCTTCACTTGTAAAGAGATATTGGTAATCGTTTTCCGTGCTAAAAGTTATATCAGAATTCGTTGAAATAGTTCATTAATATATTTTTTTATAATCGAAGACATTGGGAAGAAAAAGGCTTTTTATCTTCAATACTTTTTTTTTCGATGGACTCTTGATTTTAACGTTACGGATGAAAGTGTTCTTTCATTTGTATGGGTCAGAATAGCGAGTGTGTCAAAATTCTTATACAACAATACTATCATGATTGAGATTGTATTTGCAATTGGAGTGTTTTATAAAATCATCGTCCCAAGAAAAAACAGAGCATACAAGAACAATTGTTTTGCTCTGGTGGAATTAGTTGTTTCAAAAAAGATTCAGTATAACGTGAACGATTGTTTTGCTCTGGTGGAATTAGTTGTTTCAAAAAAGATTCAGTATAACGTTTGGATTGGTTTTGGAAATAATGATGGTTGCTGGCTCATTTTTAGTTATAAAAACTTATTAAATTACCTTAAATTTTGTTTTCACTTGATTGCAAGAAAGATCCAATAAATAGAAAAGAAACTCACAAAATTGAATACCACCACATCTCTGAATTATCCAAAGTGATGAAGTTATTAAGGACAACAAAGTTCAGTTGAGTAATTCTGAATAGATTAAAAGATAAAATCAATCATCATTCAACCTGATCAGAATGTGACTTAGAAGTTTAAAACCAATACATTACAGATTTCTCCAGAATTTTCTAAAGATCAAGCTAAAGCATACTTCTACTAATATCAAAAACCTTGAAGACAACACTCCTGGTGACAAAGAAATAATCGAGGCCATCCAGAAATTAGATGAAGGATTTAAACACTCCAACTCTCTTGATATGATAATCTATGTTCTGGGAGTGCTACTCCAAACCAAGAAAACATTGAGAGCACACCAAGTACTCCTACCATTAAAACTCAAGGCAATGATATGGAATTCAACGAGATCCTGAGAAAGAAACTAAAAGCTGCGAAGAAATTGAAAAAAACCAAATAAGCTTGTTATCAAGTCTCTAAAGTATTTATGGACAAAAAATCATCAATACTCATACTCTAGTAATGATAAAAATATTTAGTTGGAATGTCAGAGGAATCAAGAATAAAGCAACAAATCGGAAGACTAAAGTCCATAATGTTTAAAGAAAAAATCAAGTTAGTTGCTTTACATGAGCTTCTTCTTAATGTTGACAATTTGGAAATCACTTCTAAGAAATAGGTTTCACAAACCGTATCTCTAACTTATCAAACAAGATATTATTTTTTTGGATGAATGACATCAATATCACCTCTCTCACTTACCATGACTAATGCTTAACCCTTGATATATCCTATCTTGGCCTGGATTCCAGTTTTCTCCTTACTATTATCTACGCAAAATGTCAAAAACTGAATAGGATGACCTTGTGGGATCAGCTTAGAAGCATCTCTTCTACTCAGCAGGATTGGATTACGATTGGTGATTTCAACGTGATTACTTCTGCTGATGAGCAAATGGGCAGCTTAACTTTATGCCACAACAACATTGAAGACTTTAATGATACTTTGAGAGACTGCCAGCTTGAAGATGCGGGGTTCGCTGTATCTAAATTTACTTGGAAGAGGAATACTAAATGGAATAGTTTGGATCGTGCTCTTATTAACAATCTCCGGTCTAAAAAGTTCAGAGATACTCGAGTTCTTCACATGGCCAGAACTTGTTCTGACCATGCTCCCCTTCTCATTAATATTTCACTTAACAACAACTCTTATAAAAGAGCTTTAAGTTTATGAATATGTGGACTTTTGATGATACTTTTCTCAAAAGATGGGTGACAATCCTATTCAAATTTTATGGTTAAAGCTGAGAAGTCTAAAAAAATGTCTGAAAGATTGGAACTCTAATCACTTTGGCACTGTTTTCAACAAAGTTAAAAACACTGAAGAGAAAGTAAAAAGACTGGAATTTCTCCAGCACTCAACCAACAACACTGATATCAAAGACAGTCTTAACAAAGCCAACAACGTAGACCTTCAAGATCTGAGAATGGAAGAGAACTTTTGAAAATAGAGATATAATTGGGTGAGGGGTGGAGATAGAAATACAAAAGTTTCCCACTCCTATGTTTTAAAACAGACGAAAAAATATAATCAGAGGCATCAAAGATGACAACAACTGGATCACTGATCCTGACTCCACTGGTAAATCAGCTGAGATTTATTTTAAAGATATTCTAACTAGTTATCCTTATGATAGTGCAGAGGATGAATAAATGATGATGGAGAATGAAATATTCAAAAATATCCCTAAGCTAGTCTCCTTGGATGAGAATTATGCTATGCTCAACCAACAACTGAAGAGGAATTCTAATTACTGTTAATTCTATGAATCCTTCTGTTGCTGCTGGTATTGATGGCTATAATATCTTTTTTTACAAATGTTGTTTGCAGATAATTAAGACTGACCTATGTAATGCTCTAAACACATTCATTAGTGGTCATAAGATTCATAATGGTGTGTTTGCTACTGGCTTATGTTTGATACCAAAAACTATCAATCGCATAAGCTGGACCAATTACAAGCCAATTGGTTTATGCACTATGTTGAATAGGTTAATGTCTAGGCTTATTAACAGTAGGCTTGCTAGTATACTGTCCAATATTATTTCCAATTCTCAGTGTGCTTATGTTAAGAATAAATCAATCCACAAAAATAATCTTATAGCTAAATAATTGATTCACAATTTAGACAGGAAACCTAAAGTTGGCAATATAATGGTGCAGCTAGACATGTCTAAGCCTTTTGACCGGATGTCTCACCCTTTCATCTCCAAAGTCTTATTGAATTTTGGTTTCTCTAAAAACTTTGTCACCCTTATCAACTCTCTCATTATAAATTTAAAGGTCTTCATGCTCATTGATGACAGTGTTACTGCCTATTTTAAAACAAACACAGGCTTGAGACAAGGTGACCCCTTGTCTCCTAGCTTGTTCATTATTGGCCAGGAAGTTCTGACTAGAGGTCTTTACAATATTTTTAGTAATAACAAGAAAATGTAGTATGCTTATAGAGCTAAAGACCTTGTTTCGTGTCTGGCTTTCGCTAATGACACTTTAATTTTTACTAACAGCAGGCATCAAACAATAGATATATTAAGCAAATTTTTGGAGTGCTATCAAGCTGTCTCAGGTCAAAAAATTAACAAATGAAAAATAAATATTGTGGTATCTACCAGATTTCAAGAAAGCAGGATTGAATCTCTTGCTGGTCAAACTTGATGTTCAGTAGATCATCTGCATACTGAATAACTTGGATTCACCCTCAACAACAACAACAAATCCAGCAACTTCTGAGCTATCCTAGATAAAGTTAACTTCAAAATTTCTGAATGGGAAAACAAAAATCTCTCTTATGGAGGCATGTTAGCTCTAATCTCTTTTGTTCTCATGTTTATTCCTGTTTACTGGATGCAAAACACTTTCTTACCTAATTGTATTATCAAGAAACTTGAAATTATTTTCAACAAATTCCTTTGGAGGTCAACTTGTTCTGAAAATTCTATACATTGGTCCAAATGGATTAACTTATGTAGGCCTTTTGAGGAAGGAGGACTGAACATCAGAAAACTTTCTGATATTCAGGACACCTTCTCTAAAAAACTATGGTTTACATTTAGAGAAAATAAAATGTTTTGGGCCAGGATAATGCATAGCACTTACTGTGATAATTCGCATCATCTTTGTGCTTATTATAATAACTCAGTTTCTTCTACTTGTAAAAGATTATCAAGTATTAAATATGTTGTTGAACCAAACATAAGATGGTTGCTTGGAAAAGGAGACCTGGACATATGGTTAGATAATTGGCATGACCAGCCTCCAATCATCTCTCTAAATGACAATAATAGGAACAACTGGTTCCAGACCACCAAAGTCAATAGCTTCTGGCTCAATGATTCTTGGGACATCTCTATAATGCAAACCTTTATATCTACAAACAGATTAAACAAAATCAAGGAGCTGTCTATCAATTATACCAAGGAGGACAGTATAATATGGATGCTTTCTAAAGACCTCAACTTCAGTGTTAAAAGTACTTGGGTCAACAACAAGAAGCATTACAATAGGTCCAGTCTATTCCATAAAATTTGGAACAATGCCCCTCCAATGAAGTTCTCATTAATTTTATGGATACTTATTAAAAATTATATTCCTCTTGATACAATCGTAAATAAAAGACATATTCAGCTTCCTTTAAAATGTCAATTATATAACCACATCGAGGACACTAATCATCTGTTTATTAGTTCCAGCTATTCATGACAGATTTGGAAGCATCTTGTTGAATTGTTAAATATCAATATTGAGAAGTACATGAATGGTTCTGGGTTTCTACAAAGAAAGTCCACATAACTCACATAATCCTTGCGGCTATTTGTTGGGAGATTTGGCAGAATAGAAACAAAGTTCAGTTTAAGAATAAGCACTACTCTTCTGTTGATTTTATTCACCAAATCACTCGTATAATACATGGTTTAGGATGTACATTAAGCGTTGGTATTACTTTATGATGTACATCTCTTCCATGAAAAGATAAAATACAATGTACCTGAAATGGATCGTGCCACAAACTGATAGACTTAAAATGAACACTGACGCAACTTGTTTAAACAATAGAGAATCCAGTGGAGGCATAATAATCAGGAACAATCTGGGTGATATGATTCTGGGCTCTTGTAATACTTATGGAAAATTAACCTTTTTAATGGCTGAGTCTATAGCTTTGCTCGACGGTCTGCTCATTTGCAAGAAAAATAACTGGATCAGAATTGATATTGAATCTGATTCTTTAATGTTTGTTGACCTTCTTGCTAAATGAAACTTCCCATGGTTTCTGGATCCAGTCTTACAAGCTTTTAGAAACTTAATATCCTCTGAGATGATCATTAAGCACATCTCAAGAGTCCAAACTCAGGTTGCCGATTGGCTAGCCAAGTGGACTCTGAGATGTAAGAAAAATCAGGATATAACTCCTTTCCATACTCCCTGCCAGCTTTAAGAATTTATCCTGCTGGAAGGATTGGGTTTGAGTTACATAAACACTGAAGACTAGAATTCTTTCCCTATCCAGCAAATCCTTTAATCTCTTTTGTTTGGCATTTTTCATTGTTTTCTTTGTTTTATTTTCGTTTCAGGTACTTTGGATCAATCACACGTCAAGACAAGCTCGACTCCTTAGATTTTCCTCGGGAGATTTCCTTGAACTGCGAAGAAATGTCTTACCCCTCTTTGTCGAATTGAAGCATGAGTTTTCTCATGGAGTTTTGTTGGAGAACTTGGTTTTCGAAATTAAAGCTTTTGGAGTCTGACGTGTCTTTGGAGCGCTTGGAGGCCAGGTCTCTTAGAATGAAGGCTACCAATTAACTTGGCGCCTCTGTATTTTTAATTTTTAATTCAATTTTTTGAACAAAATTTTGGCGCCAATTTTCGGAGCCAAACGTCGTACAATAAGCTTGTGCCATATAGGTGGACGCAACCATACGATTTTAATGAGATATTTTTGAAGAAAGAAGAATAAGATTGGAGATAGCAAAAGTATTTTTTTTCATTTTCTTTTCTTAATATCTTGATTTCGTACATCTCCTCTATATATATATTAGTATAAATATATTATACTGTTTTAATGACAGAATAATATATTTTACTAATATAATATTTTCTTTAAAATATAAAATCAAATCTAAACATATTTTCCTATATTGAATAATATATTTTCAATTGAATAATATATTTCCAATTGAATAATATTTTCAAGGGAAATGACACACTAAGTACCTTTTAACCAAACCTATTACAACCTAGTACCCAAAAATGGGTTAATGCTCACTTAATACCCATCTCATTAAACATATCCACTTCTAATACCTTTTCTTTTTTTAATACCAAGATTACCCTCAACCTAGTATATAAGGTTGATTTGTGAAAAATTAGGGTTTTTTGTTACAGCCCCCATTCTATTTTTGAATTTTGAAATTCAAAACAGCCTCCACTCTTACTCTTCTTCTCTCTCTCTCCTCTTCTTCTCTCTTTCTCCTCTTCTTCTCTCTCTCCACCGGCGAACCATACAACCACCGTCGAACTAGTCTTAATCACCGGCGAACCATACAAACACCGAGGTCCTGCGTTCCTCTCACCGGCGAGCTGTTTTTTTGACGAACTGTCGAATATCGCCGGTGACATTTCCGGTCCGATCGAACAATTTTTTTATCTAGGCTATGGATCGAGCAAAACCAGATTTGGAGAAGTCGAAATCAATGAACAACAAATCTTTCAAGCGGCTGGTAAGTTACAAGAATAGTTTCCTCGCAATTAACAAAGCATGTCACTAGATATGGCCTCTCTAATGTTTACATGTTTGTAGAGCCTCAAAGATTCTTCTTAATAAGCTGTGACGCTCTGCAAGAAGATTGTAATTGCAGGCACTGTGAGGGAATGGTTGCCACAGGTGCTTTCAGTTTATTGATGTTGCTGTGTTAGGCCACGGGCACTGTCCCTTGTTTACTTGTTAATTTGTACAAGTTAGTTTGTAGCCTGCTTCAGAACAAAAAGTCATTTTTCATAGGCCAATAGTTCTGCATTTCTCCTTTTGGAGCATTTATTCATTCAGTCTTTTGAGCTAGGCTGTACTCTAAAATGACAATGGATGTACCAATAAGTAGTAAACTTCCTGTTTCTTTGTTCCAGAATTCATCAGTTTTACATTAACATGAAACTGCTGTTGGCTGCTTAGTGTGCCAATGTAGGATGTTCCTTATAATGAAGGGATACATTCCGGTCGAATGCTGTTGGCTGCTTAGTTTCTGTTTCTGGTCGAATCAAAGCATCGATACCGGCTCTGATTACATTCCGGTAAGAAATTGCAGTTTTCCAGCTCTGTTTTATACATTGCGATTTTAGTGCATATCTGATTGCTAGACCCTATATTATTTATCATTTGCGATTTATGTCTTGTATACAGTGCTAGATACAGCATGAGACATTGCTAGATACAGTATGAGACATTGCTAGATACAGCATGAGACATTGCTAGATACAGCATGAGCTTTCGAGGTATTTATGGGTAGTTTCTTTCGAGGGAGCTTCAAGCTGTGTTGGGTACTGCAAAATGGGAGGTGCAAAATGGAGATGGAAAAGGGAGTAACTGAAGAAGTGCCGTTTTCATTCCTTTCGTTACCATAGTTCATGTACCTTCTTTAAGTTATTGCATTGTATATATAAACTGACTCACTGTTTCAATCCAATTAAGCTGTTGTGATTCAATTCAACATTTTGATTATGTCATAATTCAATTCAATCCAATTAAGCTGTTTCAATTCAATTAAGCTGTTGTGGTCGATGTTTCAAATCGGGGTATAATAGGAGGTCATGTGATGCTCCGTTCTAAACATTATTTACCGACTTTTTTGTAACATTTTACATCTTAAAGATAAGCACTCCTTATCTTTCGACTTATGTTTTGTACACTTTTAACATTTACATGTTCCATGTCTGTTTCTTTCTGACTATGATATCTATTCACGTATACATTGCTATCTATGCTTTTATACTCTGATAGCCACTCTATTCAACATTGATAGATTCTGGATTTTGCATCTAACAGATACATCAAAGTATGTCTACTGTTTTCGTTTACATCCATCTGATACTTTACTTACATTTGTTAAAGATGTACTTCAAATCTTTCATGCCTGATTCATCTCAAAGATAAGCACTCCTTGTATTTTGACTTACGTTTCTTACACTTTTAACATTGACACGTTTCATGTCTGTTTGTTTCAGACTCTGATATCTATTCATGTGTACATTGTTATCTATGCTGTTACAATTTGATAGCCCATTTATTCAACTTTGATAGATTATGTATTTTACATCTAACAGATAAATAAAAGTATGTTTTCTGTTTCGTTGTTCATCCATCTGATACTTTGCTTACATTTGTTCAAGAGGTTTATCACATCTTTCATGCCTGATTCATCTCAAAGAGAAGCACTCCTTGTATTTTGACTTATGCTTCTTACACTTTTAACATTGACACGTTTCATGTCTGTTTGTTTCAGACTCTGATATCTATTCATGTGTACATTGCTATCTATGCTGTTACAATCTGATAACCCCTTTATTTAACTTTGATAGATTATGTATTTTACATCTAACAGATAAATAAAAGTATGTTTTCTGTTTCGTTGTTCATCCATCTGATACTTTGCTTACATTTGTTCAAGAGGTTTATCACATCTTGCATGCCTGATTCATCTCAAAGATAAGCACTCCTTGTATTTTGACTTATGCTTCTTACACTTTTAACATTGACACGTTTCATGTTTGTTTGTTTCAGACTCTGATATATATTCATGTGTACATTTCTATCTATGCTGCTACAATCTGATAGCCACGCTATACAAATTTGATAGATTATGTATTTTACATCTAACAGATAAATTAAAGTATGTTTTCTGTTTCGTTGTAGATCCATCTGATACTTTACTTACATTTGTTAAGACTCTGATATGTATTCATTTATACATTGCTATCTATGCTGTTATACTCTGATATCCACTTTATTCAACCTTGCTATCTATGCTTACATCTTATACATTAGGTTTACATACACTGTTCTTTTAAATTTACCATAACTCTGATATCTTAGTTTTCCAACATTGCTATTCTTTTAAATAACTGCAAGTAAAACTGCTTCCTTCAACTGCACAGGGTTTGTGTTTCGTTACAGTCCAAAAAAAGCATAAACAAACGTTCATACTTGTCAAAAACGATTTCATACTCCTTAGGCACAAAGTTGTAAAGTCGGTGAATCGCACGGTTGCTCCCTTTGAACAGATCTTTAACTCGAGCACGTCCATCAGTAAGATCAGTACTGAAAAAGACAAATCACAAAACATTCATTAGCCAAAAAGAAAATCTAACAATCCCTAAAATATTTTGCAGAAGGTCGAAAGAGGTCACCTATTATCCGCCACGTCCTTCATGATCTGCTTAAAAATGCGATATCTGCCTTTTTCTTTTTCATTTCTAAGACATTCCTTGACATCATCTAGAGAGGCATCATCATCCCTAGAATACCATCATTGAAACCCCAGCTATTCATACATACAGCAGTGTACCTCACTTTGGAAATTCTTATACATACTCACTCAGTGTACTCGTTTCCTCCAAATCTTAATCAATTTAACTAATAAGATTACAAAAAAAAAACAATACCAGCCATCTCCTACCTGGTTTCATAAGACCTGTAGCAATCAATCGTAACGAAATCGAAGCTATACACTTCTTTAAGTCTGTAAAACTAAACAAGAAAACCCTAACACATAGCGAAACCAAGAGATTCTCCGAACTTCATTAACTTCTACAGTTCTACTACTAATGAGTCAATTTTGCAAACAAGTAAACAATCAAGATCTATGAACTAAAACGAAAGTAAAAGAGACCATAGATCTTCTGTTCCTGAAGGCTGATCGCCTTCGAGTCTCTCCATTCCTGCACAAACAGAAACTTTGATAAGGATTAGGTACTTCTATACACAAACTTATCGGTTCTTACAGATTTTCCCGTGAAAAGACAGAAAGTGAAATCAGATTACTAAGAACATAAGAAACAAGATCAAATGTATGTTTGTTGTTGCTTTTTCTCTGTAACAAAACAACATATCTACAGAGAAAAACCTTAACTGAAGGAAAACTTGAGAAGAAACTAACAATGGAGAGTTACGAAATCTGAGAGGGAAAGCAAACTTAAATTTCGGGCGGGTGAGCTTGCTTGCTTGTCACTCTAGCAATGTCACTAAAAACAGCAACAGAAGTACCGTCGGTACGTGTCCGTAATTTCGGAACGGAGATGAAAACAGTGGTTAGTTTTCGTCGGTGGTTCACCGGTGGGTTTCAGTACTATCGGAGGAGGTTTCTTCCTGGTCGCCGGTGGTTCGCCGGTGGTTGTCAGGAATATCGGAACAGAGGGGCGATTGATATCGCCGATTACGTGAGTTTCAAAAATGTCTTTTGGTTTCGCTCTCGTAAAACGTGTTTCTCTCTCCACAAATTTAGAAATGGGAAAGTGGGGGGAATTGAAACCCAAAAGTCTGATTAGAAGGTGAAAAAATGGGGTTTCAACAAAAACAACCCCTTTTATACCCTAGAGGGTATAATTGTCCAAAATGTGGCTTTAGGTAGTTTATGAAACTAGTCCAAAAACGGGTACCATCTTGGTATTTGATACTTGAGAAGGTATTTAGGGGTACTTTTCTCTATTTTCAATTGATAATATATTCTCAATTGAATAATATATATTATTTAAAAAAACACATTAATATTTTATTGAAATATTTTAACTAATTAATTAATTTAGTAAATTAATTAATTAATATATTTCAAGCTTAATTAATTATTGTCCTAACAATGCCTCCCTTAAATTAAGTTTGCTCTTGATTCCCAAACTTTCAACATTCCTTTTGAAGATTTGTGAACTTTGTGGCTTTGTGAAGATATCAGCCATCTGATCTTCAGTCTTGCAATACTCAACTTGAACATCACCATTATTTACGAGCTCCCTTAAAAAATAATATCGAATCTGGATGTGTTTTGTTCTTCCATGAAGAACTGGATCCTTTGTGACTGAAATAGTAGAATTATTGTCACAAAATAGAATGTTTGACTTGACCTGCTTTCTTTTTAGACTTTCCAAAATTCCGTTCAACCAAATCAATTAACATCCTGCATAAGATGCAGCAATATATTCTGCTTCTATAGTCGAAAGCGCCACAACTGATTGTTTCTTTGAGCTCCATGAAACTGCACCGCTACCAAGGTGAAACACATATCCAGAAGTGCTTTTGCTATCATCAATGCTTCCTGCTAAATCACTATCCGTATAACTAATGAGATTAACTTTTGTATTAGCTTCATAAAAAATTCCATAGTCAATGGTTCCCTTCACATATCACAATATTCTTATGGCAGCCTCCCAATGATTTAGGTAAGGTTTTTCCATGAATCTACTTATCAAACTAACAACATGCACAATGTCAGGCCTTATCGAAGTTAGATACATAAGATTTCCAACCAGACTTCAGAACATGGTTGAATTAACAAGTTTTCCTTCACCTTCTTTAGATAACTTCAAACCTGTGATGCATGGAGTAGTGCCTGGATTATCAACTTTCATCTTGATTTTTTTTAATTTTTTTTTTGCATAACTCTCTTGAGAAATAAAAATTCCTTTCTCAGATTGATAAATTTCAATGCCACGAAAATGATGAAGTTCTCTTAAATCTGTCATCTCAAATTCTGCCATCATTGACTGTTTAAATTCTTCTAACATTTTTACATTGTTTCCTGTAAAAACAAGATCGTCGACATAGAGACTAAACACCATAAATATTCCTTGGGAATCACTTTTTATGTGGAGAGTATGTTAATATGGACATTTTTGGAATTCATATTTTTCAAAATAAGAATTGATATGGTTGTACCAAGCTCGGGGTGATTGTTTCAACCCATATAATGATTTCTTTAGCTTGTAAACTTTTTCTTCTTCTCCTTTCTTAATAAACCCAGGTGGTTGATCAACATAGACTTCTTCTTTGAGAACATCATTCAAGAATGCTGAATTTACATCCATTTGTAACTTATTCCAATTATTTTGAGCAGCAAGAGATATGAGTAACCGAACTGTTTCAAGTCTAGAAACGGGAGCAAATACCTCTATAAAATCTTATCTTTATTTTTGCTTGTATCCTTTTGCAACTAGAGTCATCTTGAATTTATTAATAGAACCATTTGGATTCATTTTTGTCTTGTACACCCATTTGACTCCAATAGAACTCTTGTGCGGTGGTAAATCTGTAAGCTCCCATATATCATTATTTTCAATTGAGACAATCTCTTCGTTCATGGCTTTCCTCTATACCTTTTTTGATATGCATCATCAAACAAAATTGGATCTTCTACTTCAAAGAAAGCAAAAAATACAGCATCGTGTTCCGCGATTTCATCAGTTACATCATATAGTTCTTGAATACTTCTCATTTTTCTGATCGGACTAGATGAAGAACTTGATGAAAAATTTGGGGAAGTATGAGGGCTTTCTGTTGGAGTATTATTTTTAGCACTTTCAAAATCTGCCTCTTCTTTTTCTTCAAATTCAAGTGGAAAATTTTGCAGAGGTTCTTTCTCAGCTGTCATCTCTTCAAAAAACAAATTTTCATCAAACCGGACATCTCGACTTACCACAATCGCTTTTGTTACCGGATTATATAGCTTGTATGCTTTACTTCTTTCACTATAACCAATGAAGATGCATTTTTCTAACTTGTCATCTAACTTGCTTCTCATTACATCCAGAATATGTGAGTATGCAACATTCCCAAATAATCTTAGATAATGAACACTTGGCTTTCTACCATACCACATCTCATATGGCGTGCAATTCTCCAAGCTTGTTGTTAGTGATCTGTTAATAAGATAAACTATGCAGACAACAGCTTCAGCCCAAAAACCTTTTGATAACCTCTTCTTTTTAAGAAGACATTTAGCCATCTCTATTATTGTTCTGTTCTTTCTTTCACATACACCATTTTGCTGAGGCATATAACAGACTGTCATCTCATGCTGAATGCCGCTGTCTCTGAAATATGTCTCAAATTCTTTTGAAAAATACTCACCTACACGATATGTCCGTAAGCTATTGATTTTTTATCCAGTAAAGTTCTCCACTTCTGCTTTAAAATCTTTGAATTTTTGAAATGCCTCTGATTTTTCTTTGACACAATACACCCAAACGTTTTGTGAGTAATCATCAATGAAAGATATATATAAAAAAAAGATTACCTCCGAAAGATGGAACTATCATTGGACCACAAAGATCTGAATGAATAAGTTGTAGTGGTCTTTTTTGCTTTCCACGATGATTTAGATAGAAACAAAATTTTATGTTGCTTTTCAAACTGAAAAGTTTCACATACATCATCGAGACAACTATATTTGGTAAACCTGTGACCATCATCTTTCTTGAAAGCATCTCCAAATTTTTATAATTCAAATGTCCAAAACGATCATGCTATAATTTTGCAACTGATTCATGAGAATTAATCAAGCAAAACATATTCTGATTTTGGAGAGTGAGTGAGAAAAGATTATTTTTTGCTACTCCAACTATAGCAACAACCCGATTATTCAATGATAAGTAACATGCCATGTCACGAAAGTAAATATTATACCCCTTATTCAGTAGATGCTCAACACTAAGCAAATTATTTTTAAGTCTATGAACAAAATAAACATGAGACATTTTCTCAATCTTACCTTGCTTTGTTTTAAATTCTAATTCACCAACACCTTTAATTTTGTAAGATTTTCTATCTTCTACTTTTACTTCTCCACAATCAGCTTTAAATAATTTTGAAAATAATTTTTTGTTAGCTGTCATATGTTTGCTAGCGCCACTATCTATATACCAGAAATCGTCAATTTTTCCACCATGAGTCACAATCAATACACTTTCTTGACTATTTTTCACCATATTAGCTTCGTATTTTTATTTTTTCTTATACTAACAATCGTTTTCCATATGACCAGACTTGTGACAATAAAAACACTCAATATAACCACGACCAGTTCCTTTTTGATTTCCACGTCCACGTACTCTTTGCGGACCTCTAAAGTTCTGATTTTGGTTTGTTTCTTTCCATTGATTTTCATAATGACCCATTCCATAAGTATTGGAGCCTCTTCCTCTTGGATTTCCGCGTCCTCTTTGTGAGCCTCTAAAATTCTGATTTTTGTTTGTTTTGTTCCATTCTTTTGCAGAATGACCATAATTTTTTTCCCTCTGATTTGTAAAATATTCTTTCTTTTCAGTTAGAGACAAGTTTGAATCTAGTGCTTGATCTAATACTACTTTTTCTTTTTCTCATCTAATCTTTCCTCACGAGCTTTCAATGAGCCCGTTAATTCATCAATTGTCATGATGTTTAAATCATTAGATTCTTCAATAACAACTACAAAATAGTCAAATCTTGAATCCAAAGAGCGTATAATTTTTTCAATTACATTGATATCATCGAATATTTCCCCATTTATTTTTAATTGGTTCACAATGGACAATACCCGTGAACAATAATCAGAAACGGATTTATACGCTATTTTTTGCAAACTTTTTTAATTCTCCTCTAAGAGTTTGTAATCGAATTCTTTTTACATTTTCATCTCATTTGAATGATTTCTCTAAAATTTCCCATACTTGTTTTGCTGAAGTTGAACAAACATTTTTTTCCCAAGTTGCTTCATATGATTGGACTCCTTGATATATCCAAAATAATGCTTTTTTATCTTTCTTTATTCTTCGACATCTTTTACTTCGTCGTAGCCTTTTTCAACAATTTCCCATTATTCTTGAGATCCTAGTAGAGCCTTCATCTGAGTACTGCATTTATTATAATTCTCTTTTGTTAATTAAGGAACAAAAGAGATAGGAATTGAGTTGTTCATCTTGATCGAACAGAGCTCTGATACCAATTGTGAGAGAACAAAAGTACATTTTTATCTTCTTTTCTTTATATCTTGATTTTGTACATCTTCTCTATATATATTAGTATAAATATATTATACTGTTTCAATGACAAAATAATATATTTTACTAATATAATATTTTCTTCGAAATATAAAATCAAATCTAAGCATAGTTTTCCTATATTGAATAATATATTTTCAAGTGAATAATATAAATTATTTAAAAAACACATTAATATTTTATTAAAATATTTTGACCAATTAATTAATATATTTCAGGCTTAATTAATTATTGTTCTAACAATGATTCATATCACTTGTATTCCTTTTGTGCTTCCTTATAAGACTACACCTCCGTTTGTAGGAATTTATACTATATAGTGTTGGAATATATTTATTTAATATATTTATAGACTAACAATAATTTGGACCGACATGCTAAATAAACATATTCGATTATTGTCTTAAGGAAGTCCAAATTAAAAGTAGTCGAGTTAATTATTTAATTAACTAAATTGGACCTATGTGTAAAAAGGCGTTATGGGCTCAAGTGTGGTAACCGGGTTGAATTTGGGAACTGTGATGAAGAGGGCCCAAATCTCAACACTTAAGCCTGAATTAATAAATCAGGGATATAAATTGAATTATCAATTTATTGGGTTATGATGGGCTTTACAATGTCGGCTTCACATTGTAAAGTCTATAAATAAGAGGCTAGGTTTAGGAATTTCATTATCCTAAACCTTAATCAGAAATACGGCCGCTTCCTTGAGTGTCTGGAAACTTTTCCTTCTTCTCTAATCTGATTCTGCAGGTCTCTTAGTTTCATAAACGGAATCGCCGGAGAACGTGGAATCGCTGAAGAATGCAAAAGAACTGAAGAGAATACTAGATGGATAGCAGCAGGCAAACCCGTAAGTATTCTTGATTTTCTGTTTCTTCTATAGATGAATCTAGCAAAAGGGTTTAATTATTTTTCCGCGATTTGTTATATATTATTTGATGCGATTTCGGTAATCACAATAAAGGACTAAAGACCTCTTTCTCGTAATGTGAACAATAGGATGCAACAATAATCACATTACCACTATCAATCAATTACATGGGCCAATTATGGAGCGTGGCCTAAGAATAATATGGCTCGTAATCGTATATATCTACTCATAAATGGTTCCTACTTTTGGACATCCAATATAGTACAAATATCAATAAATATTTCCAAGCATATATATATATATATATTAAAATAAACTTTAATGTGCACAATACTGCAAAATATAACATCAGATCCTATTACAAACTCTCCCACTGAAACTAACAATCCTCTAAATCAACTACACCCATACTTATGGTGTGTCCCTGGAAAACCTTAGGTAAAACCGCCTTTGTTAGGGGATCTGCTATCATGGAGTTTGTTCCGATGTGCTCTATACTTATCTGACCCATCTGTACTCTTTCTTTAACAGACATAAACTTTATGTCTATGTGTTTAGATTTAGACGCGCCCCTGTTACTGTTAGAGTACTGCACTGCAGAATTGTTATCGCAATATAACCTCATAGGGCCTTCTATCCCTTGTACAATGCGTATCCAGTAACAAAATTCCGCAGCCAGAATGCTTGGTTTGATGCCTCAAAGCATGCAACAAATTTTGGTTCTATGGTGAACGATGCAATAAGTGTTTGCTTTACACTTTTCCAGGATATTGCACCTCCAGCCAATAAGAATATGTTGTCTGACGTGCTTTTTAATGTGTCTGTGCATCCACCAAAATCCGAGTCGGAATACCCAATGATCTCCAGTTTATCCGACTTCCTATATGCCAACATGTGCCCCTTTGTTCCTTGCAGATATCGGAGTACTCTTTTAACTGCTTTCTAGTGATCCATTCCTGGGTTACTAACATATCTCTCCAACATGTTTACATCAAAGGCAATGTCCGGCCTAGTATAAACTTGAGCATACATTAAACTCCCAACTGCTGAAGCATAAGGGACCATTTTCATTTCCTCAATCTCAAGTTTTGTCTTAGGACATTGACTCAGACTAAGTTTGTCACCCTTTGCTATAGGGGTACTTAGGGGGTTGAAATCTGCCAATCCGTAACGTTGTAACACACTTTTAATGTATGCCATTTGTGATAATCCAAGAATACCATGAGAACGATCTCGATGTATCTGGATTCCTAACACAAAACTGGCATCACCAAGATCCTTCATATCAAACTTGTCTGATAGAAATCTTTTTGTAGTGTGTAACAATTCTTTATTGTTCGAGGCAAGCAATATGTCATCCACATATAATATAAGAAATATGAAACTACTCCCACTAAACTTGTGATAAACAAAATCCTCAACCGAGTTGATCTCAAAGTCATAACCGACTATCACCTCAAGGAATTAGTGATACCATTGACGAGAAGCTTGTTTAAGCACATAAATGGATTTCTTAAGTCTGCAAACCAAATCTTTTTAGTTACTTTCTACAAAGTGTTCTGGTTGCATCATATAGATCGTTTCCTCAATATTACCATTGAGAAAAACGGTCTTAACATCCATCTGATGAAGCTCAAGGTTAAAATGTGCAACTAATTCCATGATTGTTCTAAAGGAATCCTTCGTTGATACTGAAGCGAAGGTTTCTTTAAAATTAATCCCTTCACGCTGAGTATAACCTTTCGCTACAAGACATGCTTTATGTCTTTCCACATTACCCAGGTAATCACGTTTGGTTTTGTAAACCCATTTACAACCAATTGCCTTTTTCCCTTCAGGTAATGGGACAAGATCCCATACCGCATTATCCTGCATTGATTTATACTCTTCTTTCATAGCGTCAATCCAATTTTGAGATTCAGAGCTTGCCATGGCCTGTTTGTAGGATGAGGGATCATCTACAGTTCCAGTACATAACTCAGCATGCTCCTGAAGATATGCTATAAATTCTGGACCTACAGTACTCTTTCTTTCTCTAGTAGACCTTTTTAATGGAACTATTTCCTCCTGTTGCACTTCTTGAGGAGGTAGAGTTTGATCATTATGAACGATGTCATTTTGATTCCCTTGTGGAATATTATCTTAAGGTTCCTCTTGTTCTACCTGAATCATATCTGTATCCTGGTTAGAACCCTCAAGTCGAGCATCAGTGTTATTCTCAGGATTACCTGTTTCTAATGGGACCGAAATGATTGGCAGTACCGCCCAATCGTCAGATATCTCAGTATCCCTATTAAAACCATTATGAATCTTTATGGATTCTTCCTCAAAATCAACATATGTTCCCTTATTCTTCCCCCCCAAACTCAACATCCTCTAGAAACTTGGTCGTTCTTGTCTCAAATATTATACCAGTGAGAGAATCATAAAACTTAAACCCTCTCGAATGTTTGGAATAACCTATCAAGAAACAACTAACTGTTTTTGGGTCCAGTTTCTTTTCTTGAGGTTTGTAAGGCCTCGCCTCAGCTGGACAACCCCACACATGCAGATGCTTTAAATTAGGTTTACGTCCGTTCCAAAGCTCATATGGAGTCCTGATAGTAGCCTTTGTGGGTACTCGATTGAGTATATAAGCGGCACATTTGATGGCTTCCCCCAAGAGAGATAATGGTAGAGATAAGTGACTTATCATGCTTCTAACCATATCTTTTAGTGTCTGGTTCCGTCTCTCGGATACACCGTTCATGCGAGGTGAACCGAGCATAGTGTATTGAGGGACTATTCCACACTTCTCTAGGTACTGTGCAAAGGGTCCTGGACGTTGTTCACCCGATCCGTCATATCTACCATAGTATTCACCACCACGGTCAGATCTAACATTTTTAATGCTTTTACCAAGTTGTTTCTCAACCTCGGTCTTAAAAGTTATGAACTTGTCCAAGGCCTCAGACTTTTCATGAAGAAGATAGAGGTAACCAAAACGAGAGTAGTCGTCGATGCATAAAGTACCGCTGCATGTTCCACGATTCCTGTGGAAACGGTCCACAGATGTCGGTATGTATCAACTTTAGGACTTCTTTCGCTCTATATGCTCCTATTCTTTTAACTTTGGTTTGTTTCCCTTTGATACACTCGACACATATACTGAAGTCAATCAATGAGGCCTAATAAACCTTCATCAACAAGCTTGTCCATCCTTACTTTGGATATATCACCTAACCGCTTGTGCCACAATTTAGAAGATTTTTCAGATTTAGTAATGTTGATTGGTGTACGTTGTGCATTCATAGAAATATTGTGATAATTAATAGTATTCAACAAATACAAATTATCCTCTTTAATCAAATTTCCATTTCCAACAATCATATTATTTAGAGTGAGTGTAAAACAATTGTTTCCCATCAGACAAGAGTAACCTTGCAAGTCTAAAACTGGAAAAGAAATTAAGTTCCTTCGAAAAGTGAGAACATACATTACATCCTCTAAAAATAATACATGTCTAGTGGAAAGTTTTAAGGAAAAATCACAAATAGCTAAAACATCACACGAGCTCCCGTTTGCCGTGAAAATGGATCTTTCATCATCACTTAGCATCCTGATCTTTGACGTACCCTGCAAAGAAACACAAACATGAGTTGTTGCAGCCGAATCAACCCACCATGTATTCTTTTTCACAGAAATTATATTACTTTCTGAAACAACCAAAGATATTGGAGTACCTTTGCTTATCATGTAAGGCCGGGGTTTCTCACAATCCTTCTTCAGATGTCCTTTCTCTTTGTAGAAAAAGCATCGACCTACAGTCGATTCCTCAGGCTTTTTCTTCTTTACCGGACCTTGACCTGGTCCTTTGCCATCTGCTTTCCGCTTAGGTCCTGCCTTATTTGGTGATGTAATCACATTAGCCTCAGGCACTGTGCCTTTAAGTCTTTCCTCCTCTCGTGCAGCGTGGGAAATCAACTCATTGATGTTCCACTTTTCTCACATGCAGTTATAGGTGGACTGGAAATACTTAAACCGGTCTGGCAGCGAATGAAATGTGAATCCCACTATGCATTCCTCAGGTAAGTCTAAACCGATTGCCTTTAACTTTTGGCCAATCATCGACATTCCCAGAATGTGCTCCCGGATTTTACCTTTGCCATTATACTTTTTGGTAGCTAGCTCGATGAGCAAACGCTGCATCTCTACCTTTTCATTTTTGGCAAAGGCTTTCTCAATCTCCATGAGAAAAACCGAGGCAGTGGTAACACCTTTAGGGACAGCCCCACGCAATGCTATTGGTATCCCCTGTAACAAGAGCGCCATGCATAACTTATTTGACCTTTCCCACTTTTCATCAGCCTTAGTTTCATCCGGTGTACTTTCCGGATTAAGGGGAGATGGTTTGGGAGTTGACAATGCATAGTCGTAATCATGTACAGATAAAAACAGCAACATTTCTTCCTTCCACAATTAGAAGTCCGAACAATCCAACGTCGGTGGACGATTCCCCAACAAATTGTAATCAATGGATACTATAATAAGAACAAACAACACAAAACACATTTAGCATATTGTATATCTGAAAACATATGCATGAACATGACAAATACATGTAAAACATAAAATTCATTGATAATAGATACTAGAGGGCAAATTATACTAACATGCAATTTTATGAGTTTGAGAAAAAAATGATTATTTTAATATTCTAAGTACCAATGAGACCTTCCGGAGGGCCGATGTCATTTACTTAAAATTAAAATCAACACAGCAACTATTTTCTGTTATTTTCTCCCTTTCATAATTAATTTAAACCCAAACGTGAACCTTCCGGAAGGCCGGTAATATTTGAATTTAAATTAATCCCCGAACCTTTCGAAGCCTAGGATCCTTAAGAAAATTAAATTTAACCTTCTGGAGGGCCGATTAAATTGATCTCTTAGTCTCACCTACCGGTCTATGAAACCTTAGTCATGGATCGTCATTTAATCATTCACACACATACAATTTAATTCACAAACAAATATACAAAACAAAACATGCCAAATGCATCATATTTGTGAAATATCTTGCTTCAAATATTTTCAAATTAATATTATTAATATTATTATTTAAAAAAATAAACTAATTTCGAAAAAAATAATAATAATAATTATTATTTAACTTAATATTTGCAGCAGTGCTGCAGGTCCTGGACGGGCCCAGCCTGCAGCGTCCACTGCTGCAAATTTATTTGCAGTAGTGTTGCGGGTCCTGGGCGGATCCAGCCTGTATTCATCATGCTGTTATTACCGTTTGGGTATCTTTGTTGTCCCTATTCTTAGGCAGGTTACGGTGTTCATCGCCGGACAGCCTTCGATCAGCGTTAACATCAGGGGTTAAGCTGTCAATGAGCCACTGTCCCAATAGGTTTGAATTTATTCGTTATTTTAGGGTTGATTTGATGCTAATTTTGGGAGAAAAATTCCAGACATCAATAATCCCTAATTTTACCCGAAAAAAAAATTCCCCAAACTATCAAAATTGCAATTTACTCATTATAAAACATGTGTTTCAATACAAATAAATCACATAACATGCTTTTCATACAATCCCTAAATCCATGTCCTACCAATTCAATTCACACATAATCCCAATGACATGGATTTTTTACAATAAAGAAAAGCACGCGTCTTTATCTATCAATACTCAATTTGATGATTCTACTGAATCTAAAAAGGGTTTATTTGGATCTGATACCACATGTTATATATTATCCGAAATCGCATCAAATAATATATAACATATAGATCGTCCAGCTGACCCAACCATTTGTCCGCATTCCTCTGGCTGCGGTTGAAATGACCGACGTTGGACATGTCAGCAATCCTTTGGCTGTGGTTGTCGGACATAATGATGTGAAGCGACCCCGACCATATGGTTGTCTATGGAAAAACAAAGGATTTTATTAGTATTTGTAAATCTTTTCAATGTTCTGTGTCCAAAGACCACGTAAAATAAATAAATAATGTACTTCGATACCACAATAATGTTGGTCATTATAGATGAAATTGCCACCGATTGAGTGAAGAGACACAATCGAGTAGAAAGGTGAAGGGAGGAGCAGAGGCAAGCGAAAAGGGCTGGGATGTACATACTGAAACTCCAATTATCAACCTTAAACCAAAAGAATGTATTGAGGATTTTTTTTGGTGAAAATAAACTTTAAATTAATGGAAATAGTTCATACAAGAGACCTGGGGCATACCCCGAGGAGACATTTAATCGAAAGAGAGTTTGATTAAGTAGTACAACATAGAACATAGGAAACATAAGATCATTGTCTGCTGACGTGACATAAACAAGGCCCGGACTTCGGACTTGATCAGATCGACTGAAGGATTGCTAGAAGTCTTGGAGAGAGAAAATCCTGCAAAGAAAAAGAGGAATAAGTAGATGAAGCATAATATTTTACTATGGCCAGCTGATCTTGGTACCCTGGAATCTGAATCGTAGATCGTCTACAATACGATGGAATGTTAAGGATTCCATGGCTGGAGCGGAACCAAAAATTCTTGCATTTCGCTCCTTCCAGACGTGGTATGTGATCGCGCCAAAGCAAGTACGCCAGATAAAATGGTCACGAGAGTTAGACCATTTTGACGCCTCGATAATCCAAGATTGTCAGGACGAAGAAGAGAACGGA
This sequence comes from Limnanthes douglasii subsp. nivea, assembly GCA_036936605.1. Lineage (NCBI taxonomy): Eukaryota > Viridiplantae > Streptophyta > Magnoliopsida > Brassicales > Limnanthaceae > Limnanthes > Limnanthes douglasii. The sequence continues at coordinate 312,992,895 of JAUPFV010000001.1, forward strand.
AATCCTAGCTTAGAACTAGCATAGGACCAAATATTCTGAGTGAATCTACACTCATAGAGAATATGGGAGATAGATTCAGAATCAGAATTGCAAAGGACACAGTCAGTGGGGGTGTTTAGTCCCCAACCGAGAATTTTGTCCCTGGTTACAAGCTTGCCTAAAATAGCAAGCCAAAGTATAAAGGAGTGGCAAGGAATGTTATATTTGTGCCATACTAACCCGGCCCAACCCACTTCGGGGCTGGGTGATCGAATTGCGTTATACGTGTCCTTAATAGTGAACGTAGAATTTCCTGCTTTTGCCGTTCAGAATGGGACATCGATGGAGGCGATGTTACGGGGGGAAGAGTTTCGATGAGGTTGTTTATTTCAAGTAGATGTGGTCTACTTCGGGCTCTCGCTGGTCTGATATCAGCTGGCCAGTTCCAGGTTCCATTATGAATGATTTTCGATACCTTAATATTATCTCCGAGACGAGAGTCACTTATAATTCTACCTCCATAGTGAGAAGCCAGAGACTTTGAAAGAAGCCAAGGGTCATACCAGAAAGAAGTATTTTTACCATTGCCAATAGCCACCCTGTACAAATTACTTTCCAAAGGGCGCAAACAAAGAATTTTCCTCCATATCCACGATGGATTGGATCCAGAATGGATGGTCTAGAAATTTTGTCTTTCATTTTTTCCACTTTTATCCACTCACACCAGATGGAGTGATTATTATTACTAACAATAGACCAAAGATGCTTAAGGATGGCCGTGTGATTCCAAATCTTTAGATTCAAAATCCCAAGGCCACCCTCTTTTATGGGAGACGTTACAGAGTCCTAGGAAACTTTTGCCCCATGAATCTTCGTGATCGTTCCCGACCAGAGGAATCGACTAAGGTATTGGCTTAGCTCTTTGATTATTCTAGAGGGAAGAATAAAAATAGAGGACCAGTAAACCTGACCAGCAAATAAGACAAACTTAATCAACTGAAGCCTCCCTGCATAAGAGAGGTGTTTGGAGGTCCATGACTCAATGCGATTAGTGATCTTGTGAAGCAGTGGACGACAGTCCGAGTGGGTAAGTCTACTCGTTATAAGGGGGACTCCCAAATACTTTACTGGGAGAGTACCTTCCTGGAAGCCCAGAATGGGCAATATACTAGACTTGAGAGACTCCTCAATACCCGAACGAAAAATATGACTTTTTAAAAGGTTAACTTTAAGACCAGAGAGCTTATAGAATTCATCCAGGGCCTTTTTTATAAGGTTTAGAGAGTTGGAGTCCCCATGGCAGAAGATCATCAGGTCATCTGCGAAGCAGAGATTGATGATTTTAAGCTTTTGGCACTTCCAGTGAAATCTAAAGTTTTTATTCTGGCTTTTTTCTTTGAGTAACCCAGAAAGAACTTGCATAATGAGTACAAAAATAAAAGGTGATAAAGGATCACCTTGTCTCAGTCCCTTTTTCCCGGGAAAATTCCCATAAGAGTCTCCATTTATATTAATGGAATAAGAGGTGGAGGAGATACATTTTATTATCCAAGTAATCATTATTTCAGGGAATCGCATTGCTACCAGGATGTCAAGAACTATGGGCGAATGGACATTATCTAAAGCTTTCATAATATCTATTTTGAGAGCTTTCTTTTTGCATGCAGCATCGATATGATACCTTCGCAATAGTTCTTGGGACAATAGAATGTTATCTGAGATATTTCTTCCCACCACGAAGGCCGATTGAGAAGGGTCGATTAGATAAGGGAAGGAGTCCTTAATTCTATTAGCTAGAATTTTGGATATAATTTTATAGACTACATTGCATAGGGCAATAGGTTTAAAGTCTCCAGGAACAAAGGGAGATACGGTTTTGGGAATAAGGGCAATGGAAGTTGAGTTCCAAGACTTATCAAAAGATCCTGAATTAAAGAATTCAAGGACACAATTACAAATATCAGGTCCAACTATACTCCAAGAAGATTTAAAGAAGGAAGAGTTATACCCATCAGGCCCAGACGACTTGTTACTGTCAATACTAAATAATGCAGATTTAATTTCATCGCAAGAGATTTTGTGCGTCATGAAATCCCTATCATTACTATTGGCAGTGGAAGTAATCAGAGAAGAGACTCTCCCCAGACCCGGGTAAGAAGTAGAGTGTTGAGTGCCCAACGAATTTTTGAAGTACTTAACAAAGACTTTAGAGATACCAGTTGGCGACGAGATGGTAACTCCCGAGTCATTATTAATAGAAACGATTTTATTACGGAAGAGACGGGACTTAATACTATTATGGAAGAATTTAGTATTCTTGTCCCCCAGCTTAATCCAATTTTCTCGAGATTTTTGCTTTAGAAATGACTCCTCGGTACGTCAACAATATAAAAAGAAAGAAAATTTGAGGGCTCGTCAACATTATAAAGAAAAGCTGGGTGTTCCTCAACATCATAAATAAAATTCGCAGATTCTCCAACAACATAAAAAGAAATAAAATTTGAGGGTTCCCGAACATCATAAAGAAAATTTGGTGGTTCATCAACAACATAAAATTAAAAATTTGGAGGTTCGTCAAAAAACAATTTGGGGGTTCTTCAACAACATAGAAAGAAATAACATTTGAGGGTTCATCAATAGCATAAATAAAATTTAGTGGTTCGTCAACAACATAAAAATAAAATTTTGGAGGTTTGTCAACAACATAAAAAATTTGGGGGTTCGTCAAAAACATAAAATAAACATTTAGAGGTCTGTCGATAACATAAATGTTTTGAGGTTCGTCATTATACAACAAATTTATGGGTTCACCAACATCATAAATAAGTTTTGGGGGTTCTTTAACAATATAAAAAGAAAGAAAATTTAGGGGTTCATAAACGTTACAAATAAAATTTGAGGGTTCGTCAACAACATGAAAAAAAGAAACTGTGGGGGCTCGTTAACAACATAAATAGATTTTAGGATCCGTCAACATATTTAATAAAAAGTAAGATGCTGCACAATTAAATGGGTCATATGACAGCTTATATATAATTATAACTTAGTGAAAAGGTTCATAAAACAAGCCTAAAGTTGAATACCATAAGGTTACGCAATTGGCCATACTAAGTCCTAACTAATATGTCAAAGTCACAAAAATGTTTAATAAACCAAGTCTAAGGTTGAAAAACCATAAGGCTACACTATTGGTCATACTGGAGATCTAACTAATATGTTAAAGTCATGAAATGGTTAACAAATCAAGCTTAATGTTCAAAAAACATAAAGTTACGCAATTGGCCTTTCTCAGTCCTAAATAATATGTAAAAGTCGCGAAGATGGTTAATAAACCAAGCCTAAGTTGAAAAATCACAAGGTTATGCAATTGACCATACTGGGCACTAACTAATACGTCAAATATATATATTGACCCCTCGACAATAAAAAATGTGTAGATTATTCATTGATGTTTCCTCGTCTAATTAGTGTTTAATATAGAACCACACATTTGTCCATACTATGATATGATAAAGATATTATAATTTGGCGATGATGTTTCTAATAGAAATAACATGACGAACCTAAACTGATGGACAAAAAGTGACGACCTTGAAGATAATTTAACTTGACAACCTTGAATATATTTCAACTTGATGATTGACGAACTCTAGTAAAATTGTATTAATATATATGGACATATATCATCAAGACAAGTAAAATAAATTTGAATCAACTCAAGTATGAACCTGAGACATAGAAAACAAAGACCCTGAGACATAGAAAACAAAAACTTGAAAGATGAGGTACAAAGAGGGAATGACTTGAAAATTATATTTTATGGACATTATAATCGATTATTTTTAGTTCTTAACTTTCAGTGTACTCCAACACAATGACTAAGGAGAAGTCTCGATGAGGATATAATATCCGGAAAAATGATAAGAAAATAAGAAAATTTATGTAATTATATAATAAAAGACATTTATTATATATTAAAAGGCTAATATAACCATTAATAGGTTCCCCATATACCCATTGATAGGCTCATCAACTTGTTCATACTATCATAGTTGAGAAAATACATGTAGTCGCCTTAACCATTTGTAAATATCTTTATTATGTGTTTGGAAATAAGAATGAGATTGTCCAAAATAACTATTGGATCGAACAGTAATGTTATAACACCTCACTTTTCTTTGAATAAGTAGTAGTCAGAAATGATCTCGATCACGATTGATGTGGTGGTTGAATCGTAAAAAGCCTCACACTTGGTAATACCAGGAAAATAAATTGAAGAATTTGATGCAAATGAATATGAGACATTGAGGGTTAGGAGGACCTTGACATACAAAATATATTTTTATTGGTTCATGTCTTTAACTAATAATTTGAATAATTCTGTATAAAAACATAATATTTAACATGTATATCAATAAACTTCATCTTCCATGAGATGTTGGTAAATCCTTAAGATTTGACCGATAAAATAGAAAAAACTCAATATTTCTCTTATTAAAGCTATTATTGCAGATGTATACCATAGGTAATAAGGCAGGGTACATACGCAAGCAAAGTACAATACCTGATATAGAAAGTAGATTTTATTTTTACTAAGAAAAAAAAATGTAAATGGAGAATGAATATGAATTTCACATACCTAAATAACGCGTGGACTAGAAATATATTCATAGTTCTGTGGGTAGATTAATTGGTCAATAAAATCTTATGTAATCATTTGTTATTATATATGAATAACTATGCAAGTTATAATCAAATTCAGATGCACCCAAACGTTCAAGAAAGTACGATATTCATAACTAAGAAGGGTATACATTATCATAAGATGATGTTGTTTGGGTTGAATAACGTCCAACGACCTACCAAAAGTTTGGGAACAAAAGTTTTTATGATAACTCGTACATAGTATAACAGTTTACATAAATGGCATATTGGTCAATCGCTCTTGCGATATTGATCATTTACCCAATCTTGTCAAATCCTTTGAAAATCTAAGAACAATCGCTTAGAAGTTGAATATAAAAAATTAAATTTTTTAGCTTTTGGTCGGAAATGGTTTCATAATACTTGGTCGGTGAAAGGGGCATAAAAGTTGACCCTGCAACTTATCATCCTAACATAAATGTTTTTGTCGTGATTTATTACAGAAGTTCAAGTTTTAGCAGGTATGTTCTCAGCGCCGAATCATTTTCCATATTATTCGTTTTACAAGTATTTTCATTTTTTGTTATGATACATTTTCTTTGGGCGATGAAGTGTTTGAAATATTAAAAGAACATTTTCCTCTCCTAAGGTATTATCAAAGTCGATCCGGAGCACAAACTTTTACCCCTATCTCATGGTATCTTCTTACATGGTTAGTGTTGTAATTATTTGGGAGAGGTTCAAACCCCTGAATTGTGTACTATGTCAGCAAGAGTTTGACTGACACTGGGTCTTATTACATAAAACTTGAAATTTAGCATTCCCCTTAATTCTTACGATAGAAAGACTATATTTTTATAAGTACTAATAAAATTTTGAACTTATTTCCTTCTGCAAAGTACATAAGCTTGGCATATATAGTCTTCTAACCCACTGGTTGGTCGATTTAAAAGACTTTCGACATCAAGTATAATCCTCAAATGACTAACAAATTACATGCTTCAATGAATTTTCTTAAAAAATTTCATACAAAATGGCCCCTTCTCATGGTTGATGGTTCAAAACCCAAGAATCCGAATAGATGTTGGGTCGAGACAAGTAAGAAATAAGGAAAAAAATACTATTGAAATAGTGATTGTAGGGTTTTGATTAGTTAATAAACGTAAGGCGTGGAGAGTTAAGTTGTTTAATGATTCATAATTTTAATTTACCACACTTTTAATCGACAAAATGTCCAAAAAGATAACTTAATCCAGTATGTGACTTTGTTAAAATGACATACTAGTTTTTAAGAATGGATTTTCAGCAGATTCTACAGACTGAAACTACAAAATCAAACTTCTTAACAATCTATGGTTACTGCGACAATACCCTATGGATTATTTGAAAAAACAACATTCCATTATATCATTTTATAACTAAAAACGTCCAATAGGGAAATGAATTACGTCATGAACAAAATGATTTTCATTCACAAAAGTAAGTACGAGCTATTCTGGAGGGTCATCAGTTGGTGGTCTATTTTTAACAGGTAAATAATTTATACAATCGTGGAGTGAAAAGTAATAGAAAACGCATTTGTAATTGGTCGTGATTAGTTTTCTAAAACTTGATAACATAATCTAATTTTCTAACTATGTATTTATTGTCTAACCGACGTAGTTTTTGTTCGATCTCAAGATCATCTTTATAATTGGTGTGGATAATAATCGCCTGAGGGTAGGCTGGTAATTTCAATTGGTGTTTTTGGGTGGTGTGTGGGTGTTTAAGTATTTAAGGTAGAGAGTAGAGAGATAATTAAGCAGCTTGGTAGCAGTTAATTCTCATTACCCACAGTTAATGCAGGTGGTTGGGTATTTATACCCTACTGTTTGGGCCCTTATGGGCTTTCGGGTCATGTTTAATGGACCCGGGTCATGTTAAAAGACCCATGAGCTCTAAGCAGGAGAGCAAGTAGCTTAGTCAAGAAGTGTTTAGGTTTTTTAGTACTTTTGTCATAATTCGAACAGTCCTATGGTCATAGTGTTCGAAATGATCTGTCCGGTCCATGTGATCTGTCCGATCTATGTTCATGTGATATATCCGGTATACGGAGAGACCGATCTGTCCTTGTACGGGGAGCATGCTGAATTCAGACTCATGAGGAGCCCCTTTTTTAGGTGTTTGAGCAAGTATTCTTGTCAGAGACCTGAAAAACAGTCCGATGTTAAAAGTAGTTTTCAGTCCGGACAGGTCTATGGGTTTACCCGGACAGATAAAGCTTCACGAATTCAAAACGGTTTTTGCCAGAGTTCGTGGGACACGTGTCGCTCTCTGATTGGTTACTCCAGCCGTTTTTTCACCTTGAATTTTGCACCACCTTCTTCGAAAAGCAACCTCTTTAATTACAAATGGTGACATCAGCGCCGTCTTTTAATCATTGCCAAACTTTTCGAATTCTCCTAGGAATCAACTCCTTTTTTCAGATTTACTATAAATTCAAACTCACTTTCTACTGTTTTACTATCTCTTTCACATTTACTCTGCAAATTTACTCAGAGCTTTCTCTCTCTAAAGCAAAGATTTCTTGGTAGTTTATGTTTACAGCAAGGACTGCATTGATCAAAGGTGGGTGGCTCAACCTTTCTGAGTTGGAGAAAGCACAAAAAGTTGAGAAGGAGAGATGAATCGCAGCAGGGCTACCTTCATCACCTGTTGACAGACCGGTCACCTCCGCTACTGAGTCAGATCGAGGCTCGTCCTCATCTAAAGGTACTAAGCCCAAGAAACTATTTCAATCCACCCTCTCCCCTATAATCTCTGGTTCCTCAGTTCAGAAGTCAATGCCTACTGTTGAGCCAGGAGCGACAACCACTAGCTTTAGAAAACCTTCTCCTTTTCTTGCTATGAGATCAGACACAGAGCACTCTCCGGAGAAATTGGTCGTTAAGAGGTCAAGCCGGCTGGTCAAAGGGCAAGCCTCTAAGGACACTCCCTCGAAATCGGGGGCTAAAAATAGTAGTTCTGGGTCCGGAGTTCCTATCAGAGCTCCCCGGGAAAGGCCATCTGGTCCGGAGGCGAGCAACCCAGCACTCCCAAGAGAGACCTCTGCCTCAGAGCCCCAACCTGAGGCTAGAAGTCAAGAAAACATCGAAATCCAGCAGTCCGGAAGCCAGGCTGAGCCGAGTTCGAACCCTCTCCGGGAAACTGCCACTGATATTCCCCCAACAATCATGGAGGAAAGAATGGAGGACTCTGTTGAAGAAGTCCCCTTCGAGTCTGAGTCCTCCGGCCAGACCAGTAACACTGCTGCTGCCAAAAAAGGTAAAGAAAAATTATGCTTAAGGCATCCGGAGCTGCCGGAGTGCCTTGAAGGGAAGGTGGGGCCTTGTTTTCACAGGATCGAACTTAAATATCTCTTGGCCTTACAGAAGACCAAGTATGCTTTCATCCACACGGCCGAACTAGGTCGAATGCGCACAAAATGGGGGATCCCAGAAAATGTGAAGATAAGGATTCCCATAGATCCTGAAACTTCTATGGATTGCAAGCTGAACGAAATAGTCATCTTCACGGAGCTATTTAATTGGGGACTCAGATTCCCATTGGACCCGGAGATCGTCAGATATTTTCATCTGGTCAAACTCTGTCCGAGCCAGCTGAGCCCCAACGGTTGGTATACTCTGATGTCATGCATCATAGCATCTAGGCTGTCCGGGATCCCTCTCCCTATGGAAGAGTTTGCAGCAGTGGCCAACCTTTGCAAACACCACCAATTCCCCTTCTACCACTTCAATATGGGGGACAGTTTCAAGGCTGTTAATGATCCGTTGGAGTCGGAGAGCAAATGGAGGAGCCAGTTTCTGTTCGTCAGTGGCGCTTGGGAAAACGGCAAGAAAATCAAGGCCGGAGAGAACCCAAGCCTCCTCAGAAGCAGGTGGAGGAGTGACCGTAAGTTTCGCGCTTCAAATCTTTGTCCATTTCTTCCTTCTCTAAGTTGGTTTAAATTAACTAGTCTCTCTTTTGTTTTAACAGAACTGCCTAAGGAGTTCGGTGATCACTTGAAGGCCGGACAGGTTACCTGTGGCAAAATCAATGCTTGGGCTGCTGAGGAATGGGGGAACCGATTCCACGCCGCCTTCACCAGTGGGAACTTGGCAAGGTCTCACCTGTGGAACACCACAGGTCGGAGAGACCTGACTTGGGAGGAACTCACCACCCAACCATCTGTGGACACTGTGCTTAAAAGGTCCCATGATCCAGATGGGACACTTTTTCTGCCTGGCCGGGCCAAAGCCCCAAGCAAAATGAAGGGCAAGAAGAGAGGCAAAAAGGTGGCAAGTGATGCTGAGAAGGATGCTCCAACAGGCCCGGAGGGGCAGGCCCAGAGCCAGATCAATGTTGCTCTCTTGCAAGTGGTGGAGCAAGAGATCGAAAGGCAGGAAGCAGACCTTCCAAAACCTCCAAGGGCTCCCAGGAGGACTCGCAAACAGGGAGGTGAAGGTGCAGACCGAGAAGTCAAGAAGAAAAATACTTCAAAGGGAGATGAGCTTGCTCTCTGGGATCCGGAGCCTCCTCTCCATGCTGACCCTTCTGACCCAACGCAGGCCGAAGAGATCCCAAGGGACTTTCATACCGATGAGGTGGAGGGGGGAGATCTCAACCTCGATGAAGTGGACACCACCGGTCTAAGTGGGCTTGGTGAATACTTTCTTAGCCTCCCCAGAGATGAATTTGCAGGGCCCTATATTCCTCCGAGCAGCTCCAATACGGTCAACTTCAATGGCAAGACTTTCATTGTTTCTAGTGAAAAGGACACCATAGCCCATTCCTTGCTTAGCAATGTGCAGCCAGTACTCACATTGGAAAGACAAGTCTGGGGTCAAGCAGACATTATCAAGGACCTTAAGTCTGAGAAGGAAAAGTTGTCCGAAGACCTTCGCACTGCTACTGCCAATGCTGACATGCTAAAGGAAGCAAACGAGGAGCTGAAGAGGAGTCAAGAGGAAAGCACCACAAAGGTTGCCACTCTAGAGGAAACCGTTAGAGACCTCCAGGAGAAGCTATCCGGTGTGGAAAAAGATCTTACTGCCTCGAAAGAAGAGACCAAGGAAAAGGACAAGATCATCACCAACCTTACTACTGACAAGATTGCTCTTGAAAATGCAGCATCCAAGGCTGCTGAGGAGAAAACCGCTCTGTTAAGGGACCAAGAGGCTACGATCAACGCCAAGATCAATGCCTACGACAGCCAGATGATTAAAAGCGAAGAGTTATTGCTTGAGAAGGTGAGGTCTGACATGGTTCTACTCTTCCATGAAAAATTTCCGGACAGAAACTTAGGGGACTTATGGCTTTATGTTGAGCCCGACGAACTCCCATACCACACGATGGCTGAAGGTGATATGTATGGCTACTCTAGTGGCTCCTCGGTTGATGAAGAACACACTGGGGAGAGCCCAGAAAAAGAGAAGGACGATCCCAAAGGCAAGAAGGTAGACAAAGGGAAAAGAGATTTTAAGGGCAAGAAGGCAGATGAAGGTGAGCCATCTTCAAAGGCTCAACCTTAACCCACAATTTACTTTGTTTATTTTTCATTCAAATTAAAGTCCTTGGAAGGCCAAGGCACTCTTTTTTGTAATGGTGTCTGGTGGTCGACCGGACAGGTTTTTTATGTTGTATCTTGACTTATTTAAAAGTCCTTGGAAGGCCAAGGCAATTTTAAGTTGTTTATCTCAATGAATATCTCTGTTCTGTACAACCATCATCTTCTTTCATTGTTCATTTTAATTTTGATAACCAGAGTTTAAGTAGCCTTTAGTTGTTGCATTGTGAGAGTGTTTAAATTCTCCGGCTAGAGTTTAAATAGCCCTTAGATATTTTAGTCCGGATAGTATGATAAGGGATAGAACTTTAAAAACACTTAGAAAATTTTGAAGAAGGCATCAAATTTTATTCAACCACCCGGACACCTCATTAAAACCTCCTCGTGCCACCAGGGAGGAAAGAGTATGCCCCAAAATATTTACATGGATGTTTAAACAAGTAAATATTTACACAAGTGCTATTCCAAGTACATCCGGAGATGCTCGATATTCCAAGGATGAGTTAGAACTCTGCCATTTTTGTCTTCCAACCAATAAGTTCCAGGCTTGATACTTTCAACCACTATATACGGACCTTCCCAAGTTGGGGCCAACTTTCCGAAGAGCTTTTCTTTAGTGTGTAAGAAGACCTTCCTTAATACTTTGTCCCCTGGTTGGAAATCTCTTCTTTTAATTTTGGAAGCAAACCTGCTCCTCATCAAGCCCTGATAGTGTGCAACTCTAAGGTGAGCTTTAACCCGTCTTTCTTCTATCAAATCAAGCTGGCTTCTCATTGCCATCTCATTAACGTGTTTGGAGAAGTTGTGAACACGAAAGGAAGGGAGGGTCTTCTCTATGGGGGCTACTGCATCCATCCCATAGACCAAGGCGAAGGGTGATTCTTGTGTTGCAGCCCCAGGTGTTGTCAGGTAGGCCCACAAGACTTTTGCAGATAACTAGGCCACTTTCCAGCAGCCCCTTCCAAATTCTTCTTTAAACCGGGCAGTATAGTTCTATTAGCCACTTCAACTTGCCCATTCGCTTGTGGGTCGAAAGGTGAAGAAAAACAATACTGTATACCCCTTGAGGCACAGAAGCTTTCCATTTCTCTATTGTCGAACTGTGGCCCATTGTCTGTTGTTATTTTCTGGGGGACACCAAATCTACAACATATGTTGGATAGAATGAATTTTATGACAGCTTTTGACGTTGTTCCTGCCAGGGGGCTGCTTCTATCCACTTCGAGAAGTAGTCTATGGACACAATTATAGTTTTGCGCCCTCCGGACGCCACAGGGAGAGGCCCTACTAAATCCAATCCCCATCGAGCAAAAGGAATGGGCTCAGAAATGGACTATAGAGGAATGGCTGGTACGTGAATTTCATTGCTGTACCTCTGGCATGGGTCACACCTCCTCACCAATTCCTTGGCATCTTTCATGATTGATGGCCAATAGTATCCGGAGAGTAACACTCTTCTCGTTAAAGCTCTAAATCCACAATGGGCTGATCCCTCAATATCATGTAATTCGGAGAGGACCACTTGTGACTCTTCATCCCCCAAACAACGCAGGAGAGGTTTACTGTAGGATTTTTTGTACAACACTTCTCTCAATATGATGAAACCACGAGCCTTGTGTTTCAATGTTCTGGCTAGTGACTTATCTGGAGGCACAACACCATCGGAGAGATATTGCAAGAGAGGAAACCTCCAGTCTTGAGGTTGTTTCCCTTGTATTTCAAAAATTTCCTCTTCTTTACCCTTACTAAGTTGAATAGAAGGGCTTTCAAGCACATGGATCCATGGGTATGACTCCGTATATGCTATGGTTGCCAATGAGTCTGCTAGCTCATTTTCTGCCCGGGGAATGTGCTCATAGACAACAGCTTTAAATTTTAGTGCTTCATTTTTGAGGAGGAGTAAATACTTCACAAGCTGCTCCTTTCTAGCCTCAGATTGGCATAAGGCATGGTGGATAAGCAATTGGGAGTCACTTAGCAGCTTGACCCTCTTAGCCCCACAAATGTAGGCTAACTTTAACCCAGTTATAGCTGCTTCATCTTCGGACTCGTTATTAGATGCCCTGAAAGCAAAACAAATAGCCTGGTACATATTGTCTCCATATGGGGAAGTTAAACATATTCCTGCACCACATCCCATAGTGCTAGATCCACCGTCTGTTCGGACGATCCACATTTTCTTATCTTTTATATCAGTAGCTTACTATGAATCCCTATCGGAGTGGAATTCAACTAGAAAATCAGCCACAACTTAGGCTTTCACTGCTGTCCGGGGAGCAAAGTCTATGTCGAAGTCCCCCAACTTTACTGACCACTTAGTCCTTCTGCTCGAAATGTCTGCTTTTTGAAGGACATTATTTAAGGGAAAAGAGGTCCGGACGATGATAGGATGAGCCTGGAAATAAGGCCTCATCTTCCTTCCAGCTATCACCAGGGCTAACGCCAATTTTTCAAGTTTCAAGTAACGCCTCTCAGCATCTATCAAGCTTTTGGAGATATAGTACACTGGGTGGGGATGTCTATCGACCTCTCTTACCAGCACAGCACTGATGGCACAACTTGAAACTGCCAAATATACGAAGAGAGTCTCCCCATCAACTGGTTTGAACAAAGTTTTGGGGGAGGACATGTGTTTCTTGATTTCATTGAAAGCCTCATCACACTGTGGGGTCCACTCGAACCCCTTTGCACCCTTCAAAGTTTGAAAGAAAGGAGCACACCTGTCCGAAGACCTCGAGATAAATCTGTTTAAGGTAGCTAATCTCCCCGTTAATCGCTGTACTTCTTTAATGTTTCGAGGAGGCTCCATTTGGAATAGAGCATTGAGTTGGTCCGGATCGGGCTGTATTCCATGTTCACTTATGATATATGCTAGAAACTTCCCGGACTGCACTCCGAACACACACTTTTCGGGGTTTAATTTCAAATTCACTTTTACCAAGTTGGCAAAAGTTTCTTGGAGATCAGACAAGTGCAACTGCTCATCTACACTTTTCAGCATCATATCGTCAATGTATACTTCCATATTTCTTCCAATTTGATCAGCAAATGCCTGGTTGACTAACCTCTGATAAGTAGCCCCAACATTTTTCAAACCAAATGGCATCACCTTATAGCAATGTAGACCCCTGTCAGTGACAAACGTGGTATGCTCTTGATCCTTCGGATCTACTTGAATCTGATTGTACCCGGAGAAGGCATCCATAAAGGAAAGCAGCTTGTTCCCAGAGGTAGAGTCTACTAACTGATCTATCCGGGGGACCGGATACAAATCTTTTGGGCAAGCTCTATTGAGATCTGTGAAGTCAATGCACATGCGCCACTTGCTATTCTTCTTTTTCACTAGGACAGGATTGGCAGTCCACAAAGGGTATTGAGATTCTTTAATGTGCCCCATCTTTGTGAGTCTATCAACCTCTTGCACAATGACATCAGCCTTTTCTTTGGAAAAAGCTCTTCTTTTTTGAACCACTAGAGCTACATCTCTCCGGACGGATAGGTGATGTGATATTACTTCTGATGGAACCCCAGTAACATCAGCATTGCACCAAGAAAAAACGTGCTAATGGTCTTTCAAAAACTTCAACATTTCCTTTTTCAACATTTGTGGCATCTTGGACCCTATCTTGACACTTTTACCATCTTCCAAACAGTGTGTTTCAACCTCTTCGATTGGTATCAATACTCCAGGGGTCTCTCTGGGGTCATCAATTTCACCCTCACCCCCAGAAAGGCCCTCAAACTGCTATTGTTCATTAATACGGACTGCCCCCAGCGTTCGAGGAGCCAGGGCAGTAGCATAGCATTCTCTTGCAATCTTTTGGCTGCTCCGGACGACTCCAACCTGTCCCTGAACAACATACTTCAAGCACTGATGGACTGTTGAAGCCACTGCGTGCATCCTAGAGAGCCAAGACCTCCCTAGAATAGCATCATAGAAAGTGGGACAATCCACCACAATAAAGAGTATTCTGACCATTTTCTTGAAAGTGCCCTTGTCCAATAACACCTCTTCTTCGAACTCCCCGATCACATCTGCTGAGCTGTCTGTGAAGCCCACGATTGACATGTCCGAATTCTGAATTACAGCTGGATTTTTCATTTTCTAGTAAGTGGTTAGGAAAAGGATATTGGTTGAGCTTCCAGTATCCACCAAGATTCGTCTTATTTCATTGCCCCCTATCGATGCTCCTATGACAACAGCATCCTCATGAGGGCCAGCAATATCTCTCAAATCATCTTCATCAAAAACAATGAAGGGGAATGAGTTTGGTGACTGATAAGATGTCATGCCTCCTTCTAGCTGGGAGGCCAAAGTATGAACATGCCTCTTCCTCGAAGAAGTAGTAGGAGCTGTCATAGTGTCCCCTCCGAAAATTGTAAGCGACTCGAAAAACTTAATGAGCCCGGAGACCGACCTAGAACATTCCTCTATAGCACCCACTCTGTTCTGAGTTGGATCGGGATCCAAGTACTCAGATTCCACGTCAAACCTTTCAACTATAACCATGGCCCCCTCCGGAGCAGCATTACTTGGACCAACCTGGTGAGTGTTATCAGGCCTGTTACCCCCTCTTCTTTTCACATAGGCCCCCAGCTTTCCCCTTTCAATCAAGTTCTGAACTTCTTGTTTCAATGCTATGCAATCATCGGTGGTATGACCAATATCATTGTGATATTGGCAAAAAGAGTTGTTGCGATGCTCTCTGGGAGACTGCAACGTTGCCGGTCTCCGGTAATGCACCTCATCTTTTATTTTATCAAAAATGGTGGCCACACTTTCTTTGAGCTCTGCGAACCACTCCGGTTGGACCCATGGCCCTCTTTTGTTTCTGGATTGCTGACTCTGAGCAGGAGCTGCTGGCTGAGACTGAGCTTTTGCCCTACCATGCCCCTGTCCGGTTTCTCTTGCTTTGTTTCCGGACTGATTTTGATTGGGAGTTGGTGCCACCGGGGTGGATCTCACCTGCCTGTGCACCCTGGTTTTCTTTGTTTTATCGACGTTTATTTGTTTGCCAACCTGATTCAGCAACCCTCCCCATGTCATGGCCTTCTTTCTGGTCACTGAATCAGCTAGATTGCCTGGGTTCAAACCCTGTCTCTGGGATGCTATTGCTACCTGCTCGAAGCAATCAGCCAACCCATTCTTTGTGTTCACAAAACGGCTTATGTATTCTTTCAAGGACTTATTTGGCTCCTGGGAACAATGGATTATTGTGTCTCCATTGCCCTTCAGCTCTTTACTCCCTACGAACTACCTTCTAAAGGCCACCCAAAACGTATCGAAATCTTTAATACAACCCTGAGGCAGGCTGTTGTACCATTTCAGAGCACTCCCCGTGAATGATTGGGAGAATGCCCTACAAAGTAGTTTATCATCGTCATCAAACTTCATCATGAAGTTCTTGAATTACTCCAGATGGTTGTCCGGATCAGTACTGCCATCGTACTTCTCTATTTTAGTGCTGTCAAACCTCTTGGGGAGGTTTCCGGACAGAATTTTAGAAGACAGTGGAGACTGCCTCCAATTCCTTCCACGACTGAACACATTATCCTCATTGGGAGTTGCAAAGATACCTGGTTCATCGTGGAAAGCAAAGGGATCCATCAGCATCTTGTCCACATGCCTCCGGTTGTGAGATGATCCCTTGCCAATATGCCTTTTCATTCTTCCATGTCTGTCTCTTTTTCTTGAATATTTCTTAACCTGCTTCTGCTTTTTTCTGGTTCGACCCTCATCGCTACTAGAGGACGAGGATTTTTCAATTCCCTCGCTGTCCGAAGAGTTATCTGAATATTCTGAGCTCGAGTCAGAACTCTCCACAGGCTTGGACCGGTGAGACTTTTTAGAACTGGCATGAGTCTTTTTGGTGCTCACATGAGTTTTTGAAGCCTCATGCTCTCTGGGGTTATCGGTGTGATGAGCAACTTATGCTTTGGATTTTTCTTTCACGCCCATCTTGGCCTTTTCTTCCCTCAGAGCTTCTATTTCACACTTTAGCCTGTCACGCTCTTCGACAGTGTATTCATCGTTCTCTTCCACCACTTCGAGTAAAGCCGGTGGTAGCTCTGGATTGTCCGGATTCATTTAGACAGATTTCTTTTAGCTCGTTTCGAATGCTTGATTCAGGTACCTCTTTCTCCCAATGTGGTCGCCACTTTGGTGTGGATAATAATCGCCTAAGGGTAGGCTGGTAATTTCAATTGGTGTTTTTGGGTGGTGTGTGGGTGTTTAAGTATTTAAGGTAGAGAGTAGAGAGATAATTAAGCAGCTTGGTAGCAGTTAATTCTCATTACCCACAGTTAATGCAGGTGGTTGGGTATTTATACCCTAATTTTTGGTCCCTTATGGGCTTTCGGGTCATGTTTAATGGACCCGGGTCATGTTAAAAGACCCATGAGCTCTAAGCAGGAGAGCAAGTAGCTTAGTCAAGAAGTGTTTAGGTTTTTTAGTACTTTTGTCATAATTCGAACAGTCCTATGGTCATAGTGTTCGAAATGATCTGTCCGGTCCATATGATCTGTCCGATCTATGTTCATGTGATCTGTCCGGTATACGGAGAGACCGATCTGTCCTTGTACAGGGAGCATGCTGAATTCGGACTCATCAATAATATGCGACATTTAAACAAAACTTTCTATGGGTTCCTATTTTGTGTACTAATGATTGTTTGACGAGTTACCATCTATTTTCGGCGCTAAACAAATCATCAATGACTCTAAACTCACAATTTTTATCGGGTTTAACGTTGGTAATATCTTTTATGAAATGACGCATAAATTGTGGTATATTTTATACAAACTTAGTATATGATGGTTGATTTACTAGCATGTTAAGTATTGTTTTACCAATATTAAACAACCTTGTTGGGGTTGGTTTAACGTAATCTGCCACAATCACAGTTACTTTAACTTTACGTACAACATGTGCTTGTTTTGTTGTCTGGGGTTTTATGATGGAAAGAGTACGAGCTTCTCCAAAGACTGTTCATAGAGGTAGTATCAAAAGTACTTGAACGGTGTTCCAAAATTAGCAATAGATGCATCTATCTTCAGAGTGTCCGCATTACCCACATGGGATCCTAACCACTATTCTTTCGTGTGTTCGTACAACGGAGGATCTCTTCTGATAAAATTATCAACAAGATTTTTATTGCCTCTAAGCATTAACATGACCAAGATTACGTGTGTATTTTTACTCTTTTTTAGGGGTTCATAAAGAAGAGAAACATAATGATCCAAAATATGTGTAAAGGTTTTAAACGAATGACTTTTTGAATAAGCATCAAACTTTCTTATTTTTGCATTTAAAAAACATAAAATTCGATCTGACCTCTTCTTCCCCAGTTAGTTTAAATTAGGCGACCATTTTGGGACCATTTCGAGTCTTCTCAAATTCTCATCTATGATATGGGTATGAACATACCCATCCGTTTTTCGGATGAGAACTAATTCGTGGATACATGTAGCCCATGTGTCGCTCGAATGATACAATCACATGTGAACTGTTCACCTCCGGTCTTCTTGAAATTTTCAAAATTATCGTATATTATAGTCAAAATAGTTGCAGATACGTACCCCTGTAATTTATAAACTTTCAACTCTTGGAAGTTATAAATAGCACCACAAAATTTTAACTCAAAATGCTCTTTTATGGATAAATATTGCATCGTAAGAAAACCATAAACCTTCTCCTAAAAAGTTTTTTAAAATCAAGTTGGGTTGTCCCAATAAATTTCTTTAAAGTATCGTATAAGATTTTTACTTTATTAGACGTCATATTGTCAAAATGTATGAACACACTTCTTTTTATATATTGTAATTTATGAGTCTATGACGTAGTCGACCGCCTTATCTTGGTTTTTGAAAACCCTCCGTATTTAATTTAATATATTGTTTATTCGGTCAATTGTGGATGATTTGACAACACCATTGAAGTGCCTAAAAATTTGTTAAACTCTTTACCATTTTTAGTTTTTTTTTCTATTGTACGTTTTTGTTGATATACCATTCACATAACATGTGACTCGCGATTGGAAATAGTTATTTGATACTATTCATAAAAGAAATTTTATGATCCAAGATTATAATATAAGGCAACTCACAATCATTCTCTTCCATAACCGTTTTCAGACATGCCAAAGCCAATTTATAGTTGTCTTGTTTTTCTTTCGTCATTAATGTGAATCAAATCCAAAATACTTTGCTAGTCGATATAACTCTAACTACTTCCAACAACAACATCTTATACTTAATCATCGTGTAAGTACTATCCATGATTAGAAACCAAGGGAAGGTCCGTAGTAAATCAATGCTAACCGAGTGTGAACAAAATAAATCGGTTATGACTTTAGATTCTTCATTGACTGTCTAACACCATTAAATGTATTTGTGCATTTTTAATTTTATTAACAAGAATTGCATTTGTGACCACCCTTTTCAAAAAACTTTGTTCTTTGACGGTGATTCTATACGTGATGGATATTGGATGCAATCTCCAGATCAGCCTTATTTAAGGCACAAAATAATTAACGCAAAGTTGATTCATTTACCATCAAATTTTTGACAAGCTTTTCTTTCAATTTATTTTTTAACTTTACAAAATTTGTATGTATTTGTAAATACACAATCGGATCATGATTGTGTTTACCAAAATTAATACTTAACATCCACTTATCGTTTTTAATTGGATTACCAACCAAATAAAAATGATAATTGATTTTTTTTGCTAGCACATGCCTTCCACTTACGCTCACACTCTTTGAGCATCGACCTATAGGTACCAGATATCTCGCATATGTAATATACTTTATGTGTGTTTCCTCTTTTCTCATTTTCTCATTATTATTATTAGTGAGAGCTCAAGTGTCTTGTTGAGATCTTTGACCCATTTGGTTAATGAGTCATAGCCATACTCATCGTAAGTTACAAAATGGTGTGCATAGTCCATAATTTATGATATTTTGTCTTGGATAACCTCATACAATTCATATAAATCAAAGAAAAAACCAGAAACCAGACTTTTAGAAGGTCATTCATCCATATCCATGGCTGAAGTTTCAGACATTCCGCCATGTCATTGGTGAAATTATAGTGTTTTCCACTAACAGTTGGCGGAAAATACCTCCATTTCCGTCACGATGTTGGCAAAAAAATACTTTTGTGCGCCTGTTTGTGATAAAAACTAAGATTTCTGGATTTTCTAAAAAATGATTTTAAAAAAATCAGAAAAATAAAATAGTGTATGCTTCTTCAATATCAATAATGGTCTGTAGAGCAACAAAGTTGGAAAAAAAGTTTTTGTGTAGTTTTTGTTTATTTTAATTACTTCTAAAAATGTTTAATTATAAGTTTTAATGATTTTCTGTTATGAAACTATATAAAGTAATTAATGATATAAATTGTAAATAAATTAAAAAACTTAAGATATTTGGGATATTACCATTAGTAACATTTTTATAAATATTAAAAAAATATTAAAACAAAAATATATGGATCAATATTTGTTTTTACTCTGAAGAAAAGTTTTTACTAGTGAAAAATGTTAGATTACTGAAAACACATAAAAATTTTGAGTTAGCCTTCCAAACTTATAATAGTCTACATAAGAAAAATTTGAGTTAAGCCGATCTAGACATTAATTTGATACACAACCGCCAAAATCTCAATAGATGTAGGCAGTAATCTGATAAAATAAGCAAGCTGCTTATGTTTTTTCTACGGGGGAATGCATTAATTTTGCTCAGAAAACTCCTTCATTTCAATTGTTTACGGTTCTCAAAACTAATTTTATTTTGTGTTCGTATCAACTTTTCACTCTCTTATGTTTCTCAAATAATACTATTTCAAAATCTTGAAGCTTTATTTTATCGAGAGGAATCTTAATGATATATAATTTACATGAGACTCTTCATGCGAGTTGTCATTATATATTACTCTAGTGATCTTTTTCTCCACACCGTAGATTTTGCTGTTGAGTTTGACACACTAGTTATCTTATGTAGAGTTTGATAGATTTCATTGTTTTATGCTTTGATGCCTCAACGTTTGACAATTTCAGTAAGTTGTTTCTTGATATTATTAATGTCATTCAAAAAGTCGATCCAATATTTCTCTGATAAATGTTCACTTTCTCTTCGGTTGTTGGTAAACTGCTTTCAACAATATCATGGCATGTTCAGTATTGCTTTTATTGAAGTGCAATCTCATCATGACCCGTTCAAAGTTTTTATATTATTTTACAACAAATTTGGTGGCAGTTACATCTTCAAGTTTATTTTTTTTATCACACTATTCTACCATCGTGGCAATGGTGTGCATATGTACTTTAATTTTTATCTTTTTTAGTTCGTCTGGGGCTCTTCTACATGTCTAGATTTTTTACATGTTAAGCTGAAAATCATTTGCTTTCGATCGATTTTGATAAGTTACTATTTTTCTTTAGTTAATTGTCAAGGAAGAATTCTAGAGAAAGAAAAAGCTAGAGAGTTTTTAGAGAGAGAAAACACAAGTATGAATGAGTTTCAAAGTTAAAAGTGTTCAACCCTTTTATTAGAGTAGTCTTGCCCTTTATATAGAGGAGTCAAGACTTAGTCTCAAATTAAAATCTGTTACAAAAGTGGGCTAATTAATGTTTAGTCCTCACTAATTATACATAGTTACAAATATGCTCTAAAACTTACATCAGTTACAAATTAAGGATAAAACTTATATTACGTACAATTAAATCCTTAATTTTACATTATGTAATATTTAGTCCTCAAAATCCTATTTCCATATCAGAAGCCCCCCTAGTTCTCATGCCAGTAAATGAATGAGAACTAAAAAGTCTTCGAATCCATCTGTCTTTGAATCTTAATATCTTCAAAAACTCCCATATGCTATGAAACACTGTGACAAGCTTAAAACAATCATTCGAAGCAATCATCTTAAATGATCATTCGAAGCACTTACAAAATTTAATTATTCGAAGCATATTCGAATCAAATAATAAAAACAAAATTGCCTCAAAACGGTGTAATAAAATGTTGCATTGAAATCGCCCTCGAAATATTATGTAAATAGATCGTCTTCGAATATAATCGTTACGCATATGAACGTAACCGTTAAATCCATCATATCCCTAGAATTCTAGCCTAACAGATAACGAGCATCTGATCCATTCACGGATTTGTATTCCAACCTATCATCACAGGGGTCTTTCCACCATCACACGCCTTCACTTGCCTTAGTATAAATACAACCTTCTTTTCATTTTAATTTTCATCACACACAAACCTTTTTAGAGAGAAGTCAGAGCTTTTGGTTACCTTCATCGTGTTCTTCCTCTTTTCTCAGTATTTTCGCCAGAAAATTTAAACATTCTGACCAATATTCATCCTCTTCGATCAACCTTCACTTGGTTTATGAGAAAGAAACCAAGAACCAAAAAATAGAAGGTCATCCTACCCAAAACACCAGAATCTTTAAACACTGATAGTAATTTAGTCTTCGGATCATGCGACTACTTATGTATTACACAAAGGGCTGAATAATATAGGAAAGCAGGATTGATTCGAGGAGGTCCGATTGGGACTACTACTGAAACTTTATATTACGGTAACTTTGATCGTATGAAAGCTCCAGCTCTTTCACCTTCCCCCATAATCAAAGAACAATCATCATCTAAAATCTCAGGACCTAAAACACCTCGAGTCTCCTCATCTCAGAGTAAAATTTCTCCTGTGATTACTGAAAAATCTCCTCCAAAACCAAAAGCAAATAACCCCTCTTCGGACACTTTTCAGTAATCAGAAAATGAAAAAAATTCATCGCCATGGGAGATAAATCAACCATTATCCGAATTCCTTCCCCTCCAAATCTAAATGCTAACAATCCTCCTCAAAGAGAAGTAATAGAAGAAGCTCCTCGAACTGGTAACCCTTCTTCAGAGACTATTAACCCAACTTTACAGAATCCTCGAGAATCAACTTCGAAAGCCAACAAAGTTGATTCAGAAGCTACAGAAACCGATCACGAGGCTGATTTTGATGATGGGAACTCTGCAAATACGCAAAAACCTCAAGAAGAAACGGATGTTTGCTTCATTTCCGAAGAAGAAAGTGCGCAGATCGGAAGAAATCTGAGGAACTTAGAAAGAAAATACAGCATTGCTTTAAAGAAGGTCTGTTACATATATTATAAGGATAGACAATCATCGGCTCTGAAAAAATAATGGGGGAATGGGAGATAATATAACTCTTCGTCTACCAAAAAAAGGAAAAATCCCCTAGACTGCAAAGATGATGAATTAATAATCTACCCCGAAATTATCAACCGGGGTCTTCGGTTTCCACTAGATCCCATGATCGTGGAATAATTCGAACTCCTCAGCTTATGTCCTACCCAGGAGACACTGAATCAGTGGTTCACCCTTATGTCAGTGATTATGGCGTCTCGACTGTCTAAAACTCTAATTAGCATCAAAGACTTCATCTCACTGACCCAATTGTCGAAAGGTCTGAATCTTCCCTTTTACTACCTCACCCTGATGGATGATCTCAAAATCATCGATGATCTCTTAGAGGCTAACAAATTTTGGAAGCATAAATTCCTCTTCATATCGGGAGTATGGGAGAATGGCAACGCAATTTTCGAAACCAATCCCTCAAAATTAACTCTCGTCTGGAGAAGCCATTGTAAGTGCCTCGAATTTTTTACATTCTTTAAAGATAAATACACCATCTTTTAATATATATATATATATATATATTAACTATTTTAGAAATTTTGAAGTGTTACTCAACACGTTTCCCGGCTCCAAGGAGATTTTCCAAAAGCTTGCTGCTTGGGCTAAGAATGAATGGAACAATGTGTTTCATACTGCCTTTCAGCCCATCGATTTCCTCAACTGCCACATGTTCCCAATCTCAGAATGTGCTTTGCCACCTCAGAATTTGATGTCAGAACCCGATCCAAAGATATTCTGCAAACGAATAGTTCAACCCGATTGCAAAATCTTTCTTCCCATCCGTAACATATCCGAAATCCATTTGCCAAAAAAGAAGAAAGAAAAAGTTGCCAAGGAAAAGAAAGGTAAAAAGACAGCTAACACATCTAGTGCTAGTCCTTCAACACCATCGAAGCCAAAGCATCGAAAACGAAAAACTACTGAACAACCTCTATCGCCTATCAAGGAGGGAAAAGATCAAGAACCGTCATGAAAGAAAAAGAAAGCTTCCTCTAGTTCCCAAGGAAAGAAAAATAAAAAAATAAGAATCACTTCGTATGCTCTGGTTGACGAGGACGAAAAAACTGTTGCTGAAAATCCACAAAATCCTTCAACTAAAAAATAATCAAACCAAGACAATCTTGTCATAGTTATCAAAGATAGCACCTCCAATGAGAAACAAGCCACCGCAGCCTTTGATCCCGATATGTTTATCAACTTCAAAAACACCGAATCACTTACTCGTGAAGAAGACATTGTTCTTGAAGTCATCCAAAACCATATGCTCAACTTTGAGAGACTAACACCAGTCGATGTTTCTCCAGATTTATCCGATCTCTTGAGCCCATCACTTCTATGGTTCAAGGTCCTAGCACATCGGAACTTCGTCGTCCTCCTCCAAATCCTGCAATCGCTGTCGCAGTTCAACCATTTGCCGAGCTTGATACTGCAGCAAAGAAACTTGCTTCCCAAGTCGAAGCCTCTCAGATCCATCTAAAGAAACTGGCCAAAGATATGGTTTACTACAAGGAAGCTTACGAGGCTGAGAAAAAGTTTAGAGAAACTTTGCACGACAAGCTAGTTGATCAATTTCATGGTTATGAAATGGAAAGGTCCGAACTTATAAAAGGTTCTCTCTGCATGAAGAATCATCTGCGAATCACCCACGTTGTGGATATAGAATTGCTGACGAACTCTCATGAAGCAGAGGTGAATAAACTCAAGGCTAGCCATGCTACTGAACTGGCCACTGAAAAATCCAACTCCACTAAGCTTTGAAATTCTCTCACTCTTTGTGAAACAAAAAACAAACAGCTAACCGATGAGATAGCTAAATTAAAAGAGGATTTCAAAGCAGAAAACATTGTTGTTGTATCTGCTGCCGAGGCTGAGATTTCAAAAAATATGCAAACAGCTATCAACGTCGGAAAAGAAGATGCAAACATTCTCCTTCTTCAAGAGCTTCACGGTGTTTATCCAAAAATCGACCTTACAAGTTTTTGGAATGACATCCCTGAAGAGAAAAGGCCAAGTGAAGCTTTCGACCCTTTTCCTGGATCATCATCCTCAGAAGACGAATCATCCGAAGAAGAAGAGTCTTCTGATTAATTATATTACTTTTTTGTCATATTAGGAATTTTATTTCTGTATCTCAACGATTAATCTTAATGACAAATGGCTTTCCTATTTTATTATTATATTTGCATATTATTCGATGGTAAATTTTTTAAAAAATAAAATAATTACAAAATGTAAACTTACCACCTTAAATACCTGAACATAATAGCTCTTCCAACAAAAATATCAATGATTTAAACCTTGGTAGTTCTTCGATAAATTCTCAATGCGTTATTAAGCTGTAAAAGCTCTTCGAAAAAATCTCAGTGTGCTATTAAGTGTCCACTTCGAAATAAAAATGTAATGTGATTATTAAACATGGTTGTTTCTTCGAAAAGTGTCATAAACCCTTTGGAACATTCTACTCTTAACTAATCTCAAAGGTGATTAGTCTTTGATGATTTGTTAAGATAGTATTCAAACATATATGAACAACCATTGGCCATTTATTGATAATATTGAATATGTACACGACGCCTCGTTAAAACCTTCCTGGGCCAAAAGGATAGGAAAGAGTGTGCCATTCAAAAGTAAAAATTCCAAAGTACAAAAACATATCTACTCTCAATAAAGCTTCGAGTGTTGAATATTCCAAGGATGTTAAAGCATCCTCCCCTCAAAATCACAAAGACGATAGGACCCCGGCTTTATCCTTTCAACAACTGTATAAGGCCCTTCCCAATTCGGAGCCATTTTCCCGAGGTTCTTCTCCTTTGTGTGCAAGAAAACTTTTCGCAACACCTTATCATCTTCTTTAAATTCTCTTCTCTTCAGCTTTGAATCTAATCTATTTCTCATAAGAGTTTGATAATGAATTACATTCAGATGAGCTCGAACTCTTTTTTCCTCAATCAAATCCAAATTAGCCCTTCGAACTTCATCAGTAGACCTTTCAGAATACTGAGATATTCTAAAAGATGACATCGTAGATTCAATGGGGAATATTGCATCCATACCATATGCCAAAGAAAAATGAGTCTCTTTTGTAGTCTCTCTTGGAATTGTTCGATAAGCCCAAAGAACCTCTTGCAAATAGTTTGGCTATTTTCCAGCTGCCCCCGATAAATTCTTCTTCAGGCCATCTGAAATTGTTTTGTTTGTCACCTCCACTTGTCCATTAGCTTGAGGATGAGAAGGCGTCAAAAAACATTGCTGAATTCCTTTAGAAGTACAAAATGCAGCCATTTCCTTGTTATTAAACTGAGGGCCATTATATGTTGTAATCCTCCGAGGAACCCCAAAATGACAATAGATACTGTTTACAATAAATTTGATGACATCATTTGCCTTTGTTCCTGATAGCGGTTCTACCTCTGTCCACTTTGTAAAATAATCAATCGCTACAATTATCATCTGTCTTCCCCCATAAGCTATCGGCAAAGGTCCCACTAGATCAATTCCCCATCTATCAAATGGTATTGCCTTGGATATAGACATAAGCGGTACTGCCAGTCTGTGAATATCGTTGGCAAATCTATGACAAGTATCACAACCTCGGACTAAATTCCTAGCATCTTTCATGATTGTAGGCCAATAAAACCCTGCAAGTAGACATCAACGTGATAAATATTTGAACCCACAATAAGTCGACCCTTCACCATCATACAATTCTGAAAATACTTCTTGTGATTCTTGTTTGCTTAAACATCTTAATAATGGCCTGCTCAATGCCTTTTTATATAAAATCCCATCCAGTACTATATATCCGAAGGCTTTACCCATTAACTTTTTGGCCAATTGTGAATCATCTGGCAGTATTCCTTGAGTAAAAATATTAAGGATATCTGATCGCCAATCGCATCAACTTTCATCAGTGGTATAAAATTCTTCTATGCATTCACATTGGCTAGATTGATTAACAATCGAATGATTTTCTTGTAGAAAAATCCAAGGATATTCTTCCTCGTAAGCAATATTTGCTAAAGAATGAGCTACCATGTTACTTCATTTGCCAATATATTCCACAACAACGTTGTCAAACAGAAGCATTAAATTCTGAAGCTCCCGAAGATACAAAATCAAACGATCTTTCCTTGCTTTGGAAAATTCAAATACCTGATTTGCCAATAACTGAGAATCTGTTTCCAAACGCACTGAAGTTGCCCCACCAATTTTTACCAATCTCAAACCTGCCAAAGCAGCTTCGTATTCATCTTCATTGTTCGAAGCATAAAAACCAAATTTAATGGATTGAATCGTTGTCTCTCCCGTCAGAGCTATTAATTGAACCCCAACACTACATCTTGAAACACTAGATCCCCCATCTGTTCGGACAACCCACCTCGAATCAATAGGTATGAATTTTTTAGCTTCTTCCTCATCCGATCGGCTTGAGTGGAATTCAATAAAAAGCCAATGTTTGCGCCTTTATTGCTGTTCGAGGTATAAACAAAATATCATAGTCCCCTTACTCCACTGACCATTTAGTCATCCTCCCCGAAATACCAGGCCGCTGTAAAACATTTTTCAAGGGGAATGAAGTTCGGACTTCGATAGTATGAACTTGAAAATACGGACGCATCTTCCTAGCAGCAATCACCAATGCTAATGCTAATTTCTCTAAATTTATATACCTATTTTCTGCTGCCACCAAACTTTTACTAATGTAATACACCAGCTTCAGAACTCCTGAATCCTCACTGATTAACACTATGATTAGTGCAAAATCCGATGCCGCAATATACAAAAATAACATCTCCCCATGACGAGGCTTTGACAAAATCTCTGGTGATGACAACAAATTTTTAATGTTCGCGAAAGCTGCTTCACATTCTTATGTCCATTCGAACCTACCGGGTCATCGTAACACTTGAAACAAAGGAAAGCATTTGTCAGAGAATCTTGAAATAAATCGATTAAGTGCTGCTAACCTTCCTGTCAGAATTTGCACTTCTTTGATTGACCGAAGAGAATTCATTGTTATTAAAGCTTTTAATTATTCTGGGTCAGCTTCTATTCCTTTTTCACTGATGATAAAACCCCAAAAATTCCCCATTCGAACTCCGAAGATGCACTTCTCATGATTTAATTTCAACCTAATCGCTCTTAAATTAAAAAAGGCTTCCTCTAAATAATCAAGATGCACTTTATCCTTTGAGCTCTTTACTACCATATCGTCTATGTATACCTTCATATTTCTTCCAATCTGCGTAGCAAATGCTTTATTCATTAGTCTCCGATAAGTGGCTCCATCATTATTAAATGGCCCTTTTCCAAAACTCACCTCACCTTCGAATTCTCCAACAACGCGATCTGTTATACCCGTGAATCCAATAATGGTTCGATCTGATTCAGAAATCCGAGGTAGATTTGACATTCTATCATAGGTGGATTTAAAAAGGACATTGACAGAACTGCCATTGTCAATCAGCACATGTCGAACTTCGACGCCAGCCACCTCAGCTCCAATCACCACAACATCTCCGTGTGTTCCTGCAGTAACCCTCAGATCGTCTTCATCGAATAAAATGAAGGAAAAATCTTTCTTCCCATATAAGTGCATAGATATCCCCTCTTCACTTTGAGTTGTCAAATTGACAACATATTTTTTTCTCAAACTATCCGAGTTCTCAGTCATTGAATCGCCTCAAAAAATAGTCAACGATTCAAAAAACTTGCATAGCTCCCGAACACTTCCCTTTTCCACTGATTCTTCCACTGTCATCAAAATCAATCTGTTCGGATCCTTTTCAACATACTCAGAAGAAGCATCGAACGGTTCAACCTGTGAATCCAAAATCATCAAATTCTCAGCTGGCGGTGCAGCCTTCGAAGTTGATGCGCCATTTTTTTTGATGCACTGCCATGTGACTTCACATAAGTCATGAGCTTTCCATTCTCAATCAAATATTGTATTTCTTTCTTCAGAGCAATACAATCATTTGTATCATGTCCAATATCATCATGATACCTGTAAAATTTATTATTTCTCTCCTCCCTTGGTCTGCTGATGGGAGCCGGCTTCTTCAAATTTACAAAACTCTTTGTTTTATCCCAGGTGACAGATACATTCTCCGTCAGATCAGCATAGTCTTCTGGCTTGACCCATGTATTTGGTCTAGGCCTGTTGTAAGTGTTAGATGGAGCGTGATTTGAATAACCACCACCCTGAGGAAGTCAATTATTGTTCTTCTGCCTCGACTGCTGATTGTTATTGCCATTGTTATTACCATTCGAGGGTTGCCCCTGATTATTGGCTGTCTGCCTTGAAATTTTTCGGAGTGCTGACTGGTCCACCTTGGACTATACTCGACTCCTCCACTTTGATCTTATCCTCAACTTGAGCCATCAAAGCTCCAAAAGTCAAGGTCCTTCTCTTTGTCATCTCATTAGCCAGATCCCCTGGCAATAACCCTTGGCGAAAAGTCGCCATCGCCATATTTTCCTCACAGTTGTCCAAACTAGCCTTGGTCAACACAAATTTCTTTGTATAATCTTTCAACTTTTCTCCCAGTACCTTCTTGCACTGAATAATGGTATCACAATTTGCTCTCATCTCTTTGCTTCCCACAAACTGCCTTCGAAAAGTAGTATAGAAATATCTGAAATTTGATATAGACCCCCTCGGAATCTTGTTGTACCACTTAAGAGTTGTTCCCTTAAAAGTCTGTGAAAATGCACGATACACAAGTCGGTCGTCATCTTTGAAATTCACCATATAATTCTTGAATTGTTCGATGTGATCATCGGGATCCTGCATCCTATCGAACTTCTCCACCTTCGAAATGTCATAATGCTTCGGAAGCATCATGGAACGAATTTCATCTATCAACGGAGAATTTCTCCACTCAACACCTTGAACAAACTGATCAGCAGTTCCCATTGTGACATATAAATTCCTATAAGTTTCAGCATATTGATTCAAAAGAATTCCTTCATGCCAAGTTGAACGAGGAGCATTCTTAGATTTACTCTCTTTTTTATACTTCCTCGAATAATCTCTATCTGATTCCCATCTTGAAGAACCTCTGGGCCTCTTAAAACCCGAGGTTGAACTTTCAACCTCCTTGTACCTAGAAGTAACTAATTTATGTTTATCCTTCCTCTCTTTTCGAGACGAATATCGATCTTTAGGAGACAAAAACATGTTTTTTTGTGCTCAGACTTAGCGCGTCGATCATCAAAAGATCGATCTGACTGACCTTCCACCTCGGTCTTTTCTATTTCATGTCTAACCTCGGATCTACGCCTTGTATAAAGTATCTCTTGTTCCTTCCGTTCATATTTCGATATCATATTGAGCTTGGATTAGAGATGATCCATCAGTTTTATTTCCATCACCTTTCTCAGCTTCCATCACCGACTGAAGCGTAGGATTGTTTTCAGAATTCATCGTATGAAATTTAATCAAAGAATACCTCTAGATTGTATCAATATTTTGAACAAAACAAGCGCACTGATTTTGCGTCCCCAGTGGAGTCGCCAATTTGATGAGTTATTATTTTGCCTTGGTTAATTGTCAAGGAAGAATTCTAGAGAGAGAAAAAGCTAAAGAGTTTTTAGAGAGAGAAAACACAAGTATGAATGAGTTTCAAAGTTAAAAGTGTTCAACCTCTTTATTAGAGTAGTCTTGCCCTTTATATAGAGGAGCCAAGACTTAGTCTCAAACTGAAATCTATTACAAAAGTGGGCTAATTGTTGTTTAGTCCTCACTAATTATACATAGTTACAAATATGCTCTAAAACTTACACCAGTTACAAATTAAGGATAAAACTTACATTACTTACAATTAAATCCTTAAATTTACATTATTTACAATTTAGTCCTCAAAATCCTATTTCCATATCAGATTTATTTCTCTAAAATCACGTTTGTCTGTAATTTTATTAGCTCTCTTGTGCTATTTTAACCCACCTGGCTATGTGATCTCTCAACAGTATTCTCTCTCTTATGTTGTTTTGACCATATTGGCTCATGTGTTCTTTAAGTAGTATTCTCTCTTATGGTGCTTCGATGTATTATTTATATTTTTATGTTTTGACATTAGTGGTTCATGTGTTCTCTCAACAGGTTTTCTCATATGATTTCATATTTCGGTGTCTTGGAGTACAAATTATCTCTCTTTTAAGAAAGAGCTTCTCTAAATGACTTTTTAAGAAACTTACATGAACTAGAGATAGTTGTACTTTTTGATATTGAACTCCAGTACTAATTTTTCACTCAACCTTGTTTCCTTATCTGACTCTGAAAGCACAATCAATATCATAACAGAACAAGTAGGGTGACCAAGGATACCGAAAATAGAGAGGTTGTTTAAAACACGTTCCTCGATTAGCTTCACTTTAGGAGGTTTAGAAGGATCTGATCTAATAATATCCATAATCAACGACATGAGATTCTCAACTTTCTTTGTCGAGGAGTTTTTCTTTTCGCTCTCCATTCTTTAATGGTTTAGAGACTCTTTGAGAGACTTGAAAAACACAAAACACGAACATATCTTGTTTACACTGAAAACTAAGTGGAATAGATGGGAAAAAATGGCTAGGTTCCAGTTGTTAATGAGAAATTTCCTAACAAAATTACCTAAACCATTCTGGTATAAAAAGAGAGAGAGAAAAGAGAAAGAGACATAGAGAGAAAATGAAGAAAAAATTTTAATTGTATTATCGTATAAACTCTGGTCCTTTTACATTTGATACTCATCTCCTATATATAGGAGTTATACAAGACATTTAGTCTCCCTCATTTACTACAAATTTATTACATTATTATTTTCGTCTACTTATTTATTTATATTTTTTACAGGATATAAATATACAATAATAAGAGCATAATTAAATTATGAATACATTGTATTTTTATCCGGATATTCTATACGGAATATTGCCTTATCAGGAGTCCTTCCTAGTCCTTGAGTTTGAGTGTAGCAAAACTTTAGGCTATATAATAGTCACATATAATATCCGGATAATGTAATCTTCTTTGCTTTTGAGGAAGCTTGTTTGTTTTTATTATGTGAGTTTTCGTGGCTCTGTCTTCATTTTTTTTCTAAGGAGCCGTTGATCATGCCAAAGAAACTATGCCAGCCATGATGGCTTGACTCCGAAAAGTCATAGAGCTTGGTTATATTGATTTTCCTAGCCAAACTGTTGTCGGATATGACTCCAACTTGGTTCGTACTAAATTGCAACTTCCTCGTTAAAAACCTTTGTCGTCTGAAACCTCCCTTGAGAATAAAAAGCTCTATGTTTCTAAAAAAAAGAGTACAACTAACAATTAGTAGGCTGTTAGGATGTTACGTGATTCTTCGACATGCTTTGCTTTTTGTTGAAGATAGATGATATGGATGTGTAGCCCCCCTAATCTTTGGTGAAGGATGAAGTAAAGACTTTAGATAGATGTACTTGATTTATGTGAGTATGTTGTGGATATCGTAGACCTTGTGATGGAGAATTTACCGAATTTCGTAGGCAAATTTGCGTAGATGGTAAGCTTGTAAGCAACATAGTGATGTTTGTACGATAATATGTTTGGTAGATCTTGACGTAATGAGTTGATATGAGTGGATATTTATGTGTTTGTTCAACTTCTGTGATGTCCTGGCATTTCCTTACAAGATCGAGCTTAGTATGGCCCATTGCGTAACCGGGAAAATGGAAAGTATCCCTCGGCTGATTCGCGGAACAACCGATTCGGCCAATTGCATAACTCAACGGGCTTGGAGTAGTTCACATATTATAACACGTACAAGGTATTAGGCTCAATATGGCCTCTTACGTAGCCTCAGTGGGCGTGACCAATTAGCCCTTTCGTATTTATTAGACTTATTTAGTATGGGCACACTATGGCCTCTTGCGTAGCCCGTAGGCTTAGTCCATGGCCCGTTTGCAGCGTTATAAGATGGAGAGAAGTATGCAACAAACATATAAATAGACGAAAATAGGAGTTGTAGATGAAGCTGATTTGGTGTATACCATGGCGATGAAGATTATTTAACTTATAGACTTTTTTCTATCATTGAGATAGAGATCATTTAGCTTAACATTTTTCCAGCACGAAGATGGAGATTATTTGGCTGGTAGTTTTTTCTATCTTGGGGATATAGATCATTTTTCTTATAGCCTTTTTAATCACGGAGACAAAAATCTCTTGACTTATAACATGGTCGATCATGGATATAGAAATTACTAGGTCCATAGCCTTTTCGAACACGAAAATAGAGACTATTTGGTTTATAAGGCCATCTCTAACCCTCGGTCTCGGTCGAGACCGAGGACCGAAAATGGGTACTAATTGCCGGTGTCGGTCTCCAAAACAGGAGACCCATTCATTGTTCGGTCTCCACCTCGGGTTCTGGCGAGCGCGAGGTCGAGACCGGTGGAGAGAGAAACATGTTGAAAAGAGAAAAAAGGAGAGGTCTCCAAAACAGGAGACCCATTCATTGTTCGGTCTCCACCTCGGGTTCTGGCGAGCGCGAGGTCGAGACCGGTGGAGAGAGAAACATGTTGAAAAGAGAAAAAAGGAGAAGTCGGTTTCAGTCGCAGAGAGAAGGAGGGAGGAGAGAGAAGAAGTGGAAAAACTGAAGAGGGAGGAGAGAGAAAGAGTAGGAAGAAAGAGAAAACTTGCTTTGATATTAATTTATTTAATTATACATTCAATTAAAATTTATTAAAAATAAATTATAATATAAATATAAATTTAATTATAGTATAATAAAGTTAAATTATAATGTAAACATTTTATTTATAATAAATAATTAAATTATAATAAATATTTAAATTTAGAAATTTAATTTAAATTTGTAAATGGTCTCTACAAATTCATTTATAATAAAAAATTAATTCATAAATTACGGAAATCAAATACATAGTGGTATTAATTTGTTCGAAAATAAATTTTCGAAAAATTATATTTGGTTTTAAAAATTATGTCTTAAACTTTTGATTTAAATTAAAAGTCAAATTTGAGTTGGATCCGACCTATTCGGCCACCCTTAATAGTAGAAATAATGTTTGTGGGTCGAAATAATGTTTGTGGATCGGACCGACTGAGCGACGAAATAAACAGAGGTCTATTTATTTCTATTATTAATTAAACGTTTCTATCTACTTATTTATTATATTCGTTACATTAATTAAACTATGAATACATTGGCGATATAATATTGTCTTATCACTAATAAATTTGAGTTTTTTTAAAAAAATAAAAAATCCTTACTATACTCTGGCTTACTATAAATTAATTATTAAAATATCGATTGACTAACTTTTTTTTAATAAATTAATTTTAATAATCTCATAAATTAAGGAGTTATTAATATATATATATGATAATTGTAACAGATTTTGATTTTTTAAAAACATAAATTTCAATCGAACTTAGACAAAAACACTGCTTATTTCAATATTTTGTAATTAGTTTTATACTAAGTTAATTAAAAAATTAATAATTTAATGAAATAGGTTTAAACATGGTCTAGGACTGTTATCGGTCCGGGTTTTGACGGAACAGTCCGCTAAGTTTATCGGTTCGGACCGAACCGGACCGCTAAGCTTTTGGTTCGGTCCGAGTCCGTCCGAGTTCGGTTCGGTCCGAATTCGGTCTGGTCCCGCTTCGTTCCACTTAAAAAAATTAAATGCAATTAAAAATTTATTTTTATTTATTTTTATTAAAATAAATAAAATAAAAACTAAAATTTATAAATTAATGTTTGATTTTGTTAAAAATGGGGTAATATAATTTAAAAAAGAATAAATAATAATAATAATAATAAATAATCGATTTTAACGGTTTTATTAGGGTTTTATTGGTCTGATTCCTTATCGGTTCTACCGATTTATCGGTTCTATCGGTTCGATTCTATATCGGTTCGATCGGTTTACCGGTTTTATCGGTTCGATGCCATATCGGTTTATCGGTTCGGTTCCTAACCGATTTTTTGTTTCGATTCCTTATCGGTTTTCGGTTTTTAGAATGGAACCGCGAACCGAACCGTTAAGGTTCGGTCCGGTTCTCGGTCCGGTCCTTATCGGTTCGGTTCCGGTCCGGTTCTCGGTTCCGAAAAACCGTTGACAGCCCTAATTACCCACATAGAAATAATTATGTTGAAACTTGTAAAAAAACACCATAGGTTTTCATTTATAACAAGTTAGTTCTTATCATTTGTCGATGTAATAAACTTATCCTTCTTTTTCAAAAAATGTAACAAACAAGTCATTATTGACTCCAACCTACATTTTTTGCCATAAATGTCTTGATGTGCAATAGTAAAAAAATAAAATTAAGTTTACTTTTGAACTTACACTATTAATCTATATTCTCGCGACCCTTTCAATTACCGACTTCATCATTATACTCGTACTATAATTTAGATTTTCTTCATATATATATATATATATATCGTCCACCATTTTATTATTTAACCAATGTGGGATTGTATAAACCATTGATGCTGATCGATACATATTTGTTAAGTTGAATAGTAAAAAATCAAATTTGATAAGAATTTAAGATCGCATCTGATGCTTCCCCCAAAGGGTAGCCGAGTTGGTTGAGTATGGTATGCTTGTGACCAAAGGTCATGAGTTTGAGTCCCTTTACATATGCTTTCTCGGCTGAGCCCCTCAGTTTGAGGGTTGTATAGCTTACCTTATGGCGTTGGTTTGCAGACTATCGCGTCAGACTGAGGGTTTATTATGTGCATACTCATTGCACTCTGAGTAGCGACTGCGGGTTCCCTCCGAAAAAAAACCATTGATGCTGGTTTGAGAAATAAGAAATATGAACAAAGTAATATGTATGCACAAAATAAAACTGAATATGGACATCATTCGAGCATGAAACCCTATCACGGAGAAAAAAATAACAATCCTTATCCGCCACATACCATTTTCTGACTTTGACATCTTATCCCGGCACATGAGTCCTAATTCTAATTCTGTAGAAAATATAACAACGATGAATAGATGTCGGCAACTTTTGAATAGTACAAGTAATGAAAAGAGACTTAATAAAAATAAAGAAATGAAAAGAAACTTAATAAAATATAATATTATTCTCTTGTTTGAATGAATTACAAAGTGCTACGGTAAGAAGCTATATATACATGAACGACATCTATAACTGATTATGACTAATTATGACTAATTATGACCATAATCAATACAGTCGACCATTATCTTAATGGACTATAATTAATACGGTAAGACCAGTAACGCCTAAATATATGATTGTAATTAGTCTAACAATCAATCTATCTTAATGTCTACAGTTACTTTATAATAAATACAAATTTAATTTAATACTCCCCCTCAAGTTGGAGAGTGTAAATCAAGGACTCCCACCTTGCTACACAAAAAATAAAATTGATCTTTCCCGAGTGCTTTTGTAAATATGTCTGCCAATTGCATCTTTGTAGAGATATAATATGGCCGAATTATCTTAGCCTGAATTTTTTCTCGAATGATATGACAATCAATCTCAATATGCTTAGTACGCTCATGAAAAACTGGATTAGCAGCAATATGTAAAGCTGCTTGATTATCACAAAACAATGATGCTGGTTTACCCAAGTCGACCTTCAAATCTGTAAGTATGTATTTCAACCAGGTTAATTCCAAACAAGTATTTGCCATTGCTCTATACTCTGCTTCTGCAGATGATCGTGAAACATTAGTTTGTTTATTTGATTTCCATGATATGAGTGATGATCCAAGAAAAACACAATATCCAGAAATGGAACGTCTTGACATACGACATCCACCCCAATCTGAATCACAAAAGGTCTTGAGTGTAAGATTGTTTTCTGATGGAAATAAAAGACCCTGACCCGGTGATTTCTTGATGTAACGGAGGACTCTTAACGCTGCTTCCCAGTGTGGCTTCCTAGGTGCTCCCATAAATTGGCTCAATGTACGCACCGAATACACAATATCAGGCCTGGTTACTGTCAAATATATTAACCTGCCAACTAGTCTGCGATATCTAGTCGAATCATGAAGTAGCTCACCGTCTTCATCGGTTAATTTTAAGTTCTGCTCCATTGGAAATTTTTCGGGTTTTACTCCTGATAATCCTGTGTCTTGTAAAATATCTAATGCATATTTTCTTTGAGACATAAAGATTCCTTTTTTAGATCGAGAAAAATCAATACCTAGAAAATACTTTAAATCGCCCAGATCTTTAATGTGAAAATGTTGGAGTAGATGATTCTTCAACAATTTGATTTCATGTAAATCATTTCAAGTCAATAGGATATCATCAACATAGATGAGAATAGCAGTGAACTTGTTACCTTGAGATTTAGTAAAAAGTGAGTAATCTGCTTTTGATTGTATGTAACCTGCAGTTTTGACAGTAGCTGAGAAAGTGGAGAACCAATTTTGGGATGCTTGTTTTAAACCGTAAATAGACTTCCGAAGCCGACATACCAAATTCTCCCCCTGTCGGCGGAGACCAGGAGGTGGAGACATATATACCTCTTCATCTAGATTTCCATAAAGAAAGGCATTGTGAACATCAAGTTGATAAGTATACCAATTTTTGGAGGCTGCAATAGTCAACAAACATCGAAGGGTCGTAAGTTTAGCAGTTGGAGAAAAAGTCTCCTGATAGTCAATACCTTCAACTTGGGTGTAACCTTTAGCCACCAAACGGGCTTTATATCGCTCAATAGTCCATCAGATTTGTATTTGATCTTATAAACCCAATGACATCCGATAGGTTTGTGCCCTAGAGGAAGAGGAACCATCTGCCAAGTGTTGTTATGCTCTAGAGCCTGAAGTTCAGTGGACATGGCTTGGCGCCAGAGTGGATCACAATTAGCATGTTCAAAAGATGAAGGCTCTTTTTGTGATGTTAACAAAGCTAGGAAAGCACGATGGTTAGGGGAAAATTGTAAATTTGAAATGTGAGAGGAGAGAGGATACCTTGTAGATTGACGAGAACTCGATTGCGTTGAAGATTGATTGATCTCGATAGACATGTCGTAGTCTTGGTGCCATGTAGGAGGTTGAATGTGACGGGTGGAACGACGAACCGAGATATCATTAGGAACGGTAGTAGAATGAGGTATGGTTGAGGGAGGTGAGGTAGTTGAAGATGTTGGTGGAGCGGAAGGTGTTGGTGGAGTAGAAGGTATTGGTGGAGCGGAAGGTGATGATGGAGTGATGAGTGAGGGTGCTGAATTCATAGCTGATTCTGTAGATGTAGGAGATTTAGAGGTTGAAGGTGTGAGATTTTTTGGATTGGATGGAGATGAAAGATATAATGGCTGAGGCTCTGAGTCATAAGATGTAGGATTAGGAACTATAACTGATGAGTTAGGTGTTTGATTGAAAGATGGAGATGAGGATTGGTTTGGAAAAGGAAAGTTGGAAGCGGGATGGAAGGGAAATATATTTTCCTCAAAGTGGACATCACGACTTATGGAAAATTTATAAGTATGTAAATCAAGAACTTTGTAGCCTTTTTTTCCATGTGAATATCCCAAAAAAACACAAATGGATGCACGAGAGTCAAATTTATGTTTGGGATGAATATTAGTTACATAACACGCACAACCAAAAACGCGTAAGTGCGTGAGTGAGGGAGACCGATTATATAAGATCTCGAATGGGGACTTATTTGATAGTAAAGGAGTAGGAATGCGATTGATTAAATAAACAGCTGTTAAAATACAATCCCCCCAAAATTTAAGTGGTACATTTGATTGAAACATGAGAGAGCGAGCAACATTTAAAATATGTCGATGTTTTCGTTCAACAACTCCGTTTTGTTGTGGGGTGTAGACACACGAGTTTTGAAGTTCAATGCCTTTATTTTGAAAAAAAATACGAAGAGGAAGAAATTCACTACCATTATCCACTCTTATTGTTTGAACATTAGTTTGAAATTGGGTTTTGACGAATTGCATAAAATTAATTAATAAAGATTGTGTATCTGATTTATTGTGCATAAGAAAGGTCCACGTGCATCGAGTAAAATCATCAACAATTGTAAGAAAAAAACGTGAACCAGTATATGAAGGAACTTTATGAGGACCCCAAACATCACAATGTAATAAAGAGAAAGGAAATTTCGTATTTATTGAACTTTTAGGAAAAGGTAAACGTGTTTGTTTTGCTTGTGGGCAAATTGTGCAATTATTTCCTAAGTTTTTGTGAAAACCTGGAAGCAAATGTGAAAGTAATTTAAAACGAGACAATGATGGATGGCCTAGGCGTAAGTGCCATAGGTCAGAAGACTGCGACACCAGACAGATAGACGATTTATTTGGATGCATATAGTATAGACCACCACGTTGTCTAGCAGAGCCAATCATCTTCCCCGAAACCAAGTCCTGCAAAATACAATAGTCAGGAAAGAAAAAGATGCAACAATTATGATCTTTAGTGAGTTTACTAGCTGAAATTAAATTTAAATTAAAGGCGGGTACACACAAGACATTTGTAAGGGTTAAATTTGAATTAAAACTAACTGTGCCGGTGTGAGTGATTTGTGGTGTTGCACCATTTGGTAAATTAACATTGGTAATAACGGAAGGCTTGGGATCAGTTAAATATGATATGTGAGAGACAATATGATCTGTGGCGCCAGTATCCAAAATCCAAGAACTTGTACTACTAGAATTAACAGACACAATAGTAGATGGAATCAAACCTGCAGCATTCGCATACGCATCAACATTACCAGAGTTATTGTGATTCAGTGCACTGATTGCTTGGGCTAATTGTTGTATTTGTTCAGTAGTGAATCCCTGAACAATGCTAGAAGTATTGGAACCTGATAAGTTTTGAGATTCTGTCACATTCGCCAAAGGTTGATTGCCATGAACTGAAGATTTTTGTGTTCGGAATTGTACCGGCTTATGATTGTTTCCATGTTTCAATCGGCATCTATCCTCTGTGTGACCCCTCTTATCGCAATAAGTACAATGATATCTGAGAGTCCGACATTCATCTATAGTATGTCCGGATCTGTTACAGTGGTCACATATTTTCTGCTTTGAATTTCCTTCTTTTCTTGGGACTGCGGCTGCTATGGAGAAATTTTCAATTGGCCCAGAGGATACCTGTCGTTGCTTCTCTTCTTGGATTATCAAAGAGTACGCTTGACGAACATTGGGCAGAGGTGACATCATCAATATGTTGGATCTTTCCGCCTTGTAAGATTCGTGTAAACCCATTAAAAATTGCATAAGACGATCTTCCTCTCTCTGTTCGAGGTGTGCTTGTCGTTGATTGCAGGTCAGTGGAGAACGATATGTCTCGAGCTCGTCCCACAATGTCTTGATCTTGGTAAAATATGCAGCTACTGTCATTGTACCTTGTGATATGGTGGCGATTGATTTTTGTATCTGAAACACGGCTGGAGCATTCTTTTGAGAGAATTGGTCGCACAAGTCAACCCATACTTCATGTGCTGTCTTGGTATGGATAACTCCTTCAGCGATGTCTGATTCAACAGCATGAGTCAGCCAAGAAATTATCATGCTATTGCATTGGTTCCATTGCTCGAACAGAAGAGGTTCATTCTCTTGTGATGGTTCTTTGACATTACCATCGATGAAACCGATCTTCTTTTTTGCAGTGAGGGCATGAATAACTGCCTTGCTCCATGATTGATAATTGACGTCGTTTAATTTGATTGGAACCAAGACATGGCATGGTTGGTCTGAATGATGAATGTAGAAAGGATGTGAGGGATCGATAGTTTTGGTCTCCGATCTGAAACCCTTGGAGTTGGTGGTTTGGATCTCCGATTTGTAAGAATCATCAGCCATGGTGATTTTTGTGTTGAGATTTTTTTTTAAGAATGGTGATTGTAATAATCAAGAAAAATAGAAACTTTGCTCTGATACCATGATAAAAATAAAGAAATGAAAAGAGACTTAATAAAATATAATATTATTCTCTTTTTTGAATGAATTACAAAGTGCTACGGTAGGAAGCTATATATACATGAACTACATCTATAACTGATTATGACTAATTATGACCATAAT